>JAJHZJ010000391.1:4550975-5750975 GCA_023548195.1 Bettongia penicillata ogilbyi | reverse complement strand
ACTTAATAAATACTTGTCCACTGACTGAATAAATTCTTACTGCACCTCTAAGGACACAAGTGCCACGAGTCAGCTGCCTTTAGAATCCTTTTCCTTCAAGGTATAGGCCAAGGGTTACCTCCTACAAGAAGCCTACCTTGATTTCCCCAGTTCCTATTTACTTCTCCCTGGAAATTACACTGTATATACCTTATACTGACTTATCTGTATTCTGATCTGCTTTCTGTCAATATGAATGTAAGCTCATTAACTCAGGGACTGGTTTTTTCCTTTGTATCTCCGGTGCCGAGGCACTTAATGCTTCTTGACTACCTGAAGTGAATGAACTCTCCAGGGAGAGATGGCCTTCCCAAGGTGCATGGTTCTTCATCAGTCATTAGCAGAGCGTGCAGAAGAAGGTTTAACAGCAAGAATAAAGCTGCCTGGAGCCCACACATACCTGAGCCTCTGAAAAGGGTGTCTGCATATTCTCCAGCAGGCTGGCGAGGTCCTGTTCACAGTAACCCATCACCAGAAAGATGCTAGAGGACACAAGGGAACAGTGAGCTGAAGCCATGTCCTCCTTCTGCCCCCACCCAGTCCTTCTAAAGGGTCAGCCAAGGGAGAAAATGAAAATAAGAAAGAAGGGAAAATCCCAACTTCTGAGTAGAAAGCAGAAAGCAAGACTGAGCTGGGAATGGGGGAGGGTGAGGGTGCTCTACTCCAGCAGGGGAAGAATGGCCAGAAGTGGTTACCTCTCCAAGTGGTTTCCCACAACCACCTCCTTCAGCTCCACGATGTTGGGGTGACGAAGCCGAAGGAGCAGTGTGATTTCCCGAAGGCTGCTAATGGGGATCCCTGCCCCGAGGAAATGACAGTCAAGCCACTGGCAACAAATCTCCCCTTCCCAAGCCCTGGATCTCTCCAAGTTCCTGGCTTGGCAATGACACAAGCTTCACATACTCCCCCCTAGACCCAGGGTGGAGTCCCTCCCTCCTCATCCTCTACCAAGGTTTGTTAAAACTTCCTTGTCTCAAATACTACTGGCAAGGAACACCTTGCAGCTAAGCCAAACACTAATGCTCAATGTGTGACCGGCCCCCAATTGAATATAGCATTTCACAGTTTGCAGATCACTGAATTTGAATTTCACAACTGTGTGCAAAGTAGGCAGGCTGTATTACCCTCTCAGACATTAAGTGACTGATTCTGGCTCAACAAGCTATTAGTAGCTGTGCTGGGATTTAAACCCAGGTGTCTGGACTTCCGGCCCAGGGCTCTCTGCACTACTCTTACCCAGGATTTTTCAAGACTATTAGCTGTTGGCTCCAATTAGGACAGATGCTTTGCACTTCTAAAACAGCCTCATTCCTACATCTCCCTTGAAGTCCCTGACTAGGTCCCTGGCAGCCATTCTCCCCACCTCACCATCCTTCTCCTTGTCCATTCGAACCTTCTTCAGGGCCACGATTTCATCTGTCTGGGTGTCTCGGGCCCGATCTGAAACAGCAACAGACCCATTGGAAACACAGAGCCAGAGTCCCGAGTCCTCACCTGCCCCATTGTAACACAGGTACCACCAGGAACAGTGAAGTACTGCTTTGTCATCAGGACCCAAGGCAAGTCAGCAAGTAGCTACTATTTGCTAGAAGCTGGGGATTCAAAGACATAAATGAAACAGTCCTTGCTCTCAGTGACCTTACATTCCACTGGGGATAAACACATATAAATAGAAAGTAATGGGGAAGAGAAGGCACCAACAATGCCTCATATGCAGTGGCAAGATCCTGGAGGCAACACAGAACCCATGGAGCTTTTCGGGCAAGGATCGCTTTAGGGATCATCAATTTGGCAGCTGAACTGAGGCCAGATCACAGAAGGGAAAGGCAGGCTGAATGAAGGTCAATTAGGAGTCTGTTCTAAAAGCCCAGAGAAAAGGGGCTGAGGGTCTGAATGAGGGGGCTGTGGTGCGAGTAGAGAGATGTGGAGAAGGAACGGACAAGACTTGAACTGATTAAATGGTGGGGGACGGGCGGGGAGAGGGAGACTGAACAGTCTTTTCCCCAAAATACGGCTCATGGCAGGCTTCTGTGCTAGCCCAGCCATCACCAGTAACAGCTACCTCTTCCCTCCCAGCCCTTCTCAGCTCTCTGATCCAGACAGAGAACGGCTGCAATCTCCATACCGGACTCCTGGCCAACAGTGAGCCCATACTTACACACAATACCATAGGTGCCTTCCCCAATTCGGTTCAGCTTTTCAAACTCCTTCACACTCCGACACTGTCCCAGCTGCAAGTAGAGAGGAAGACATAGCAGTTCATCTGTACAGCCCCTAATCAGTGATACTCAATGGACAGTGTAGGTACCCAAAGTAGCTCACTCAGAGTGGAAGTCTCACTTCTTTCTTCCTGTGGTGATCTTGTTAAAAATAAGGCCACCTTTCAATCAAGTAGGGTACAGGAGCAGGTCAGTACTGGGGCTGGAGGGTTAAGGGACCTATGTGACCATACAAGGATCTACAAGGACCTAAAAAATCAAAATGCCAGGAAAAGTTGGGCAAGGGACCCTCATTACAAGTAAGGGAATCCAGGATATCCTACTAGGTAGAATAATAGCTATGACATCTTCGAAGGCTATCCCATTGCTAAATATGATAGCTTCTCCTTCCAACGTGGATTTGAACATAGAATCACCTAGCCCAACTTACACCTGAATCCACAACAAATCAGACGTAAACATGGCATCTCCTTTAAAGATGATTAATTACACATATTAAGAGTCTGACAACATTGTTATCCTGTCTAGAATATGAATACACAGGCTGGGATTTCTGTTTAGAAGTAAGAGTCAAAACATCGCAGGGCAGTTAGGTGGCACAGCGGATAGAACAGTGGTCCTGGTGTCAGGAGGACCTGAGTTCAAATCCAGCCTCAGACACTGTGTGACCCTGGACAAGTTGCTTAATCCTAATTGCCTCCAAAAGCAAACAAATAAACAAAACCCCCCAATTTCCAGCTCTTTCCCTTGGTGAATCCTGCCAAAAATCAGCCCTTCTGACCTTGGGGGAAAGTAGTTTCAGGTACAGATTCTATTGAGACATACAGAGCCCTAAACCTGGCTGACTGTTCTCCTTGGGGATTGATAGCTACAGATGAGGAGGTTTAGTAAGCCTGGCATTCAGGCATCCATATGCCTTCCCTTTCATATTCATCTCATGTTCTTTTCTACATACATGTCAGCCAAATGTCTCCAGTATATCCATCTCACTGTCCAACCACTGTGTCTTTGTTTACCAGGTTCCCTATGCCTGAGATACCATTTTCCCTGCTGAATTCCTACCCTTCCTTTAAGGAAATTCAAAAACAGTTTCCTCAAAGAAGCCTCTGACTATTTCAGTCTGTATTGGTTTTTTACCCTTCCCAATCTAACCTTACTGAGCATTGCTTACATCTGTCTTAGATATAAGAAACTAAAGAGAAAATCACCGATCATCTCCTAAATGGGTGATTTTGTTATTTTTATGTCACATGTGACCCACCCACTCAGGTGTAATAGGGATCAGATATGACATAAAAATAGTAATTCAAGATAGTCTGTTAAATAGAAGAACATCTTTTTAGGCTGCTAGGTGGAGTCAGGAAGACCTGAGTTCAAATCATACCTTAGACACTCACTAATGTGATCCTAGGCAAGTGACTTCACCCTATTTGCCTTAGTTTCCTCATCTGTAAAACGAGCTGGAGAAGGAAATGGCAAAGCACTCCAGTAGCTTTGACAAGAAAACCCCAAATGGGATCGTGATAGGAGTGACATGACTGAACAAAACTTTTCATTTAGTTTAAAACCTCTCTTCTGACCTTAAAGGCTGCCTTCTTTCTGACACATCTTTACTGTGTGTCCTGGACAATTCTAAATCACAAGAGAGTGCCAGATCTTTTTTGTAAGAGGAGCCACAGACCCCACCCGGCCAAATCTCCACACCTCAAGACTACAGATTACACTGGGGTAGGGAATGCTGAACTTCTCATTTTTGGTGGGTTCCTGCTCTGTGCACAGCTGGTGTTTAATAAATGCTCTAGAACAGAATCCTGCTGCTTGCTCCACAAAGCAAAGCGCACCCAAACCCACATTCCCAGTTCCAGCAGGAACCTCTCTAGCCTGGGGAGGTAAGTGGGACACAGGCGACCACATCAGCCTGAATGTAGATTTCTGTTAAGAAGCCTGAAAACGATGTGCTCCCTAAAATTATGTACATATGATATTTAATATATTACATTATATAAGACGTAATAACATATATAAGATACATATATAATTATAACATTAATTTAAATTTTTTTCTGAGTTCTCAATTTTCTCTCTCTCCCCCTCTGACTCCTCCCCCACCGTTGAGAAGACAAACCAAACATCAATTACGCACGTGAAGTTATGCAAAATAATGTATTTTTTTTTAACGGTAACACGGCATAATGGAAATAGATATGGATTGGAAGCCCAGAGACCAGAGTTCTATTCCTGACTCCCCACGTAAGCCCTTCCTTCCAGCCTCAGTTTCCCCCTCTGTAAAATGTGGAGAACTGGTCCAGATGATCAATAAGAGCGATATATATATACATATATATATACACACACACATATACACATACACACACATACACACATATATAAATCTATAATTTATTTCTAGGAGTAAACAGAAAGGGTTTCCAGGGAGAGGTCGGGTCCTGCCTTGACTCCACCCCGTCAGCTGTGGACAACTTCCACGGGAAATTGACACAAGTCCCCACACTCCCCGCGGTCGCCGCAAGGAATACTGGGAGTTGTAGTTCGGCCAAGGAACCACAAACCCACACCCAACAGGGCGGCAGGCCGAGGGAAAGCAGCGCCGGTCCGCATGATATCCCGCACACACGCACCCTGTCCTCTGGAGGCACCGTGAAGAAACCGTCCCGCCGTATGCACTTCAGGCGAATCTGCTCCGATTCCGGCTCGGGATCCCCCATGTTGCAGTCTGCGTCTTCCGCACCCCCCAAGCATGCGCAGGCGCCTGGGGTGGAGGAAAGGCTCGCGCAGGCGTAGAGTGGACTTCCTCAGCCGGCCCCGCCTTCCCTTAGCAACGGTGGCCAGGAAGGTGGCTGGGTCCATTGGAGTCCTGGTGTTAGGCTCAGGTTCGTCATCGCTATGGACTATTCGTGTTCCGGGGCAGTGAGACTTTATCTCCTCTGCACCGGCGTGTTAGAATAACCAGTCAACAAGCAATTAAGAACCTACTGTGTTCCAGGCACAGTTCTAGGTACTGGGAACAGAATCAGTAAACACTGATTAAGCACCTACTGTGTGCCATGTACTGAGAATACAAGTAGGAAAAGCAGTTCCTGCCTGCAGTGAATAAGAGGGGAAGACAAGTACCTATACAACTATATAAATATAAACGTGCAAATAGCATATATCAAGTTTCAAATGTATGCAAAGTACACACATGAAGTTTTATGCTTTAATAGCTTAAAACTGCACTCATGATGGGGTGCATGTGCTTGGACTCCAATTCTAAAATCACATTTCTCTCTCAAAGTCCCATTTCTCCTTAGCCTCAAAACACTGTCTCAGGCAATTTCTCCCTAGCCCAAGGACAACCTGTCCTAGCAAAACCTTTATCTCTTCCTGATACAGTAGCCAGCTGCACCTATAGAACTTACTAGTTAGAATCAGCTGTGTACTGGCTGAACGGTCTGTGCACTGGGTCATAGCAACATTTACTACTCACTGATGAATCATATGTATCCTAGACTTTGACACACTGTATACTCCCTTACATGTATCTTGTCTAACAAGACATTGATGAGAGCAGCCTGGTATTCCCTAGTCCATTCTGACCATTAGTTGACTTAGTGAGGTTTCACACCTAAAACCACACCTCTGTGTAGCCCTGCCCTGGGCCATTTCCTGATGAACTCTGGGTAAAATACCTGCTCAGTAAATACTAAAAGTGCATGTTCTTTTAAGAACTAACCACTCTTCAATCACTCTCTAATCCCACCCTGATCACCTAGTTAGCATATTTGGCATGTTTTACTATAGAATATCCTATATAAACTTTATCTGTACCCCATTAAAATCAAAAGTTCCCTAAGAATTCTTGCCTGCTAAAAAGCAGAATAAATCTTTACCTTGACCTCAAATTCATTCCAGGCAACCCTGACCCTATACTCTTGTTTCTGGTAGATTTCGGAATTTCATCAATCCCATCCTCCTTTTCAGCCCTCATCACTAAAACTTTTTGGACACCTTACAATACAAAGTAGGGGCAGCTAGGTAGTGCAGTGGATAGAGCACCAGTGCAGGAGTCAGGAGGACCTGAGTTCAAATCTCACCTCAGACACTTGACACTCACTAGCTGTGTGATCTTGAGTAAGTCACTTAACCCAACTGCCTCATCCTGGGTCATCTCTAACCACCCTGGTGAATATCTGGTCACTGGAGTCAGATGGTTCTGGAGAAGTGAGGCTGGTGACCTGCACAGCCCTCCCTCACTCAAAACAAAGTCAAGTGCAAGTCATGTCATCATTTCTCTGATGGCATGGTCTTCTTCGGCAATGAAGGACAAACACACACACAATCAGCATGCCAGAATGGGATAAATGTCTAATGAGGCTGGAGAAATATATTGGAATGAGGTTGTATGGGACTCTACCTCAATTCAGCAGCCTTTTTATCCTGGAATAGTACTTCTCACCTTTACCCCCTTATCACTTTCCTCCAGCCCTCCATTTTAAGGAAAGTGTCCAGACCAGCCATGTTTACTCCTTCAACTCATGGGTGGGTACTGCTGTCTCCATTCCTCACTTCCCCCAACCCCTTTCTGTTTCCTTTTACGTGGTTATCTTTCCCTCATTAAGCTTCTTGAGGGCAGAGAATGACTTTCTTTTCTAATGGAGTAAAATGCTTTATAAATGCTTGTTGACTTGACTTAAACTAAACAAAGGAGTTAGTATCCAAAAACTTTCAGAAACTCCCTTTTGTTTCCTCTGGCTGCCGAGATTTCTCATAATTAAGACTGATCTTCCAGACTTATCTCATGTAGCTCCCTTCCACAAACCATACCATCCAACCACTGTACACAGTTTTGATTATTCCTGCCTATTCCCTTCCACTCCCCCAAGCCTTCCATCCTCTCACCACTGAGCCTCTGTTCAAATTTTTCCCTATGCTTGGCCCCCTTGCCTCATTGAAATCCTAACCATACCTTTAAGTTCAGCTCAAATGTCACCTCCAGGAGGACTTCCCTTTCCCACTCTGGTTGTTAGCACCCTTCTCTCTCATGCCCACATTGTGCTTTGTGATGTAATCCTTTAATGCATTTACCTTGTAGTATTGTGCAGTATAACTACTTATGACCATGTTCAATAGCCCTACTAGACTAAATAGCCTAGAAGACAGGGAAGTCATCTAACCTAAAATTTATGTCTCCTTTACTACCTGCACACAACTGTTTGTTGACTTTTCCACCACACCTCAAAAAGCTTACTCCTGAGTAAGGAGGAAATCTCATCATCCTGCAAGACCCCATCAGGCTCATCAGCTTGGATATTGTTTTCCCTCATTAGCTTGTAAGCTCCTTGGGGTCAGGGGCTGTCTTTCTTTTTTGTATTTATATCCCCAGGACTTAGTACAGAGTCTGGCACATATATATTTACTGACTGAGTATAATGTGCTGTGGACCCAACAATGTGGAGAGGAAGGAGGTAGAAAAGGTCAGCATTAAATGTGTATCAAGCATTTGCATTTTGTGTTTGCCACTGTAGTATTCACTTCTCTTCTGTTTGCTGGGAATATTCCTGAAATACAGCTGGGCTTAGAAGAATGTCATTGGTTGTGTAACAAGGTGTGCTCTGGCCCTACTCTCTGGCCTTAGTCATGATACATACTTCCCCTTTTCTCCCCTCCCCTTCTCCAAGGTTCTCAGATAACAATGAAGAGGTGGGGTTTGTCTGATATTAGCTTGATTCTTCCATGGACTGTGTTCTCCTTATTTTAGGTGCTAACTAACTAGTTACTTGCTTAACATAAAGAATCTTTTGCAAATGACTATTTTCTTCAAAAATATAGCAAATAACAAATGTTCAAGCATTTCTCCCAACCTCTTTGGGCATAATCCTCTCTATAGCATCTCAGTCTCTAGGGAGGGTGGGAGAGATTATTAGCCTCAAAATTTAGCTCATTTCCTACATAGCACTGGTCACACCAAATCCCATTTCAAAGGTGGTGTGGACATACATATAACAGATATGGCTTCTACTGGCCTGGAGTTCCAGAGGTTACTCCAGATGTTCTGTGCTTAGGACATTGTAGCTGGGCTAGCTGCAGCCATCAGCATGAATTCTTGGAGTTCTAGATTCCTGTGACTCATACTCCTGTTCTTTGACCCCACTCTGTGCACCTTGAACAGAAAAGAATGAACAAAAGACCAAGGACCCAGGCCTATTTCTCAGGGGAACGTACAGCTTCAGAGGGGGATAAAGGAGTCCCTAAGGCCCCTCCTCCTTACTTCATGGTCTCACTGAAAGCCATGTTACTTTGGAGTTACTTTTCTCCCCCAGAGTCAAATGTAGCAAAGAGATGGCAGATGGTGACACAGGCTGTTTTGAAGATGTTGGCAGTTCCAGTTAATGAATGGGGTGGAACAATCAGAACCAGTTCCAGCTTATCCACAGATGCTTCAGTCTCTTCTAGAGACTTCTTTCCTACATCATTCCAGTTTTCCTGGAAGCAGCTCTCTGATCCTTCATGTGGAGTTGGCATCTGAGAAGCTGATATCTCATGCTAGAACTCCCCGCCCCAATAAGTTAAAATGAAGTATTTGTGGGGACCCTCATTCTTTGCTTGGGGAGGCAGGGTAACCATATATATATATGTATATATATATATATATCTTTACAAGAGGATTATCATCCTGTCATAATAATCCTTTATTCCCCAAAACAAAGTTGGGTTATTATGCTTCAGAACCAGCTGTGGAGGGAGGAAAGGAAAGAGCCACAGAAGTTTAAGCTTTCCTGCATTTGTATATCAGCAGGCAACACAAAAACTTATGGGACTATGGGCATGTAACCAGTAGGAGAGGCAGCAACAGACGGGGGTTTAAGAGTCACACTGGTCTAGATGCAGTCTCTATCTCCAACTGACAGTAGCCTAGCTTACCTATAACTATAGCCCCAGCTCTCACAGAAACTTTTCCAGCTAGACAGCTTGGAATCTCATAGTCATGAGCAATCGAACTCTCCTCTTTCCTTTGCCCCTTTATGTTGGCAGAACGGGGACTAGAGAAGTGGGGCATAGAACTTCATCTTGAGATTTCAAGCTGTGGCTTTGTACAAAGGGAAACAAACAAAAAGACTTTCCTCCTTTCTTTATTAGTATAAAACTTTATCTTTGGACTACTGCTTACTTTTCTTTTTTCTCCATTTAATCTCTGATGATTTCCTAGGCTTGGTGACTGATAATGATCTTTGGGAGAGTAGCCAGAGAGTTGGCCAGGAAGACCTGTATTCCTGTCTCTGACATATACTGGCTATGTGAAGTGTCAAGATATTAGGAGATTCCCTGTTTTCAAGAGCTAAGGCACAGCAAGCAAACTGAGGCCTGAACTTGGCATAACAACAGTGTTTTGTACTCACCTTCGGAGCACACTTCTGGTCCGTGCGCTCAAGCAAGCAGCAAAAGGGCCAGACCCAAATCCCTGCTCTGAATGGACTTTTTGTCATTAGAAAACATGCCTCACTGTTCTATTGCGCCTTGCTACTGTTGTGACTATATACTGTTTGACTCTTTCTCTAGCCCCAAGTATATAAATAAAGGTTCAGCCCCACTAAAACAGGTCCCTCCACTAGGGGCAGGGCCTCAGAACTTTGCTTGGGAGCTGTTTCCTTCACTTTGAAATTAAACGAGGGAGTTTTCTCACCTGAGAATTCCCTATACCAATGAAATCCCAAGTCCCATCCCTATCACAGTTTTTTAAAATATTTTTTCCAATTATATATAAAAATAATTTTAAACCTTTAAAAATTGTTGAGTTACAAATTCTCTCCTTTCTCTCCCTCTTGCGCATGCCCTTCTCCTTCCCCCTTCCTCAGATAGCAAGCAACTTGATATACATGTGCAGTCATGAAACACATATTTCCATACTAGTTATGTTGTAAAAAAAAAATACAGACCATTCCCACTCCCTGCCCACACACACAAAGAAAAATAGCACGCTTCAATCTGCATTCAGATTCCATCAGTTCTTTCTCAGAAATGGATAGCATTTTTCATCATGAGTCCTTTGGAATTGTCTTGGATCATTGTATTGCCAAGAGCCAAGTATCGAAGTTGGTCATCGCACAATGTTGCTGTTCCTGTGTACAATGTTCTCCTGCTCATTTTACTTCATATTAGGTCATGTAAATCCAGGTTTTTCTGAAGGCATTCTGCTCGTCATTTCTTATAGCACAATAGCGTTCCATCATAATTATATGCCATAACTTGTTCAGTCATTCCCCAATGGATGGGCATCTCCTCAGTTTCCAATTCTTTGCCACCATAAAAAGAGCATCTAGAAATATTTTTATATAAATTTATATAAGTTGGTCCTTTTCTTTGTTTTAAAAAAGGGTATGGACAGTTTTATAGCCCTCTAGGCATAGTCCCAAATAGCTCTCCAGAATGGTTGGCTATATGTATTTTCACAACTTCACCAATAATGTCCCAATTTTCACACATCTCCAACATTTATTTATTTTTCTGTCACATTAACCAATCTGATAGGTGTGAGGTAGAACCTCAGAGTTGCTTTAATATGCATTTCTCTAATCAATAGTGATTAAGAACATTTTTTCACATGACTACAAATAGCTTTAATTTCTTATCTGAAAACTACCTGTTCATATCCTATGACCATTTATCAATTGAAGAGTGACTTGTATTCCTATAAATTTGACTCAGTTCTCTAAATATTTGAGAAATAAGGCCTTTATTAGAGATACTGGCTACAAAATTTCCCCTTCACCCCCCAGCTTTCTGCTTTCCTTCTAATCATGACTGCATTTTTTTTGTTTGTGTAAAATTTAATTTAATATAACCAAAATCATCCATTTTACATCTCATAATGCTCTATTACTTAGGTGGTCCTAAATTCTTTTGTCTTCCAGAGACCTGACAGGTAAACTATTCCTTGCTCTCCTAATTTCCTTTGGTATCACCCTTTGTCTAAATCATGTATGAATTTTGACTTTACCTCAGTATATGGTATGAGATCTTAGTCTATACCTAGTTTCTGCCAAACTTTTTTCCAGTTTTCTCAGCAACTTTTGTCAAATGTTGAGTTCTTAGCTCAATAGCTTGGTTCTTTGGGCTTATCAAACACTAAATTACTATGGTCATTTACTACTGTGTAGTGAGTATCTAATCTATTCCATTGATCCACCACTCTATTTCTTAGTTGATGACAGATTGTTTTGATGATTACCACTTTATAATACAATTTGAAATCTGGTGCAGTTAGGCCATTTTCCTTCACATTTTTCCCTCATGAATTCCCTTGATATTCTTGATTTTTTGTCTTGCCATATGATTTTTGATGGGTTTTTTTTCTAGTTCTATAAAATAATTTTTTGGGTAGTTTTATTGGTATGGCACTGAATAAGTAAAGTAGTTTGGTAGAAATTACATTTTTATTACATTGACTCAACCTACCCATGAGCAAGCAATATTTTTCCAGTTGTTCAGATCTGACTTTGTGTGAAAAATGTTTTTTAATTGTGTTCATGTAGTTCCTGGGTTTGTCTTGGCAAGTAGACTCCCAAGTATTTTATATTGTCTATAGTTATTTTAAATGAAATTTCGCTTTCTGTCTGTTGCTGCTGGACTTTGTTGGTAATACATAGAAAAGTGATGATTTATGTGGTTTTATTTTATATCCTACAACTTTGCTAAACTTATTAATTATTTCAAGTAGTTTTTAAGTATACCATCATAGCATCTTTGAAGAGTGATACTTTTGTTTCATCGTTGACTATTTGAATGCCTTTAACTTCTTTTTTCTTCTCTTCTTGCTATAATTTACATTTCTAGTGCAATATTGAATAGTAGTGGTAATAATGGGCATCTTTGCTTCAACCCTGAATGTTATTGGGAAGGCTTCTAGCTTACCTCCATTACACATAATGCTTGCTGATCATTTTAGATAGTAATCATTTTAAGGAAAACTACATTTATTCTTATGCTTTCTTTTATAATAAGAATGGGTGTTGCATTTTGTCAAAAACTTTTTTCTTCATTGATTGAGATAATTACATGATTTTTGTTGGTATTATTATTGAGGTGGTCAGTTATGCTGATAGTTTTCTTAACGTTAGATCAACTTTGCTTTTCTGGTATAAATATCACCTGGTCATAATATATGGTCTTTATGAAATAGTTATTTGCTAGTATTTTATTTAAAATTTTTGCATCAATATTCATTAAGGAAATTGATGTACAGTTTTCTTTCTCTGTTTTGGCTCTTCCTAGTTTAGGTATCAGCATCATATTTGTGTCATAAAAATATTTTGGAGAGAAACAGAATTTGATAGCATTTCTACTTTGTCTATTTTTTCAAATAGTTTTTATAGTACTAGAATTTATTGCTCTTTAAATGTTTGGTAAGATTCCCTTGTGAATTCGTCTGATCCTGGATTTTTTTCCTTAAGGAGCTCATTGATGGCTTGTTCCATTTCTTTTTTCTAAGACAAGATAATTCAAGTATTTTATTTATTCTTCTGTTAATCTGGGCAATTTATATTTTTGTAAATATTCATCCATTTTACTTAGATTGTTAGATTTCATGATATATAATTGGTCAAAATAGCTCTTAATAATTGCTTTAATTTCATCCTCATTGGTGGTAAATTCACCTTTTTTCATTTTGTATACTGATAATTTGATTTTCTTCTTTTTAAAAATAAATTAAACTAATCAATGATTTATCTTTTTTATTGGGGTTTTCCATAAAACTAGCTCCTAGTTTTATTTGTTAGTTCAATGGATTTTTTTCAATATTACTAATCTCTTCTTTGATTTTCAGGAGTTCCAATTTGGTGTTTAGCTGGAGATTTTCAATTTGTTCTTTTTCTAGTTTTTTTTTAGCTGCATGCCCAATTAGTTGATCTGCTTTTTCACTGACTTAAGTGTTTAGAGATATAAAATTTCCCCTAAGTACTGTTTTGGCTGCATCATATAAATTTTGGTATGTCGTCTCATTGTTATCATTTTCTTTAATGAAATTGTTTTTATGATTTATTTTTTGACCCACTCATTCTTTAGGTTTAGACTGTTTAATTTCCATTAATTTTTAATCTGTTTCCATGACCCTTTAACGAATGTAACTTTTATTGCATTATGATATTAAAAGGATGCATCTAATATTTCTGATTTTCTGCATTTGGTTGTGAAGTTTTTATGCCCTAATATATGGTCATTTTTTGTGTAGGTGCCATGTATTGCTCAGAGAAAATATATTCCTTTTTATTCCCTTTCAATTGTTTACAGAGGTCTACCATATCTGACTTTTAAAAAATTTTATTTATTTCTTTAACTTCTTTCTTTTTTATTTTTTGTCTGAATTTGTCTAGTACTGAAAGGGGAAAGTTGAGATCTCTAACTAGTATTGTTTTATTGTACTTTCTCCTGTAACTCATTTAAGTTTTCCTTTAAGAATTTGAATTCCATGCCATTTGGTGCATATATATTTAATATTTGTATTACTTCATTGTTTGTGGTACCTTTTAGCAAAACATAGTTTCCCTGCATATCTCTTTTAATTAGATCTATTGCTTTTGTTTTGTCCAAGATCATGTCTGTTACCCCTACTTTTTTTTTTAACTTCAACTGAGGCATAATAGATTTTACTCCAGCTCTTTACCTTTACTCTATGGTTATGTCTCTCTGCTTCAAGTGCATTTCTTGTAGGATTCCGGTTTTTCATCGACTTTGTTATCAGTTTCTCTCTTATGGCTGAAATAATAGGGTTCACATTCAAGTTATGATTGTTGTTTCTTTCTCTCTATCCTGCTTCACCCCATATATCTCTCTCTCTCCTTCTTCTTTCAGTCTTTCCCCCCTCAAAATTGTTTTGCTTCTACCCCCTTCTATTAGTCCCACTCCTTCCCTTAGCCACCTCCCCTTCCCTATAGGGCAAGATAGATTTCTATACCTGAGTATATATGCTATTCTCTCTTTGAGTTAATTCTGATGAGAGTAAGTTTCAGATGTTGCCTGCCCCCTCCCCATCTTCCACTCCACTGTAAAAACCTTTTCATGCTTCTTATGTGAGATAATTTACCCCACTGTACTTCTCCTTTCCCTCTTTTTCTCACTCCTTAATTTTAAATTTCTATGTCATTCTATCAAAATCAACTCATACCTGTGCCCTCTGTGCACTCCTTCTAACTGCCCTAATAAAGAAAAATTTCTTAGGAGTTACAAGTATCTTCTTTCATGTAGGATGTAAACAGTTTAATCTTACTAAATCCCTTGTATTTTTCTTTCCTGCTTACCTTTTTATTGCTTGAATCTTCTGTTTCAATGTCAGATTGCCTATTCAGTTCTGCTGTTTTCATCAGGAATGCATGGAAGACCTTTATTTCATTGAATATCCATCCCTATTCCCTACCCCCCAAAAGAGCTATACTCAAGTTTTGCTGGATAAGTAAATCTTGATTGTAATACTAGATCCTTTGCCTTCTGGAATATCATATTCCAAGCTCTCTGATCATTTAATATAGAAGCTGCTAAATCTTGTGTTATTCTGATTGTGGCTCCATGATATTTAAATTGTTTCTTTCTGGCTGCTTGCAATATTTTCTCCTCAACCAGGGAATTCTGAAATTTAGCTATGACATTCCTGGAAGTTTTCCTTTTGAGGATCTCTTTCAGGAGGTGATCAGTGAATTCTTTCAATTTCTATTTTACTCTCTGGTTTTAGGATATCAGGGCAGTTTTCCTTGATCGTTTCTTGAAGTGGGATGTCTAGGCTCTTTTTCTGATTATGACTTTCTGGTAATCCAATGATTCTTAAATTATTTCTCCTCAATCTATTTTCCATGTCAGTTGTTTTTCTGCCCCAGGTATGGCCTACTACTGACTGCTTGGTGCAGGGGCCCGACTGGATCAAGGGGCCATGCTGCTGGCTTGTTGGCAGCCTGCACTAGAATTTTCTTGGCTGAAAAATTGTTTTGCCTCATCTTTTTGTTGGTTCTGTCACTCTAGAATTCATTTTGAGGCATTACTTTAATGTTATTTGGAGGGAAATTTGAGAGAGCTCAGATGATTCCCTGCCCTTGCACTGTCATCTCAGTACTGCCTCCCCTAGTCATTTCTCATAGAATCTCAAAGTTGGAAGGTGTTCTAGAGGTATCTGATCCAATCTATTCATTTTTCAGTGAGGAATCTGAGGCCCAGAGAAGTGAAATGACTTCTCTGTCACACAATCTCACATAGCTATAGAGGACTTTAAGAAAATTAAAATATATTAATAGATATTGTGAAGCAGAATGGTCTAGCTGACAGCATCAGACTTACAGTGGGATAATAGCAATGTGTATCTCTGGGCAAGTCACTCAGTCTCTTAGAAAGTCAGTTTCATGATTGTAAAATGTGCATAATAATACTTAGTAAATATGCAACAGCCCCTTAGAGCCACACATACTGTTTTCCTCCTTCATTTTCCATTGTTGTTATCCAGTCTTTTTATTTTTCCCACTTCAACTGTCCAACTCTTTGTGACCCCATTTGGGTCTCCTTGGCAAAAATGCTGGAGTGATTTTCCATTTCCTTCTCCAACTCCTTTTACAGATGAAAAAACTAAGCTAAACAGAATTAAGTGACTTGCCCAGGGTCACACTGCTAGTAAGTGTCTGGGGACAGATTTGAACTCAGGAAGATATGTCCTCCTGATACCAGACCCAGTGCTGTACCCACTGTGCCATCTCAAGGCCCTCATTTTTCATTAGAAGCCAAGGAAAGAGGAAAGTGTGGATGACAGGGAAAGAGAAGGTTGATTGGCTATATAGTAAAGAACCAAGTCATTGTGAACTCCCATAGGAAATTTAGAAGGGAAAGATTGTGCTTTCTGTCTCTTTGTCTATCTCCTTCCTTCCTGCCCCACTTTGGGAATGTTCTCTCTCTACTGAGAGATTGGCATTATCAGATATCTAGGGAGTGTAGCTTGAGGGGAAGGCATTCTTTTGAATTGACTCAAGCATCCCCCACCTTCCCCAGAAGCAACACCTGAGAAAATGACACTGGGAAAAATTGCTAGAAGGACACAAATTTTCCCCCAAATCCTTTCTTCTTTGGAATGTCCCCATTTCTGTCTAAGGCAACACCATCTTTCCAGTTATCCAGGATCACAACCTTGGTATCATCTTTGCCTCCTTGCTCAGATTCTTCCCCCATATCCATTCTTGTCATTTCTACTTCCAAAACATGTCTCAAACATTTCTCCTTCTCTGTTCTTGTTAAGGGCACCTCCTTTCCTTAAGTCTCTCATCACAAGTCTCCTAACTGCCTCGAGTCTCCCTTCGTTCCAGTCATCTTCTACTTCACTGCCAAAAAGATTTCCTAGAGTAGAGGTCTGATCAAGTCATTCCCCTATTCAGTAAACTTCACTGGAGTCAAATACTGCTATTTTGCTCATTTTACAGAAGAAATTGAGAGAGATGAGAGTTGTCACTTGCCCAAGGTCACACAACTGGTAACACTACATATGTTCTATGGAGGATTTATGGAAGAACAAGATTTGCAATCTACATTGGCAGTGCAGACATTAGTCAGATCAAAAATTCATTAAAGCATCCAAGTACGTTCCTAGCATCTGTACATATTAGAGGATTTTGGTTTCTCTCCAATAGTTTTTCCAATAGTAGTGATATGAAGAGTAGGCATAATGAGATAGTAATGCGTTAAATGAACTATAACAAAGTGTCTACTCCCTTGTTCTCTTTTTTAAAAAAATAAAGCGTGAAGTTTCTTTGATAGAATTGCAAGGGCAACTTGTCATTGACTGGTTGGATTGACCACACCCTGATGGCCCTTAAAGTGAGGGAGGAAGCAACTTTGTAGACTGTGGTGCCCCTTTCCCTCTACCTGAGAGCAGAAGAGGAGAAAGGGGATTTCCATCCATTCCATTTCTCATCTCTTTCCTCCACAGAATATGGCATTTTACAGTGGAGATTATTCCCCAGGAGGAGACAATATAACCAGCAGGGAACAGTGTAAGGGGAGGCAGCTCCAAGGAGTGTGCTCCCTGGCAGTAGAGAAGAGAGCCAACTATTGATTCAAAAGGGAGTTAGCCCCAGTAGTGGAGAGTTGAGTTTCAGTGAAGAGTGTGCCAGGGAACTCAAATGAGTGACCTACCCAGAAGATACTGTGCCCAGGAGGGTGCAGCATGACCATAAAGACAAGAAAGGACACTGGAGCTTTTTAGAGAAGTATGTTGTTTCCTTAGCCACATGTTCCTGGTCTATGTGTCTTACTGCCAATGTACTTCGTGTCCACCCTTCCCACTGACTCAGTGACTGATGGGAGAATTTACCTTAGGTTTATGAGTCAGTGTTGTAGTTACTGTTCTCACTGTGCTACCTTAGTAAGTGTCTTTGTTTTAAGCTAACTGTGAGAACTGGTGAACTGTTAAAGTAATCCATCAAGGAAGGGGACACTAATGAGCTTGGATTCATAGAATGTCTTGAAGTTGTACCAGCCATTTCTTACACACACACACATGCATATACATACCCATACAATCAGGAAGAAGCTGGATGGCATGCTATACCAATATGCTTTTTATAAAAAAAAATAGTTTGACTATTTATGTATTTATTTTTTTGCAAATAGTATTTTATTTTTTTAATTACATGTTAAAGTAGTTATCAACATTCATTTTTTAAAAGATTTTGAATTCCAATTTTTTTCTCCCTCCCTCCTTCCAATTTCCCCCTCCCTTATGGCAAGCAATCTGATATAGGTTATACATGTGCCATCATATAAACCTATTTCCACATTCATTATGTTGTGAAAGAAAAAACAGAACAAAAGGGAAAAGCCACAAAAAAAAACCCAGTGAAAATAGTATGTTTCAATCTGCATTCAGATTTCATAGTCTTTTCTCTGGATTTGGATAGGATTTGCCATCATGAGTCTTTTGGAATTGTCTTTGATCACTGTGTTTCTGAGAAAAGTAAAGTCAATCATACCTGATCATCACACAATGCTGCTGTTACTATGTCCAATGTTTTCCTGGTTCTGCTCACTTCACTCAGCATCAGTTCATGAAAGTCTTTCCAGGTTTTTCTAAAGTCTGCCCATCATATTTTATAGCACATTAGTATTTCATTGCATTCATAGACCACAACTTGTTTAGTCATTCCCCAGTTGATGGACATCCCCTCAGTTTCTAATTCTTTGCCACCACAAAAAGAACTGCTACAAATATTTTTGTGTGTGTAGATCCTTTTATCTTTTCTATGATCTCTTTGGGATAGACCTAGAAGAGGTATTGCTGGATCAAAGGGTATGCACAGTTTGATTACAATTTGAGCATAATTCCAAATTGCTTTTCAGAATGATTGGGTCAGTTCACAACTCTATCAACAATGCAGTAGTGTCCCAATTTTCCCATATCTTCTCCAATATTATCATTTTCCTTTCCTGCCATATTAGCCAATCTGATAAGAGTGAGATGGTACCTCAGAGTTGTTTTAATTTGCATTTCTCTAATCAGTGGTGATTTGGAGCATTTTTTCATATGACTATAGCTTACTTCAACTTCATCTGAAAACTTCCTGTTCATATCCTTTGACAATTTCTCAATTTAGGAATGACTTGTATTCTTATAAATTTGACTTATTTCTTTATATATTTGAGAAATGAGGCCTTTATCAGAAATACTTGCTGTTAAAAATGTTTCCCATCTTTCTACATTCCTTCTAATCTTAGTTGTGTTGGTTTCGTTTGTACAAAACCTTTTTAATTAAACAGAATCAAAATTATCCATTTTGCATCTTGTAATGTTCCCTATTTCTTCCCTTCTCCATAGATCTGACAGGTAAATTATTTCTTGCTCCCCTAATTTGCTTATGATATCACCTTTTATGTCTAAATCATGTACCCATTTTGACCTTATCTTGGCATACAGTGTGAGATGCTGGTCTATGCCTAGTTTCTGCCATATCATTTTCCAATTTTCTTGGCAGTGTTTTTCAAATAGTGAGTTCTTATCCCAGAACCTGGAGTCTTCGGGTTTATCAAACAGTAGATTGTTACAATTACTTGTCTTGTGTACCTAACTTATTCCACTGATCTACTGCCCTATTTCTTAGACAGTATCAAATAGTTTTGATGATTGTTGCTTTGTAATATAGTTTTAGATCTGTTATGAACAGGCTACCTTCCTTTACATTTTTTCATTAATTCCCTTGATATGCTTGACTTTTGCTCTTCCAGATGAATTTTGTTATTATTTTTTATGGTTCTATGAAATAATTTTTGGTAGTTGGATTGGTATGGCACTGAATAAATAAATTAATTTAGATTAAAATTATGATTTTTTATTATATTGTCCTGTTCTACCCATGAGCAATTGATATTTTCCCAATTGTTTTAATCTAACTTTGTGTGAAAGACTTTTGTAATTTTATTCATATAGTTCCTGAGTTTGTCTTGACAAGTAGACTCCCAAATATTTTATATTGTCTACAGTTATTTTAAATGGAATTTCTCTTTTCTTTTTCTTCTTGTTGGGCTTTGTTGGTAATATATAGAAATGCTGATGATTTATGTGGGTTTATTTTATATTCTGCAATTTTGTTAAAGTTGTTAATTATTTCAATAGTTTTTAGTTGATTCTATAGGATTCTATAAGTATGCCATCATATCATCTGCAAGATGATAGTTTTGTTTCCTCATTTCCTGGTCTAATTCCTTCAGTTTCTTTTTCTTTTCATTGCTAAAGCTAACATTTCTCATACAATATTGAATAATAGTGGTGATAATGGGCATTTTTGCTTCACCCCTGATCTTATTGGGAAGGCTTTTAGCTTATCCCCGTTACAGATAATGCTTGTTGATGGTTTGAGATAGATACTACTTATCATTTTGAGGAAGACTCCATTTGTTCCTATTACCCTCTAGTGTTTTAAAAATAGGAATGGGTCCTATATTTTGTCAAAAGATTTTTCATTCAGGGGAGATGGCTGAGTAGAAAGACTCACGTA
This sequence comes from Bettongia penicillata ogilbyi, assembly GCA_023548195.1. Taxonomy (NCBI): domain Eukaryota; kingdom Metazoa; phylum Chordata; class Mammalia; order Diprotodontia; family Potoroidae; genus Bettongia; species Bettongia penicillata. The sequence continues at coordinate 5,730,709 of JAJHZJ010000391.1, read as the reverse complement.
TGCTAGCTCTGAACCTACAGCCCATAAATTTTGGAGCAGAGCAAGCCATGCAGAAATGCAGTGGAGGAGATTTCCGTTCCAGAGAGCCCTGGAAATCCATCCCCAGGGGTCTGTCGCCCACTGGACAGTGGAGCCCAGCCCTGCCCTGCCCTGGCCGGGCAGCCCCAGAGGAGCAGATCCGAGCAGTCTGTAGGGACAGAATCTCTGGTGGCCATGAAGGTCCCTCCACCCACAGGTGCTACAGGTCAGTGAGAGAGACTTCTGGGCTGGCCAAGAGGGGAGTAGGGTGTCTCCGTAACTCGGGCCCCCTCGGGAGGCAGCAACGGAGACAGGGACAGCAGCAAACCTGGACTCCCAGAGCAGAAAGGAGCTCCGCTCCATTACTGAAGGTCTCTGCATAAACCCCCTGAGGGAACTCAGCCTGGGAGGCAGCCCTGCCCCCACCTGAGCACCAGAACTTAAGCTCACATTGAATAGCAGCCCCTCCCCCTGCTGAAAGCCCTGAGGCTGGGGAGCAGCATTTGAATCTCAGACCCCAAACACTAGCTGGGCAGATCTAGGCGGGAAGAATCTCAGAAGTCAAGTAACTGGCTGGGAAAATGCCCAGAAAAGGGAAGAAAAATAAGACCATAGAAAGCTACCTTCTTGGGGAACAGATGTTCCCACCTTTCATTTCTGATGATGAGGAACAATTCTTACCATCAGGGAAAGACGTGGAGGTTGGGGCCTCTCTATCCCTGACATCCCAGGGGATGTCTGGTGGGCTCAGGCCATGGAAGAGCTCAAAAAGGATTTTGAAAATCAAGTTAGACAGGTGGAGGAAAAACTGGGAAGAGAAATGAGAGAGATGCAAGAAAAGCATGAAAAACGGGTCAATACCTTGGTAAAGGAGACCCAAAAAAATGCTGAAGAAAATGACACCTTGAAAAATAGGCTCACTCTATTGGCAAAAGAGGTTCAAAAAGCCAATGCGGAGAGGAATGCTTTCAAAAGCAGAATTAGCCAAATGGAAAAAGAGGTTCAAAAGCTCACTGAAGAAAATAGTTCTCTCAAAATTAGAATGGAACAGATGGAGTCTAATGACTTTCTGAGAAACCAAGAAATCACGAAACAAAACCAAAAGAATGAAAAAATGGAAGAGAATGTTAAATATCTCATTGGAAAAACAACTGACCTGGAAAATAGATCCAGGAGAGACAATTTAAAAATTATGGGACTACCTGAAAGCCATGATCAAAAAAAGAGCCTAGACATCATCTTTCATGAAATGATCAAGGAAAACTGCCCTGATATTCTAGAACCAGAGGGCAAAATAAGTATTGAAGGAATCCATCGATCACTGCCTGAAAGGGATCCAAAAAGAGAAACTCCTAGGAACATTGTGGCCAAATTCCAGAATTCCCAGGTCAAGGAGAAAATATTGCAAGCAGCTAGAAAGAAACAATTCCAGTACTGTGGAAATACAATCAGGATAACACAAGATCTAGCAGCTTCTACATTAAGGGATTGAAGGGAGTGGAATAGGATATTCCAGAAGTCAAAGGAACTAGGACTCAAACCAAGAATCACCTACCCAGCAAAACTGAATATAATACTTCAGGGGAAAATATAGTGTTTCAATGAAACAGAGGACTTTCAATCATTCTTGATGAAAAGACCAGAGCTGAAAAGAAAATTTGACTTTCAAACACAAGAATGAGAAGAAGCATGAAAAAGTAAACAGCAAAGAGAAGTCATAAGGGACTTACCAAAGGTGAACTGTTTACATTCTTACATGGAAACACAATATTTGTAACTCTTGAAACTTTTCAGTATCTGGGTAGTTGATGGGACCACACACACACACACATGCACACATGCACACACACATGTACATGCATGTGTGCACACACATACACACATGCACGCACATACAGAGACAGAGAGCACAGAGTGAATTGAATAGGATGGGACCATATCTTAAAAGAAATTAAGGTAAATGGTGAGAGAGAAACGTAGTGGGAGGAGAGAGGGTAAAATGGAATGGGGTAAATTATATCTCATTCAAGAGGCAAGCAGGAGACTTTTTAGTGGAGGGAAAAAGAGGAGAGCTGAGAAAAAAACATGAAGTTTACCCTCATCACATTCGACTAAAGGAAGGAATAAAATGCCCACTCATTTTGGTATGAAAACCTATCTTACAATACAGGAAAGTGGGGAAGAAGGAGATAAGCAGGGAGGGAGGGATGATGGAAGAGAGGGCAATGGGAGGAGGGAGCAATTTGAAGTCAACACTCGGGGAGGGACAGGATCAAAAGACAGAACAGAAACAATGCAGGGCAGGATAGGATGGAGGGAAATAGAGTTAGTCTTACACAACATGACTATTATCGAAGTCGTTTGCAAAACTACACAGATATGGCCTATATTGAATTGCCTGCCTTCCCAAAGGGAATGGGTGGGGAGGGAGGGATAGGGAGAATTTGGAACTCAAAGTTTTAGGAACAACTATTTAATATTGTTCTTGCTACTAGGAAATGAGAAATACAGTTAATGGGGAATAGAAAGTCATCTGACCCTACAGGACAAAAGAGAAGATGGGTACAAGAGAAGGGAGGGATGATAGAAGAGAGGGCAGATTGGTGATGGGAAAATTAGAATGCTTGGTGTATTGGGGTGGGCGGAGGGGATAAATGGGGAGAAAATTTGGAACCCAAAATTTTGTGAAAATGAATGTAAAAAGTTAAATAAATAAATTTATATTAAAAAAATTTCATTATCTATTGAGATAATAATATAACTGTTGGTTTTGTTATTAATATAGTCCATTATGCTAATAGCTTTTCTAATATTGGACCAGCTCTGCCCTCCTGGTATAAATCCCACCTGATCACAGTGTATTACTCTATTGATAAATTGCTATAATCTCTTTGCTAATATTTTATTTAAAATTTTTGCATCAATATTCATTAGGGAAATTGGTCTATAATTTTCTTTCTTTGTTTTGACTCTTCCTGATTTAAGTATCAGTACCCTATTTCTATCATAAAAGGAATTTGATAGGATTCCTTCTTAGTCTGTTTTCCCAAATTGCTTATATAGTATGTGGAATTAATTGTTCTTTAAATGTTTGGTAGAATTCACTTGTAAATCCATCTGGCCCTGAAGAGTTTTTCTTAGATATCATTTATGATTTATTCAATTTCTTTTTTTTAAAATGGGATTATTTAAATCTTTTATTTCCTCTTCTATTAATCTGGGAAATTTATATTTTTGTAAAAATTCATCATTTCACTTAGATTGTCAGATTCATTGGTATGCAGTTGGGCAAAATTGTTCCTAATGATTCCTTTTATTTCCTCTTCATTGGTGGTGAATTTACCCTGGTAATTTGCTCTTCTTCTCTTTTTAAATCAAATTAACCAAACGTTTATCTGTTCTATTGGTTTTTTTCATAAGACCAGCTCTTGGTTTTATTTATTAACTCAATCATTTTCTTGCTTACAATTTTATTAATTTCTCCTTTGATATTCAAAATTTCTAATTTGATATTTAATTGGGGATTTTAAATTTGTTCTTCTAGCTTTTTAAATTGCATGTCCAATTCATTGATCTGCTCTTTCTCTATCTTATTCATGTAAGCATTTAGAAATTCAAAAAAAAAAATTCGCCCAAGCTGCTTTGTCTGTATCCCATACATTTTGCTATGTTGTCTCATTATTGTCATTCTCTTTGATGAAATTATTGATTGTTTCTATGATTTTTTGTTTGACCCACTCATTCTTTAGAATTAGATAATTTAGTTTCTAATTAATTTTTAATCCATTTTTTCAGGGCTTTTATTGCATGTAATTTTCATTGCATCATGATCTGAAAAGGATACATTTAATATTTCTGCCTTTCTGCATTGGATTGTGAGGTTTTTATACCCTAGTGCATGGTCAGTTTTTGTGTAGGGGCCATGTACTACTCAGAAGAAGGTATATTCTTTTCTATCCCCATTTAATTTTTTTCCAGAGGTCTACTATATCTAACTTTTCTAAAATTCCACTTACTTCCTTAACTTCTTCCTTGCTTATTTTGTGGTTAGATTTATCTAATTCTGAGAGGGAGAGGTTGAAATCCCTCACTAGCATAGTTTTGCTGTTCTGTTTTCCCTGTAACTCACTTAACTTCTCCTCTAAGAACTGGATGCTATACGACTTGGTGCATATATGTGTTATACTGATATTACTTCATTGACTATAATAACTTTTAGCAAGATGTAGTTTCCTGCTTTATCTCTTTTAATTAGATGTATTTTTGCTTTTCTTTATCTGAGATCAGGATTGCTACAACTGTTTTTTTTTTTTATTTCAACTGAAGCATAATACATTCTGCTCCAGCCTTTTATTTTTACTCTATGTATGTCTCTCTACTTCAAATGTGCTTCTTGTAAACAACATATTATAAGATTCTGGTTTTTAATCCACTGTACTGTTTGCTTTCATTTTATGGGAGAGTTCATTCCATTCACGTTCATAGTTATGATTACTATTTGTTTCCCTCCATCCTATTTTTCCTCCTTTTTATACTTTTCTCTCCTTTCATCTTGTCCCTCCTTCCTCACCAATATTTTGCTTTTGACCACTGTCTCTCCCAATCTGCCCTCTCTTCTATCAGTCCCCCCTCCCTTTTCTCTATTCTTTTCCCTCCTATTTCTCTATGGGGTAAGATAGATTTCTCTACCCAACTGAATATGTTATGTTCCCTCTTTGAGCCAAATCTGATGAAAGTAAGGTTCAAACAATGCTCACCTCCCTCTCTTCTTTCCTTCTACTGTAATAAGTCTTTCATACCTCTTCATGTGATATAATTTACCCCATTTTGCCTCCCTTTTTCCTCTTCTCCCAGTAAAATCCTTTTATTCATCCCTTAATTTTTTTATCATTACATCAAAGTTAACACACCCACACCCTCTGTCTAAATGACCTAATGAGATATATAGTTCTTAAGTTACAAATATCATCTTCCCATGTAGGGATGTAAACAGTTTAACCTCATTGAATACCCTGGTTTTTTTTCTGTTTACATTTTTATGTGTCTCTTGAGCCTTGTATCGAAAATAAAATTTTCTGTTCAGCTCTGGTCTTTTCGTCAGGAAAGTTTGAAAGTCTGTTATTTCATTGAATGGCCATTTCCCCCCTGAAAATTTATGCTCAATTTTGCTGGGTAGTTGATTCTTTCTTGTAATCCAAACTCTTTTGCCTTCTGAAATATCTAAATATTCTATTTATTGAATAATGAATATTGAAATACTCTAAGCCCTTTGATCCTTTAATGTAGAAATTGTGAAGTCCTTGTAATCTTGACTGTGGTTCTTTGATATCTGAATTGTTTCTTTCTGGCTCCTTGCAGTACTTTCTCTTCAACCTGATAATTATGGAATTTAGCTACAACACTCCTTGGAATTTTCATTTTGGGATTCCTTTCCAGAAGTGATCAGTGAATTCTTTCAATGATTATTTTACCCTCTGGTTCTAGGATATCAGGGCAGTTTTCCTTGATAATTTCTTGAAAGATACTGTCCAGGCTTTTCTTTTTATCATGATTTTCAGGTAGTCCAATGATTCTTAAATTATCTCTCCTGGATCTATTTTCCAGATCAATTCTTTTTGCAAAGAGGTATTTTACATTTTCTTCTATTTTTCATTCTTTTGATTTTGTTTCACTGTTTCTTAATGTCTCTTAGAGTCATTAGTTTTCATGCTCAATTCTAATTTTTAAGGAATTATCCAGTTAGCTTTTGTACCTCCTTTTCCATTTAGCTAATTCTATTTTCTAGAGAGTTGTTTTTGTCATTCAATTTTTGTGCTCCTTTTCCAAGTCATTGACTCTGTTTTCATAATTCTCTTGCATAAGTCTCATTTCTTTTGCCAATTTTTCTTCTACTTCTCTTACTTTTTAAAAATCATTTTTTTAGCTTTTTCAAGAGAACTTTTTGGCCTTGAGACCAATTCTTATTTTCCTTTGAGCCTTTGCATGTAGGTATTTTGACATTGTTGTCCACTTCTGAGTTTGTGTTTTGATCTTCTCTGTCACCACAGTAGCTTTCTATGTTCAGGATTCTTTTTTGTTTTTTTCTCATTTTAAAAAGTTGAGCTCTGTTCCTGAGGTACAGGGGGCACTGTCCCAAGCTTCTTGCACTGAGAGCTAGGAGCCTGGTCACTGACTTTCTGCACCAGAGCCTTTGGGGCCAGCAGCTTGCCCACTGTGCTAGGGTGGCCTGATATTTTGCTCCTGTTGTCCCCTGGGTTCCAGGGCTGGCAGTTTGCCTGCTTTATTGGGACTGAAGGCCTCACAGCTGGTCTGCTATACAAGGGATCTGCTGAGCCAGAACTGCAGGGTGTAGGACACTTATCTGTGCTGTGGCTAAGAGCTTCCCAGTGGCTTACCCTGATACCTCCTTTTCTGGACTGAACTCCACTTTTACCTCATTCCTTTTCTGAAATCCTTCTAAGTTATCTTAGGCTGGAAAATTGTTTCACTCCATCTTTTTGTACATTCTGTCACTCCAGAATTCTTTTAGAGGCGTAATTTGATGTTGTTACCAAGTGAAATTGGGGAGAGCTCAGGCAACTTTCTGGTTTCTCTCTGCCATCTTGGATCCATCCCAAAGTTATCTTTAAAATAATAATAACTGGTAAGGATAGAGTGGAATATTTGTTAGAATATGAGTCATATTCTTCATGAAATTATAGCTGGGAATTTGCTGGCACAATCCTTTGCAAATGCAAATTCTCCTTAGGCACTAACTGGCACCTTGGGGTATGAGTGCCAAATTAAGGCTTTCTAATCATTCTCATAAGTGAATTCAGATTAGTGCATAATTTGGTCATTTCCTCCCTCTTTTTATGCTAAAATAAAAATATTAATATTTAAGTAATCATGACTCACTCACATAATTTTAAAGGATCATTTATATAGTAAGATTTACAGTATTATAAATACCTATATCCAAATTGAGTACTTTCTACCAACTAAACTGCAACAGTTATCTCTAATTGCTTAATCTAACCTTGTTTTAAGGAGAAACTTTTAACTTTCTTTTTTTGTGTTTGAAGTTTCATTTGGACTGTCAGCTATACACAATTTTGCTTGTCTTTTCCTACTCTGGTTTCCTAGCGATGCTGGCTTGTAAGAGCTGTTTCTAGCTCTAACTGTCCTAATAAAAATAACTATTCGTGATTACACCTGGCTAAGCAGATCTAAAGTTCCTATGCCTTGGCAGAGTAAAAGGTTGCTTTTTTCTCCATTGGATACTATTTTTCTCTGAAGTGCACTGAATTTCTGGCAAAAAAATGTCCAAATAATTGTGATATGAGAAGGGTAGCAGATTGTCTTTGAAGTGTCAAGAGATCCTTCAAACTTCCTCCAAGGACTTCCCACAACTGAAACCATTTTTAATTACTTAGACCTATATGGATTAGGTGTCTCCACACTGGTTCAACACATTTAGACCGAGTCATTTAAATGAGCCATATGTGTCTAATGTAGCCTTCATGGGGGGAGGAAAAAAAGAGATTTACATGATAATTTTATTACATATTTAGTAATTATACCAAGCTGCACATAAACGATTTGCCGTTTCATATGTAATTATCTTTTTTAAAGTTATATTATGTTATGAAAATGCTTGTTTTATTCCATAAAATAAAATAAAAATTTTTAAATTAGATACAGCTTCCTCATGCTAATTTTTTTAAAACTCAAAATACTTCCCACATGTACTCCTCTGACCCTGAATAATGACGGTACTATTTTTAAATCTGGAATCTGGTTCCAGGTATACTTACTTTTGGGATTTTCCACCCCCCAAAGTGCACTCAAAGACTTTTTAACTTATTAGGTAACTTTGGAGCTCTCTGATCTCCCTATTGCTTCATTACCAACCATTCACTTTCAAAATTCATTTATTCATTCAAACACAACTTCCCAGTTCACTTTCCAAGGGTAGTCATTTTTGCTCTCTTCCAAACATGTGGCACTGGGAAAAGTGAGGCCAAGGTTGCCGGCCAGAGAAGAGGCTGAAGAGCTGGAGCCACCTTCCAAAGATGGCGTTGGGGTCCTACAGGAATGACTTGGGTTTGGGACCCTCGGGCTCAGTTTTAATGTATGCGTCAATAGTGCTGGGGCTCCTGTGTCGGTAGTAGGGACTGTCGTCATTTTTATCCTTTATGGTCTGCTGTACTTCCTCATCCGGTAATACAGTCTCTTCAGTAGAAGCTCGAGTAACAGTGATTTGGGGAACAGCAAACATTTTCGGCTTGGACTCTTTACCTAAAGGAGGGGAGTGGAGGGAAATCTAAGCATGATTCAAACAAACAGAAAAGTCCTGTGTGTTAATGGTAATTAACTATACCCTCTTAGTAACAGCTTTGCTTTAAACCAGTGATGTGCATTGCCTGACTGTTCAGGTACTGCACCACGGGAAGGGTCACCCACGAGCTTGGACCTGTAGGGCATCTTGAAGTTGTACTAGTCACTCTTCACACACACATAACCTACCAAGCTGGGGAAGGAGTCATATTGGGTGCTACCCTTTCATCATAAAAATTCTTTAACTTTAAATTCTAAATGGAAATGTATAACTGGTTAGAACTGATTTAGGTTTCTGCTTCAGTGTGTGTGCGGATAATACTGGGGTTCCTGTGACAATGACTAAATGACAGTGCTTAAGAGTGTTTGACAGGTGCATGTTTAGCTGGGCTTTCCTTCTTCCAGGCCTTTGATCACTCTGTTCCTCTCATCAGGAATGCCCTCCCTCCCTCTCTTCATCTCCTAACCTCCTCTTTCTTGAAAAGGCAACCCAAAAGCCACCTCCTGCATGAAGATTTTCTGGGCCACCTAGAAGGGGCTTTGTTCCTTCAGAGCCCAGGTTCTGTAGTCAGAGAATGGGTTCAAATCCTGCCTCTTTGGGACTCCCTGCATCTCCTTTCCACAACTGCAAAATAAAGGGGCAGGGGAAGGACTGAAAGACTTCTGGGCTCCCTTCCAGCTCCACAAAGGGGGGCCTATCAAGGGAGCGTTGTGTTGAGTCCTAGAGAGAGCTGCACCTGCATCTATATTGTTCTCCAGGGCTGTTTCTCATCCAAATGTGAGACCCCCCCCAGTATCAGGAGACACTGAAATGTCCAGGGTATTCTAGATTATTTTGAGGGTGGTATGTTTCTTTCCCTATTGATTAAGCACCTACTGTGTGTGTGTATGTGTGTGTGTGTAGTATGGTGATGACTGAACAGTAGTGAAACTGGCCCCCTTGCAACCAAGTGGCAGAACAGGCAGTCACTGAATCCAGTTGTTGGGCATGCGTGTGGCAGATACCCCAAGACAGCACTGGGCTCCTTCACTGGACTCCTTCACTGGGCTGCTTCCAGAAAGCCTGTCAACCAAGAACGGAGAGTCAGGGAGAGCGGGCAGGAACTCAACAAGTCTGTGACCCCTTGTGGGAGGAAACTGATCCTTGGAAGAGTCTTCTTGCCAGGTCGATGCTAACTTCAGTCGTTTCTATGCTGCTCAAGGACTGAAAGTGCTATGACTGACTCTCTAAATGTGGATGTCCTGAACAAAGCCATGACCCACCTGCCCTGATTAGAACATTGTGAAATGAATGGATAAAAAAATCAAACAGATTTTTTCTCCTCCCACAGAAGAAAAATAACAACGTATGGACACTACAAAATTGATCTGAGAGAAGCCCGAATGTGAATCACAATGAACAAAATGCTATGGGGAATTTTAAACAACCTAAACATATATTTATACTTAACACTTTAAAAAATCACTCTGAACATTCATGTTGCTGTAACAATGGGCAAATTCCTCTTGGGATGACAGACCCAGAGCCAGAAGGGACTTCAGTAGCCATGGAACCCAATGCCCTCATTTGACAGATGAGGGATCCTCTGAGACCCAGGAAGGTGCAGTGAAAGCCTAAAGGGAGGTCAACAAACACGAGGAGACAGAGAGGGTGGGAATGAAACTCAGCTCCCCTGACCTCCAGGGCTGGGGCAATTTTTTTGTTCCTCTTTTAAAAGGGGAAACATGAGAGGAATGACAATTATCCCCAACATTTCAGTATACAAAGAAGAACAAAAACGTGGATTGTACAAGAAATTGTGAATTTCTGTTATATTGCTTTTTAAAAAGAAACATATATGTGTAGATTTTTATTACATTTGACAACGTAGTATTATGATTATCCTATTCGTCCCTCCTTGTGTATTTTTTGTTTTCTTCTGTTCAGTAAAACGTTTTATTGATGCTCTTTTGTATTTCTCTCAGTATCCATGAACCCTTTCCCCACCTCCCTCCATTGTAACAAATGTATGCAATTGAAGAAAACAATCAACCTCTTGGCTATGCCTGAGAAGGTCCTAGTCCAGAAACGTTCTTTCCCTTGAACTACTTTCATGTGGGTCCCTTTCCATTCTCTGTCTTTGCTGATCTCTCCTTATATGGCACTTGGTAATAAGAGGACTGGGGCTCCAAAGACCAGTTTGGGCTGGATATGCAGGTTTGGCATCTTCTGTCCTCAGGTGATCACTGAGCCCAAGGAAGATGATGAGATTGATAAGGAGAGGGTAAAGAGAGAGAAGAGGAAGGAAATCGGGACAAAGCCTGGAGGGATCCCCACAGTTAGAAGGCAGGACATGGTTAACAATTCAATGAAGATGAAGAAGGAGGGGGTCACAGAGCTAGGAGGAAAACCAGGAGGGGGCAGTATCCTGGAAGCCAAGAGAGGAGAGTATCCATGAGGAGATTAGCAATGTCAAAAGCTTTAACAAAGACACAGAGAATGAAGACTGAGGAAATACCTGTGGATGTAACATCTAAGAGATTATTGGTGACCTTGGAGAAGTCATTTCAAAGGAGTGGTGAGGTGAGGAAGTGGACTATATCACACTCAAGTGAGGGTACATGGCTGTTTCTAGGAATTTGGCTGTGAAAAGGAGAAGAGATGCAGGTTGAGAACTTGAGAGGGTAGTGTAGGCCCAAGGGAGGCTTGCTGAAGGATGGAGAGACATAGGCATGTTTCTGGTAGTGGGGAAGGAGCCAAGAGACAAGGAGACATTGAGGCTGAAGAAGAGTGAAGGCAATGACTCCTTGAGGAGACAGAAGGCACAAGGGGAGGTGCTGGCCTCCACCTCAGAGAGTGGGACAGATGAGAAGAGAAGGGGGACTGTAGGTGGTTTGAGAGGTTTGGAGTGGGAGAGAAAAGGGAGCTCATGATGGAGGACATCAATTATGCCTGGCCAACTCAGAGGGGGTAAGGAAGGAGAGACACACACAAACACACACACAGAGACAGTGAGAGAGAGAGACAGAGACATGGAGAGAGGGAGAGACAGTGAGAGACAGACAACATACAGGGGTCTGAGGAGCTCAAAGATCTGCAATAGACAATGTGGGGATTGTCTGAGTTTGTTGGGAGAGAAGAAAAGGATTACTACCCAACAATAGTGAGGGCACAGTTAATGTCATGGAAGAGAATTTCTCGTGGAACCAGTTTACATGGTGGTGACTTCCTTCAGAACAGGAGCAGAGAAGCTGGATGGTGGGGACAACCCAGGCTTGGGTCTGAGCAGGTATGACAGGCAATAGCACAAAGGATTCTGGGGCAGTGGAGAGGGTCTAGTTGTACTGGTTCCTTAGATGGCACAGAAAGCAGGATGAAAAGAGAATAGGAAAGTCAGAGAAGGCAGTGATGAAACAGGGAAAGACTTAGGGACACTCAAGCTCCCAGTGAGGATGAAGAACAGACTTAGGAGGTGGAGAAATGGAAGAATAAGAGATGACGATAAGAGAGAAATTTCAGTGTTGGCTGAGATGGAGGAAAGATACATTCAGGATTTTGGAGAACTGGAAGAACAGGGATATCAATGTCTGTCCACTAAGTACACAGGCAGTGGCTGGGATACAGAGAAAGTGAATTAAATACCTAACACCTTAAGAAAGGAGAGAGTAAATTAGCACCACAAGGGTCTGGATAGGGTAGTCTAGACGAAAGAAGTGAATCTCAAAGGAAGAGGGGGTGCTCGGCACTGAAGCAGCACATGCCTATGTTCCTGACCACTGGGTGAGGCTGAGGTTGGTGAATTGCTTGAGCTCAAGAGTTCTGAGCTGCAAATGGAGCTAAAGCTAATGGCATATCTCTACTAGTCTGGAAGTAACATGGTGAGCTCATTTGTATATTTGTTTGGGGGACAGGGTACCAGGTCCCTGAGGGAAGGGGCAAGGTCAACTCATGTTGGAACACAGAGGGCCAAAGCTTCTATGCCAATGACTAGTAGCTGCTGCACTTCTAGTCTGGGCAAAATGGGGAGACCCAGGCTCAAAAAAAATGCAGAGGGAAGAATTAGGAGGGGAAACAAGGGGCAAAGAAGAAGCCTCCTCCTTCTCTTGGCCCAGAGAATGGGGCAAGGCACAAGGGAAAGCTCCCCCAGTATCAGAGATAAGGGCCATGAATGTGCTGTCTGCTACTGGGAGCCAATGTGGGAGTGCAAGAAGATGGAAGGAGGGTGAGAGAAAAAGTTTGAAGATGAGGGAAAGTTTGTTAATGGCAGATTGGGGTTCCCCAGGGCCCAATGACCATTTCCATCTAAGTAAAACCTCTGCTATTTCTGTCCTTTCTTTCTATTCCCTTGGGAACCCCTCTGGTTCAGGACCTCAGTCATCCTTTCTGCCTCTAGGTTGCTTCTTCAATCTTTGCCCAAGTCAAGTTCTTATGCACCCTCTGATCACATCACTCTTCTACTCAGAAAGCCTCCAGTGACTCCCCACTGTTCACTGGATTCAGGATAAATTGTTTCCCCTGACAATCAAGGCCTTCTAGCCTCTGATCCCTTTCAAGTCTTATATCACAAACCCCTTGTATTGTGATCATCTGCATAAATGTCTTCTCCTACCACCCCATACAATACTTACATTGTATAGTCCTTGCAAAGTGTTAGGGTCATATGTGTTTTTGTATTTCCCAAAGCCTTCCATTTATTAGATTTATTAATGTTTGTTGAAATGAAATCCAAAAGGTATGCTTTCCACCCTGGCCATATTCTTTCTGATTTGAATAGACCCCCTATTAGATGTTTCCTACCAGTTTCATTAGTACTCCGTGGAGATTTCATAGTTGTTTTCAAAGGTCCATAACTACCTGAAGGATTGGAAAATGAATCAGGACGGCTAGATGCTGTGTCTCTCTCTGGAAGTCTCTCCTGCTTTTTTTCTGGGATTTTTTTCTGACCCTTATCCATGGGCTTATGAATTGAAGAGCTGGGTGTCTTTGAAACAACTGGAAACAAATGAATAGATAATAAGAAGATAAATAATTGGATGAAGGCAATCAATAATTTGTGTCTTCTCTTCCCTAGTGAGTAGTCAATCAAGGCAGTTGTGGAGGAAATGGTTATTTCTTTTCAGAAACACATGCTATTTGCAGTAAGAGCAATGACTGTAATGGGTGAAAGCCAAAGGGGCCTCAGAGACAGGCCTGATGTAAGGAAAACCTTCCCAACAAGTAAGAACTCCATAACACGAAGTGGGCTAGCTTGGAAGGTTGGCCTTTCACTGTAGTTCTCTAAGCAAAGGCTGTATGACCACCTATCAAGTATTTGATAGGGGGGATTCTTATCTAGGTATGGGTTGGAGTAGCTGACCTTCCAACTCCGAAATATTGCTTTCTGCAGGAAAGAGCATAGTTTTGTCCACTGGACTCAGAGTTGGGTCTTAAGGACTCATTTTTCCATTTCATTCACTGTCTGTGGCAGGTGACTTCTTTTCCTTTGATGCCAAAACACTTTTGCTATCCTTCATCACATCCCATAGTTTAAAAACATCAATTGTACATGAACTTTGTAAACCTAAAAAAGGTCACATCAATGTTATTATTATAAATATTATTTTCTGTCCTGGTGATTTCACTGATTTGGGAAACTCCCAGTTGTGTTTCCCAAATTCCCAGAGGAAATGAGTACTCCCAGAATTTCCTCTACTCATGTAGATGAATAACTTTTCTCTAATTTAGAGTCTTCCAGGGTAGCCTGGGGTATGAAAGGTTAAGTGAATTGATCATGGCCATAGAGAATGAGTCAGAGGAGGCTTTGGACCCAGAACCTCCAGACAGCAAAGCTAACCCTTCAAATCACTTTGCCACACTCTTCTTAGTAGAGGAAGTTTGGGAAGAGATTTGCTGCTGATTCCCAATCCTAATCAGGGCAATTCAACAAACATTTCTTCATCACATGTAGGGGAGCTATCTCAAGTGCTGGGAATTGGAGGTCAACTAACATTCTCTGGGAGACATACAAAGTGTTCACAGATAAATAAAATCAAGACAATCTGAGGAGGGACAGAACAATCACCAGTAGGTTCAGGAAACTCTCCAGGAAGGACATGATGCCTGAGATGAGTCCCAAAAGAAGCATGGGAGGAGTGCAGGGAATGTATTCCAAGCATGCAGGATGTCTGTGTGCTGAGGTGTGCAGGATATGGAATGCCAACTTCTGGAAACAGGAAGTAAGCCAACCTGGCTGGGATATGGGAGGTGTGAAGGGGGATCATAGCAAATGGAAAAGAGGCTGGAGATATACCATGATGAGCTTTAAATTTTATTGTAGAGGCAGAAGGTAGTCACTAAAGCTTCTTGCACAGGGAAAATGACATGGTCAGAATTATAGTTCAGAAAATTTATCTTAAATAATATTTTATATTTTCCCTAGATACATGTAAAAGATTTATTTTAACATTAATTTTTCCACTTAATTTTTCCAAGCACATGTAAAATAGTTATCAACATTTATTTTTATGAGATTTTGGGTTCCAAATTTTTCCCCCTCTTCTTTTCCTCCCTCTCTCCCCAAGACAGCAAGCAAACTGATAAGATTCATTTTTTAAAAATTAGTTTCATATTTTCTCTCTTCCTCTCTTCCTCCTTCAGACAGTAAACAATTTTATAATTGCTATACATGTTCAATCATGCAAAATGTATTACTATATTAGTCATATTGTGAAAGAAAACACAAACACAAAGGGAAAAATACCATGAAAAACGCAGAAAATGAAAAAACAATATGCTTTCATCTGCATTCAGACTCCATCAGTTTTTTCTCTGGAGGTGGATAACACTTTTCATCCTAAGTCTTTTGTCATTCTCTTGGATCCTTGTATTGCTGAGATTAGCTAAGTCATTCACAGTTGATCATCACACAATGTTGCTGTTGCTGTGCACAACATTCTCTTGGTTCTGCTCGTGTCACTCCGCATAAGTTTATAGATGTCTTTCCAGGTTTTTCTGAAATCTACCTGCTCATCATTTCTTATAGCACAGTAACATTCCATCATAGTAATTTACCACAAGTTGTTTAGTCATTTCCCAATTGATGGGCATTCCCTCAATTTCCAATTCTTTGCAACTACAAAAAGACGTGGTATAAACATTTTTGTACAAGTAGACCATCCCTCCCCTTTAATAAATCTCTTTGGGATAAAGACCTAGCAGTGGTATTGCTGAATCAATTATATGCACAATTTTATAGCCCTTTGGACATAGTTCCAAATTGCTCTCCAGAATGTTTGGATCACTTCACAACATTAGTATCTCAATGTTCCTACATTCCCTCTAACATTTATTATTTTTCTTTTCCATCATATTAGCCAATCTGATAAGATATGAGATGATACCTTAGAGTTGTTTTAATTTGCATTTCTTTAATCAATAGAGATTTAGAGCATGTTTTCATGTGAATGTAGATAGATTTGATTTTTTTCTAAAATTAAATTATTTTGTTTTCAGTGTTCTACAATCACTTAGATTTTTTCCCCTCCCTTCCCCTCCTTCCCCACTCCCACAATTTTATATAGGTTCTACACATAGAGATAGTTCTGATTTCTTAGCCTGTTCATATCAATGATTTGGAATTTCATAAATTTGACTTAGTTCTCTATATATTTGAGAAATGAATTGCTTATCAGAGACACAGGCTAAAAATATTTTTTTCTTGACCCAGGAAGATTGGGTAGAGAATGAATTCAAGGGAGGAAAGTTAGGAAGCAGGACAAACTAAGTAGGAGGCTATTCTAAAATAGGCAAAGGCACTCAAACTAGGGTGATTGTCATGTGAGTGAAGAGAAAGCTCCTAATCCCAGAGATGTTGTAGAAATAGAACTGACAAAGACTTCTTGACCCCAGTTGGATTGGGGAGTGAAAGCTGTTGGTAATTCTAAGGTGGTAGACCTGGGTTACTGGAGGGTTGGTGCATCTGAGGGATTGCCTTGAATAGGAGAATGGCCACCTCTTCACACAAGACAGGCTTCCATACTATCTCCAGTTTCTCTTCTTTTGTTTCTTTTTACTTGCTCTATGCAGTTTCCTACAAACAGGCCCATGTCTTCTCCATTTGTAAAAAAACCCATCCTTACTTGATTTGACCATCCATAATATATCTCACTTCTCTTTCTAAGAAAAACTCCTTGAGAAGGTCATCTACATTTCTCTTTTCACTTGTTTCGAAACTCACTGGAGGCCAGTTTCTGATCTCATCATTCAAGGGAAACTGCTTTTTTTGAAGTCCATGTTACTGTTCCTTTCCTTACCCGCCCCCTCCCCCCCCAATCAACAAATTCTATTGGTATCACTTCACGGATCAAATGCAAAATTCTCTGTTTGGCCTTCAAATCACACCTAGCCTCCCCCTCCTACCTTTCTAGTCTTTTTAAGCCTTATTCTCTGACACCTTCTCTGAGATCCAGTGACCTTTGCCTCCTGGTTTGTTCCATGAACAAGACCATCCATCTCTAATTTTCTTTGGCTGTCTCCCATGCCTCCTCAATTCCACCTACTGACTTCCCTGGCTGCCTTTTTAATTCCTAACTAAAATCCAGTCTTCTCTAGGGAGCCTTTCCTAGTCACTCAATTCTAGTGCCTTCTCTCCATTATTTTGTATTTATCCCGCACAGTTTGTACATATTTGTTGCTCTCAAATTAGAGTGTGAGCTCCTTAAGGGCAAGAGTTATCCTTTGCCTTTGTATCCCTAGTAATTAACAGAGTGCCTGGCACCTAGTGTTTAATAAATGTTTATTGACTATGATTCTGATTCTGTGACTTGAATTCACAGTCCTGCTCTGTCACTCGCTACATATACTAGCATATACTAAAGGCATGTATACCAAGTAATCCCCTTGCCCACAACTCCAGTTTTTGCCCCAGTGGAAAAATATTCCCAGTTTATTGTACTACTTAGAGAGCATTTGGTTCAACTCTCTCATATTGAAGATGAGAAAATTAAAACCCAGAGAAAGCTACATGATGTCACCCAAGGTCACACAAGTAGTAACAAAGCCTTGACTCCAAATCCCATATTGTTTCTTGTCCTGCTATGAGGCTTCCTCCTGCAGAATAGAGGAAATCGATGCCACAGGCAGTATAAAGACCTGTGGTTCTCTTTATAAATACCTTAAGAATGTCATTGGTGAACACCATCCTATTTGAATAATAAGTATAAAAAAACCTTTGAACCTGGAGGCATCACAATTTATCCACACTTCTTTCTGCTATGAGTCATCACTGGGGACACAGATAGGTAGTTAAGGAATACAGATGTTCAGTGGTATTTTTTTCTTTTTAAGCCAGATCTTTGATTTCATCAGGCTAGGGAGCTCGTGGTGACTGAGCTTCCTTTAGACAGTCAGGTACTATGCTGGATAAAGCATTAGACCCAGTCAGGATGGCTTGAGCTTGGATCCTGCCTCTGAAACTCAGCTAGTTGTGTGATCCTTATAGATAAGTCTGTGGGCATTGAGAGGTTGTGTTCTGCCCAGTATATACAGCTAAGGGGTAAGACTCGGACCCAGACCTTTCTAACTTTAAGACAATCTCTGTCTTATATGTAATACACTATACCACTATACCACAGCGACTCTCTCTCAATGAAATATTAAAAGACTATGAGAAATCTTCCAGTGCATGAATGCACACTCTATGGAGGATTGATGGAAGCACATTGTTTGCAATCTACATTGGCAGTGCATATGTTAGTCAGATCACAGAGTCATTAAAACATCTAAGTATGGTCCTGTCATCTCTGGAGGATTTTGATTTCTCTCTAATAGTTTTTCCAATAGTAGTGATAGAACAGGTACAATGAGATAGTAATATGTTACATGAACTGTAACAAAGTGTCTTACTCCCTTGTTATCTTTTTTTTAAAAAATGAAATGTGAAGTTTCTTTGATAGAATTGCAAGGGCAACTTGTCATTGGCTGGCTGGGTTGACCACACCCTGATGGCCCTTAAAATAAGGGAGGAAGCAGCTTTGTGAATTGTCATCATTAGAGAGTCAGTCATAGCACATTCAGTCCTTGAGCAGAGGAGAAAGGATATTTCCATCCATTCCACTTCTCATCTCTTTCCTCCACAGGAATACAGCATTTAGCAATGGTGCTACTTCCCCAAGAAGAGACAATATAACCAGCAGGGAACAGTGTCAAGGGAGGCAGCTCCAAGGAGTGTGCTCCCTGGCAGTAGAGAAGAGAGCCAACTCTGGATTCAAAAGGGAATTAGCCCTAATGGTGGAGAGTTGAGTTTCAGTGAAGAGTGTACCAGGGAGTCCAAATGAGTGACCTACCCAATAGATAATGTGCCCAGGAGGGTGCAGCATGACCATCAAGACAAGAAAGGACACTGGAGCTTTTTAGAGAGGTGTGTTGTTTTCTTGGCTGTGTGTTCTTGACCTAGGTGCCTTACTGCCAATGTACTTTGTATCCACCCTTTCCACTGACTCAGTGACTCATGGGAGAATTTACTTCAGGTTTATGAGTCAATGTTGTAGGTACTGTTCTCACTGTGATACCTTAGTAAATGCCTTTGTTTTAAGCTGTGTGTGTTGGTGGAATGTTAAAGTAAGCCATTAAGGTAGGAGTTCACTAATGAACTTGGACTAGTCACTCCTTACAGACACATACACACAAAATTAGAAGTCAGATTGGGTGTTACACTAGTATTTTTCATCACAAATACTGTTTAATTTTAAAATAATAACTTGGTAAGGAGAGAGAGGAATATTTGTTAAGAATGTGTCAGATTGTTCATCACTTTATAGTTGGGAATTTGCTGGCATAATCCTTTACAAGTTAGTAATTTTCTCCTTAGGCATTAACTGGTACCTTGAAGTATGAGTGCCAAGTTAAGACTTTCTAATCATTCTCATAATTGAGTTCAGATTAGATCGATCATATTCTCCCTCTTTTTATGTTAAAAGTATTAATATTTAACTAATCATGACTAACCCACATCATTTTAAAGGAGCCTTATATTTAAAGGAGTATAAATACCTATGTCTAAGTTGAGTATTCTCTATCAGCTAAACAGCTACAGTTACCTCTGTTTAATCCAACCTTGGTTTAAGGAGAAATTTTAACTTTTTGTTTTTGTTTTTGAAGCTTCATTTTGACTATCAATTCTTCAGTTTCACTTGTCTTTCCCTTCCCTGCTTTCCTTGTGATACTGACTTGTAAGTGCTGCTACTGATTCTAACTGTGCAAGCACAAATAACTATCTGTGACTACATCCTGCTAACCAGATCTAAAGTTACCATACACCTTGCCATGGTAGAAAACTCCTTTTCTCTAACATATAGTTTGGATTTCCAGCCAAGAGAGTCAAAATAACAGAGGAAGGTGCCTCGATGACATGAGGGGGACAGCACATTGTCTTTGAAGAGTGAAGACACTCTTCAAATGGTCCCTGAGGAAGTTCCACAACTGAAACTACCTATCATAACTTATAACTACATAGATTAGGTGTCTCCACACTGGGTCAACACATTTATATAGAGCCATTTAAAAAAGTTATATGGTGGCTTCCTGAAACTAATTTGAAAAAAACCTCAAAATATAACCTTCACCTAACCAGAATAATGACTGTACTACTTCTAAATCTGGAATCTGGTTACAGGTATACTTACCATTGGAAATCCAGCCCCCCCCAAAAAAAAGTGCACTCAAAGACTTTTTAACTTATTAGATATAAGTAGGAATCCTCTGATTTCCCCTTTTGCATCATTACCACTTTCAAGATTCATTCACTTATTTATGTGTTTATTTAAACAAAGCTATCCAGTTCACTATCCAAGGAGGAGTCATTCCTGCTCTCCTCCAAAGTGCCTATGGCACTGGGAGAAGTGAGGTCAAGGTCACTTGCCAGAGAAGAGGCCGAAGAGCTGTAGCCAGCTTCCCAAGATGGCACTGGGGTCCCAGAGGACCACTACCTGAATGATTAGTTTTTTGAACCCTTAGCCTCAGTTTTATTGTAGGCGTTGACAGTGCTGGGGTTCCTATGCCGGTAGTAGGGACCGTAGTCAATCTTGTCCTTTATGGTCCTTTGCACATCATCCTCGGCAGTGTGAATCGTCTCAGTGGAAGCTCGAGTAACGACAATTTGGGGGATAAGAAATTTTTTCGGTTCAGACCTTCCACTCCTTGAATCAGAAGCCAGTTCTAAAGGAAGGGGAGTAGGGGAAATCCAAGCATTACTTAAACAGACAGTTGCCCCAGTCATGTTATCAATGATTCCAATGACTAAAGATGTTTGACAGGTGCTTGCTTAGCTGGGCTTTCCTTCTTCCAGGCCTTTGATCACTCTGTTCCTCTCATCAGGAATGCCCTCCCTCCTCCCTTTCTTCATCGCCTAACCTTCTCCTCTTTCTTGAAAAGGTAACCCAAAAGCCACCTCCTACATGAAGATTTTCTGGATCTTTCCAATTGGTGACAACCCTTCACCTCATATAGAAGTGGCTCTGTTCCTTCAGAGCCCAGGCTCTGTAGTCAAAGGAATGGGTTCAAATCCTATCTCCTTGGGCAGGATTTAAACTCCCTGCACCTCCTTTCCACAACTGTAAAATGAAGGGGCAGGGGCAGGATCGAAAGGCTTCTGAGTTTCCTTCCAGCTCCACATACAGGAGACTATCAAGGGAGTATTGTTATTGTGCTGAGTGCTAGAAGGAGCTGCACCTGTAACTGTACTGTTCTCCAGTACAAATGTCAGACTGTCCTGACTAAGTGGACATTGAAATGTCCAGGGTATTCTGGATTATTTTGAGGGTGGTATGTTTCTTTTTCTTTTGTACATTTATGCAAATATTGATCAAGCACCTAGTGTGTGTGTGCAGTGAAACTAGCCCCCTTGCAACCATCAAGTTGCAGAACAGTCAGTCACTGAATCCAGTTGTTGGGCACAGGTGTGGCAGACATCCCAAGACAGCACTGAGCTCCTTCACTGGGTTGCTTCCAGGGAGTCTGCCAACCAAGGACAGAGAGTTAGGGAGAGCAGGTAGGAACTCATCAAGTCTGTGACCCCTTGTGGGAGGAAGCTGACCCTTGGAAGGGTCTTCTTGCTAGGTAGGTACTAAATTCAGTCATTTCTATGCTGCTCAAGGACTGAAAGTGCTATGACTGACTCTAAATGTGGATGTCCTGAACAAAGCTATGACCCACCTGCCTTGATTAGAACATTGTGAAATGAATGGATAAAAAATCAAACAGGCTCTCCTCCCACAGAAGAAAAATAACAACATATGGACACTATAAAATTGATCTGAGGGAAGCCCAAATGTGAATCACAATGAACAAAATGCTATGGGGGAATTTTAAACAACTTAAACATATATTTATACTTAATACTTTAAAGATCATTCTGAACATGCATGGTGCTCTAACAATGGGCATACTCCTCTTGGGATCACAGATCCAGAGTCAGAGGGGACCTCAGGAACCATGAAGCCCAATGCCCTCATTTGATAGAAGAGGGGATCTGAGACCCAGGAAGATGCAGTGAAAGCCTAAGGGGAGGTCAACAAGTATGAAGAGACAGAGGGTGGGAATGAAACTCAGCTCCCCTGATCTCCAGAGCTGGGACAATTTCTTTCTTCCTCTTTTAAAAAAAATCCTTTCATGAGGGGAACAATAATTATCCACAAACATTTTGGGATACAAAGAAGAAGAAAAAGTGGATTGTATAAGAAATTATGAATTTCTGTTATATTGCTTTTTAAAAAGAAACATATACATGTAGATTTTTATTAAATCTGATCAAACAGTATCATGACAGTCCGATTTGTGCCTCCTATAATTTTTGTTTTCTTCTATTCACTTAAAAATAACTTATTGATGCATTTTATATGTCTCTCACTACCCATGAACCCTTTCCCCACCTTCCCCCATTGTAACAAATACATACAATCCAGGAAAACAAATCACCATATTGGCCCGGCCTTCTTATTCTGCGCCTGGTCTAGCAATGTTCTTTCCTTGTACTATATTGTCCCTTCCATTTGGTTCTCCTTCCATTCTTTGGATGTATTTATCCCTTCTTATATGTGTTTGTATATATATATTTTTTTCCATCTCTAAAGCTGTGGGAAGAGTATACTGATGTGTTCTACATTCTTTCCTTTGAATTATCTCATGTGTTTTGTCATATTTCCCATATTTGTCTTTTTGAATTGTATTATGCTATTCCACAGACTATATTAATCAATTACACTGTTAACAGCACATGAGGCACTGTGTGGTCATTAAATGATTAGGTTCTTTCAGTTTTTTGTAATTATAATAACTATCTGTTCAAATAGTTATAGCAATCCCTATGCTATAATATTTGAGCTATTTTTTTCTTTTGAAAATATTCTCAGGCTATATTCGCAGTAACAGAAACATTCACTCAAAGGGCACAATTATATTTATAATTCCTGAAATGTATTCCAACAGAATTCCACCACCTTGCAATTCTAGCAGGAACGCGTAAGTGTACCTATTTCTCCATATAATTTTTCTCAAGAAAGGCAATATTAAGACATACACTAGCATAGTTACAGGGCAACAAGAACAGAGAAAAAGGAAAAAAAGAAAGAGATGCTCTATGTTCTCCAGTTTACACCACAGACTTAATAGCAAGTTCACAGAGCAAATTTCTGATTTCAGTAAAAGTTGTCATTATTAGCATTTTATTAAGCTCCAGAAATGGGCATTTCTGATCGCCTCTGATTTCAATGAATATAACCATTAAAATGGAAACCAGAAGGGAATTGTCACGTTTCTTACTTCCCCCTCTGTTCCTGGCATATTCTTGCCACTCTGGGATCACTCAATAACCTTTGGGACCAGTTATTCTTCTACGATTCTCTGCTGTGCCCACAGTCTCCTGCTCTTCCTCACCAAGTGGCTCCCTTATTTCTCCTGTGTCCCTCCTCAGGCTCATCAGGACACCTTTCATCCCTTGATTTGTCCCTTTTCCCAGCTTCTTGAAGCTGTTCTAGCCTCACTTCTCTCATTGTCTGGTCTTGATATTAACGGTTCAGTGGTCAGCCACTTTAGGAATGTTCTCTCATCCTTAATTAAATTTTGAACATTCCCATTCCCAGACTTCTAACCCTCAGTTCTAAGTAACTCCTAACATCTACCCCTTACCTCATAAGAAACTAAACATTACTGGAATCATGAAATAATGAAAATGTATTGATTAGATCCATTTTGAATTTATGGCTAGCTAATTTCAGCTAGACCCTATTATTCCATGGCAATCTTTTTCTTTATCTTTTATTGACTAGCAGAGGAGTGAGGAACCTGTGGCCTTCTAGATCCTTAAGTGTGGCTTTTTGAATGAATCCATTCAGTTGAAAGGCCACACTTAAGGATCCAGAAGACCACATGAGGTCTCAAGGTCACAGGTTCCCCATCTAGCACTTTCCATGCAACATCTGTCATAAAATCTCTTCTCAAGCCCCCGACATTCACTCTCTCTCCTTCTCTCTTTGTCTCTCTGTAGACCTTGTTTTCTAATTTATTGAAAACACTTAAGGCATCCCATGTCAATCCTGTTCACTCACTCCTCCAGTCTTCCAAATCTCTCAGTGTTTTCAACCATTCTCTTATCCTTCCCTAATATCTTTGAGGAAGAGGGGGGTCATCTTCCTTGCCTAAGATACCTGGCTCACACCTGAACTTCAACTTCCCTTCCCTTCCCTCCCTCCTCTTCTCCATGATATTGCTTTATCCATCATTTCTTTTCTCATATTCATCTTCAACATCTCCCTCTCTACTGGCTCCTTCCCTTCATCTACAAAAAGAATGCAATTAGCATTTGTCAAGGGCGATTCTGAGGTTAAGAACCAGGGTGACCAGACAGATGGGGATACTCTCAACAGAAATAGGAACATTTAGTGAAGAGTTTGATGTAGGAAGGGAGAGAATGGCTTCTGTTGTTGAAATGGTGAGATTGAGATCACATCAAGGAAGAGAGGACTGGGGCTCCAAAGACCAGTTTGGGCTGGATATGCAGGTTTGGCATCTTCTGTCCTCAGGTGATCACTGAGCCCAAGGAAGATGATGAGATTGATAAGGAGAGGGTAAAGAGAGAGAAGAGGAAGGAAATCAGGACAAAGCCTGGAGGGATCCCCACAGTTAGAAGGCAGGACATGGTTAACAATTCAATGAAGATGAAGAAGGAGGGGGTCACAGAGCTAGGAGGAAAACCAGGAGGGGGCAGTATCCTGGAAGCCAAGAGAGGAGAGTATCCATGAGGAGGTTAGCAATGTCAAAAGCTTTAACAAAGACACAGAGAATGAAGACTGAGGAAATACCTGTGGATGTAACATCTAAGAGATTATTGGTGACCTTGGAGAAGTCATTTCAAAGGAGTGGTGAGGTGAGGAAGTGGACTATATCACACTCAAGTGAGGGTACATGGCTGTTTCTAGGAATTTGGCTGTGAAAAGGAGAAGAGATGCAGGTTGAGAACTTGAGAGGGTGGTGTAGGCCCAAGGGAAGCTTGCTGAAGGATGGAGAGACATAGGTATGTTTCTGGTAGTGGGGAAGGAGCCAAGAGACAAGGAGACATTGAGGCTGAAGAAGAGTGAGGGGAATGACTCCTTGAGGAGACAGAAGGCACAAGGGGAGGTGCTGGCCTCCACCTCAGAGAGTGGGACAGATGAGAAGAGAAGGGGGACTGTAGGTGGTTTGAGAGGTTTGGAGTGGGAGAGAAAAGGGAGCTCATGATGGAGGACATCAATTATGCCTGGCCAACTCAGAGCGGGGAAGGAAGGAGAGACACACACAAACACACACACAGAGACAGTGAGAGAGAGAGACAGAGACATGGAAAGATAGTGAGAGACAGACAACATGCAGAGGTCTGAGGAGATCAAAGATCTGCAATAGACAATGTGGGGATTGTCTGAGTTTGTTGGGAGAGAAGAAAAGGATTACTACCCAACAATAGTGAGGGCACAGTTAATGTCATGGAAGAGAATTTCTCGTGGAACCAGTTTACATGGTGGTGACTTCCTTCAGAACAGGAGCAGAGAAGCTGGATGGTGGGGACAACCCAGGCTTGGGTCTGAGCAGGTACGACAGGCAATAGCACAAAGGATTCTGGGGCAGTGGAGAGGGTCTAGTTGTACTGGTTCCTTAGATGGCACAGAAAGCAGGATGAAAAGAGAATAGGAAAGTCAGAGAAGGCAGTGATGAAACAGGGAAAGACTTAGGGACACTCAAGCTCCCAGTGAGGATGAAGAACAGACTTAGGAGGGAGGCAGAGGGAAAGATGGAAGGATAAGAGATGACGATGAGAGAAATTTCAGTGTTGGTTGAGATGAAGGAAAGATACATTCAGGATTTTGGAGAACTGGAAGAACAGGGATATCAGTGTCCGTCCACTAAGTACACAGGCAGTGGCTGGGATACAGAGAAAGTGAATTAAATACCTAACACTTTAAGAAAGGAGAGAGTAAATTAGCACCACAAGGGTCTGGATAGGGTAGTCTAGACGAAAGAAGTGAATCTCAAAGGAAGAGGGGGTGCTCGGCACTGAAGCAGCACATGCCTATGTTCCTGACCACTGGGTGAGGCTGAGGTTGGTGAATTGCTTGAGCTCAAGAGTTCTGAGCTGCAAATGGAGCTAAAGCTAATGGCATATCTCTACTAGTCTGGAAGTAACATGGTGAGCTCATTTGTATATTTGTTTGGGGGACAGGGTACCAGGTCCCTGAGGGAAGGGGCAAGGTCAACTCATGTTGGAACACAGAGGGCCAAAGCTTCTATGCCAATGACTAGTAGCTGCTGCACTTCTAGTCTGGGCAAAATGGGGAGACCCAGGCTCAAAAAAAATGCAGAGGGAAGAATTAGGAGGGGAAACAAGGGGCAAAGAAGAAGCCTCCTCCTTCTCTTGGCCCAGAGAATGGGGCAAGGCACAAGGGAAGGCTCCCTCAGTATCAGAGATAAGGGCCATGAATGTGCTGTCTGCTACTGGGAGCCAATGTGGGAGTGCAAGAAGATGGAAGGAGGGTGAGAGAAAAAGCTTGAAGATGAAGGGAAATTTGTTAATGGTAGATTGGGGTTCCCCAGGGTCCAATGACCATTTCCATCTAAGTAAAACCTCTGCTATTTCTGTCCTTTCTTTCTATTCCCCTGGGAACCCCCCTGGTTCAGGATCTCAGTCATCCTTTCTGCCTCTCGGTTGCTTCTTCAATCTTTGCCCAAGTCATCTTCTTAGGCAACCTCTGATCACATCACTCTTCTACTCAGAAAGCCTCCAGTGACTCCCCACTGTTCACTGGATTCAGGATAAATTGTTTCCCCTGACAATCAAGGCCTTCTAGCCTCTGATCCCTTTCCAGTCTTTTATCTGTTTTCATCATGGCCTCTTGTGGCCCTGTGTGTCCTTGTTCAAAGTCACCTTTGAATACAGTCCTTTCCTGTCTCATTTCCACCTGCTGAAGTCCCTTCCTTCAGGGTCAGCTAGTTGGCAGAGTAGATAAAGTGTTGGGTCTGGAATTGGGAATATCTGTGTTCAAATTCTGCCTTAGACACTATGTGTGTGACCATGGGCAAGTCGCTTTTACTATGTCTGTTTTCCTTTTCTCATCCATAAAATGGGATACTTATAATAGCACCTACATCCCAGAGTTGTTGGGAGGATGAAATGGGCTAATATTTGTAAAAATGCTAACTTATCACAGTGCCTAGAACATAATTGGTGCTATGTAAATGTTTGTTCTCCCACTTCCCCTTCAAGGCTCAACTCTAATAAGCTACCTCTTCTATGGAACCTTCCCAAATCTTTTCAGTAAAAATCAACCTAGAAATGTCTTGTCAAAATTCTGTTTAGTACATTGTCTGGAGATCTCCTTTGTACTCTTCATCACACTCACCTTGTACCATGATCATCTGTATAAATGTCTTGTCCTACCAGCCCATACAATATTTAGATTGTATAGTCCTTGAAAACAGGGTCAGGGTCATATGTGTTTTTATATGTCCCAAAGCCTTCCATCTTAGCAGTTTTATCAATATTTTCTGAAATGAAATCCAAAAGGTATGCCTTCTACCCTAGCCATATCCTTCCTGATTTGAACAGACCCCTTTTAGATGTTTCCTACCAGTTTCATTAATACTTCGTGGAGATCTCATAGGCGTTTTCACAGATCCATAAGCGCTGGAAGGATGGCTGCTTGTTGACTGTTTGTCCACATGTCTGGCCTTACTCTTATTTTTGGATTTATGAACTGAAGAGCTGGACACATCTGTAAACAAACAAGTAAGAGGAAGAAAAATAAATAATTGGATGAAGGCAATCAATAATTTGTGTCTTCTGTTCCCTAGTGAGATCCACCACGGAGTAGTCAATCAAGGCAGTTGTGGAGGAAATGGTTATTTCTTTTCAGAAACACATGCCATTTGCATGGAAATAGTGTATGGAAAAAGTTGTCACCACTACCAGCAATGACTGTAAAGGGTGGAAGCCAGAGGGGTCTCAGAGAGAGGCTTGATATAAGGAAAACCTTTCCAACAAGTATGAACTCCATAAAATGAAACAGGCTATCTTAGAAGGTTGGTCTCTCACTTCAGTTCTTTAAGCAAGGGCTATATGATCATCTATCAAATATATGATAGGGGGGATTCTTATCTAGGTGTGGGTTGGAGTAGCTGACCTTCCAATTCTGAAATATTGCTTTCTGCAGGAAAGAGCATGCTTTTGTCCACTGGACTCAGAGCTGGGTCTTAGGGACTCATTATTCCATTTTATTCACTGTGTGTAGCAGGTGACTTCCTCTCCTTTGACGCCAAGTAAAAACACTTTTGCTATCCTTTATCACATCCCATAGTTTAAAAATATCAATTGTACATGAACTTTGTAAGCCTGAAAAAGGTCACATCAATATTGTAAATATTATTTTCTGTCTTGGTGATTTCACTAATTTGAGAAACTCCCAGTTGTGAAATTTCCTCTACTCATGCAGATGAGCAACTTTTCTCTAATTTAGAGTCTTCCAGGGTAGCTTTGGGTGTGAAAGGTTAAGTGAATTGATCATGGCCATAGAGAATGAGTCAGAGAAAGCCTTGGACCTACAACCTCCAGAGAGTAAGGTTAGCCCTTCAAATCACTTTGCCACACTTTTCTTAGTAGGGAAAGTTTGGGGAGAGATTTGCTTCTGATTCCCAATCCCTATTAGGGCAATTCAACAAACATTTATTCATCACATGTAGGGAGTTGTCCTAAGTGCTGGGGATAGGTCAACTCACATTCTTTGGGAGACATACAAAGTATCCACAGATAAATAAAATCAAGACAATCTGAAGAGGGACAGAACAATCACTACTAGGCTTAGAAAACTCTCCAGGAAGGACAAGATGCCTGAGATGAGTTCTGAAGGAGCTAAGGGAGGAGTGCAGGGAAAGTATTCCAAGCATGCAGGATGCTTGTGTATTGAGGTGTAGAGGATATGAAATGCCAACTTCAGGAAACTGGAGGTAAGTGAACCTGACTGGGATGTGGGAGGTGTGACAGGGAATCATATGAAATGTCTTGGAAAGGAAGCTGGAGGTACACTATTTTGTTGTCTTTGTTCAGTTATGTAGTCATGCCCAACTCTTTCGGACCCTATGGACCATGGCACACAAGGCCAGTCTATCTTCCACTATCTCTCAAAGTCTCCCCAAGTTGTTGTTTCCATTACACTATCTATCCATCCCATCCTCTGCCATTCCCTTTTCCTTTTGCCTTCAATCTTTCCCAACATCAGGGCCTTTTTCAATGAATTTTATCTTCTCATAATGTGACCAAAGTATTTAAACTTCAGTATTTGACCTTCCAATAAATAGTCTGAATTAATTTCTTTAAGTATTGACTCATTTGATCTCCTTGCTAAGAAACTCTCAAAAGTCTTCTGTAGCTCCATAATTCGAAAGTGTCAATCCTGCAGTGCTCAGCTTTCTTTATAGTCCAACTCTCTCAGCCAAATATTGCTAAAAGAAAAAACATAGTTTTGACTCTATAGACATTTGTCAGCAAGGTGATGTCTCTGCTTTTTAGTATTCTGTCTTAATTTGCCACAGTTTTCCTTCCAAAGTGCAAGAATCTAATTTCATGGCTGCCATTTGCAGTGATCTTTGTGCCCAAGAATAGAAAATATAAATATACAATACAAAAATATAAAATCATTACTTGTCCCTCTATTTGCCAAGAAATGATGGCACCAGTTGCCCAGATCTTACTTTCTTTGACATCAAGCCAGATTTTACACTCTTTTCTTTCGCTCTCATAAAGAGACTTCATAATTCCTCTCTTAACTTTCTGTCATCAGAGTGACAGAAGTCACAGTGACAGAAGACAGAGGTATCATCTGTATTTTTGAGACTGCTGTTATTTCTTTCAGCAACCTTAACTTGGCTGGTTTGTCCAGCCTGTCATTTTGCATGATGTACTCTGCAAATATAAACTAAATAATACAAGTTAAATAAATATGGGGAAAATAACATACAGTCTTGTGGGACTCCTTTTCCAATCTTAAATCAATCAGTTGCCCCATCTTCAGTTCTAACTGTTGCTTCTTGACTTACATACAGGTTCCTCAGAAGACAAATAAGATGATCTGATACTCTTGCCACATTTTGTTGTGATCCAGTCAAAAGTTTTAGTGTAGACAATGAAGCAGAAGTAGATGCTTTTTTTTTTTTCTGGAACTCCCTTGCTTTCTTGTTGACAATTTGGTCTCTAGTTCCTTTGCCTCTTGGAAAATCAGCCTGCTCTTCTGGTAATTCTCAGTTCATATAATGCCAAAGCCTAGATTGCATAATTTTAAGCATAATCTTGCAGGCATGTGAAATGAATACAGTTGTTCAGTAATTTGAACATTCCTTGGCATTGCCCTTCTTTAGGACTGGGAGGTAAACTGATCTTTTCTAATCCAGTGGCCACTGTTGAGTTTTCCAAATTTACTGGCATACTGAGTGCAGCACATTAACATCACCTTTTAGGATTTTAAATAGCTCATCTAGAATTCTGTCACCTCTCCTATCTTATTGTTAACCATGTTTCCTAAGGCTTACTTGACTTCATTCTCTGGGATGTCTGGCTCTAGATTAGTAATCATACCATTATAGTTATCAGTGATGTTGAGATTTTTCTTATGTAGTTCTTTTGTATATTCTTAATCTTAACCTTTTCTTAATCTTGTCTACTTCTGTTAAAGCCCTACCATTTTTTGTCTTTTATCACATTTTTTTTTTGAAAATTTTTGCGTGAAAATTTCTCTCAGTATTTCTAATTTTCTTGAAGAGATTGCTTAACCATTCCATTGCTTTTCTCTACTTGTTTGCAGTGCTCATTTAAGAAAACATTATCTCTCCTTGCTAAACTCTGGAATTCTGCATTCAGTTGGGTATATGTTTCCCTTTCTCAAAAGAGGTAAAAACCTTTTCATTTTTCTTCTTTCCTCAGTTGTTTGTAAAGTGTCTCATCAGAGTGTAATTTTTCTTTCTTGCTCTTTTTCTTGTTGTGGTGGAGGGGCTTGCATTGTTCAGTGAAACTATGAACTATGCCATGTAGGTTTACTCAAGAACAACATGTCATAGTAGAAAGTTCTGAGAAAAGGTGATTGCCTGAAGAAGGAAATGGCAAACAACTCTAGTATTTTTGTCAAGAAAACCCCATGGACAGTATTTAAATGACAAAAGATATGACATGGGAAGATGAGTCCTTCCAGTCACAAGGTGTCCACCTTATCACTGGGTAAGAGTGGAACACAACTACAAGCTCCCATCTTCTACAGGAAGTCCTTCCTTATTCTAGTGCCTTCGCTACACTACTTCCTATTTACCCTGTAGATAATTTCTTGGTACATATTTGTTTGCTTTTTGTCTCCCCCATTAGATTCGTGGGCTCCTTCAGGGCAAAGACTATATTTTACCTTTCTTTGTATTCAGCACAGTGCCTAGTAGAATGTAGCAGGCACTAAATAAATGCTTTTTGCCTAGATGACCAAGGACCACTTAATTACCAAAGATGTTGGCCTTTTCTCAGTCTTCATCCTTTTTGAGTTTTCTGAAGCCTTTGACATGGTGGGTCACTCTCTTCCCCTGGATGTTCTCCTCTGTTATGGGACAGCACCCTCTTCCTGGTTTTTCCTCCTACTTTAATGGTTCTTCCTCAGCCCCCTTGGCTGGAGCTTCTTTTAGGTCTGGCCCACTAGCTGCTTGCATCTTCCAACAGTCTGGCCTTGGCTCTCTTCTCTTCTTCCTCTATGGTATCTTGCTTGGTGATCTTGACTACCAGGAGTTCCATTATCATCTCAATGTAGATTATTCCCGGACCTACATATCCAGCTCTAACCTCTCTCCTAAGTTTCAGACCCAAATCACCAACTTTCTTTTGGACATTTAGAGTTAGATGTCTAGTAGGCATCTTAAACTCAATAGGTCACAAAGAGAACCCACTTTTTTCCACAAAATTAAAAACTCTGTATTCTCCCAGATACCTTGTTTGTGACCTTGGTGTGTCATCTCTGGCTCCTTACTTGCACTCATCCTAAATATCCAATTTGTTGTTTTCTGCCTTACAAGATGTTTCCTTCTCTTTGCTCGCACAGTCACTACTCTAATGGAGGCCATATTATCTCACATCTACACAGCGGCAACAACCTTCCGGATTTTCAATAAGGCCAGGACCGAGTGTCACTCCTCTCCCACTCAGTAAACTCACAGTGGCTCCCAATCACAGAATGAAATCAATAAGCATTTGCTGTTCACTGTATATAGAATGCTCTTTGGCATTTAAAGCCCTTCATACTCTGAGACTTCACCAGTCTTTTTACCTAACTCCTCGTCATATACTGTAGTTACAGTAGCCAACCTCTTGTACCTCATACACAACACTCCATTCACTGATTTCCTTCCCTTTCTTTATCCAATAATTTTTTTCTCCTTCCCACTCCCCCACATTGGAGACAACAGGCTTTGTCTTGTGACAAATATGTGGTCAAGCAAAAACAAACTCCCACATTCACCCCATCCAAAAAATGTTTCTTATGCGCTGCGGGGTCGGAGCGCAGACCTCTTCGGGACTCAGTTCTCATTTCACACTGTTGGGGTCCTTCCACGGCACCTCCTTCCCCCAGTGC
Organism: Bettongia penicillata ogilbyi; assembly: GCA_023548195.1. Lineage (NCBI taxonomy): Eukaryota > Metazoa > Chordata > Mammalia > Diprotodontia > Potoroidae > Bettongia > Bettongia penicillata. The sequence continues at coordinate 5,698,246 of JAJHZJ010000391.1, read as the reverse complement.
TTTTCTCGTGCCCAGGCCTGTATCGTGGATCTATGGTGTCTCCTCCGTTAGAATGGCAGGATCGTGTTCTTGCCTTTCTTGGCATGGCCTCAGTGCTCTGCCCAGCGCACGGTATACAGTAAGCGCTTAGTAAGAGCTGGTTGGTCAGTTGCCAGCACAGAAGTTCGGGGGAGCGCCTTCTCCCCTCCCTCACGGCCACGTTGGGCGGGGCCAGGCAGCTGGGGGGAGGAGTGCGCTGGGGAGGGGGCGGGGCGGCGCGGCCGGCCGGGCCTTGCCTTCTTTTTACCTGACGAGTCTTTGCTTTTGTTAAGTCCCATAAGTGGGTTCATCCATGCCCCCTCCTGACCGCGCGCTCCGTCTGCGTCCCCGTCCTCTCCTCCACCCTGCCCGGCCCCACGCCATGGCCTCTACCTCGGGCAATGCCAGTGTGACTCACAAAAGAGCCGCGGCCTCGTCAGCACCCTGGCGGGGTGGGGCCGGGGTCGGGGACTGAGGGGAGGACTCGCTCACCCCGTACCCCGCCTCTTTTTGCTCCGCCCCGCGGAACTGGGCGTGGCGCACCCTCCTCACGTGTCTCGGAAGGCTCCTGCGGAGATGGGCGGGGCCATGGGGCGGAAAGGAAGGGGCGTGGCGAAGGGGCGTGGCGAATCCTCCCGCGAGAAGAGAGGCACGGCACCAGGAAGGGCACTCCCGGAAGTGCCGTCTGGGGCGCCGCGGGTCGGCCGGGGTCGCCGACGTTGGATGCTGACAGCCCCCTCCCCGCCCGGCTCCCCTCCTCCGCCCCCGCTCAGCGGCTTCTGAGGCGCCGGCTCCGCGGCCTCTTCGCCATGGACGGTAAGAGGCCGCCCCTAGCCCGGGCCCGCGGCTGAGGAAGTTGGACTCTGGGGGGCGGGGAGCGGCCTCAGTGTCCCCTCCGAGCCTGCCCTGGGGCGGGGCCCCTTTACCTCGGGTTTCCCTCCTCTGCGGCCGGGCCGGGGGCGAGCTGCGCTGCGAGGGGGAGGGGGCGGCGGGGCCTGGCGTCGCCCCCTCCCCTCTTCGATTGTGAGCTCCCTGAGAGCAGGTACTGGGTCTGCCCGCCCTCTTCTCCCCGGCGTTTAGCAGGCCAGACCGGAGGGTCTTTTATAGGTGATCGATCGATCGATTGATCGATTTTAGAATGCGATCTGCCCTTAGGGTTGTTTCCACCCGCGTTCCCGGTAATCTTCCGAGGGAAGGTGAGGGTGAGGGGGGATGTTGGAGAAGCCGGTCCGGGTACCGCGGCACGGGGTGACTTGTGTGGACATTTGCCGTCCTGTGGCTCAGAGTTACCCCTGACATCCCCTCCCCCCTCCACCAAAATGTACCAGGTACTTCGTGAGATCCCTGCCATCCCCGACGTGTGCAAATCACTGTTGGGGGGGATACAAAGGAATGTGCAACCACTTTATTAAACGCCTACTGTGTGCAGAAGTCATCAGAGGCCATCCAAATCTAGTCGGGACCCGAGGAATGGCTTTAATAAATAGACCCCCAGTGACGGGGAAAGAGCTGATAGTTTAGTCTTATCTAAAGACATAAGCACCCCTGACTGGTGTTATGCACCAGAGGGGACCCGGGGGAAGAAATCACCTACACCGAGGAATCACAGAATATCCCAGCTGGAAGGGATTTCAGCACTTATCTATTTCAACTCCTGACTGAACTGGAATTCCTTTTACAACATTCCTGATAACTTTTTGCAATGGAAGCCTCACTTTAAAAAGACAGAAAGCTATTTTTGCCAAAATGCTCAGAGGCCAGAAGGAGAGAGATCCTCTTTTATCATTCCCCTGACAAAGTCTTGAGTGTGGTCTAGATTCTTAAATGTCCCAGTGCTATATCCGAGTCAAATAGCGATGCATGTGTGTATTAATGCCTCCTGATAACTTAGTCGAGTTTTGTTTTCTCTTTTTAAGATTTGTATTAGTAACATTTTAACTCACCTTAATTTTTGTCTATATCCTTTTTCTACTCTGTCCCTTTAGCAAAGATTGAAAAAACACAAGGGAAGAAAACAATACATCTAAGCTAACCAGCACGGCCAACTGAGTCTGAGAGCATATGCTCTCAGTATCTTACATCTGTATGGCCTGTTTTCCCTACCTGCCCCCCCCAAAAGAAAGAAGAGAGGAAGGTGTATTGTCCCTTTGGGGAGGGAGTCAAGCTTGGTCACTGTAAGAATACATAGCACTCACTTTCATTCCCAAACCCAGTTTTACTAAACAGTAGTCATTTTCTCTGAGATGAAACCTTTTTCCCCCAAAACAGAGTTTTCTTCAGTGTTGTGGACATCTGCTGAGATCACTGCAGTAGTCTAGGTGTGGCATTGGTTAGATTGGTTTATGTATCTGTGGCAGCGAATGCCTAGGCCTAGGGCAGTGACTTGTGTTTTATAGAGAGCAGAAGCACCTCTGCCAGCTCTGTTTGGGAGATTTGAGTTGCAGTAGTAAATGATTTGTACCTTCTAAAATATTTTTTCCTTATTTAGTAAACAGGGAAAACCCAGTGGCTAATATTTCGTGTCTGAATGACTTGTCACTTTACTTGTGCATTACTTGGCCAAATATGCATGGCGGGGATTAGCCTGAAAACCAACAGTAAACTCATAACTTCTCTTTCAGTTTTCTAGAATTGGGACTTTCTGATGCCAGAAACACCATCCTCACCCTTCTTTCTTATTCATTTTCCTTTGATCATAAAGTTTGAAAGGAAAGTCCAAAGGCAGTGAGACACTTGGCATTACCTGTTAAGTAACTGGAGAAGAATAGGGAAAGCTCACTAAAGGGGTGCTTTGGAATAATGTAAGACAGGACACCTGCCATGGTGCTTAATACCTTTCACCTGGGGTCAATAATTTCTCCTTTCTGGGCTGTAGGGATGGTGGTGGTGGTGTAGAAGAGGATCACTATAAAATTCCTTCTCAGTATAACTTTGAAATCCTATTCAATATATATATATATTGATTGACTTCCTTCTATTAGCATCAAGAAACATCCATTCTTAGAGAAACTTGTTTGTGAAAAAACCATAGTCTTTTAATTTAATCACTTCTAAAATCCTTAAGCTCTTATCTTTTCTCTTTTCAGATACCCTGTTCCAGTTGAAGGTATGTACTGAAAAGACTTTGGCTCCTTAATTTTGGCCTACTGATTAGTAAATAGTCATAGTATAAGTGTCACATACTGAAAAAACCTCTAATGATTTGTGGCCCTGATGATAAGTTTGTGTGATGATGCTCTGGCAAAGTTATGCTGCTGACAAGAAGGGATTCTTAATTGGCTTGATGACTTTATCAGTTCCTTTTCCTGTCTGGAGCTGAGCAAAAGCAGGTCAGCTTGACTCACCCAGAGAAGATTGAGCATTTCATCTTCAAGAAACACAACTTGAATGCTGTACTTATCCTTTCACTTTCCTCCCAGCTTCTAAAAGTCAGCCTCAAGTCCACTAATATCACATGTCAAAGACATTTTACAACCGCTGAACCTTTTCCTTCCACCTCAGTTTTGGCTTTCTTAGTTAAGCCAGAGCAGACTATTACTTATATTTGCTTTTGGTCTCTCCCTGTTTATGTCATTCAGGCCATCTGGAGGTCATTTCTATCTTGTATTCTCTGGGTTATTTTGTGGCAAAACTAACTGGAGATATCGCTGCATGAGTCCTCCTAATCAGCTAGGTACTCTCAGAAATACAGTGTGGTTTTTGGATTAGAAAACAGATAAGAAGAATAGGAAATGAGCAAGACAGATCCCTGTCCTGTCTTTGTTTCTTCATCTTTTCCAAGCATTCGCTACCAGTAGCCCTAGATTCAAGTAGCTATGGTGTTAGTTTGGCTGCCTACAGATTAATGAAAATTCTGAGATTACTTCAAGATTGGTCAGGGCTAATGGCATCTTTTGTGATTAGTTTCCCATCACTTTCAGAATGAATGAGGTAGATTTTATAGTTATGCACGCACTTAAACAAAACAAACAAGGAATCAAGGGTTTATTACATACTTACTATGTAGCAGGTACCTTGCTGAGCAATTTAGAAACTAGTATAAGACTATGTATCTAGCCATCTGGGATACTTTTCTAGCAAGGCCGTTAGTATCATTCTTGAAATAAGTTTTGAAATACTTATCTAGGAGTTTCACACTAGATGCTTTGAGATTGGTCATGAATCATTTAAAAACAGCCTCCAAAAATAGGACCCTCTGAAAGGGTCACACCTTGAGTGGTGCTGTGTACCCTATGGACTGAAGCCAGGCAGTGGAGTGGCCAGCCATGAGGCCTGGGCCTCTTTCTCAGCTCTACCACTAATTTGTTAAAGGAAGCATTTTACCTCTCTGGGCCTTAATTTCCCCATTTCTTAAATAAGGGGGTTGTACAAAATGATTTCTAAGGATCTTTCCTGTTCTAATCTATGAAAAACTAATGGCTGGCTTTATTAGAGGGTGAAGTTAGAGAGGAAATACTGAATGTAGCATAAAAGCCCAGAACAAGTCATATTTTGTGTGTTCCTCTTCCTTACCCCCCAACATATTCACTAGTGAAATGTTTAAAATGAATGTCAAGTACAACCTTGTTCAACAGAGCATAAAATGAGAAGCAGGAGTGAAGTGTTGCAGGGGAGGAGAAATAGCAGGAGAATGTCACAAAAGGGGAACTTGCTACCTGAGAAGGATGTAGTTTGTTGCTAAGCAGCCAGGCTTGGATAGTCCCCATCAAATTTGCCTTTGGTGATAGTGGAAGGAAATTTTGTGTATATTATACTTCTATATTTACTATACTATACTATATGTAATTTTGTGTAAATTATACTTCAATTCACACTCAGAGTCCATCAGTTCTGTGTGTGTGTATGTGTGTATTTGTATTCTGAAGGTGGAGTTTATTGAGTTGGGTGAGACTCAGGTTTTTGTTTTGTTTTGTTTTTTTAACCATCAACTGGCAGTACTTGGAACTTGATGCTGTCTTAAGTCCCTGCCTAGTTCTGTTAATCCTTTGCAAGCAGTTCAGGGCTCTCAAAGCTTCTAGGAAGGGGTAGTGCCACAGATGAGGTTCTGCAAAGAACTTCTTTGGATTATCAGTTTCTATATGTTGATAGCTACTGTTAAGGCATCAGAAAGCATTAGTGTAAAGCCCTGGTAGGTGTTGGCTATTTTAAGAAGTATTTCTCTTTCCTAAAGAACAATTTGTCCACATTCATTTTGATGAGTTTCTTTCCAGTTAATTGGATTAAGAATCAAAAACAAAAGAATTTCACTTTCTTATTTAATAGCATGGATTATTACAAAGCTGGTCCCACCAAGTGACAACCAAGGTAGCAGGGGATACCATTCTACTTTTCCCCACTGTATCCAAAGACTTCATTTCATTCTTTAAAAAAAAAAAAATTAGGTGAAAAGAGAAAAGTTTGTATTCCCTCTAATTTCTGCTGTATTGATTCTGTTCTGTAATTGACCCTGTTCCCCATTTTGTCAGGCCACATGTCTCAGTTCTGCAGTTAAGCTCAAGAATGCAGTCACCCCCTTCCAACTGGTCTCAAGATGTAGTTGAAAGGGAATGTTATCACTCATGCACTTAGCTCCTGGGATACCTACTTGTTATCTGCAAGCCTCAACCAGCTTAACTTGGTGTGCTCCCCTCAAAAGGCAAGTTTTCCATCCTTGCTTCTCATTGTGCAGTTAGGGGAGGTTTGATCTCCAAGGAACTGGATAGTTCAGGTGTCCTAGGGACAGATGAGTTCCGTAAATCAGTTAACATTCCCTAACTGTCAGAGAGCGCTTGTGATTAGCCACATGTAATACTAACCCATTTCCCACAGTATAGCCAGTTGTAATGTTCCCCAGACCCCCTCCTTTCATGGATCTCAATAAAGAGGATTTCCCTCCTCCCTTTCTCATTGACTTTCCTGGCTTCACTGGCCAGTCTGTTAACAGTTATATGCGTCACTGTTAGTAAACTGATTTGCTTATGCTCGGAGAATGTACTTCAGTTTACCTTTACTACATTTACCTGCCACATTATTTATTTTTAGTGTTTTTAAAATTTTGAGTTTTCCAGATTGCCCCCCTCCCTCCCATCCATCCCTTCCCTCTCTCCTCTTCTGAGAAAGAAGCAATATAACAGCTATACATATGAAATCATGCAAAACATTTTTATATTACCCATGTCATGCAAAAAAAAAGCAAGAAAATTATACTTCAATTCACACTCAGAGTCCATCAGTTCTGTCTCTCCAGGTGGATAGCATTTTTTCATAAATCCTTTGAATGTGTCTTGGATCATTGTATTGATCAGAGTAGCCAAGTCTTTTACAGTTGCACATCAATACAACATTGCTGTTACTGTGTACAGTGATCTCCCAGCTCTTCTTGCTTCACTTTGCATCAGTTCATATGGATCTTGCCATGAGTTTTCTGAACCCAGCCCCACTCATCATTTCTTATAGCACAGTAGTACTCCATCACAATTGTATACCTTATTCAGCTCTTACCCAATTGATGAGCATCCTTTCAATTTCTGCCACAAATTTCTACCACAATTTGCCACCACAAAATGAGCTTTTAAATATTTTTATATGTATAGGTCCTTTTCCTTTTTTTCTTGTTTGTTTTGATGTCTTTGGGGTAGACTTAGTAGTGGTATTGCTGGAACAAAGGTTTGATAGTCCTTTGGGCATAATTCCAGATTGCTCTCTAGAATGGTTATGGTTGGACCAGTTCATTGTTCCACCAGACAGTTAATGTACCTATTTTTTCCTCATCCCTTCTAGTATTTTTCATTTCTGAGAGGTGTGAGATGGTACCTCAGAGTTGTTTTAATTTGCCTTTCTCTAATCAATAGTGATTTAGATAATTTTTCTACAGTACAGTGCCATTCTATAATAAGACAAAGAACTCTTGTACAGAATCTCACTTCAGTTTATTCTTTTTTTATAAGTGAAAAGCCCTTTACTAGTTTTAGAAAGTTTTGATTGTGAATTATTTCTCATAATTTTTTCCTTCCACAATAGTGAGTTGAGTTTAGGGATAGAATAAATCTAATAAAACTGTTTATTGTTCTGATTTTCCAAACTTAACAGAAGTTCTGAATTTACCTTTATATTCTGAGAGCTTCTGTCACTGCAAGTTCTTCAAGTAAGAACAGGCATTAGTCAGAACTCCTCAGACCTCTCCCAAGGTTGGAAGGAGATATGACTAGTAATTTGAAGGAGAAAGTGCAGGAATCACAGCTCTTGGTCACCTAATTGGCACCACCACAGAAGGAAGAATCCCACATCTGCAAGCAGCTGGTCTCACTCTTGAAAATGTCTAGCACACAATGGTGACTGAGAAATGGTCAGTAACAAGGGGACCCTTAGGCAGCTAACGACCCAGGACTGACTGGGATTGCTTCCTGGGACTCTTGCATTGTAGTGAAGGGAAACTTAGTAAAACTGGAGAGAGCCCTCTGCCACACTATTTCACCAGTTACTGCTCAGTGCATTTTTAAATTTCTTTTCAGTTCACAGCAAAACAGTTGGAGAAGTTGGCCAAGAAGGCTGAGAAGGACTCCAAGGCTGAGCAAGCCAAAGTCAAGAAGGTGAGGTGACTGGCAGCTCTACTGAGTGCAGCAATTCTGCAGTAATTCTGTCTGATCACGTACCTGTGGTAAGGCCCATGCTGGCCATGCCAGGGCCTCACGGAATCTCAGCCATCTGTCTGCCTGTCTTGTCTGTTGGCCTGTCTGTCAGTCAGTTGGTCTGGCAAGCGGGCGGGCTGGCTGCCGACCTCCCTATCTACCTATTTATTTGTCCATTGCTTTTATTAAGTGCTTACTTAAACAGGTACTGTGCTAAAAATTTTCATGACCTCCCTCTTTCGTTCTCTTCATCCTCTTCCTGCCCCTCCCTTCCTTTTTGGTTAGGATCTATTATGAATCTGGGTAAATCTGAAAGGTTATTTTGGGGGGGGGCATTCTTAACTTATTTACTGTCTTGTAGTAGTGGAAAAGTTGTGACTAACATGGGGATGAGGCCCAGGCAGTGAGAACTGCAGAGTTAACAAAAAGGAATGCATCCAGAGAAATTTACATGGTGACATCTTCATAAGTCTAGAATCTTTCAAACTATCATTAAGATTAGTTTATAGCTTGGATCCACAAAAGGGTGGGCATCTTTTGCAAATTACATTTGAGACAGAAATAAAGCTTGAGAGATTAAAAGGAGTTAGAACTGCTTTCAGTTAACATTTCCATTTGTCATTACAGGCTCTTCAGCAGAAAAATGTGGAATGTGCTCGGGTCTATGCTGAGAATGCAATCCGTAAAAAGAATGAGGGTTTGAACTGGCTTCGAATGGCTTCCCGTGTGGATGCGGTGGCCTCCAAGGTCCAGACTGCCGTGACCATGAAAGGGGTAAATGACTGCAGTTTTCTAGCTGCTGGAGTCTGTTAATGCAGTGTTAGCTATTATCGGACCATCTCTCTTGCTCTAGATAGACTTCCTTGTATTAATTTGTTCATATGTAAAATTTCTTTAACAACTACTGTCTGTGTATAAGGCATTGTTTTGAGTGCTATGGGGGATATAAAAATTACATGATATGTGCTGCCTTACTGAAATCTTGACATTTTAAATTATTAATTATTAAGCCCTAATTATTAAAGCTGGACCTCTTCTGGTGAAGAGAAATGTCCATGTTTCCTCAGGCCCCAAGTTTCATATTACCTCCAATGCCCATTTAGTTGGGTTAGATCAGTATGGAGATAAGAAAAGTCCATTTTGGTTCAATGAGGACTTCATTAGCAAGTTCAGATAATCCATCATTTCCCATTTCATGATGACATTTTCCGGGTTTTAATCTTTTCCTTTCTCTGTTTCCTTTGTGTCTGCCCATTTCCTATATTAGGTAACTAAGAATATGGCCCAAGTAACCAAGGCCCTGGATAAAGCTCTCAATACTATGGATCTGCAGAAGGTGTCTGCCGTGATGGATAAATTTGAGCAGCAAGTTCAGAATCTGGATGTTCACACCTCGGTAGGTAACTTGTACTGCATTCAGATGTATGCCTGTGTGTTTTTTGATGGTGGCAGCTATGTGAAGAGGAGACAGAAGCTAATGTGACAGAAGGACTCAGCAGCAAACCACAGTGATTCACTTGTTGTTTATCCTTTGTTCTTGAAGAGGACCATGACATCAGGAAGGTGATGCCATGACTTGCAGATGAATTGGATTCAAGTGGGAGGGCTGTGCAGGGTCACCATCCTCACTTTCTCCTTCAGAGTCATCTGGGTCCAGTGGCAAGATAGAGATGAGAACTACTAGAAAGGGCCCAGGATGCAGTGGGAGACCACAGTCTTTTAAAGCTAAGGTCTTTTCCAGGTCTCAGTGTGACTGAGGCAGTGCGCAATAAGTGATTAAGGCTAGGTAAGACATGAGGCAAAGAATGTCCTCTTTTACCTAGTCCAAAAAAAAAAAATTCTGTTTGGGAGAGGAATACCCTCAGGGTTTGTAATGTTAATGCCATACTCACAGCAGCCACTATGATTATGCATGCATATTTCCAGGGTAAATTCACCAAATACAAACTCTCTTCCTTTCTTCCAAAGAAGAAACCAGGATACTTACTCAGATACCAGAAAGTCAAATCCAACATAGTAACAAAGAAATCTGTACACATCATCAATGCACGGGCATCCCCAAGCTTTCCCTCCAGCAGGCCTCCCCACAAACAAGTGTCCTTAGTAAAGTCACTCCCTCTGTCACTCGACCTCCTCTCGCTTCCTGCTGCACCCTTCCTTTTCAGCAAGCTCCTTCCACTCTTGGCTCCATGTGACTCAAGCTGTGGGCTGGGCCAGAGCTCAGAGCAGGTCATATGGGCTTTTGGAGGGGCCGAGAAGATCTTCAAATTCCCTTACCAAGTTTCTGACCAAAGCAGAAACAATTGTTATTCACATTCACTCTGAGGAAGGGAGGATGATTCAGTAAACATTTGTGAAGCACCTGCTCCAGAGAAGGTGTTAGGAGGCACCAGGGATACAGAGGCAGCCGCAGAGCCCTGCCCTTGAGGAAAGGTAGTGCAGTGATGTTCCCATAGAACCCTGTCATCGTACGTGCCCCACCAGAGACCACCATCCTACGGAACATAAACAGCTAAGCAAAACAAAGTCCCCACAGCAATGTCTGTTTGGACTTTGTGTGATCATTCTGTGCCTTTTTTAGGATCACTTTCTTCTGAGGATCTTACATTCTGCGTAGGGTCATGCCATGTGTAGATAGATACCTGAGTACATGATTATCAAGGATCGAAACTACTAAATGGGGAGAGGAAGAGAGTATTTAGAAGAATGCCCTTGAGCCTGAACCTTAAAAGAAATGGAAGGTGGCTGAGGTGTAGGGAAAATATATTCCAGGTTTTAGACCTAGAAAGGTCTTTTGAGGCCATCTAGCCTAACCCTTTCATTTTATAAACTAGAGTAAGCCCAAAGAGTTTTAAGTCATTTGTCTATAATCACAGATGGAATGTGTTAGACAGGATGAAGTCCCCAGACTCCAGGACCAGCAGAGTCAGTTACAACCTTTTTGCTGTTTATAATGTTAATAGAATTTGAAGATCTTCCCTGCCCATTACTAGTCACGTAGAGCCCTGGCCCAGAGCTAATCAGGCTCTGGGCTATGGGGAGTTTCCACTACTTTGAGTGCTGGGGCATAAGAATTTTCGAGCTCCTTGGCACTCAGCCAGTCAGATTCTGAGTCTTTGTTATATATTCTGGGAGGTTAATGTTTTATTTTGAGGGTTTGCTCATGAGAAAGATCTTTTGATTTCCTGGTTAAGACTCTGAGTAGCCTTTGTTCACACACACACAACTTAGATGTCTCTGCTCCTTCGATTTGGTGATGTGTGTAGAGTGTATAGCAGTATTGCTTTACTCAGACAGCTGGAACCCTGTCTGTTGATCTCTGTGCCATTTTCCTTGCTTATATTTTCTCTGTTGGTATTTTCTCCACGTTCAGGATGCTGACCTTTCCCTTGAGCTAGTGAATGTAATTAAAGTAAGACTGTTGACCCCTTTAAATGTTGTCTTTTCCTTAGCAAAGCAGATGAAAGAACCTGTACTAGGTGGCCATCCTGGGTGTGTGAGGGTGCTTGCTATTACACTGTTCTACACTCATTTTCTGAAGACATGGAGACTGGAGATGAAATGCCAAACCTAAGGAATAATCAATGGAATAGTGTGCCTAAAATGTAGAGTTTGATGGAGGGGAGGGATGTGAGATAAGTCTAGAAAGATGGATGGAGTCACATTGGGTGGGTTTTAGAGGCTATACTGAGAAGTTTCTGTTTTCTTATAGAGGCAGCAGGGACCACTGAAAATAACTGAGTCCAGAGGCAGCAGAACCAGGAAGCTGTTACTGTAGGGAAGGGGCAAATCATGGTGGGAATCCTGAGAGGAGAAAAGGCTTGGCTCTGAGATAATGATGGGAGGAGACTTGATAACTGATGGACTGTGGCAAGTGGGAGAGAGGGAATGGTCAAGAGTGACTTGGAGATGGTCAACCTGGGTGACTAAAGAGAATAGAAAGAGAAGTTGGGAGTACAGGGTGCAAGTTTAGCAGGGAAGATAGCTCCATTTTGGATAGGTTGTTTGAGTAGCCAATGGGACACCCAAGTACAAGCTGTCTATCAGGTGGAACAGAAATTTAGGACTTGATATATAGTTGTAGGAGTCATCCTATTGCATAAAGATAATAATTGAACCCATAGGAACTAGTGAAATCAAGAGAGTAAATGGAGAGAGAGAGAATGGCCCAAGACAGAGCTTTGGTGGATGTGTACACTTAGTGGGAAGCAGATGGATGAGGATTCAGCAAAGAGGAGTACTAGTGAGGTGGGGGAGGAGATAGAATAGACTTAGGTAAAAGAATTGGTCTTGACAAGGAGATTTACTTGTTCCTCAGAGCCTGGAGCAAAGGGCTATGATGCAGGAAAGTTCTGAGAGGTAGAGTAGGTGAAGCCAGGGAGCCGCTGGCATGGATGAGCAGAGAATGTGATCTTTCTTCTCAGCTGCTGTCCATTTCAAATGAGTTTGAATGAGATGATTTTTAAGGTTAAGTGCAGTAGAATCCTTTCTGTCTTTGCCAGCCTTCTTCCTTCCTATTGCTACGATGCTGATTTTTCCCCTCTTCTTTAGGTGATGGAGGATTCGATGAGCTCAGCTACCACACTGACCACTCCTCAGGAACAGGTGGATAGCCTCATTGTGCAGATTGCTGAGGAAAATGGCCTGGAGGTCATGGATCAGCTTAGTCAGCTTCCTGAAGGGGCCTCTGCTGTGGGAGAGAGCTCTGTTAGGAGCCAGGAAGACCAGCTCTCTCGAAGGTACACCTTGTCCACGCTAGCTCTTTGCTCAGTAGACATTCCTTTTTCGCTCTCTGCCCCCAACTCCCCAAACCCCTATAGATCTAGGCTAGTCCTAGTTATCCTGGAGCTGTGCTATCGGATCACTACTTATCACACTGCCAGAGAGGAGAGCGCTCCTAGGTTACGGATAAGTTATGTGACACCACTCATAAAAGCTTCTTCAAGACCTGTGCCATTTTAGCCATCTGGGCAAAATTGGATAGAAGTTTAAAGCCCTTGGCTACAGAATAGAAATAGCAAGTCTTTTCAGAACACTGACCCTGTGCCAGGCAACTGAGACAATATAAAAAGTGGAAGATGGGCTTCCCCTCCACCTGCCTCCCACGCAGCCCAGCTGGTGGGAAACACAGGCTGCTATGAGCCTTTAGTATCATCAGGATCCTTTGGTAACTGAATTGTGGAGAAGGCTTCAGGAGGCTTCATGAACAGGGAAAGTAGACTTCTTAATATGTGAATGCATCACACCTATGTTCTTTTTTAGTGTCTTGAGCCTTGTGGTCCTGAATTTATTGAACCGAATGACAGTTGAACATTACCCAAGATAGAACTCAGCTGTTGGCCCTGTATCCTCTTCTCTACTTTGCCATTCCTTTCTGCACCCTTCTACCTCCATCAAGCAGCTGACCTCAAGGGGCCAGGGGCCAAGTACAAGCCATTAATTGTATCTCTAGTCCTCAGATAAGCCAACTTTGTCAGGTTCCTGCCCCCAGCTTACCCGGGTACCTCTTTCCAATTCAGTTACCTGGTCAGTATTTCCTAATATGACCTTTGGACCCATGAAATTAAGATGTTGGTTGCAAAGATATTTTTACTTGATGGATCCAAATATAAAGAGGAGCCTTCTGCTTTTTTCCCCAAGAAAGTGGGAGTTACTGATGTTAATCTTGCCAAAGTGACCACCTTCTCTTTCCCCAGGTTGGCAGCCTTGCGGAATTGAACTGTACCTCAACCTGATGGACTGCTTTCCCTGCACTGATCGTGCACTGGGAAGGAGTGGGAGGGAGGCTGTGTCCTCCATCACCTCTACCCTTCCACAGCCTCTGTGAAGAGAAGCAGCCAACTCCTTGTCCTGTTATCCTTTGCCCTGCCCATCTCTGATGGCGTTGGAATCTACTCTTTTCTCTGGGTGCAGATCTCTGTGTGGGGAGTGAGCTCCTACCATCCATTTGTACCTTGTTTCCATGGCAGTGGAACTCCCCCAGAGCACTGACAGAAGAAGACCTCACTGCCTCACCTGGGCTTTTGTGTTGTCAGCTGTGCTCTTGGTGGATGTCAGACAGCCTGTCTGGATTCTGACATCTGCCAAGGAACCTTTCCTTTCTGTACACTTGAAGGAATAGTGACTTGATTTTAATGCAACACTACTTGGTTATCTTGGGGGCTTTAGGTGATTAGACTCTTTGGTGTTGCTTCATTTATGATATATTGCATGTCTGGGCCCTATTCCCTTATAAAATTGAACTGGCCCCTTGGGGGGAGGGGTGAGCAGGACAGCTTTGGCCAAGGCTAAATGCACCCAGTGGATTTCCGTTTTGCAGATGTCTAGTTAAATCAGAAATGGACTCTACAGAGGGGTGTGTGTGTGTGACAGGAAGACCCCATCCTTCTTGGGCAGTGACTGTATACATAAAGGGAATTCCTGGGTCCTTGAGCTGGCAGCTGGGTGGGCCTCGGTGATTCTTGTCACCTCTGGGGATACAGATTGGTCATGTTGGTGAGTTTGGCTTTGTGCAGATCAAGTGGCCCCTTGAAAGCTTCCCTCCCAGTTAGTGACTTTTTAGGAAGAAACTCTCTCTCCCAGTGTTAAAGGCATAGACTCCCTAACCCAGATCAGACTTCGATAAGGAGCTGGAGTTCTCTCAGTTACTTGTTCAGGTGCTTCATCAAATAGATTCCTTCATTGGACAGCTAGCTGAGCATTTGAAGAGCAGCTGGTCTCTGTGTTCTTAGGGACTAGTTAGTTCTTAGGGGCAGGTAGGAGGAGACATGAATAATGGTAATCCCTAATAGCCAAGGTATCCCAGAAGTCTTAGTGCCATTTTAAATTGTTGGGCGTAGATCAGCCCATTTTGCCAGGTTCCTGCCCCAGTTAGAATCCAATAACTTTAAGCGATTATGGCTTAAAATGGTGGCAGGATTTTTGGGGCACCCTCTATAAAAGCCTTACTATTTCTGGGTGACACTTGCCTACGGAGTTCTGCTATGGCCCCTGAAGATACTGCAGTATGGTTTTTAATCATTTTTTAATTCCCTTTCATTTTCTTAGAAGTGTTTGTGGTTTACATTTCAACTCTACCAAAAATTGGGTTATTAAACTGATTCATAATTAGACTCTGCCGTAGGATCGGTAGCTAATGATGATGTTTGCACAGCTCCATTCCTCTTCAGCAAAGCAAGGAAAGCTCATGCTGAGGACTCAGCCTGGGCACTTCAGGAGATCATGGCCATTTATCTCTGGGAAGGGAGAGCCACCTTCCTGGTGTTGGTGCCATTTTGTTTATTTCTTCCTTTTATTGCAAATATGATTCCTTCCCCTCCCCCCCCCCCCCAGCAGTTCCTCCAAGCCCCATCTGCTCCCATCTGAGGCTTGTCCTAGGACACAGTGAGCTTGGGAAGGTGGACTTGGACCTGAGTCCGCAACTGTCAGTGATGCCAACTTTAGGGATTGTCTGCAGCTCTGAACCACTGTGAGAAAAGTGCAAAAGGTTAATAATTGTGCACTTGATTTTGTTGTGCTCTTTTCCTCCTCCTCTCCCCCAAATAGCTCTTTGTGGCCTGCAGAAGAAAGTGTGAGCCCAGAGTAGTTTTCTGTCTGCTGAAACTTACTTTCTTAAAGCTTCAGGTGTTTTGGGGGGTTTTTGTTTTGTTTCCTTTGGAGGGAGCAGGCATTTTGAGGTGAATCCTTTTAGCATCCCCACCCCAGCACACACGTACTCAGTAAGATTGGTACTCTTTCTTCCCTCTGGCATAGTCTTCATCAAGGATGCCCAAAGGTCCCAGATTGTCTGTGCTGCATAGTAAGGGAACTGTATGTATTTTTTTATGAGTTATGTATAGATATGTTTGAAAATCTTTGCTTTTGATCTTTTACCTTTGATTCTTGTGGCCTTGGAAGCATCTGGGTTCAGTGTAATAAAGAGGCCCCTTTAAGGATTTCCTCTGAAGTTTGGAATGTGGATGTTGGGTCAGATACTTGAGTGGGAGAGGCCCAAGATCCATCTGTCTTTTTTGGGGGGAGTGCATTTCATGGAAACTAGACAGATTCAGGCTTGCTTCCTGAGGTGGTGGTGACCTGCTTTTCCCATCATTGACTGATCTATCCAATATTGATGCTCATTTTTGGAAACGTCTTCCACCGTCTCCATAGCCCTCAAGAATGTAACAAAGCATCGCTCGAGAGAATTGTCGCTGCACAGAGGAATCCATAGTGTGGTTAAACTATACCCTGTTGTAGACCCATACAGTCAGGGACCTTGCGGGTTTGCCACCACTGAACAAGTTGATGAGACTGGCACCTGAGGATGTTGTATGTTCTCATGTTCATCAAAGGAACAGGCTAATTTGCTTTAAAACAATCAATACTATTAATTTCCCACAGTATCATTTTAAGTAAACAAATTCTTATCCCTAAAAACTCATCTTGTTGGCTTGGGGCTCCCTGGGTGGAAGTGCCTAACTAGGGAAGTAAAGGGCTACAGGAAGCAGGGTGAGGGGCTGAGCTTCAGCTCAGTTGTCCAGTCCCTCACTAGTGTTAGCAAGCTGACAGATGGGCTGTTGAATAAGAATATGAGATCCCAGATCTTTCATTGTTACAGAAGATCTCCGCCGGTCCAGGTCTTCACCTCCTGGGCCGTTCCCATCTAAGCCCTTCTGAGACTCTTACCTTATACTGGAGGGCTTAGTTCCTCAGGTGCAGGAGAATTTTAGAGAAAAGCAGAATGAGAATGTTCCAATGGAAAGAGATTTTAAATGGCATTTTTTCCACCTCATTTAACATGGAGAAGTGACAGAGTATCACCAATTTAAAATTACAAGGGCCCCTGTAGGGTCCATCTAATTCAACCTCATTTTGCAGAAGAGGGGCTGAAACCCAGGAAGATTGAATGAGCTTGTCCAGGTTCGAACAGATGTTAACTCCAAATTCAGTGGCAGCATTGGGACTCCAGGTAACCTGACCACCAGACAAATGCTATGCATGTTCCACCATGGTGTTACCATGGTGGCACTTCTTATCTTATGGTAATGATATTGGGAAATAACCAAGGACTCTCTGTCTTTTCTTCCTAGTATCCCCTTTTCTTACCTCTTTTATATGCAGAGTATAGGAATTTTCCAGACTTTGCCGCCAGGTAGCATTTCCTTCCCTGTTTTGCTTAATCTGGATGTATATTAAGGTATGGAGATGATTAATTTTCCACATTCCCTGACAGCTTGGCAGTGTCGTGTGATGTAAAGAGCTTTGACATTAGAGTTGAACATGGGTTTGAATGTCCTGACAAAGACTTATTACATTTATTACCTGCAACTTTGGGCAAGTGACTTAAATCCTGGGCCTGCTCTCTACAAAATGAACGGGCCAGACTAGCTGTGTGAGTGGGTAAGGAAATGGAGTGGGAGGGCTCAAACCCAAGAGATAAAGAACTTCCAGATTCCACTGAAAGCATTCATAGTCCCTGGAGGTTGTAGACTCTTCAATGGCCTTTAGAAACAAGTAAAAACTGTTCTGACTAGGTGTAACCACGCCTAAGGTCCTTTCTAGTCCAGGAGAGCTTGGAAACATCAAAAGTCAGGCGTAATTACCTTTTAGCCCACAAGGGGGTGCCATTTCCTCACAAAGCAAGTCTTCTTTATGGTTGAAAAGAAGGCGGGTGGGATGAAGGCCCAATGGACACATTTGTGTGAAAAAACCGTGATAGAAACCATATTGCTCTTCCCTTTCAAAACTGATCTTGGCTGTCTGCTCAGCAGATAACCTGGAAGGTGCTTGCAGACAAGAATGAGATTTCCCTCCCTGCTTGAGGAGGGGAGGGCCAGAATGTTAACAATTCTCCAATTCTAAGATGTAGATTAATTAGTTCTAAGATACAGGAGGCAATGAAAGGCAGTCTAGGAAACTGCAGCCAACAGCCCACAAGCATCAGGCTGCTTGAGGAGTCAACCGCCATCTTCAAGCACCTTAGTGATGTCAGATGGCTCTGCCCTACAGAGTGGAGCCATGCCAGGATTTGAAAGAGGATCCAGGGCCTGCCTGGTGTCTTTTTTTCTGAAGCCTCTTAGCCTTTCACTGGTCTCATAATGCATACAGATTTTCTGTTACTGCAGTGGGGCCAACCTCAAATGGGAAGCTAGGGATTTAACCCTTTGCTTGGGTCATGTGCCGCAAATACCTCTGATTTTTGAAACTGACCAATGACTAAATGTTGGTAAGGACTGCTACCCTAGAGAGTTGCCCTTCTCTCATCAAGTGGCCTGTTGCTTACTATGTACCTTTATATTAAGACTGACCTGTTGGTTCTAGCAGTGGAACTGATACTCAGGTTGATGGGGGATGAGGAAGTAGAAGATCCTGGGATCCTGAGGTTAAGCCCTTCTGGGAGTATTTCCTTGTACTGGAAATATTAGTTCCTTAGGTGGAGGAGAATTTTAGTGAAGAGTAGAATGAGAATCCTAAGGAATCCAGAGTGAGGTTCTTGAAAAGTCCTTTACGGTGCAATCCTGTGAGGGTAAGTCTTACGATCAACTTTCACATAGGCTTGTGTTCATCCTTTCCTTGGCTTCCCTCTCAAGAGCATCCTAGAAGGCTAAAAGAGTAGTCCTGGAAGAGGCCTTGGAGACCACCCTCCCACCCCACCCCCTCATTTTATAGATAAGAGAGAGAGGGAAAGTAATTAGTCCCAAGTCCTATACCTGGGTTAGAGGAAGTCAAGGACATGAAACCATGTCCTATTTCCCAGCCTAGAAAGCTGATTATCAAAGGCTTATGAGCAAAGGTTTTCAGGGACAGCAATAAATTCAGAGCATTTTGCTGCCAAATATTACCTGGAGGTTGATTTGAGACTGGAAAGGATTCTTTTGAGAGCACAAGATTATAATAATATCCCCGTTATTCCTGACAAACTCTTATAGTTGTGTAGTACTTCATAATTTTTAAAGTCACTCCACTTTTTTTTTTTTTACTCTTACTTTACTTTTTTACTTTACTTGATCCTTAAAACAGGTGTTAAGATAGGCATTGTTCCCATGAGAG
This sequence comes from Bettongia penicillata ogilbyi, assembly GCA_023548195.1. NCBI lineage: Eukaryota > Metazoa > Chordata > Mammalia > Diprotodontia > Potoroidae > Bettongia > Bettongia penicillata. The sequence goes on along the minus strand of JAJHZJ010000391.1, from coordinate 5,679,593 downwards.
AGAAGGAAGATGAGACTCGGGTTTAACAACTTCTCCAAGTCAGAGCAGATGAGTGGCACTTGGGTTTTGGACCCAGATCACCTGATTTCTAATCTATGGGGAAGTAATGAAAAGACTGGAAATTGCAAAGAACTTTACATATATCCTTATGGTATTTTGGGGAGGCTGAGTTTTGATTTTCATTTTCTAGGGGATTGTTATTGCTAGGGAAGATGAACTGACTTGTTTAGGGCCACTTGGTCAGGAGAAAGCAAAGCTATTAACTATGTTTCCTGACAGTTTGTCTAATGTTGCTTTGTGGAGACCGACAATGCCTCTTCCTGCAATTTAGCAATAGTAGTGGTATAAAGAGAAGTATATTCTTTAGATAGCAGTAACTTCAACTTTTATTGAATTTTCTTTTTGCCCATCTCCTGTGTGTTTCTAGGCCTGGACCAAATTCACCAGATGTGTGTGTATAGGTTAGGTTCTTCCCTTTGCTATATCTGAATTATCTGAGGCAGGAGCAGGTCTATGCCTGAATCACAAAAGGGACCATCCTCCTTTCAGAGAGCAGACATATCAGGAGCAGCTTGGTTTGGAGACTGATCTGGCCCTTCTTTGAGGTCTCAGCTAGATCTAGCCCTGCAGTCATCTTGGCTCCTGCTGACAGCCTGTGAATTGAGGGGTGGCAGTAGACTGGACAGGATCATAGCAGCCACAGGTAAAGGAGAAGAGCGAGGACAGCAGGTAGGGCTCCAGGCCGGATCTGGTAGCTGTGATTTGGATAGCCATAGGAGGTCCTGCATGTATCTTCCAGCTTGCTAAATTCGATGAAGTTCTCATTAGGGAGGGCACTATGGTCACTCACCTGGAGAAAAGGTGGAAAGATGTGGAAGGATGTTGGGGGAAGGGGAATCCAACTTCCTTGCCCAGAGGCTGGTCCCCATCTTATCTGCCCCCATCTTACCTTCTCTACGTCTTCAAAGACCCTCAACAGATTATAGGCCAAGGCATTTTTCACTTCTGTTTCAGTCCAATTTCTCCTGAGAAGTTCAGCTATCAGGTCTGGGTAACCGGAGACATCCTCTAGTCCTGTGGGAAGACTGAGAGGAGAAATATTGACTTTGTTGAGAACTCTTGGAGTTCTCAGGGTGAGAGGGGAATAAGAGTTTGAGTGAGTCCCTGAGCATTCTGTTACCACTCTCTGGGCACGGCCTTCACTTTGAGGCATATCTCTGCACTCTTACATCCAAAAATTATAGGTTATGCAAGCCCAAGCCTCAGAAGGATCTCACTTTAAGTTGTATTTCCAGGAAAGGAGACAGGTTCATTTAGCCATCTACCCAGTCTCCCTATAATCAGATATTTGTGTGTGAACTTTGTTCTCATGAACACCCGGCCCTAACCAAGTGAGTTTCCTGACTCCAGATAAGAGATACTTCCAAGGGAAGTTCTGCCATAAAGTCAATACAGAAAGGAAGTCACAATGAAGAGGGACAGTGAAATTGAGATTGATATAGGCCAAGCAAGAAAAGGGGAGAAGATGCATCTTTCTGGTGAAGTAAGGGCCCATACTACTGGAAGCCTTGGTCATTTGGCTTTTTCTCAAATGCCTTTCTCTGTGGGGTCAAGACAAATTCCTTATTCTCCTTACTAGTTAACACCATCGTAATCCCCACCAAAGCCCACAGCTCCTGCACCAGCAGTGTTCTTGATATAGTCCAGGTGATCTGTTGAGGAAGAGGCAGGAGTGGGTCATTGGGACCTGGGGCCCCCTCCGTCATTTCTCCCCAGTCCTCAATAGCTTTAGCCACACTCACCCGCTACTTGAGACAGGGTAGCTTTGTTTTGGCAGGAAACATACTCATTGTAGAAATTCACCATCACCAGACTTCGGGTCTTGTTCTATTTAGAAAGAGGTGACTTTATGTACAAGTCGAGGGATAGTTACTTAACCAACCCTTCCTAGGAGGGTCCCCCATCAGAAAAAGAGGCTCTGCTGTCTAGTCTTTTAGAAAATTCTGAAGCTGCCCTCTTATCCCTTGTCCCTGTAAGCCTTCCCAAGGACTGGCCAAAAAAGGCATCCTGACTTCCCTAACAGTAACCTTAGCTAAATAGTTTAGGTAAATAGTTTCACCCTCTGAGTTGGTTTGTTTATCCCCCTTTAGGGTTGTGTATTCAACCTTCCAAAGCCACTGGGAGAATTAAAAGAGACAGGGTGTGTCAGAATGCCCTCTGAAATTCGATACATACATTCAGGTCCCCTAGTGGCAAGTAAGTAGGGGATATTGATTCTTAACTCTAGGCCGGGAGCAGGGAATTTTGGGTGGCTGAGCTGGCAGTGGACTTTCTGAAATTCCTCACATTTATGGTACACCCTTGAAAGGTTTACAAAACGTTTTATATGTTATCTCACTGGATCCTCAAAGCAACCTTGTGAGGTAGGTGTTCTTATGTATTCACCCCATTTTACAAGTGAGGAAACTGAGGATGAGAGAGGGTAAGTGACTTGCCCCCAGAGTCAGTCACTTCTGAGTATCTGAGAAGGGATCTGAACTCCTCTTGTAACTCTGAGTCCAACCTACTTTGCCCCCAGCTGCCTATAAAGCAGCATCGTCAGTCAGAGAATCAGGTGATGACTGGGTGGGGGGTGAAGGTATATCCTGGTGGGCTCCTCCCATCTACCCACTGCTCACCCTGAGCCGTCACACACTTCTTACCACCAGCTGGAGGATACTGTCTGGCACATTCCGTTTATGAGGACATAGCTTATAGGCAGAGGAGTGGCTGAAAATCACAGGGGCTTGGGACAAGGACAGCACATCCTCCATGGTGGCCACTGATACGTGGGCGAGATCGATCATCACACCCAAGCGGTTCATTTCTTTCACCACCTCCTGCAGAGGGGAGAGGAGGCTATTTGTCTGCCCTGGTGCCTCCGACTCGGGGATGAGCCCCAGGCCCTTGGGTCCCCAGCCAGACTGCCTCCCAAGTGAACGGGCCCACCCTCGGATCTCTGCCCCTGACATGCTGTATGTCCCATCTCTAAGGAGAGCCCCTGGGCCTTATGGCCCCCTGGATTGCACCTTCCCCCATATTTGTCTTTGCTTACTTCTCCAAATTTTGATAGGCCTTGGCTCTCGGGTTTGTCATCACCTGTGTCCACCAGCCAGTTGTCCACCCTGTGACAGTTACAAGAAAAAAAAAGTAACAGAGGGTGTAGGTTGGCTCCATCAGCTTCCTCAGAGCTTGGTTGATCATACTTGGCCCTGCTTTAATCATTGAAACTGAGGTACTGATTGAATGCTTTGTCCAGGGTCACACACAAGAAGGCAGTGAAGAAGTGGGGTTTGAGTCAAAAAAAGAGGAGGCAAGGCCAGAAGGTCCAAAGCTGTGGGGTGGCCCTCTAAAATTCCTGTCGGCTTCATTTTTTTTAACTCTGACCTCAGATTCTCCATCAGTTCCCCTCCCCAAAATCCAGCCAGGAGTGTGAGCCAAGGCAGATGAACCAAGGGATTCTATCCCACGTCAGAATGGCATGTAGATACCCCATCCCCACCCCTTCCATTCCCCAGTCTAAGAGATTCTGTGGTTAGAGTCATCTTAGGCCTGAGAATTATGAGGGTTTTATTTTTATGTTGTGTTCAGTCATTCAGAAGGAGGAGGTAGGGAAAGAAAACAGATTCTTGTTAATTGAAAAAAATTTAAAAAGGAATGACAGAATTAGGATCAGGGCACCCTCCCCTAGAATCCATAGTGGCCCAAAGTTCTTACCAGGGGGTATTACAGCTGTGGGTGAGGGTCATATAGCGCATGCCCAGGTGGTACAGTGCCCGGAGGACCCCCAGACTGCTGTCTATGGAGTGGCCACCCTCCACACCAATGAGGCTGGCCACCTTCTTCTCCCGGAAGGCCTGCTTTATATCTGTAAGGCAAAGATCTTGATGTGTAAGGTCTAGTGAAGGGAAGCCTTTACTACCCACCCTAGATGATTCCAAGTGGTCTTGTGGTTAGATATAGTGCCTGGGGAGGGACAAATCAATGGATCTTTTCCCTCCACCCCACCATGATTGGACATCCTGGATAAGTTTATCAACTTAACTGTGTCTAAATAAAGTGTTTATGTGTACATATGGGGATGAGGGGGTATTGGGAAAAAAGGGGCAGTGCTGATTTAACCCTTGAGTTAAGTTCTGCTGGCAGAGCTCACCTAAGCTGCTGGTGGCACACAGGAAAGTCTCAGGGTACATCTGGCACATCCTGTGAATGACATCCATCTGCTCCAGGGTTCTCCTCACTGCATCTTTGTTCTGGGTATCACAGGGCACGTAAGCCGACCAGAACTGCACACCAAAGGAGAGAAGGTTTGAGGGAGCTGTCACCCTGAGACTCCTTCCCATGCAGACTAAGAAGCAGCTGTGGAAGTCCAGGGGAAGCTGGTCTCAGGAAGGCATGGGGCTACTGCCCCAGCCAGGTTATCTCTTGACTTGGGGACAGTGAATCTGAATCAGAAGAGGTTCCTGTGGAGGCCTGTTCTGATCTAGGACTGGTTAAAGGATAGAAGCATTCAATCCTCTCCCAGTTAGCACCCTTGCCACACCATGATTATTGGCAAGTGCCTCAGTCTCCTCATCTGTAAAATATAGGAATCGTACTTGACCTCATGATGAGCCTATGAACCAGGGTCGTCTTTATCTCTAGTGGTATAGTCATTAGGGATGGAGAAGACCCTGAATAAGTTTTTAAATCCCCCAAGCTTTCCCACACACAGGCAGAAAGTAATGGGGAGCTGAAATGCTCATGGCGTGATTTGTTCCTTAAAGGACTTCTGGAGTCATGCAGATTATGATTGAGTTAATAAGACAATATGCCAGAAAAGATTGTTTTTCTGATTAAAATCCATACCCATCTGTCTCAGAAGACAGGAGCCTGTGGGGTGGATGAAGGGATATCGGGCAAGGCAGAGGTTCAAGTAGGGACCAGAAGATGGCGGGAGGGGGAGCACCTCACAATAGAGGGCAGTTTAAGGACGATTGACACCAGGATCCTAGCAGACATTAAAAGGAGGGAAGCTGGAGGCTGGCCCCAGAACACTGAAAGGCCAGCGTGGCCCAGGACAGGGAGTCAGCAGCTGGCACGGACTAGCCTAGGATGGATACCTAGGGGACAGTGAGCCAGAGCTTTCAAAGCAGGAGCCCCTACTCATATGCCTATCTGTGCCATCCCCCTGCATCTCCAACAGGGCCTGCATGCCCAACTCCCTGCGTCTTCGCCTGCCCCACACCTGGCCTCCCACATAGCCAGCCTTCAGTTTGGGGATGTTGGTGTGTGTGCCCTCCAGGTTGTTGAGGTTGGCCTCCGTTGGCTGCAGCTGGCCGTTGAACCTCTTCAATATTTGCCACGGTAGATCATTGTGTCTGGAGGGGGGAGAAGAAGGCAAAGGGGAGTGAGTGTCACTGAAGAATCACGAGAGGTCAGAGTTGGAAGGGACCTCACAGACCCAGTTCAACTCACGTTCTGAAAGCCCCGAGCCCAGCCCATCCCCAGTTGCTCCTGGTTCTGCCCTCCGAGATGAAATAGAATGTGGTTACTCCATCTTGCGCAGGGTGTCCCTTTAAATCCTCAAAGGCAGCGATCACGTGCCCCCTCATTCATTTCTTCTCCAGAACAAACATTCCCAATTTCTTCAACTGACTTTCATCCATAAGACATCAAAGTGGACCAGGGGTGCTGAGTGCCAGACTTAGAGTCAGGAATAAACCTGACCTTCAACTAGCTCTGGGATCTTCTTAGCTTAGGATTCTTACTAGCTCTGGGATCTTCAGCAAGTCCCTTCATCTCTCCCTGGCTCAATTTCCCCCACTGGAAAGATGGAGATCATGATGATAGCTACCTGCCATGGTTGTAGGATCAAATGAGATAACACATAATGCTTTGAGAACCCTTGGAGGGCTTTGCAAATGTTATTATTAATTATTATTTTTACCATATGCTCTCTTTATCATCCTAGTCACTGTCTGGACAAGGAGAGTTCATCCCCCTGTCTTTAGGTAACCCCTTGGACTTTTAACTTTGGCTGGAGGTGGGGAATCTGCAGCCTTGGGGCCCCATGTGGCCCTCTAGGTCCTCAAGTCCAGCCCTTTGACTAAATCTGTGAGGTTTTGATTCAGTCAAAGGTCCCAGATAGCAGGCTCCCAATGTCCAGGGACTGCCTCCCTGGACTGCCAAATGCTACAGAATTTCTGGATTGCTGCTTCATTTCCCTCGAACCCTCCCAAGTACCTGGAATTGGGGAAGGGGTTTAACTGGGTTTGTATCTCTAAAAGGGGCAAGAGCCTTATTCGGTTATGTTTGTACTTTCAAATAACTCCAAGGAAAAGAGTCAAGGTTCAGGGAGGTCTTGATTGGGGCAGGGTTAATGGGGAGGGAGCATAGTGGGAGAAGGTGGTGCTGGGAACAGGAGGCTTGCAGGGAGAATACATACAGGGATTTAGACTAGCTAGATGATAACAAAGGGGTACTAGATCCCTGGAGGAATAGATAAATTGAAGGCAACCTTCATGCCCCTCCTGACTCTACTTCTGACTTTTGCCACCATGTGCCCTCGTGGGTACCAGGCTCCACCCATTCTGCCAGCTTCCTTTGGCACGTTGTTTTCTTCCATCAGAATATAAGATCCTTGAGGGAGCTTAGTACAGTGCTGGGCACATAGTAAGTGCTTAAAAAATGCTTGGTGCTTTACTTTGCCTTGCCCCCAAAGTTTTATATCCTGGAGCTTTTTCCCTTTTCCCTTTTCCCTTTCTCCTTTGGTGATCTGCTTCATTCATAAGGTGTCCAGATCTCTGTGTCCACTCTTGATCATTTCCCTGAACTCCAGGCCTGTACCCACAGCTGCCTAGAGGTGCTGATTTTGCTGCCTTCCTTCTTTCTTCTGCAATCCCTCCCATGACGCTTCTCCTGTTCTCCACAATTCTTCAAAGGTCTCCATTTGTATGGCTCAACAATGATATTGATCAGAATCATCTGGAGCCTTGAGAAGGTAGGTCACTGGGGACTTGACCATACCAGGTCACTTCAGGTAGGCACCCTCTTACTACCTCTTCACTTTCCTTAGCCCATCGCAGGAATTCTGACCTCTCTGCAACCTGGCACAACGTTCAAAGCTAACTGATAGAGATCTTGATCTGATAATACCAATAAATAACTGCCTTGGGTTGGTTTGTTTATTTTGATCCTTTTCCCTTTGCTCTTACTCAACTAGGTGGTGCCCGGGGCCTGGAGTCAGAAAGACCTGCTTTCAAATCTACCTAAGACGATAGCTGTGTGACCCTTTGCCTTAGTTTCCTCATCTGTAAAAGGGACATAAGAATGGTAGGTTTGTAGAGTATAAAATGAGGCAAGATTTGTAAAATGCTTTCCAAACCTTTAATGGGATATATTAGGATCACAGTCTTAGAACTGAAAGGGACCCTTGAGATCATCTAGGCCAATCCCCAATCCCCTCTACTTACAGATGAGGAAACTGAGGTCCATAGAAAAGAAGTAACTACTCCAAAGTCACACAGACATTAAGTAACTTTCCTCACCCATGGCCCATGGAGTTGGGGAAGTGGGTAGAGAAAATATTCCTTCCACAATTTTCCCTTCTCTTGGGAGGCTTCCCAGAGTAAGACCCTGATGTGATAGGCCAGTCAGGTATTACTTCAGTGCCAGGTGGAAAAGCAAGGAAAAATACAGGGAAGATGATGGGACATTTCTTTGCCTTACCAATCTTCCCTTTAGCCTAAAGGGTCCATGTATCTCACCACAAATGGTAGGTGTCTAATGTTAATTCCCTTCCACCTTCAAGTTCCTCCCCCCGAAATTATCCTTTATCCTGAGTTTGGGGAGTTCCCCTCAGTATTCTTTATATTGAGCTTGAAATTCTTCTTTCTAGGAGAGCCTAGAGAAGGGCTTTCCCTCCCCCTCCCCCTTCCCCCACTTGCTCAGAAAAATTAAAGTTTATACAAATGAAAAATCAGTACATTTTAAGAATGTAAACACCACCTTTCTAAAGGATTAGGTCCCTTTTACACCTTTATGTGAATTGCTTTCCCGTTGCCAAGCCTGACTCCACAGAAGAGGTCTCCTTTTTTAAGCAAATGGAGGCGCTCACCCTGAGTTTCCTTTTCTTCTTTACTGACATCTCAAAACCTCCTCATATAATTCTCCATTTCTCCCTCCTTTGTTCCAGTCTGAGGAAGTGATTATTTTTCCCCACGTCAAGACCTTTGGTCCCACCTCCAGGAGGGTTATTATTTCCGGTATCCATTGTGAAACCCTTCCTTCCTAACCTGGATGCTTCCATCCTTTCCAGTCTCCTTATTCTTTTCTCAGCCCTCCTCCTCTAATCTCCCCTCTACAATCCAATGACTCTGGCACTCAGCATGACGGTTCCCCTGTCCCACTCCCAGCATTATCACTGGCTGTCCCCATGCCTGGAATACTCTTTCTCCTTTGTCACCACCTCCTGGCCTTTCTGACTTTCTTCAGGCCTCAGTGAAAGTCTTCCCAATCTCCCTTAATGCTAATGCCTTCCCTCCGTGGATTATCTTCAGTTTACCCTGTATCTTCCTTGTTTGTACAGTCGTCTGCCATTTTCTCCCCATTAGACCACGAGATCCGTAAGAGTAGGGACTATTTTTTGTATGCTCAGCACTTAACACAATGCCTGGCCCATAATAGGTGCTTAATAAATATTTCATGACTTGATTTTTCTTTCTCTTTTATCTTCCACTGATTCTTATATTCTGACTCCTTTCCTGCTGCCATCCCTCAGACAACAATGCTTGACTCTGCCATCTCCCCAAACTTGCATTCCATATCTCTTCATTCTTTCAGAACCAAACTTCTCCACATCATCACCTTCTGCTCCCTTCTCAAACCCTGACAACCTGACTTCAGACCCTTCTATGCCATTAAAATTGCTTTCCCTGAGGTCACCAGTGACCTAAACTGCTACATCTGCTGACCTTTTCTTCACTATCATTCACCTTGACCTATGTGTACCTTTTCATATACTTTTCTTCCTCTGGGATGCTTCCACAGAATCACAGACTCTGAGAGCTTGAAGGGACCTCAGTGACCATACGTGGTCAACCCATACAAGCCACAGAGAAGGTTCTTCCTAGGGGAGAATTTCTCTTCCCCCTGACAAAGACCTCTATCTTTTTGTTCATCTCCCACCTGTATGCCTGCTCTGTTTCAGTCTTCTTTGCCATATTATCATCCATCTCTTACGAATTAAGTGGGGCTTTTCCCCAGGATAAGGCTCTGTCCTAGACTCCCTTCTCTTCTCTCTCTAACCCTGCCCCCTCTCCTAAATTCCCTTCTAGGAGTTCCTCTTATATCTCCCCAAGTGAATATTCCAAAGGCATCTTTGGCTCAACAAGTCCAAAATGGAGCTATCTCCTTCGAAACCATCTCTCCTCTAATCTTCCCTGTTTCTGATAAAGGCACTCACCATCTTTCTATCCATCTAGGTCCACAACCTCTCAGTCATCTGTGCCTTCTTTCTTTTACACTGTTCACAAGAAATCACTTCTCAAGTTTTGTCAGTTCTGTCTCCACAGCATCTTTCCCATCGGGCCCTTCTCTCTCTTCACTCTACCCTGGTACAATTCTTCATTACCTCTCACCTGAACTACAGTAAGAACCTCCTGACTGGTCTTCCTGCTTCACGTTTGTCCCTTCTCTAATCTATTTTCCATGAAGCTGCTAAAATAATTTTCCTAAGGGAAGGGAGCAGAGCTCTGAGATGAGATTTGTAAAGCACTTTGTAAACCTCAAAGCACCACATAAATGCTAATGATTATCATTAATATAATTGAGCAGTATCAGAGGGGGCTTTAAACCCAGATCTCCTAACTTAAAACTAGAAGAGAAGGCAAAACTCTGTAAACTTTAAAGCACAATATTAATGTCTAGCAGTTCTTACTCTCCCTCTTAGTAATTATCCTCCCTAGCATGACCAATCGCCATTCCAATCAAACTGGACTTTTTCCTCAAATGAGAGATTGCACCTTTTATCTCCCTGCCTTAGAAGAGACTGGCCCTTCACACTCCCACCTCCCCTCCCCCCCCCCCTCCCCGGCCTCTTGAAATCCTCTCATTTCTTCTGGCTTAGTTCAGGGACTACCTCCTGCTGCAAAAATAAAAAAATAATAAAAAATCTCTCCATATTTGCCTCCCTCTCCCACCCCCTCAATGGTTAGGACTCTGTCTCTTCAAATTTCCTTGTATTTACTACTTTGTGTACATCTTCTGTACTCCTAATAAAATGTAAACCACCTAAGGGTAAGGACCATCCTCAGTATCTAGCACACAGTAGGTGCTTCATAAATCCTTATTGAGTGAACCAGGAATTGAGCAGCTTGACTGGGGCTTCATACACTAAGGTGTGATTGGAGACTGCTCTGGTCCCATTTAAAGTTAGAGAAAGAGAAATCTAGATAGAGTAGCAGTATAGGGCAAAGGGACTTCTGGGACTAGAAGAGAATCCAAATTCCCTGAGGGTTTCCTGCATGATTTAAGATACGTTATCTCTGTACGGTCCCCCACTCTCTGTTTGTTGGGGGGGGGCAAAGGGAGAGGGCTGCCCTCTCGCAGGCAGAGCTACTTACCCATCGATTAAGGGCGTCTCAGTCATGATTTTCACTGCTTTGTCCCTGAATTGATCTGCGGTGCAGAGTGCCAGAAAAAACCAAAACCACCAATTCCACATTGCGCTGTAGTTTCCCCTCTCTAGACTGGCTGGAGACTCTCAGAACTTGCCAAATGGCCTCCCTCCTGCCCTGGCCTTGTTTTTCTCTGTGGGGAGTAGACTAAGTATTACAACAATATTTTTGTGCAAGGTGAAAATAATGAAGGATACTCTTTGGTCAAGACGGTATAGGGTTAGCCTGGATATTTATACTGCTTCACCAAGTGAAAGTGACAATAAGCCCTTTGGACTGAGAACAGACCAGATCTGTAACAGGGCTGGGCTGAGTAAGGAACCTGAAATTCCAACTTCCTGAATTCCTGCCGCTGTTGGATTTGAAATGGAGTAGATGACCAGGAAATAGGTAAAAGAAAAAATAGGTTAAAAACAGGCAAAAAGATAAATAAATAGATAAAAGAAAAAAATTTATGAGAGGGGAAGAACTTTCTGAAATAGGTCCATACCAGTTGTATAACCCCCAGGTGAATGACATGCTTTATGACACAGAGGGGTATTCCAAAGGAAAAAGAGCCTGAGTTCAAGTTTAGTAAGGAAGGAAACAGGCAGCTACCATGGGTGTCCTGGGGTTGGTACCAGAGGACAGGGCAGGATGGTATCTTGGGAAGAACCATGGATTTGGATTCATACTCCTACTTCTGCTTATGACCCTGGGAAGTCACTTAATTTCCCTGGTCTCAATTTCCTTATCTGTAAAATAGCCTGTAAGACAAGGATTGTGTGTGTGTGTGTGTGTGTGTGTATGTATATATGTGTGAATGTGTATATACATATATACACACATACATACATAATAATTTCAGCAACTTTTATTGGTATATAGACTTTGAAATGAGATATCGATAATCCATTTTTTCACTGGTTAAGACCAGTATTAGGTCCAGTTGGTTAAATTTTGTCTCATATTTGTTCTAATCTGTGAACATACAAGTTAAAAAATAAGGATGTTCTGATCAGTCACTTCCTCTTGGTCAAGAGTTCTTAAGATTTTTTATGTCCTACTAGTGAAGCCTAGGGACCCCTTCTCAGAATCATGTTGTCAAAGGTATGAGATAAAATACTTAGGATTACTAAGGAAACCAATCATATTGTAACACAGTTGTAAAAGTATAATTTTTTTTTAAAAAGTTCATGAACCCTAGTAGAGTGAGTGAAGGGATAAGTCTGGAAAGTTTGACTAAAATCAGATAATGAAGGCAGGTCTTTTAAGGAAAAAACAGTCTATAATTTGAGAGACTAAGAAAAGATTCCCTGAGTGAAAAACAACCCTTCACTACCACTCCCACCCATTCATTGGCCATGGCCAATTCCACCATTGGAAAGTCATTTCTTTAGATTAGAGTTTCTTTGGATTTGATTTTGGTTCTCTACAAGATACTCCTCTGCCATTAGTCATTATTGTGGGTGATTGTGGGTAGCTTGAGGATATCATAGGACACTAAATACCTGGGGCTAGATCAGAGGTGAGGAGAACCAAGGATACAAGTTTACCTAAAAAGTGAACATCTAGGAGGTGGCCAGAGATCAATATGGCAAAATATTAGTACTGTAACTTTTTTTTAAAAATTATTTTCAATTCTGAATTCTCTCCTTTATTCTACTTCTCCCCATCCATTGAGAAGGCAAAAAAATAAATATTATACATAATAAATTATATATATGAAAACACACAAAGCATGTTTTCATGTTAGCCATGTTGCAGAGGGGTAAAGTAAGAAAAATAAGGTGAAAAAATATGTTTCAATCTTCACTCAAAGTTTACCAGTTCTCTCTGGAGATGGATGGCATTTTTCATCATGTGTCCTTTGGAACTGTCTTGATCAGAGTAGCTAAGTCATTCACAGGTGATGGCCATTACAATATAGTTGTTACTGTGTACAATGTTCTCTTGATTCTGCTCACTTCACTTTGTATCAGTTCATATAAGTCTTCCCAGGTTTTTCTGAAACCATCCCCTTCATCATTTCTTACAGAACAATCATATTTCATCATAATCATATGCCACCAATTGTCCAGCCATTCCCCAATTGACAGGCAATGCCTCACTTTCTGACCAGCTAATACAAGATATGGGGGAACAGCTAAGTGACACAGTGGATAAAATGCTAGCCCTGGAGTCAGGAACACCTGAGTTTAAATCTGACCTCAGACACTTACGACATGTGTGAACCTGGGCAAGTCATTTAGCCTTCTTTACCTCAGTTTCCTCATCTGTCAAATAAGTTTGAGAAGGAAATGGCAAACCACTCCAGTGTCTTTGCCAAGGAAACCCTAGATGTGGTCATGAAAAGTCAGACACCACTGGAAAACGATTGAACAACAAAATACAGGATATGAGGATGGGGGGAGGTGTAGACTCAGGCTCTAGAACAAATACAGATTGATGAGAGAAAACAAGAGAGGTGAGCTCCTTATCCTTTCCCCAAATCCCTAGGCTAACTCAATTGCACTGATAGGGGAGCAACCAAGGAATTCAGTTGGGGGTGGACGTGGGGAAAGGGAATCAGCCAGAGATCATAGGATTTAGATGTGGAAGGTATCATCTACTCAAAATCCCTCATTTTATAGATGAAGAAACTGGGGTCCAAAGAGATTAAAACAATTTGGATTCAAGCCTACATCTTCTGACTTCAAATCTAGTGCCTTTAATTCTACTCTAGAGCTGGAAATTTCCCTATCCAGAATTATCTTTCCACAAAACACAGTCTTTTGCTTTCCAGAATGACAACTCTTAGGTCTAGACTGGTGTCAGTAGCTGACCATGCACCATAGGATGGTCAGCTTCCCAGGTGTGTTTAGATCTCTTTCCGGCGGTGATTGATGGATTCCTTCAATACTTATTTTGCCCTCCGGTTCTAGAATCTCAGGGCAGTTTTCCTTGATAATTTCATGAAAGATGAAGTCTAGGCTCTTTTTTTGATCATGGCTTTCAGGTAGTCCCATAATTTTTAAATTGTCTCTCCTGGATCTATTTTCCAGGTCAGTTGTTTTTCCAATGAGATATTTCACATTTTCTTCCATTTTTTCATTCTTTTGATTTTGTTTTATGATTTCTTGGTTTCTCAGAAAGTCATTAGACTCCATCTGTTCCATTCTAATCTTGAGAGAACTATTTTCTTCAGTGAGCTTTTGAACCTCTTTTTCCATTTGGCTAATTTTGCTTTTGAAAGCATTCTTCTCCTCATTGGCTTTTTGAACCTCTTTTGCCAATTGAGTTAGCCTATTTTTCAAGGTGTTATTTTCTTCAGCACTTTTTTGGATCTCCTTTACCAAGGTATTGACTTGTTTTTCATGCTTTTCTTGCATCTCTCTCATTTCTCTTCCCAGTTTTTCCTCCACCTGTCTAACTTGATTTTCAAAATCCTTTTTGAGTTCTTCCATGGCCTGAGCCCACTGGACATCCACCTCGGATGTCTGGGATACAGAGACCCCAACCTCCATGTCTTTCCCTGATGGCAAGCATTAAGAAAGTAGCTGTCTATGGTCTCACTTTGCTTCCTTTTTCTGGGCATTTTTCCAGCCAGTTACTTGACTTCTGAGATTCCTCTCCACCCCCACCTAGATCTGCCCAGCTAGTGGTTGGGGCCTGAGATTCAAATGCTGCTTCCCAGCCTCAGGGCTTCCCAGCCAAGGCCGCGGGAGCAGTTGCTATTCAATGTGAGCTTAAGTTCTGGTGCTTGGGTGGGGGCAGGGCCGCCTCCCAGGCTCAGTTCCCTCAGGGGGTTTATGCAGAGACCTTCAGTAATGGAGCTCCTTCCTGCTCAGGGAGTCCCGGGCCACCGCTGCTGCCTCTGCCGCTGCCTCCTGAGGGGGCCCGAGTCACAGAGACACCCCGCTCCCCTCTCGGCCAGCCCAGAAGTCTCTCTCACTGACCTGTAGCATCTGTGGGTGGAGGGACCTTTGCAGGCACCGGAGATTCCATCCCTGAAGCCTGCTCCAACCTGCTCCTCTGGGGCCACGCGGCCGGGACAACGCAGGGCTGGGCTCCCCGTCCAGAGCGTGACCGACACCTGGGGATGGCTTTCCAGGGCTCTCTGGAACGGAAATCTCTTCCAGTGTGTTTCTGTGTGGGTTCCACTGCTCCAGAATTTGTGGGGAGTTCCTTTTACAGGAAATTTATGGGCTGTGGATTTGGAGCTAGCATACGTGAGTCTTTCTACTCCGCCATCTTGGCTCCTCCTCCCCCAGGTGTGTTTATATTGTATCAAGAGCCTTCCCTGTTCTCCCTCATATTCTTCCTATCCTAATGATCTGAGCTCCATTCCACATGCCCAATCATCCACCTCTTTATTTTCGTCCTCCTTAACCCTCTCCCCCAATGCCTCACTCCACGTCATCCCATCCTTTCCATTGTGCTCTCTGAAATGCCGTCTCTGTGATTAACAACTCACTTTCATCTTAATGCTATTTCTTTCTCATTTCTGCCTTCTTCTGGCCTTCACTGTACCCTGATTCCTTTGACCTTCTTGGCCACTCTTTTCAATACTGGTGACACATTTACTCATACCCTCTGACTCACTAGCAGGAATAGTACTTTCTCCACCACTTGAAAACCTTAAGCTCTCAATCATTCTTTGAGAAAAACACCAATTAACCTCAAACAACCCTCTTCTTTTTACTGAAAAGCCAATGAAGAACTAAGTAACTCACCCAAAGACAAACTCTTGGCCAGTGACAGAGCCAGGAGCTGACTTTAGGCAAATATTTGTGTTTCATCAACTTAGTCACCCCTCCAATCTAGAGATCTCCAATTCCAAGCCAAAAGGCTAATGCAGCTTGTGATTGGTCCTCCAGTTCTGCCAAGTTTGAGAGACAGCATCATTCTATAAATAAATACAACTGTGCTCAAGACAATATTTTAGAATACTCTTACTCTTCAGAGACAACTGATCACCATTTCTGCTTACTGCCATCTTTTCAACACTCATCCCCTCTCAGGGAAGATTCAGTGAAATATAAGTCAATATCTGTCTCCTGTTAAGCACAGACTCTAGCCCAGAATCAAAAATTCTCAGAAGTAGACAGGACCAACTGAAATCCAACCCATTCCTGCAAAAGAATCTACTTTACAATAATACTCATCATGTAGTCATCTAACCTCTGCATAAAGACTCCTAATGAAGGCAGAAATTCCTCTTCCTCCCCACTAAGATCCTAAGTTCATTTCATTACTGTTGTTTGTCATTCTTTCTAGAAGACGACCATGACATCAGGGAAGTGATGACATAACATGCAAGTGAATTGAATTTAAGTGAGGGAGGGCTTTGCAAAGTCACCAGTCTCACTTTCTCCTCCTGAGCCATCTGGATTCAGTTGCCAGATATCAATCAGGACAACTAGAGATGACCTAGCATGCAGTGGGGACCTTAGCCTTTTCAAGCTAAGGTCTTTAACAGGTCTCAGTTTGATATTAAAGGCAGCTAGGTGGTGCCATGGTGCTCAGACCATGGAACTTGGAGTCAGAAAGACCTGAGTTCAAATTTTGACCTCAGATATTAGCTGTGTGACCTTGGACAAAGCATTTGACTTCTGTTTGTCTCAGTTTTCTCATCTATAAAATGGGGATGATAATGACACCTACCTGTCAGGACTGTTTGAGAAAATCATATGAGAGACTATTTGTAAAGTGCTTTGCAAACTTTAAAAAGCTAGCAAGACATTAACAATAGGACAGGCTTTCTTTAACTTGGCAAGAAAGACAGAGTTTATATCCATCTGAAAAACTCAACCATCTGAAAAACCTTCTTTCAGGGTGCCAGGAAACTCTCCTTTTGGTGGATTCTAGCTTATCTTTAAGACTATATAGGCTTTCTCCAAAGATAATTAGCCAAACGACAGGAATAAATCTCAAAAGAAGATGTTCAAAGTATTAACAACCACATGAAATGATGTTCCAAATCACAAATAATAAGAGAAATACAAATAAAAACAACTCTAAGGTTTTACCTCACACCCTGCAAATTTGCAAACATAACCAAAGATGGCTATAGTCAATGTTAGAAGGATTATGAGAAGATAGGCACACTAGTACATTGTTGATGGAGCTTTAAACCCATATAATAATTTTGGAAAGGAACTTGAAATTATCCAAAAAAGTAACTAAAATATTCATACTCTTTGACCCAGAAATTCTACCACTAAAATTATTCCCCAGGAAGCTATTGACAAGAAGAAAGTCCCCGTATATATCAATATATTCACAGCAACATTTTTTGTGATTGTAAAGAATTGGAAACAAAGTAGTTGTCCATCCTTTGGGGAATGGCTAAACAAATTATAGTTGTATGAATATCATGGAATATTACTGTGCTACAAGAAAGGACAAATGTGATGAATAAAGATCTGTATGAACAGATGGAGAAGGAAGAAGGCAGAGCCAAGAATATAATATATACAACATTTGCAACAATGTAAATGTAAAGAACAACCATAAAAAATTAAATGTTGCAAACTTGCAAAAAGCAAACAAAAGCAAATTACAAACAAAAAAGGAAACATACAAGAAAACATCCCCACCCCAGACCTTTGCTGTGGTCCACAAGGCACATTGAACATATTTCCAGACTTCTACAATGTATTGATCAGTTTTACTGATTTCTTTTACTTTGTTTTAATCATCTGTTTATGGGCTTACCCTCTTCGAGGGAAAAGGAGAGAGACACTGGAGAAAACATTGATGATATTAAAAAACAAAACAATCCAAAGACCTCAGTAAAATTTATTCCTTAAGAAAAAAAGAAAGAAAAGGCTCTAGGCTAGATGACTCACAGTACAAGAGAAGAACTCCAAGTTGTTCCTTAGTGCATATGGTTCCTTGTTGCACTGATCTTTCTAGCATTAAGAAGGACAAGATCTGGAGATTTCCTATTTATGCAATTGTTTCAGTATTTCTTTTTGGCAATTACCTTTCCAGTGCATGTGATTCTCTAATGGGGCAACTCTGGTAACCTTTGTCCCCACTGCTTTGCTTAGCCTGGCATCCTTGATGGAGCAGAGGTCAAAGAAATACAAGACCTGAAATGTTTGTCTTAAATGCCAATATTAGTAAGCATAGATACCACATTTTAGAAAGGACATGGATAAACTGAAGAGTGTCCATAACAGACTAGCAAGAAGGGCAAATGGTCTAAGTGGCTAGGTAAAGAGCCCACCAGATAAGAACATTAGACTGGAAGTTCAAGTTCAAACCCAACCTCAGACATTTACTGGCTGTGTGACTATAGGTAAGTCACTTCACCTCTGCGTCAGTTTCCTCTGCTGAAAAAAGGGGATATTAATAGCCACCTACCTCCCAGATTGTTGTAAGGATTAAATGAGATAATATTTGTAAAATATTTGTAAAACACTTAGCACTGTATTTGGCACATAATAAGTACTTAATAAAGGCTTTTTCCCTCCCTTCCTCCTTTCCTTCCTTTTCTTCCTTTTTCTCTCCCTTTCTCCTTTCCTCCTTTCTTTCTTCCTCCCTGCTTCCCTCCCTTCTTCTATCTCTCCCTTTCTTCCTTCCTTTCCGTGGGGAATAGTTGAAAGAACTGTCAATGTTGAGCCCAGAGAAGAAAAAACTTAAAGAAGATAAATAGCTATCTCCAGATATTTCAAGGGCTCTCTCCTAGAAGAGATGTTAGACTAGTTTCATTTGGTCCCTGAGGGCAGAAGCAGAGGCAATAGGCGAAAACGGTAGAGATCCGTTTAGACTTGAAAACTGGAAAAAAAAAATATCTGAACAATGGGAGCTGTTCAAATGACAGTGAATGATGTACTGCCTTTGGAGGTGGTGTTTTCTCCCTCCCTGGAGGTTTTCAGAAAAAGGCTAGATGGCCACTCCCTGGTGTAGTGAATACCACTCCCTCTCTGCACACAGAGTTTCCAGGTAATTAGTAATTAATTAATTAAATCTTTAAGACTATCATTTGTTAAGACTAAGTTGGTTAACAAATTCCTGATTACCACCTCCCCTCTCATCAAAAAGTGTTTGCAATGGGAGATGGGATTCAGTTTTCTAGGAGTCAGTAAATCTTCCTCTTTACTATAGGCAAGCTGGAAGTTTCCAGCTCCTTAAATTACAGCACTTTAAAATATTAAGTTTTCAATCATTTTCTCTTTCTTTAACAGTTCAGCTCCTGATAAACAATAATGTATGAATGTGGGATTAACACTGGTATATGTAGCACATGCTCTGGAATGCAGTTGAATATTATAAGAATCTGATGAGACTTTGAGAGCAGTGGTCTCTGAAGTTGTAATACCTGATTCATTTGAAGATGGTTAGTAACTGAACCTGTTTTACCATACATGGCTCATTTGTTACAATCTGGAGCACATCCCATCACAGCCTTTGGTTAAAATTGGAATAAAATGAATGTCTCTTAGGTAAATTCGTTTGTGATCTACCTTCAAAAACTATTACCTTTGTGTTTTATAGGATTAAATCCTTAACAGAGTCTCATCCTCCTGAGGGTGGAATGAACAGCTAAAAGTAAATAACTAGAAGAAATAACAAAGCAAATAGCTAGAGTGAAAATTTTATTTCTTGAAAAAAAAACATGATTAGATAATTACATATGTCAAATATAAAAATTGAGTTCAGAGTTTTCTGATTTTTCAGTTGTTGGTTGAATTTCCTAAATATGTCAGCACAACAGTTTGCTAACTTACATCACAAGGCAGTTATAGGTAGTAAGCTAAAGTTTCATCCCTTTCTGGACTTGAATCTGAGATACAGAATGAAATAGATTAACATCAGAACTTAAATGATGCTGGAGACAATGCCAATTTCAGAGGCACTTTTAGCCTTCATTTATATAAAAGAACATTGGTAAATACCAAATTCATAACCAGGACTCATTCTACAAGTCAGATTCTTATAGATTCTTTTAGATTCTCCCTTCAGCTTGTTGCTGGTAGTGTTTAGATAAGGATAGAAGTAGCAAGGAATGTGGAAAAATGTAAATTCTCTGGTCTAGAAGTTTCTAATCTGATGTTCTCATTAGACCCATAAGGTTTGAGCTAGCTTTCACCACGTGATAACTAAGTGCACTTACCAGGTGCCTACTTATATTTCATTTCACTTTCCTTTTGTAATGTCTAGTTCTCAACTAGAATTAAATCTTAAACTTAATTACTCCAACCTGTTAGTGGAATTGGTAAGATCTTAATATTCCACTTTTCACAGATTGCTATACCAAATTCACAGAAAACCATTGTTACTATTTTCTATATTTCTAAAGAGTTTAAAAAATTTTTTTAAATCAATCTTTTAGCAATTAAATCTATAACCCAAGAGAATCAAAGAAGAATTCATTTTTTTAAGCCATATTTCTAATCACATTTATATTAGGCACTATTTTCATACCATTAACAAATTGGTAAGCTGAGGTAATTTGGTTTAAGACCATAGAGCTAACATATTTCCTGATCCATACATATTCCCAACACTTTGCCATAATGCCAAATAGTAAAATAAATTCTGACATCACAAGCATCTTATTAGGGAATTTTTTTTAAATTTATGTTTTTAACTTTCTGAAAATACATTTCAAAGAATGTTATTTCAAGACTCACTGAAATAATTTCAGTGAAAAATCCTCAATTTAGAGAAACCCTACTAATTTCTGATTAGTTTACCATGTCAAACTCCTATAACCTGGGAGAAAGACCCTCTCTGTCTATCTTTTAATTTTGGCCACAAACAAAAGACAGAGATTTTTTTTTAATAATTGTTCTCTTTACTCTTGTCTTTTCAGAGAAAAAAGAGAGAAAACTTTATAGATAACACAACAAAAGAGAAACAGAATTGCTTCCTGGCAAAGCTTTCCTGGTCCAGTTGATTTAAGACTCCATCCTTTCCTCAGCTGTCTGCCTTGGGCAATTGAAGTCCCACCAAAGCACATATTGCCTAACAGGGCTGATTTTCAAGCATAGACACACAAAGGAAAAAGACAAGCACATACTTATGGCATGTTTTGCAGAGTAAATCCTTTTATTAAGGGAATTTATTCTGTGAAGTTTGGATTCAGTCAAAGGACCATACTTGAGGACCTAGAGGGCCACATGTGGCCTGGAGGCTACAAGTTCCGCACTCCTGTAAAATACGTTTTCCATTTTCATTTTCTTTCTACATTGGGACAAGTAAGCTATCAATCACTTAGACCAATGCACAAAAATAAAATCTATAAAGCATCTGAGTAACCATCTCTGGGTGGCATCATATAAGAGTTTGACCTATAAAGTATAGCAATGCTGCACTCTCTCTCTCTCTCTCTCTCTTTCCCCCTATCTCTCCCCCCACCCCTGTGATTTCATTGATCTAGGGAACTCCGAGTGTGGAGACTCTCTTCACCAATGGATCTCAAGTAAGTCAACAAACATTTTTAAGCAGGTGTTATAATGCCAGGCATTGTGCTAAGTGCTAACAATACAAATACAGGCAAAGATAGTGCTTGATCTTATGGAACTTACATTCTTTTTTTGGAGGTGGGAAGGCAAGGCAATTGGGGTTACATGACTTGTCCAAGGTCACACAGCTACTAGGTATCAAGTATCTGAGGTTGGATTTGAACTCAGGTCCTCCTAGCTTGGGGATGTGGGTGGGGGCGGGCGGGCTGTGCTTTACTCACTGTGCCACCTAGTTACCTAGAGGAGCTTACATTCCAATGAAGGAAATTTTTATTTTTCCAGTCATGTCCTACTCTTTGTGACCCCTTTTGGGGTTCTGTTGGCAAAGATACTGGAGCAATTTGCCATTTTCTTCTTCGGTTCATTTTTATAGATGAGAAACTAAGACAAATAGAGTGAAGTCTTTTTTAGGTTGGTATTATAACATTTTTAGAAATAATATTATGGGTTAATAGAAACAACAAAGAACCAAAGAACTAAAATGCAAGCTATGTAAAATCTCAACTAAAACTCAAATATGTCTAATGTATTCATTCAGTAGCTAAATAAAAGCCTAAGAAAGACAACATTCTCAATATAATAAAGTATTGCCAAACAATTGGCAATTCTCAGTTATCAAAATTATGGGTTGTGCATTTTGTATCCTCAAGGAAGTCACACTATAATGGGGGAGAATTCATGTAAATAGCTAGAGATGGATAAAATAGGCAGAGTAGATGGAAATTAACCTGAGGGGGGAGGCAGGAGCAGCCGGGGGCCAGGACAGCGCTGGTGCAGCAGGTAGGATCTGAGCAGAAGAAAGCCCAGGAAATGAAGACGGAGAAGGGACAGGCGGAACATTTCAAGTCAAGCAGGTGTAAGAAGATGGAAGGGTGAGAAAGGCACGGGTTATGAAGAGCTGATTCTGTAACTCATCAAGTCAGGGAATAACACGCAGGGATCTGTACTTTAGACAAAGTCTCGGCTGCTGGGGGACCATGGATGTGAGGAGGGAGATCGGTCAACCAGAAGGCAGTGGTCCAGGTGAGAGATGATTAGGGCCTGAATGAACTATAGTGGTGCTTGTGTGAGTGGAGAGGAGTTATATACAGATGCTGTACAGGTACAAACAAGATGTGAGGGGCAGTTAAGTGGCACAGAAGGTAGATCAAGCCCTGGAATCAGGAGGAATTGAGTTCAAATTTGGCCCCAGACACTTAAGAGCTGTGTGACCCTGGGCAAGTCACTTAACCCCAATTGGAAGAATGGAAAAAGGAAAGAAAGAGAAAGGAAGGAAGAAATAAAGAAAGAGAGAGAGAGGAGGGTGGAAGGAAGGGAGGGAGAGAGGAAGAAGGAAAGAAAGAAAAGGAGGGAGAAAGAAGGAAAGGAAGGTATGAAGATAGATGTGGCAACAGATAAGATGTGCTGTGAGTTAGAGTGAGCAATCAAAAAAGGGAGGATGGTGTTGCCCTTGACAGGAAAAGGGAAATTTGGAAGAAGGTAGGGCTTGGGGGGTAAAGATAATGAGCCCTTTGTTGAGACTGAGATGCCTATATAACATCCAATCTGAGATGTCCAAAAGGCAGCTTTTGGCGATGCAGGGATAGAACTCAAAGGAGAGAGACTAAGGCTGAATAAATAGATATGAGAACTGTCTGCCTAAAGATGATAATTGAACCCATAAGGAGTTAAGATCAAGTAAGAGAGAACAAAGGGAAAAAAGAAGGCTGATGTGCATTCACAAAGCACATGTAAAACAGACATAAAAGGCAACCTTGGGATGAGAAGGAATTAGTAGCAGTGGAGATACAGAAAGGTCTCAAGCAGAAGATGGTGCTTAAGCTGAATCTTTTTTGAGCTGAGAAAATTCTGATTTCTAAGATGCAAAGGGAAAGATCACTCGGAAGGCCAGTCTGACTGGGAAGGATGGAGGGAAGCCATGTGTAATAAAGCTGAAAAGGTAGGTTGAGGTCAGGTGAAGAAGAGTTTTACTGCTAAACAGAAACTTGTTTGGTCCTAGAGATAATAAGGAGCCACTGGGATTTAAGTCAGGGAGTGACCCAGTCAGACCTGTTGTAGGAAGGTCAGTTCAGCAGATCTAGAGAGGGTAGATTGGAGTGGTGAGAGGCTTAAAGCAGGAGACCAATTTACAAGGGTGGGGAACCTGCAGCCTTGCAGTCACATGTGGCCCTCTAGGACCTCAAGTGTGGCCCTTTGACTGAATCAAAACTTCACAGAAAAAATGCCCTTAATAAAAGAATGTGTTCTGGAAAGCTTGGACTCAGTCAAAAGGCCACATTTGGGGACCTAGAAAGCCATATGAGGCCTTGAAGCTGCAGGTTCCCCCTCCTGAATTAGAAGATTATTGCAATGGTCCAAGGAGGAGATAAGGAGGCCCTGAATTCATATGGAGGTTCTGTGAGTGGAGAGAAGGGGATGTCTTTGAGAAATAGTATGGAGGAAGGAACAAGATTTGGTGATGCTTGTTGGCTTTGTGGGTAA
Organism: Bettongia penicillata ogilbyi; assembly: GCA_023548195.1. Classification (NCBI taxonomy): domain Eukaryota; kingdom Metazoa; phylum Chordata; class Mammalia; order Diprotodontia; family Potoroidae; genus Bettongia; species Bettongia penicillata. The sequence goes on along the minus strand of JAJHZJ010000391.1, from coordinate 5,655,976 downwards.
ACAAGAACAAGCATTTGAGAATTACCCTCCAATTTCAAGCCTCAGATGCCTGTAAAAATGGGGGTAACTTCAATCATAAGGAAGTTTGGAAGAGGGATTATATAGATGAGGGAAATGAATGAATGAGAGACAATGGATTCTGTTGTGGGTATGTTGAGTTTGCAATGCCCATGGGATATCCAGTTTCAAATATCTAACAGGCCGTTAGTGGTTTTTGGAGCTCACAGAGACACTGGGGCTGGATCCATAGATCTGGGAGTGATATGTAGAGTTGACAGTTAAACCTATGGCAGATAATGAGATATAGACAGAAAAGAGAACTGGACCAGAGTCTGGGGGCATAACCATACAGGAGGGACATGATATGAGTGATGATCCAGGCAAAGAGAATGGGGATCAATCATTTGTCAGTAAGGAAGTTGATTCCTTGAAGATTCCCTACTTTATTCCTATCAGTATCAATCAATTTGATATGATTGTAAATTCTGTACATTTGGCCCCAGAGCTGAGCTGTAGATGGTAAGATCACTTGCATAAACATGGGAAGCTGGATGGAGGCCCTCCACCCTTGTTTTCCTGGTTGCGGTGACCAATCCCAGTGTGACGGAGATGACTCAACAACATGAGAAGGCCCCCCAAATTATTTTTATACCTCTGGACCATTCTCTCTTGTCCAACATGAATGAGCAGGTGCCCATCCTGTGACCATTTTAAGACTACCTAGTCAGTGGAAATATTCCTTACTGCACCCAACTCATGGCCCTGCTGATACATTGTTTTGCTTATTTTAGCCTATATGTTATATGCCAACCAATGGAATTATTCTGTAATTGGTAGAGCTGCTCTTGAATGTTTATATATCAGACCCTATAAAAATAAGACCCTGGGAGGAGAGGACTTCTCAGATTGTGAGGAAGATCTGAGGTTTACTTCATTAGAGGGAACCATGGACACTTTAATAAAGTGCCATTGACTCAGAGCTCTACCTCAGTTTCTCTTATTGTAGGTTAGATAATTTTTATCCCCATGCCAGATAGTAGGATGGCCAAAAAAAACAACATAAAGAAAATCCAGAGAGGAGACAGTATCTAGGGTGGTTTGGAGATTGGAGCAGCAAGGACCCCGGCATACACAGGAGGGATTGCTGTTCAGGTTCTAAGATCTGCTTTGCTAAAAGGAAAGCAAATTTTGAGAGGTCAGCAATCTACTTTAATCAAGCACATATATCATTCACTTAGTTCAGGGGAAAAAATCAGTACCCTGAACTTCAGGGAAAATACAGAGAAATAAAGACCAGCAGACAGGGCTTCCAACTGTCTGACTGTAAGCAATACATCACAGATCAACAGACAGATCCACCTGAATGGGAGCAGATTTAGTGAAGACTTCTCAGGAATGTGGAGCCTTCTCCCTGGAGTGGAGGAGACCTTGGACCCAGGTGTCCATTCCTCCAGAGTCGGGTGAATTCCATATAAGGCTATGTATTGCTGTAGGATCAATGATTCACTAACTCCTCAATGCCTAATGATGTGTATTTTCGCGGGCTTTGTAACGTCCAGGAGTGGAAAATTTGAACTGAGTTTCAAAAGGGATTGGTTAGATTTCGCGCCTAGAATGTAAGACCTTGATTCTCAGCCAATGAGAACAATGGTCAGTGGTGGGAGGGGGATTTTCGCGTCAGGGTCTATATAAAAATGCCATTCTACTTCTGTAAGCCGCCTCCCTACTCCAGCTTTACTGGTGAAGGGACAGCCCAGTCTCTCGCGAGGACCCAATAAGGGAGATTTTCTGTTTTTACCTTGAGATGCCTCCGAGTAGTCAATTTGAATAGGGGTCTTGCCATCCCATACACACCTATCTGACCATACATGCATAGTTACCGGAGAGAGAAGCAGCAACATCTGGGTTTCCAAAGCTGGGGTAGGGGAGGGCTCCTTAGCGCCTGCCCAGAGACAGAGAACAAACACTTCCAGTGGGTAAGCCCCAAAGCAAAACCTCACCTCAGAGTATTTATACACTTTTCAGGGCCAGAAGGCATCACACCCCTTAAGAACAAGTGCATTAGAAATTAACGAAAGGGGTAGGCCTCCCCTCGTCAAGCTTCCCTTAATGGGCAGGCCCATCAACCGGTGGGGAACATCTTTAACTCTCTAATGAGAATTACAGGGACATGTAGCAAATGTTGCAGAGAGATCAAGAAAGATAAGGAATAAGGGAGTCTTAGATGTTGCGGTGACTAGAGCAACCAACCCTGGCGTCAGGAGGACTTGAGTTCAAATGTGGCTTCACACACTTTCTAGCTGTGAGACCTTGAGCAAATCACTTAAACCTGATTGCCTCCAGAAGGAAGAGAGAGAGAGAGGCAGGCAGGAAGGAAGAATAGAAGGAAGGAAGGAAGGAAGGAAGGAAGGAAGGAAGGAAGGAAGGAAGGAAGGAAGGAAGGAAGGAAGGAAGGAAGGAAGGAAGGAAGGAAGGAAGGAATGGAAAAGATCATTAGATTTTTGGCAATTATAAGAGCATTGGTAAGTTTAGAGAGAGCACATTTAGTTGGCTGATGAGATCAGAAGCCAGACTGCAGAACATGAGAGGAGTTGTGAGACCATGCTCACCGTAGTAAGTGCCAGGGCCAGGATTCAATCTGGGTCTCCTGATTCGAAGTATGACATTCTTTCTTTTTTTTTTAGACTTTGTAAAATTTTAATATAATATTTTCCCCCAATTACATGTTAAAACATGTTTTTAGACTTTGTAAAATTTTAATGTAATATTTTCCCCCAATTACATGTTAAAACATGTTTTTAAACATTTAGAAAAACATTTTGAGCTCCAAATTCTATCCCTCCCCCTCTTCCTCCCCTCCACCCTCACTATGACTTTCTTTCTAATCCATCATGTTGACACATAATTCATATTAGGTGTTCTAGTGCCTAACACATAGTAATCACTTAATGAATAATAAAATAAATAAATAAATGACTACTTAATAAATAAATCACTTAATGCTTATTGACTTGACATACAGAATGTCTCTGTGTGCTCATGTGGGCTTGTCTCCTATAGAAAGCACATGGATGATTTGTTGGATGACCAGATCACCAATTTTTAGTTTTACTTTGAATATTCATACATCTCTTCTGACTAAATTCCTCCTCTGATGTCTCTTCAGGGTATAAATAATAATGATAGCTTGCATTTCTATAATAACACTTTAAAGTTTGCAATGAACTTTTCATATTTTAACTTATTTAATCCTCACACCAACCTTAGGAGGTATGAGTTGCTATTATCTCCATTTTGTGGATAAAGAAACAGACTGAGAGAAGGAAAATGACTAGCCCAGGGTGACAGGTGCAAGTCTAAGTAAGTGTCTAGACTTGAGTCTTTCAATGTTCCATTCATTTCTCTTCCTAGCTGCCTCCATACTTCCCAGTATATGCAAGTGACCCAGGGTTCTTAAGGGTTCTTTCAGTGGATAGATAGCAAGCCCTGGTAGGTGTTTGAGTGTAGTAGGCATGATGACACCTGATATATGTGAGAAGTTTGAACATCAGGTGGCATGTCAGTATGAGTGAGAAGCCATGTTGGACAGTGAGAACAATGCTGCCCATTGGAGTGAGAAGAGCCCTGGGGATCTGTTTTACCTCTGTTACAACCACAGAAAGGACACCTTCCCTTAGTATTTTCATGTTAAATGGAGATCACAACATCTGGAACTACCCGCCCCCAGTGTCACCGTTCTGAATGGGTTTCTAGGGGAGGTGAGAACGACATTTATGAAAACAAAGGGGAAAAAAGACCTGAACTAAACTAAGTCTAGACTGAAGAGTCCTGTACTAGAGGCAACAATTTGCAGAGTCAATTACCAAGTTCTACAAAGGAGGGGAAGATACCTGAGGCATGAAAAAAAAATCTGACCTTTTTACAGCCAGAAAAAATATACCTGAAACAGTATCAGTGACTACTGGTGTATAGATGTTTTCTTTTGTAATTGTTCAGTTGTTTCAAGTCATGGACAACTCTTTGTGACCCTGTCTGAGGTTTTCTTGGCAGAGATGCTGGATTCATTCCAGCCATCGGGGACAGCCAGGAAGTCAGGAGACCAGATTATCACAGTGTTATCTGCAAATAGGGCCATCTGAAGGACCTCACCCTCTGTAGAGTATCCCTTTTGGATTGGCAAAAATGTCATTCATAATTTGTTTGGTGTTAATAATTTAATTTTCATCTTTATGCAGATGATTCTCAGATTCATGTGTCTAGCCTTAACCTCTCATGACCTACAATCTCATATTTTGAACTGCTAATTTGACATCTTGAATTCTATGTCCCTTAGACATCTTAAACTTGGCATGTCCAAAAATAAACTTATCTTTTCCCTGAATTCTCCCCACTTCTCCACTTCCTTATTACTGTCAAGGACATCAACATCTTCCTAGTCACCCAGACTCTCAACTTAAGTGTCATCCTTACCTTTTCACTATCTCTCTCACTGCTGCCTTCCTCCATATTCAATTGGTTGTCGTCTTGTAATTTCTACCTTCAAAATATCATTTATATATATGTATATATACATACACATATATATGTATATACATATAGATACAGTTAGATAACTAGATAAATGTTAGAAGTGAGCCTGTCTAACAAGCCTCCAATAATGAGAAACATGCTCACTTTAAACAAAGAACAGTATCTGCTGTGAAATCAAGAAAGCTTTTATTAATCTTTATATCCAGAATGGACAAGTAGCCTCCCCAGTAAGGTTACAAGACTACTTCAACATGTTCAGAAAGATAGGGCTTCTTATACTGTTTTCTGAACTTTGGATCTCCCACATATTGTCCCCTGGCCATGTGACTTTATGTTCTCTCTGATAGGCTTTTCCTCACACATTAGTTTCTGACCTCTAACCTAACCATGCTAGGTCACAGAACTCTGTGGAAACAGAGCTTCCTTGTTTCCCACAATAGACAGACACACAGACAGACAGACAGACAGACAGACAGATAGATAGATAGATAGATAGATAGATAGATAGATAGATAGATAGATAGATAGATAGATAGATACTCTGAGATTGACATCATCTTGGTGCAGGCCCTCATTTATCCTTCACACCTGGACTACTTAAGTAGCCTGTGCGTTGACCTGTCCACCTCAAGTCTCTACCCATTCCAATCCATCTTCCATTTAGCTGTCAAATTTATGTTCCCGCCCGCGCCCCCTCCCCCTGCCCGTCCCCTTGCCCGGCGCGCACACCCTCGGGTACTTATAGGCACCACACGGCCGGCGTGCCGCCAGACCCAGCGAGCCAGGGAACTAGCGGACGTCTCACGACCCCCGCCGCTCGCGGACCCCGCTCTGTGCGCCATGTCCAGCAGCTCCAACGTCGTCGCCATGAGGAAGGTGGTGCAGCAGCTCCGGCTCGAGGCCGGGCTCCACCGCGTTAAGGTTTCTCAGGCCGCTGCTGATCTGAAACAGTTTTGCCTGCAAAATGCCCGAAATGATCCCCTGCTGACTGGGGTATCTTCCAGTACTAATCCTTTCCGGCCCCAAAAAGTCTGTTCATTCCTGTAGCAAGATGATCTTAAGCTACTTGGGAAGGATCTCTGGATCCAATCTTCATTTGTGGATCTGTGACGTGACGTGATGTTCTGTGATGTGAATTGTGTCTATTCAAAGGAGAGAGTTCTGAAGCCTGCACAAAAATTTAATCTATATGTGTAACAATGTGCCAAGTTAATCATCCAAATTTCAACTTGTGTCAGACTTTCTCATCTACCTCTCCGAATTTTCATTTCATTTCTGTTTTGTACACTGGGCAAGAATACAAATAAAGTATTCAGATGAAAGTCAAAAAAAAAAAATTTATGTTCCTGAAGCTCGGGTCTAACCATGTCACTCCCTACCCAATAAGCTCCAATGATTCCATATTATTTCCAGGATCAAATATAAAACCTTCTGTTTAGCTTTTCAAGTCCTTCATAAACTGTCCCTTTCCAACCTTTCCAGTCTTCTTACACGGGGCACTTCCATGCCCCTCCCCCACACATTCTTCAATCCAGCGCCTCTTGGCTCTTCCACAAATATGACACTATACCTCTTGACTCTGGTTATTTTCTCTGGCTATGCACCATGCCTGGAATATTCTTTCCTCCTCATCCACTGTCTCCCCTGGATTTCTTCAAATCCCACCTTTTGATTAGTGCACAAAAGCCTTTCCCCATCCTCCTTAACCTCCTTAATCTTAGTGCCTTCCCCCTGAGACTATCCCCAGTCTATAAAATCTATATTTTATTTGTAAGTGGTTGCTTGCAGGAGGGACTTTTTTATTTGTTGATTTCGTTTGTTGTCTTTCTTTGTATACTCAATGCTTAGCTCAGTTGCCTGGCATGGACTAGACTTAGCAAAGACCTGTTGACTACCTGCCTGTTTTAAGCTCAGAATTGAATAAGAGGAGGGGAACTGATGGGATTTTCTTTGGGGGATTACAAAGTTCTTTTAATGATCCATAAAGCAAAGCTCTATATTTTTAATAGCAATATTATTCTGGTGATATTACATGGCTGAGGAAAATTAATCATTCAGAAAGCTTTTATTAAGCATTTACTCTGTGCTAGTCAATGTGCCAAGAGCTAGAGATATAAAGAAAAGGCAAAACAATCCCCGCCCTGAAGGCTGAGATAACAACTACTCTTGTAGTTTCAGTTGGTTCCGACTCTTTGTAACCCTGAATGTGATAAGTCAGTGAAGACTTCTCAGGGACCTAAGTCTAAAATAAAGCAGACATAAGGCCTGAGTTTCAATTTATCAAAAATCATATGATATGGGGAAACTTGAAGTTGTGAAACTGTCTGTCACCCCTCTTCCCAGTTTTGCTTAATCCATTTCCTCATTTCTGAAAATGGGACTGCTTGCTCAGGCTCTTGACCAAAAAGGTAAGGGAGGGTTTTGTGGTTTTCTGCTATATAACCTTGCATCTGCTTCTGTAAAGTACTTCCCTTCCTTCAATCTGTTTGAGAGAAGGTGAAGTCCACCTCTTGCAAAAACTGAATAAAGGACTTTCTGTTCATACTTTGAGATGCCTCTGAGTAGTCAATTTGAGTAGGGGTCTTACCATCCCACATAACCCCATTTGGGTTTTATTGGCAAAGATACTGGAGTGATTTGCTATTTCCTTCTCCAGTTTATTTTACAGATGAGGAAACCAAGGTTAACAGTGTTGAGTGACTTGCCCAGGGTCACAGAGCTACTAAGTATCTGAGGGTAGATTTGAACTCATGACCATGAGTCTTCCTGCTCAGTTCTCTATCCATTGCACCATCTAGCTGTCCCAAACAACCATGTTTGGAGCATGCAAGATATAAACAAGGTAGATGGGAGTTAATTGGAGAGGGAAGACAGTAGCTACTGGGAGAATTGAGCAAGGCCTCATGCAGAAAGTTTGATACTAGAAGGAAATCAGAAAACAACAAGGTGGAAGTGAAGAGGAAGAACATTCTAGGCAAAGGCAGAGAGTGAGGATTTGAGATGTTATGGGAGAGAAATGGCAAATAGGCCAGTACTGCTGAGTCATAGCATATGTGGAGGAGAACAAAGTGTAAGAAGGATAGAGAAGGAGGAAGAGGCCAGTGTACAAAGAGCTTTAAATGCAGGAGAACTTTGGTATGTACAACAGAATGCTGGACCTGGAGTCAAGAGGACTTGAATTTAAATCTTACTTAAGACACTTACTACTGACTGAACAAGTCAGTTAACCTCTGTCTTCCTCAGTTTCCTTAACTGTAAAATGGGGGTGATAACAGCACTTTCCTCACAGGGTTATTGTGAGGATCAAATGAGATATTCATAAAGCATTTAGCACAGCATCTCACACACAAAAATTGCTAAATAAATGCTTATTTTTCTCTTCCCTTCCCCTTTGTAGTTGATCCTGGAGGTAATAAGGAGATATTAGAACTGAATGAGTAACAGGGCTAGTTTACATGCTTAGACCTATTCTTTAGGAAAATCACTTTGGCAGTCAAGTGGAAGATAGACTAGAGCGGGGAGAGACTTCAGGCAGGGAGAATAATTAGAAGGATATTGTACAGACAGGTGAGACGTGCTGGATGCCTATACCAAGATGGTGACTGAGTGAGTGACGGAGGCATATGCAAAAGGTATTGTGAGAAACTGGAGATGCCACAAGAAGTGTGGCAACAGATTGAATAAAGGAGGTGAGGGAAACTAAGGAGGAGAGGATGACACCAATGTTTCAAGCCTAGATGACTGGGGATGGGGAAGTTTGGGAATGAAGAGGGTTTGGGGTAAAGATAATGAGTTCTGTTTTAGACATGTTGAAGTCCTTCTAGAATATCCAGTTTGAAATGTCCAAAAGGCAGTTGGTGATGTGGGACTCTGGCTAAGAAGAGATTAGAGCTGGATAGATAGATCTAGGAATTTTATGGGTAGAAATGATTATTGAATTCATGGGAGTTGATGAGATCACCAAGTGAAATAGTATGGAGAGAAAAGAGAAGAGGGTCCCAAGACAGAGCTTTGGTAGACACATATGGTTAGTTGGTGTTACTAGATGAGTATCCAGCAAAATAGAGAGAAGGAGCTGCTAGACAGGAGAGTCAGGATCACATTGGAAAGAGATGGTATACAGGAGGAAACCTGGAGAGAAGTCAGAAAGGAAGAGAACTAAAGAGACAGTTATATTTGGTGATTAAACACTGGTAACATTGGTGGTACAGTGGATAGAGTGCTGGACCTGGAGTCAAGAGGACCTGAGTTTAAATCAGGCCTCAGACTCTTACTAGCTGTGTGACTGTGAGCATGTCACTTAATCCTATTTGCCTCAGTTTCTTCACCTGTAAAATGAGCTGTAGGAGGAAACAGCAAACCATTCCAGTATCTTTGACAAGAAAATCCCAAATGAGGTCATAATGAATCAGACACAACTGAAAACTGACTAAATAATGACACCATGGTAATATTGGTGAGAGAAGTCTCAGCTGAATAATGAACTTGAAAGCCAGGGATCATCTGAAGAGTTGAAGTTGAGGGTCACCCATAGAGAAACAAAAAGTCAGGCAGCAATGAATGATACACAAGGAATTATGAAAGAGGAACAATATAAAGGATGGCATCAGGGAAATGAATAGATGAAAAAGAAGATGGACTCCAGCACATGAGGGGACCTGTACAAGAATTACCCAGATGGATAATACTATTGATCAATATTTAGCCATGGCAACCTATAAAATAGAGGCAATATAGTTTAGTAGAAAGACTATTGGACTTGGAGCCCACAGAGGCTTACGTTCATAGTCTTGGCTCTGACACTTAAAAAAACCCCAAACATGATTGCTATGTTCTGCTTTCATACAAACTCCATCTCCCAATATATCCCTTCCCTCACCCAGGGAGTGGATATTCTCTCACAACAAAGAATAAAAAAGAAAGGAAGAAAAGTATCTCAGTAAAACTAATCAACACATCCATTAAGGTCAACAGTATATGCATTTGCTTCACACCCAAAGTTTCATTCTTCTTTCTCAGTGCCACTTTCCCCCTTTGCAAAGAAGAGAGGAAGATGCAGAGTCATAAGTCTTTTGGGCATCAAATTTGGTTATCATGATTACACAGCATTTGGTTCTGATTTATTTCTGTCCTTTCCATTTATATTGTTGTAGTTATTATGAATATTATTTTCCAGATTCTACTTGTTCCACTTTGATTCAGTTCATATAGGTCTTCCCATTCCTCCCTCTATACTTCATAGTCACCATTTGTGTAGTGGCATTCCGTTCCATTCATATACCATTTTTTGTTTCACCACTGTAATGGGCATCTACTTTGTTTCCAGTTCTTTACTACAAAAAAGTGCTGCTCTAAATTTTTTGGAGCCTTCTTATGGTCATTTTATCAATGACGTCCTTGAGTTGTTGGGATTTCTGGTTCCAAAGGCATGGATATTTTATTCACTTTCTTAGCATAATTCCAAGCTATCCTCTGGAATGGTTGCAGCCTTCACAGCTCTGACAACAGCATATTATTGTGCCTGTCTTTACACAACTCTTCCAGTATTGACCATCCCCACCTTTTGTCATCTTTGTCAAATTTCTGGACGTGACGTGAAATGTCAAGGTTGTTTTGATTCACATTTCTCTAATTATTAGATACATGGAACAATCTTTCGTATAGCTCCCCCAACCCTTTGAATTTTATAGAGAGGAGATAAGGTACTTTTCTCTATGCTGATTTCTCTACCTTTAAAATGAGGAGTAGCATGCCTGTAGTGAGGCAGCTAGGTGATACAGAGGATAGAGAGCTGGGTTTGGAATCAGGAAAACTTGAATTCAAATCCAGCCTCACATCCTTACCAGCTGTATGTTCCTGGGCAAATCACTCAACCCTGTTTGCCTCAGTTTCCTCATCTGTAATATGAGCTAGAGAAGGAAATGGTGAACCACTTTGGTATCTTTTCCAAGAAAACCTCAAATGGGGTCATGAAGAATTAGACATGACTGAAAATTACTAAACAGCCACAGTAGCATGCCTACATTACCTACTTCATAGGGCTGTTACACTGATCAAATTATATGTGAAAAGCATTCCAAACATCCCTAAGTGCTGTATAAAGTCAGCTATGATGATGATGAGAAGTATTTTGGAATAATGGATAGAAGATTATCCTTTTAGTCAGAAAGACTTGTGTTTCAGCCTGCTTCTGACATACGGTAGCTGTTTACCAAACCTCTTAATGCTTTCTGAAACTCTGTGTTACAGAGGATTGACCAATCTGTACTGGCAGAAAGAGTTTCCACCCTGGGCCTTCCCCAATCTCATGAAACCACAGGTCTAGACAAAAAAAAAAAAGGATAGAACAAAGGAAAATTTTAAACTTGCTCTCAATCCTGTTAAGCCTCCTTCTAAAATGATACGAGCAGAGGGGAAGAAAAGGAGGCAGAGGTTGCTCAGAATTCCCCAATTTTTTAGTCTGTCTATAAATAATAACTTAACTTTTGGTACTCTAAATGTGACATTCTTATCCAATGATTTATAAGTTGTTGGTCTGCAGATGGAAGAATTGAATCATACCCATCATGATATTCTTACAAATGAAACTAATCTACATAAGGAAGTTGCCATTTGTAAGTGAATGGCTCACAGGCTTTCTTTATACAAACAAAGGAATGTGCCAAGCTAGTTTTTGATGTATCTCAAAATAATAAGAAACAGCAAGTCATGGGACTCTTGGTCATCTTGTTTTAAGTAAGAAAAATGACCACTCTGGAGAACATTACAACATACATGTCAACATATGTGGTACAGAAGATGCAGAGACATACAAATACAAGGAAGAACTTGGACAAGATACTCCAAATCAAGCCAATACTCAGTGACTTCAATGCAAAAGTGGGTATGGGGAATGTGGGGGAAAATGCGTTGGGAAAATATTGATCAGAACAAAGAAATCAGAGGTCAAAGGATTATACACTACACACCTAGATATTATGAATATCTCCTTCTGGAAGTTAAACAGGAGGTGCTACACGTGGTGAGTGCCAAATACTGGCACAAAAAGTATGAACTTGATTATATCCCAGAAGAGACCAAAAACTGGTTACTGATTTTGGAGTGATTTTTGAATCAACTGTCTATATATAATCTGACCATTCACTTGTTAGATCAGAGGTCAAAATGAATACCAAATTAAAATAAAAAATGAGAAGATGGGAAATCTATTCAAAAAAGCTACAATCTGACCTATTTAATGATACTAGAGATACTGAAATATGAACTGGAGAAAGGAACAGACATCATTGTGGATTATGGCATGCTTATAAATTTAAGAAATATGGCAGCTGAGGTGTGTTGGAACTAGTTTTTATCAGCTTAGGAGAGCTGATTGACAAATTTTCAGTTGAGCATTTATACTTTGAAAACTGGCAAGTTCTACAAATCAAGGTTTGTTGATTATCTGGACTTTAGAAAGTGATGGAAAAAATTATAATGCAGGTTAAACTGACAAGTTTGCTTTTTCTTTTGATATGCCAATTGTTAAAAAAAAAAAACAACTTTGTCAAAACACCCTGTTTTACCAAGGACAAAATCAGTTTAGAAAATAAACTCATTTGTAAAGTTATGTGCAAGAGGAATTATGAAGTATTAGTGAAGAGTATTCACTAATAAAGTAAGAAGTGTTGAAGGGTAAAACAAATTTTGGCATGATACCAGGTTAAACCAGATCATCCCAAGAGCATTTAAGGATGAAATTGGAAAAAAAAATATTAAGTAGATTTGAATAGAAAATACCTGTTGATTTCTATGACAAACTGTTTTGTTGATCACTGACAATGGAACTTCTACATTTGAAATCTAATATCACAGTCCCCAATATGCTATATGAAGAAATGGAAATGATATAAAAAACAAAGAAAGATGGGAAGAGAAGCTGGACCAGATTAAATACACTCAGAGGGATTTCTGTCTGGGAAGTAATGTGTTGAGGAACCAATGCTCTAAATATCTGAAAGAAGGAAAGATTTTTAAAAAATCTTAAATGTTACTAATATCCCCCCAAAAGGTGAGAATATCTGCCACCACAACCCACATGCCTATTTTCTTGTCTTTACAAAGCCTTTTTGAGAATGATGTATTCATGCATTGAGTGTATCCCTGGTGACAATAGGAGAAGAGAAAAGGGAGATGTTCCCAAATGATATTCTACAGAAAACCGCTCTTTGCAGTCACAAAATTGTTTGAAAGGTACAGAGAATAAAAGATCCCATGACACTGATTGTTCACAGGATTAGATTTGAAAGCAAATTTTGAGATCATTTTTGTCTCAGTCCCTCATCTTACGTATGAGGAAACTCAGACCCAGAAAGATTGTGTGACTTGCCTTAGCATACACATATCTTAAGTAAATAAAGCAAGAATTGGAACCCATTCTTCTAATTCCAAATCTGGTACATTTTCCACCCAACTAAACTTGTATATTATTGAAAAAAATTTGGCAGAGCAGGATAAAGTCATAAAAGTTCTACTCACACGTGTTCAAGATTTCTTAATAGACAGGACAGAAATAACTGTGATGACCCTCTGGTTATCATTATCAAGTTAGCATGAATCAGAGAGATGCATGTTTACCAAAGGGGTTTCACACTCTCAATTCTTCATCAAACATTTTTCTGATAATGATAATATACATGTTATTGTATATTATATTATATATAATATAATAAACAAATTTCTGATAATATAAAGCTTAGTATAGTGCTTGTTACACAGTGAGTACTCAGTGATAGTGTTGACTGTATACCACAATCTATAAGGAATTAAAACTGCAGATCACTCACCTGTCCATGGATAGATGTGTAGTGGGCATAAAACAGATTGTAGCATATTTTGAGCCATGAATCACATGCATGAAGTAACCTAAAATATATCCCAAAGGGGGCATATGGCCAGAAAAGGAGGTGGGCTTCTCATGTTACAAGAGTTAGAAACAGCCCCCTGACAGTCCGGGTATTTCGCCAGCAACCTAGAGGAAGCTTCCCAGCACTTTGGGTAGACTCCTTGCAGAGATTTATAGATGGACATGGAAAAGAATGGTCTCAAAATGAGATGGCTCAGATGTGCTATGATCTGTACCTTTGAAGGGTGTACCTACTTGATGAGGTCATGGATGCACCAAAATAATTAAGATCAGCCTGGATGATGAACATCACCATGTTGGCTGGAAGGTGATTGATGTTTAATCTGATGCAAATTTCAAGAGCATCTCTTAAGTTCTAGAGTCCTTTTAATGGGCCTTGATGAAGGATTACATGCGCTCACAAAATTCCAGGTCTTTGATTCATTGAAGAAGTCACAAAACCATACCCAGCACTTCACAGCTGGCTCAGCAGATAAGAGTGCTGGGCCTGGAGTCAGGAAGACTCATTGTGAGTTCAAATCTGGCCTCAAGGCACGTACTAGCTGGGTGACCCTGGGCAAGTCACTTAACCCTTTTTGCTTCAGTTTCTTCCTCTGTAAAATGAGTTGGAGAAAGAAATGACAAACCACTCTAGTATCTCTGCCAAGAAAACCTCAAGTGGGGTCATGAAGAATCAAATATGACTGAAAAATGACTAAACAATAGCGAGTCCCAGTTTAAGAGATTTCCTTCCCTTTCTGCTCCTCTCTTTTCAACTTCTCTTTGTGAATTGTCTTCCCCATTTGAAGCTTCCCCTTACTTTAGAATATAAGCTTCTTGAGGGTAGGATCTATTTTTTTTCCTTTATTTGTATCCCCAAAACCCAGCACAGTGCCTAGCACATAGTATACACTTAATAAATGTTCATTGACTAGTGGTTCAAATACCATAAAGATTTCCCCAAACCAGGCTATTTATCAGCTAATTAGCCTGATCTATTGGACAGGTTTCTCATGACTTTCCTAAGAATCCCTTTACTAAAGGAGCCTACTTCCTAGGGTGAGAAAAGTGATCTTCCAGGGTGCGGCAGAAACAGAAGAGTGTCTGTCACTCAGTTGGTACACACTAGCACAGCTGTATCAATAGCATGCAAGACCCCACCCCCCCATCCTCCTCTAGCAAACAAAGGCAAGGCATCCTGGGAGCTGTTCCTTCATCTACCCCACATATACATTTCCAGTTACTAGGACCATGGTGCAGGAGAGCAGCATGCTACCTTTAAAAAGCACAAGCTTCTGAGTCAGGGGACTGGGTTCAAATCGACCCTGCCCCTTGCTATCCATGTGAACCTGTGCAAGTCACAACTTCTCTGAGCCTCAGTTTCCTCATCTGTAAAATGCAGAGGTGGGACCAGCAGGTCCGTCAGGTCTTTTCCAGCTCTAGAGCTTTGCTCCTATGATCAGTCCAGGGCACAGATTCAGAGAACTGCTACACACTCATGCCTCTTATCTCCTGCTCCAGGCTTCTTCGGACAGCCAGGATCCTCCAAATACCAAGCAGTGTCAAGGGAAGGGACCTGAGAAGTCATGTGACCCAACTCCATCAAACGGTCAACATCTGTATCATGATTGGTGGATTTGTTTAATCACTGATGATAGGACAACTTAATCCTTTAATACATGGAAATGTTCTCAGGTATTAAGAGGAGAGAAAATGATTGTCCCAAGCAAACCAAAAACACTGCAACAAAGATAGACTTACCGATATGACAAAACAAGGGTTTGGGAGACAAAAGGATCATTTAGTTTACTTTATTTTGGTTAATTCACTTCACAAAAGGTCTCAGTGCACGGTTCCTTCAACCAAGGAATCATTAACTCTTTAAAAAAATTCTTTTGATAGCTATATTTCAAGGAAGTGGTTTCCTTTATAATCTCATGTATTTCCTACTTTTTACACTCAACATATTTTTCTAAGAATTGTATTTTATTCTGAATGATAGCTAGTATTTATATGACACCTACTATGTTTCAGGCATATTGAAAAGCACTTTGAAAATAGTATCTCATTTGATTCTCACAACACCTCCACTAGGTGGATATTGTTATCATCCCTGCTTTATACAAAAATAAGTTAAGAACCCCTGTGTTTTTGGCTTTTTTATGTTATATTAATTATGTAATAAGTATTTATAGTTATATATTATATACTTCTAATCATGATATATTATACTAATTATGATTGCATATTATTTTACATATATTTATCATACAAATCATGACAATAATAGACAACTTTTATATAGTACACTAAGGTTTGCAAAGGCCTTTTCAAATATGATCTCATTTGGTCCTTACAATGACCTTGGGAGGTAGATGCTATTATTATCCCCATTTCACAGATGAGAAAACTGAGGCAGACAAAAGTTTTGCTTGCCTAGGGTCTTCCAGCTAGGAAGTATCTAATGCTGGATTTGAATTCAGGTACTACGTGGCTCCAAGTCTATCCCTCTGTGTACTTTACCATCTAGCTGCTTCATGCTTAGCACAGAGCCCATAGTAAGCATTTGACAAATAATTATTGACCAAAAAGACCGAGATTCAGTTCCTGAACTGTATTTAATACTCAGTTGGATTTTTCAAAAAAAAAATCAGTGTTTTCAAGAACTTGCCATGTAGATATAACATACTTCCCAGAATACTGTTGCTCCTGCTGCACAGTTCCTGACAGTAACTAGTTTCCAACTGATGGGCTGCTATGAATCCCTATCTGTTCCCCAACCTGCTATCAGCACAGTTTGTTTCTCTGTAAAACGTGCCTTGATGAACCTGTCCTCCATCCTAGCCTGGCTTAACCATCATCCCACTTAGCTGTGTACTCTTGGAATTCTGCTCCTTGACCGGCACTGTGACTCATGCCAGGTTCTTGCTGAAGCACCCAATATGGCATCCCCCACAAGTCATCCTATGAGGATGAAATGAGGCTTTTTCCATTGGATGAAAAAATAGCAAAGGATCATAAATTTTAGACCTGCATGAGAAATTAGCTAGTTCAATTTGTTCACCCTACAGATTGGTAAAGTGAGGTCCAGAGATTCAAAGCAACTTGCTCAGGGTCACAAGGCTAATGAGTAGGACACCCAGGGTTTAAACTCAGGTCCTCTGCCTCCACATTCACTTGGTCATGATTGTTATCTGTTGAGTATTCCTCTGACTCTGATTATTCCAAATAAGGGATTATTAAGGGAAAAGAATGCTGGGGGATGTAATGTCATTGATTTGGCCAAGGTTTCCTGATAAACCCAGAAAAACTCAGACACAGCACAATACTCAATCCAAGATGTAGCCAAAGCCTGTCAGAAGCAAAATGGTTTTAGAGATCTAATCATCACCCTTTTCTTTCCAAGATTCTCTTGCTAGTGACTATTGGTACAAATCAAAGACAACAATGATCTCACTCCCCTACTGCACCCCAAGACCCAGTTTCTCCATATGATACCACGATATCCTAGAATTTGAGGGATGGTAGGGAGCCATCTTATCTAACCCATACCATACTGGACATAACTGATTAGTGGTTGTCTGGACAAAGTCCCAAGAGCCAAAATGACTGCTATATTGAAATTCCCCATCCCATAGTGCTCTGCTATCATTGTGGATCAGATTAACTTCCTCTGAATAAGGCATGAATGAGTGAGGATGGTTTGCTCTAGTTGTAGGGAGGCAGCATGGTGCTGGTGCCTTAGAAATTTGAATCCCACCTCAGGCATTTAGGAGTTGGGTGACCCTGGGTCAGTCCCTTGACTTCCTGGGCCTCAATTTCCTGAGCTGTAAAATGAGGGAGTTGGACTAAATGACCTCTGAAATCCCTTCCAATTCTGAGTCTGTGATCAATTAGAATAATAAAAGATCAAAAAGTACATCTATACGGCACTTTGAGAACTTCCAAGTGTTGTATACACATGAGCTCTTATCATTACTATTATTATGCCTCCCAGGGGACCCCTATGTTACCCAAAGGAATGAATTCTTTGGGAAGTAATTTCAGATAAACAACGAAACACAATTTTCTGATGACTGTACTGATTACATCAGCCTCCTTCCAAGAAGGAGGCAACAGAGAAGATATTTGGGCAAATGGCTCTTACTGGGGCCCTTTAAATGACATGAGGTAGGAAAGTTGTCCCTGGACCAAACAATCAAAGAATTACTTCAGTCTGCTGAAGGGAACCTTCATAACTGAAAGGCTTCCACTCTCCCCTCCCCCATCATTTCCAGAAAACTAAGCAGGGGCAGGAGGGGGGTGGAAGAGAGAGAAAGAGAGAGAGAGAGAGAGAGAGAGAGAGAGAGAGAGAGAGAGAGAGAGAGAGAGAGGAGGAGAGAGAGGAGAGAGGAGAGACAGAGACAGAGACAGAGACAGAGACAGAGAGAGAGAGAAGAGAGAGAGGAGGAGAGGAGAGAGAGAGAGAGAGAGAGAGAGAGAGAGAGAGAGAGAGAGAGAGAGAGAGAGAGAGAGAGGAGAGAGAGAGAGAGAGAGAGAGAGGAGCAGAATAAACCATGGCTTAGTTAGTTACCTGGCTGCAAGGTTTGGAGAAGCTGCTGTAGAACTGACTCAAGCCAGCTGTAGTGCCTCCAACCGAATATTTGAGTATCCACTGCGGTCCCTCTCTTTCTCTGGTAGACTCCACCCTCTGGGACTCACATTCCAAAGGGTCTGACTCTGGCTCCATTTGTTTCTGTTTTTCCCAAGTATGTTCCAAGTCATAAAGCCCCACTGGCCTCCCACCATGAAAAAGGAAACCAGCCACCTGGGGCTAATTTTCCTCAAGCTGGGGTGAAACCCTAGCAGAGAATTGCAACAACCTCAGGACCCCAGGATGGGGGAAGACTGGGGCCCAGAGGAAGGATACAGAGGTGAAATGAGGGGACTGAGTCCCCAAAAGATGAAGGGACTTACCTTGCTAAAGTCACGTAACTGCCTAGTAGTAGGTGCTAGATCCATTCAAGCTTTCTGGTCTTCTAGACTACCATGGTCCCTTTGAAGGATCACCTGGTTCACGCTAAGGGTGATAAGAATTCTCCCTTTCAGATAACACTTACCATCTTACAATCTACAACAGGATGGGAATTTAGGTGCCATGTACTCTAACCTCCTCATTCTACAAATGAGGAAACTGAGGTCCAGAGTGTGGAAGTGATTTGTCCAAGGAAATAACAGAGATGGGTCTTGAACCCATGTCCTGGGACCCCAGATATGGGATGTTTTTCACCACCCTACGTTGCCTCCATGCTTTCAAAGTCTTAACTCCTCAGGACTGAGTAATGATGAAGATTTCAAGTATTCACTTGAGCCAGGAGGAAAAATGTCTATTTTTGAAGAGGGGAGAAGTGGATATAGGGGTTTGGGGCATCCCTCAGGTAATATAAACAGTCAAGTTTAACTGTCCTGATCATGGGTTGCTTTAATCTCTGTATCATGGCATCCCAGTCTAAGTGGGCAAGGGTCCATAGTGTCCTCACCAAACTGGGGAGTGACTGAAATATGCCAGACTTTCATCACTTTGTGCCTATTGGAGGTCTCCTAT
The DNA here is from genome assembly GCA_023548195.1 of Bettongia penicillata ogilbyi. Taxonomy (NCBI): domain Eukaryota; kingdom Metazoa; phylum Chordata; class Mammalia; order Diprotodontia; family Potoroidae; genus Bettongia; species Bettongia penicillata. The sequence goes on along the minus strand of JAJHZJ010000391.1, from coordinate 5,636,978 downwards.
GCTTGGTTCCCCAATTCCTAAAACTGATGAGACTTCTAAGAGCTGGATCTGAGCAGATTGAGTCCACCAGGCAAAGGAGATCTAAAATACCTTCACACATGTAAAACAAAGCCCACCACTGCTTTACCACTGCAATGACCAAACACTGCCTCCTTCCCTTTCTCTAAGAGGAATTCTATGGAATCCAGATGTTGCCTTGTGTTGTCAGATACCGTTGCTACGTGAATTGCTTTTGCTTAATTGTTTTCTCCACTACAATGGAAGGCCCCTGGGGTTGAAGGGGTGAGGTTAGATCCAGAAACAAGGTGACATGAAAACAAAAGGAATTAGTCAACAGACAAAAGGACCTCCTTTTGGTCCAGATACTGGTGCTAATCACTGGGACAAGTGATCACTGATACTGGGTCAAGATTTGAACTCAGATCCTGAGATCAGTGACTCTAGGACCAAGGCATGTAGAGGTTGACATGGATCCTTCCTGTCAAACTTTATCCCAGATGAATGGAGGAAAGATAGTTCGGGGGCTCCTTAACCCAGTCCCCAAGTAGAGTCTTGGCTCCTATAGACCCATTCATCCTATTTCCTCTTTATTTGTCCTCCTTGTTTGCAGAACTCGATCCCCAGATTTAGATCTGGAAGAGACCACAGAATGACTTCAACGAATTCTTGAGGGCAGGAACTATTTTGTCTTTGCACAGTACCTGGTATACATTAGGTGCTTAATCCATGAGCATTCCATAGCACTGAATCCTGTCATTCTGCAGACAAGGAAACTGAGGCCCAGAGGGGTTAAGTGACTTGCCCAGTCTTTGAAGGCATCTTAATAGACTTGTCTTAGAAGCCAACAATTGGAAGAGAAGTCAAGAGATGATCAAGGGGGGCTGGTGAGCAGTGCCATAGTGAACAGAGCACTGGCCCAGGAGTCAAGAGGATCTGAATTCAAATGGGACCTCAGATACTAGTTATGCGACCTTGGGTAAGTCACTTAACCCCAACTGCAAGAAAGGAAGGAAGGGAGAGAGAGAGAGAGAAAAAGAAGAAGAAGAAGAAGAAGAAGAAGAAGAAGAAGAAGAAGAAGAAGAAGAAGAAGAAGAAGAAGAAGAAGAAGAAGAAGAAGAAGAAGAAGAAGAGAGGGAGGAAGAAGAAAGAAAGAAAAAGAAAGAAAGAAAGAAAGAAAGAAAGAAAGAAAGAAAGAAAGAAAGAAAGAAAGAAAGAAAGAAAGAAAGAAGAAAAAGAAAAAGGAAGGAAGGAAGGAAGGAAGGAAGGAAGGAAGGAAGGAAGGAAGGAAGGAAGGAAGAAAAAAAAAGAAAGAAAGGAAGGAAGAAAGGAAGGATGGATTATCACGAGCAGCTAGAAACTATATAGAAAGTTCTTGCACAACCTGGGACAGTAGATGGAGGGAACAGGTTCTTGGCGTTAACAAGTCCCACCTCAGCACTTTGAGAAGCAAAAAGATCTTTAGACCAGGAGGCAGGAATCCTGAGGTTTAGTGTCACACTGCAGGATTTAGAGCTGCTGAGGACCTTAGAGACCAGACAATCCAATCCCTTCATTTCATAAAAAGAAACTGAGGTTCAGATGGACCTTATTCCAGGTCACTCACCGCATGACCAAATCACAGTCTCTGTGTTTCCGTGTCCTCTCTTGTGAAATGGGAATAATTTTAACACTGAGCCACAGCAGCAGACAGTGGTGGGTTCTGAGCCAGGACCAGGGTTCACACTCCCTGTGTGACTTGGAGCAAGTCAGGTCCCCTGAATAAGCTTCTGTGTGCTCTACTGTAAGATATAAATAATACCAATGATATAGAATGAGCTTGAAAGTTTGCAAACACATTTTTCAATATTGTCAACGGCTTGGACGCAATCACCTTTAAGCTTTCTTCCAGTTCCCAATCCTCTAAGTCCATGAATCAAAGCACAGAGATGGTTGTAAACATGGGATTATTGCAGGACCCAGATGAGATGATGGAGCGAATAACACAACGTAAGTGGAAGGATTCTTTCCTCTGGACCAACTGATGCCTCCTCCTGAGACTTTCCTCTCTTGTCCATTGACTCAGGTTTAAGCATGCATTTAGAGCTTGAAGACACCTCAAAGGTCATGCTCTCCATTGCCCAGCCACACATGAGGAAAATGAGGCCAGGTGTGGTTAAACAACTTGCCCAAGGTCACACTCATGGCCAGTGACATTCAGACCCAGGTCATCTGACCCCAGATCCAAGGTTTCTTCCTTGGCATGGTATGGCAATCTATGGGAGGGTGTCTGGCGGAGCTGGAGGTCCTGGCAAAGCCAGGGAGCTGAGGGTAGTGGAGGCGGGTAGAAGTGTGCTTTTGGGGAGCTTTTTAGCATTGTGGAGGACCAGGATGGCTGAGGCCCCTAGGATTGTTCAGTTGCCAGCTCAGCTTGAGCGGGGAGAAGAGAGGGAAGCAAAGGAGAAGCTGACACAGACTTGGGGAAGCAGTCCCTGCCCCAGTGGACCTTTCTCCGGGTGCTGGGGCAGCTCCCTGTAATCTTGTGCTCTTGGGTGTGCGTGCTGAGACTGTGTCCCTGGCAGGAACCCAGGGGGCCTCTCTGATGAGGGAAAGTGGAAGGGACTGGGAGGAGGGGCCTGGGATCCCCCAAAGTCCGGGAGTAACTGCTGTGCAAAATGCAAACCAGCTGCTCCCCGGGAACAAGAAAATTCCAAGGGATGCAAGAGCCTGGCTCCCGGTTCTGCTCTGGACTGTAGGCCCCAAAGCTTCCTTCCTCTCCCTGGCCACGGTGCCATTTGGACCCTAAGCAGAATCAGCCTCTCCCATTAGCAGTACTGCTAGGTCTGACAAGGGTGGTGGCCAGTGACCAGAACGGGAGATTGAGAGTTACAATGGCAGTCATAACAGTAACTCACATTTATGTAGCTCTGTAAAACTTCCAAAACAATTTCTTCACAACAAATCCCATGAAACGCAGAACTCAAATACCACACCTATTGTGCAGATGAGGAAACTGAGTCTCTGAAAGGATGAGCAACTTGTCCATTATTGCACAGGCAGGGGAGGGAAGGAGAAGGGAATACAAGCAAACAAGGAAGGAAAGAAGGAAGGAAGGAAGGAAGCAAGGAAGGAAGGAAGGAAGGAAGGAAGGAAGGAAGAGAAAAAGAAAGGAAGAGAAAAAAAAGAGAATGAAACAGAGAAAATGAAAGAAACAAAGAAAGAAACTGAGAAACTAATGGGTTGGAAATCTGAGAATCTGAGTTCAAATTCTCCCTGTGATAGCTACTATTTGTATGATCCCCAAAGAAGGCTTTCTAATTCCCTAGACTCTATAAAATGAGAGGCTTGGACTAGATGACTTTTGAGGCCCTATGGTTCTAGGTGTATGATTCCAAATTAAAGAGGACAGGTGATGTAGCACAAGGAATGCTGCTTTTAAGCTCTGAAGAACTAGGTTCAATCCTGACTCTGTCATTTACTTCCTGTGTGACCTTGGGCACACTTTCACTTTCTTCTCTAGACCCCAGATTCTTCATCTATAAAATAAGGAGGTTGGACTAGGGCAAAGGGTCTTAACCCTTTTTGTATCATGGACCAAATCTTCCTGTGACAATTTGGTGAAACCTATGATCCCCTTCTTAGAATAATATTTTCTTATGGTTTGGTTTTGGAGGTAACTGGGATTAAGTGACTTGCCCAGGGTCACACAGCATCTGAGTCTGGATTTGAACTCAACTCCTCCATACTATAAGAGTGTGCACTCTGCACTGCATCACCTAGCTGCCCCAGAATACCATTTTTAAATGCATAAAATAAAGTACATAAGATTAGAAATAAAACTGAAATACAATTATCAAATACAGGTAACTAGGTAGAAAAGTACTCTTACTCTAGGGCATGAGTCTAGATTTGGAGTCAGAAAGACATGAGTTCAAATCCTGTCTAAGATGCTCACAAGCTGAATGACTCTAGACAAGTCTCTTAGGGTATTTGAAGGGGAAGAAGTTTATATTTCCAGAGGCTTTCAGGACTTCAGAGGATTTGGAATGGCTTGGCCTCAATTTTCCCCTCAGTAAAATAGACAATAATAGTACCTACCTCATAGGATCAAATGAGATAATACTGTCTCATTTGTAAACATTAGAATATAATGTTTGTATGTAAAGACTATTTAATGTCGTGTAAATGTTAACTATTGTCAAAGAAATACACATACGTATGTATGTGTATGTATACATATATGTGTATGTATGGATAGTTCATGGTTCCTAGGTTAAGAATCTTAGACTAGATGAAGTCTCTTCCAGCTTTAAGTCATCAGAGCCTAAGAGATCTTAGATCTAGGGTTTAGGAAGGCAGAGCCTCTGGCTGCAATTCCATCCCTCCAGCCTTTCCATCATGTTTCCCTATCGTACTATATAAAGGACCAGCCATGACAGTAGCTGCCACCCCTGGGGTCTTATGGGACTACTTGACAAAGGCAATTTTTTTCCTTTTTTAAAAAGGCAGAGAGGATAGAACAATTAGCCCTGTAATCAGGAGAACTTGAGTTCAAATACAGTCTCAGACAGTTATTAGCTGTGACCCTGGGCAAGCCACTTAACTCCAATCACTTCCCTCCATAAAAAAAAATGAAATAAAATTAAAATGAGTTCAGTTCAAAGTGATCTTCCCAAAGTAGAGGTCTGACCGAGTCATGCCCCTATTCAATAAACTCCAGTGGTTCCTTATTACTTCCAGGATCAAATAGAAAATCCCCCGTTTGGCTTTGAAAGCACTTTATAACCTGGTTCTCACCACCTTTCCAGTCTCTTTACCCCTTCCTCCCTTCCTCATACTCAACAATCCAGGGGCACCAGCCTCTTGGCTGTTCCTTGCACAACACCCGCAGCTCCTGCCTCTGGGCATCTAAACTGGCTGGGGCTCTCTCTCTCATCATGGCTTCCTTCACTTATGAGCCAAAGCCTCCTTCTCCACTAGTAGTCTTTCCCGTTCTCCCTTGGTGCTGTTGCCTTCCCTTCCAACCTACCCTGTTAGATCTCCATCGACCTAGTGCTTTGCACGTCCACTGGGAGCTCCTTGGGGCTGAGACTGCTTTTCTCCATATCCCCAGAGCTTAGCACATAGGAAGGCCTTAATAAATGTTAGTTGGCTAACTGACTTTGCAGGAATGAGTTAAGAATGCATTTGAAACAGGAGGGGCAGGGCACTGTTCAGTCTGGGGACAAAGGAAAGGAACAGAATGATTTGCAATTATGTTCTGTAGAGAATACAAGGTCATCCCTCGGGCCAGTTCCATCACACTGTGTACTTCTCCACCCCATCAAGTTAAAACGCAAACTCAGGGCAACTTGAAAAAGAAAAAATGTCATGAAAGAACTGCCCAGGGAAAGTAAGAAGAGAGGGGAAAGGTTGTTCTAGCTAATGAATGACCCAGGAAGTTTGTGGGTGATTACATTTATATACACACACACACATAGTGCCTGTAAATATATATATATGTACACACATGTATTATATATATACATGTATACATATAGATACATGTACATATACAGTGTATAAATATATGTATATTAATATACACATATCCATACATATAGATACACAAACATATAAACAAATGCATTAGAATGTATAGATATGTGTGTATACACACATCCATACATACCTACATATATGAAAAACACATGTTTGTAAATATATACATATACATATTCCCATATACATCCCTTGGGAACTGAAGCCCTAGGGCCACTCTCTCTAGCTGTTTCTTTGCTTTCCTTGCCAAACTACCGGGTCCTTCCCTAGTTTTCATTCCCTAACCCTTGTTCAATCATCCACATTGGTGAATGATTGGAACCGCTCTTGAAGAAAGATAAGAAAGATTATTGGTGAGATATAAACATAGACAATGGAGTTGGACTCTGAGGTTTGAGCCCGATCACTATCTGGGGAAACGCCTACTTTTATGGATTCCCCACCCCTAATAGGGAAAGAGGTCTCTAGGAGAAACTGTTCCCTTGTCCCTGTCCTTTCTACTGCCGCAGAGTCATTCTTTCAAGTTGTTAGTCTTCAGACTTTGCAAAAGTCTGACTATATCACTTGTATGTTGACTGTATCAATTGTAAGGATTGAGCTAGTAGACTTTTGGTCTGTTAAGTAACATGATGCTATGCTCCCTTGCCAATGGATGAAGTTGGTTGTTTACTGGGCAAAAGTACATTCAGGAACAACATTCCACTTCGGCTATTTGCTACTGTAGGATCAAGAGTCTAGACCTATGATTTTGCTAGACTTTGATAAGCTTGATATTACTGCAAAGGATTATGGGTAGGTTATATTCTGCTACCCTGAAGACTATGAGTAATTGTTATTTCCCATGGTAATTCTTGCTGTCTCTAAGCAAAACAATGGCAAGCCCTCGCTAGGTTGTTATAATCAAACATGCAGTAACATATAACACTTTTCTCAGAATATTCCAAGCAATGTATTTGACTGTTGAGCTTCCCTGATGCTACATTGTATACTTTTATCTGTTTATCCTTGTACCTCCCTCTCCCAGCTGACTTCCCTCATTTCATTTTTGTCTCCTCCAAAGAGCTTTTTTTAACTGAGGGAGAAGCTTCCTTCCAGCACTAATACTCTGTGTCCTTATTTTAAATGCTCTCTCCCTCAGTCTAACAAAAAATGCTTTAACCAACCAGAATGGTAACAAAGTCTATTCCTTAACACAACTATCAATGTGATTATTCCTGGCTTGCAGAACTCCTTAACTCTGCGATATGCAAAAGGACTGATGTTGTTGGGGGTTCCCCATCTGGAAGATGCCTGGAGTAGGACAATTCAGTGATGAATGTGGGTCAGATTTTTATACAATAAACAGAGTGAATCAGGTTAATCACATCAATCAGTTCGTAGCACAAGAAATGGCCCAATAATAGTAGGTAGTCAATGCACTGCCGTAGAAGTGGAGTCAAGTCCAATCACACCCGTAGCATGCCACGGGGTAAGACACATAAAAATTCAAAGCCTAGAAAGCAATAATAGCCAGTATTAAATATATCTCATGAACTTCTATGCTCTTTGCCAGTCAGGTCCTCTGGATCAAAACAGATTTTCTCAGTGGAAATGCAAATACCAAATGAAGGGGTGATAGTTAAGCCATTATCAGCCATTCACACTTTAGTATAAACAATTTTTTCTTCCCAGCAGAATGGATTTGGGAAACTCAGGTATGCCAGGCTCCTGGGATTTACAGGAAAACCTCAAAACACTCTGGTGTCAGGGAAACAATTTGCTATAATGGAAAGAGCACTGGAATAGAAATTGTAGTAGACGTAGGATATCTGGGGTCTAGTTCCAGCTCTGACTTTCCTTTGCTCTTCAATTTTAAGTCAAACTTTTTACTTCTCTGAGTCTGATTTTTCTTGTCTATAAAGTGGAGGATCATGATCTGACATGCAATAGTTCGGGTAATACAGACACCCTGATTCTACTCTAACCTTCAACACCATGAAAACCTGGAGCAGGACAGCCCCATCTTCCTCTGTAATAAGGGACTGAATCAGTGGCCAGGAGAACACCTCACTCTAACCTTGGTCTCTGATCTGGGCTTTGATCTTTGCTGAGATAAGCATTCTAGGTAACTCCAGATCATCTTTAGAATCTCTCAACACTACCTTCAGTGAAAGGTGGCTCCCAGGGCTATGTGAGTGAATGATTCTCCAAGTCTATGTCTCATATTTGTCCTTGGGCCCTATCAGGAACCCAGAATTGTGCCAGAAATCATTCTGAAATAGGTATTTCTAACCCTAGATGCCAACATCAATTTGCCAGCTTGGCCATAAATCTATCCTCTATATCCTATGCCAGGAAGAGCATAGAAAGGATTCTTGTTCAGACATGGGTTAAATATGATTCAGTGCGGGATGGTATTGTTAAGTATCTACTACATGTCAAGCTCTCTGCCAGGTATTATTATATATACAAAGACTAACTGAATAGCCCTTGCCCTCAAGGAAGCTACATTTTACTTCATTGTACAGAGGAACGAAGGCAGAATTCGGGGTCAGAGAACCTCTGTTCAAATTCCATTTCCTTTATCATTTAATTGTTGACAATTTCCTCATCTTTATAATGAAGGGTTGAAACTAAGGTCACTAACATGTCTTCCAGCTCTGAATCTGGGATCTCCTATACACAGATAAATAAATACAAAATGTATTAAAAGAACAAAGAAAAAAATTGAGGGATAGTAATGATTGGGAGAATCAGGAAAGGATTGTTCATAAAATCACAGATTTAGAACTGGAAAGACAATTTAATCCAACCTCTTTTTTTACAGATGAGGAAAATGAGACTCAGAGAGGTTAAATATCTTGCCCAAACAAAAATCATGGGTGAAATTTGAACCCAGGGCTTCCTGCCAGAACTTTATCCACTAACTCCTTGAAAAGAAATAGGGATTTTAAGGGGTAGAGATGAGGTAGAGTATTCCAGTCATGAGGGAAAAACTGTTCAAAGGCCTAGAGGTGGGAGATGACACACTGTGTCCAGCCAAGTAAGTTAATATGGCTGGAACACAGAATGGATAGGAAGAAAAATGTATCCTCATTCTGGAAAGAAAGCCCAGATACAGATTATGAAGTGCCAGTGGCATTTGTATTTTGTTCTTAAGGTGATAGGAAGACACTAGGGTGTCCTGAGAAGGAGAATGGAACAAAGCTTTAGGAATACTAACTTGACATCTGTTTAGAGGATGGACTGGAGAGGAAAGAGGTTGGATGTGATGAGACCAAACAGGAGTCTAGAATAGTTTAAATGAGAAAATGGAAGACTGAATTGGGGTGGGAGTTTTGTAAGCAGAGGGAAAGAGAGAAAGGTGAGAAATGTGATGGTGGAAATGACAGACTTGACAACTGACTGGACATGGGTGGTGAGGGAGAACGAAGAGACTAGCACTAGAATGGCTTCTATGTTGGGAGCCTGGCTGACTGGCAGAATGTTGGTGCCTGATAGAAATAGAGAAGTTAGGAAATCAAGACTGGGCTTATAGCGAAAGAAAATTAGTTCTGCTTTGGATGTGTAGAGTTTGAAATGATTGGGGTACATATGGGCAGAGATGTCTAGTGGGCAATTAGTGATGTGGGCCTGGAGCTCAGGAGATGAAAGCTGGGTAGGTAGATTTAGGAGTTACAGATATGATGACTGAATCCATAAGAATTGGTGAAAATATTGAGAGAGAGGGAGGAAAGGGGGGAGAAGAGGAGAGGAGAGAAGAACAGAGGAGAGGAGAAGGGAGTTCAGGCCAGAACCTTGGAGAAGACTCATACAAAGGAGACAGGACTTGAATGATGATCTCAAAAAGGAAACTGAGAAAAGTTTTTGAGACAGGTGGGAGGAGAAGTTAGAGCAGTGGTTTCTGTTTTACATTAAAAAAAAATTATGTTCAATTCTGAGTTTTCTCCCTGTATCCCCTCCCCTGTCCATTGAGAAGGCAAGAAATACTCATTATACATAAGAAATGATGAAAAACATTTTTTCACATTAGCCATGTTATAAGCATAGGTTCCCAAAGTGGATGGTACTACCCCCTGGGGGGCTCTGAAATGATTCAGAGGGGACAGCAGCTGCCTTGTGGAGGGGCACTGAATGAAAATAAAGAGGCTGGGGAAGCATAAGGAAAGAGGAAAAGAAAATTTTGAAAAGCCATTATTACATGTTTCATTTGTTGTGGAACAGAGTTAAAGTTGTAATGATTAAATTATTTTCCAAATAAACGCACAAAATTTAAGTTATAACCAATCAGTGGTCAAATATGCCAATAGGTCTTACTAAGCAAGTGTTGGCAGGTAAGTGTGTAGCACATTGTCAGGAAGTCAAGCATGTATCAGCAGAAATATGCATACATAATGACTTGTTTACAATATGATACTATATAGTTACATGACACAATATTGTGTCATCAAAATTTCAATGCAAGAAAAAACCCACAAATTTGCAATAAATTATTAAATTTAAGATGTGCCATTTTTTAGAAAAACAGATTTTTTGAAATGATTCAAATTTCAAAAAAATGTTAAAGAGCTTTTTAAAAAGATTATTTCTGGGAAGTAATTTTTTTTTCAAAGGGGGCAGTAGGCTAAATAACTTTGGGAACCTTTACAAAATAGAGAGGAAAAGTAAGAAAAATAAAGAAAGTAAAAGTAAATTTGCTTCAATCTGCACTCAGGGTTCATCAGCTCTCTATGGAGGTGGAGAGCATTTTTCATCGTGAGGTCTTTGGAACTGTCATGGATCACCATACTGATCAGAATCGCTAAGTCCCTCACAGTTGATCATCATCACACTCTTGCTATTACTTTATACAACATTCTTCTAGTTCTGCTCATTTCACTTTGCATGAGTTCATATAAATCCAGAATTTTTTCTGGAACTATTCCTTTTGTCATTTCTTATAGTAAAATAGTATTCTAATAATTCATACACCGTAACTTATGTATCCATTCCCCATTTTATGGGCATTCCTTCCACTTCCCATTCTTTGCCACTACAAAAAGATGCCAAAAATATTTTTTGTACATAGGGGTCCTTTAGAAGGAGAGCAGCGTTAAGAAAACCCAGGAAGGAGAGAGTATTCTGAAGGAAGATGTGGTCAACTGTGTGATAAATGCTACAGAAAGTTCAAGAAGAATGAAGTCTGGGAAAAAGCCATTGGATTAGGCAACAGATTATCCCTAAGGGATAAGTGGGCAGAAGATGTGAACAAATGGTTCTCAAAAGAAGCCTTATAGACTCTAAACAACCATAAGAAAACAATGTTTCATATCACTCACAAGAATAAAAATTAAAAATCAAAACAACTCTGAGGTTTCATCTCATAGCCAGCAAATTGGCTAAGATGAGATACTCCATGTCGGAGGTGGAGTTGGAACACTAATAGTCTTATTGGAAAGTTTTATTGAACCAATTATTCTGGAAAGCAAATTGGAATTGTGCTAAGAAAGTGACTGAAATGTCCATATTCTCCAACCTAGGCTGACTGACTGCTAGCCAGAGCTCACAAGGAAGGCAGAGAAAAGAAGGTTCCGCCTATACCAAAATATTTATAGTAACACATTTTTCTTTTAGTAGCAAATAACTGGAAATGAAATAGATGCACTTTGAATGAGAAATAACTAAACAAATTGTTGTACATGAATGTGATGGAATATTATTATGCTATATGTGAATACATTGTTAGGAGAGTTGTCAATTGATACAACCATTCTGGAAAGGAGTTTGGAACAATAACCTCCCAATCGCTAAACTGTACGGAACCGTTGACCAGGTGATTAGCTACTGAGCATTTACCCCCAACGAGATCAAAGAAAGAGATGATACGTACAAAAACATTTGTAGCAGAATTTTTTTGTTGTACCAAAGAACTGGAAACAAAGTTAGTGTCCATCAATTGAGGATTCTGGTCTATGAATGCCCTGAATTGTGAATGCATAGAAGAAATGATGAATTCAGATGAACCTAGGAAGACTTGTATGAATTGATGTAGAATAAAATAAGGAGAACTAGGAAGACAATTTACACAATGACCACAATAATGTAAAAGAAGATAATTCTGAAAGACCAGAGAACTCTGGTCAATGCAGTGACCAGTCAAGGCTTCAGAAGACTGATGATAAAAAATTCTTCCCATTCTTTGGCAGAGGAGATGGGTTTGAGGTACAAAATGACACACACATGTTCAGACATGGCTAATGTTCCAAAATGTTTCACATGACTGTACTTATTACAGAGGAGAGTTTCTAACTGCAGGAAGGGGGATGTGGTGTAAATTAGTAAGAATTAATAGAGATACAAAAAAAGTGTCAGTAAAACATTTTAAAAGCAGACTAAAACCAACAAAAAAATTTAGAAGGGAATACAGTGTGATTTTGACACTACGATGCTAAATTTAATATGCTTTTTTTAAAAAATGAAATTTTGTTGCTATCTTTTTTTTATATCACCCATGTCTCCCAATCATTCTAAACCTCCCTCCCTGCTCTTAGAGAGCTATCTCTCATAATGAAAAGTAAAAATGAAGAAGAAAGACAGTTCAGCAAAAGTAACCAACTTAACAAAAGAGTCCTACATTGTACGGAATGTTCCATAGCCACAATCTCCTCCTCTGCAAAGTAAGGATAAAGTGACATTCTAGATTTCTTCTTTGGGACCAAGGCTGGCCAGGAAAATTTTCCAGTTTTCCATTTTGATTGTTTGTTATCGTTGCTCTGTCTATTTCCATCATTGTGGTCATTGTGCATTTCATTTTCCTACCTCTGTTTATTTCACTTTGATCAGTTCATGTAAATCTTTCCATGCTTCTCAGAATTCATTCTATTCATTTCTTACGGCAAGTGATATTACATTACATTCATATATCACAATTTTTTTTTAAGTGAAACAGGAGCTAAAAAAGTGGAGTCAACCCATGTAGACAGCCAACAGGAAGTGCGGCCAGCTCCAAACCTTTGCTGGGGTTTGCAATCCTTTGCAACTACGAGGCTCTGAGATCCCTTGTTATCTGACTTACAGCATCATTGTTCAACTGAAAGTGGTCTTTCCAAAGTCACCAATGGTCTTTTAATTGCCAGATCCAATGACCTTTCCCCAATCATCACCCTTCTTGAGCTCATGGTAATATTTGACATTGATGACACCCTCTCCTCCTGGATATTCTCTCCTTTCTGGGTTTTCAACACGATGTTTTTCCATCCCCCTCTGTCTCTCCAGCATCCGTACTAACTGTAGATATACCCCAAAGCTTTGTCTTGGAGCTTCTCTTCCCAAGTTCAACTATCACCTTTATGCAAGTGACTTCTAGGTCTATATAGCCAACCATTGCCTCTCCCCTGAGCTCTAGACCTGCATCACAATTGCGTAGTAGAAATTTCTTTCTTTTAAAAAATTTTCCTTTTTATTATGAACTTTAAAATCATAAGCAAAGATGAACGTTTTAGTACACTCAAAAAAGATTGTGTATGAAGCCATGAACTTGCTTTATGTACAGATGATGTTTTTAAAAGCAAATATTCATGGAATTTAACACCATAGCAACAAAATTTCCATTTGTATTGCCTTCTGAACTGTTTCTGTTTTCTTTTATGTACTTTAAAAATGATGATTCCTTTATTTTTGCATCTTTATTGCTGCCCATCCTTCACCCTGCAACAAAACAGCCTCCATTTTAATGAAAAATTATAATCAAGCAAAACAATGAATTGAAAACTTTGGTCATGTCTGCCACATATGTTTCATTCTGCACTTCTAATTTATTACCTTTTGTCAAGAGATGTAAACCACAATTCATCAGCAGTCTGCTAAAGTTATTACTAATTGCTATATTGATCTGAGTTTTGCAGTCTTTTAAGGTATTCTTTTCCCCTTATTTTATTGTGATCATTGTATAAACTGTCCTCCTGGCTGTGCTCATTTCATCGTACTTTAGTTCATACAAGTCTATCCAGTCTTTGAATCTGTCATATCCGTTGCTTCTTATGTTACAATAGCATTCCACTACATTCATACACTACTCATGTTCAGACATCATTGATGGGTCCACTCTTAGGTTCCAGTTCTTTGTTATGACAAAAAGTGCTGTGATAAATATTTTTTGCATATGTTTTCCCATCTTTAAGGTTTTTGAGGCTGGGGTAGGGGATGCGGTATATACCTAGTTGTATGGCGTTGTTACATAGTTTATTGACTTTGTGATCATAGTTTTAGACCACTTTTCTGAACGTAGAGACAAATTGACCACTCCTCCAACAATGTATCAGTATGCTTGTCCTTCCACAGACTCTCCAGGAATTGTCATCCTCCTCTCTTTTCAGTCATTTTTTGCTTACCTGATGGAGATTTTGTAGAAACTCGGAGTGGTGTTAATTTCTCTTGATATTAATGATTGAGAGCATTTTTTCATTTAGCTCTTGATAAATTGCCTTTCTTAATTTGAAATCTGCTTTTTTTTTTCTTTAACCATTAAGGTATTAGAAAATGTTCTTGCTAGTCAACTTTGAAGCCTAGTCAGTGAGGTGGTACTATGGATAGAACACCGAACCTCGAGTCTGGAAGTCTCAGGTCAAATCCACTAGCTCACTAGCTATATGACCCTGGGCAAGTCACTTAACCTTTCTCAGCCTCAATTTCCTCATCCGTAAACTGGGAACAGTAGGATCTATCTCACAAGTTGTGAGGATAATATGAAATAACATTTGCAAAGTCCTTTGTAAACTTTAAAGGACCACATAAATGTTAGCTTTTATTGTTTTTATTTAACTTCAACTCCTCACTTTCAATCCCACTGCCTTCCCCATATCTGATCTGTCTGCCAAGTCTCACTTCTAACTTCATAACCTTATTCCTATATGCCTCTTCTCTCCTCTCATGTAGCCATTACCCTGGTGCCAACCCTCATCATGCCTGAGTTATTGCAATAGCCTTCTGATTAGTTTCTCTGCCTCAAGTCTTTCCCTACTCCAGTCCATCCTCCACTCAGCTACCAAAGTGATTTTACTAAAATGCAAGTCTGACTATTCATGTGGCTTCTTATTACCTCAAGGATCAACTGTAAAACCCTGTCTGGTTGTAGAACCCTTCCTAAACTGGTTCCTTCCTCCTTTTCCAGTCTTCTTACACCTTATTCCTCTTGACATGTTCCAGTGACACTGGGCTCATTGATCCTCACACAAGTCACTCCATCTTCTGATTCCAGGTATTTTCATTGATTGTTCCCCATACCTACAATGTCCTGACTCTTCATCTCTACCTCCTGGCTTCCCCAAATTCCTTTGAGACTTGGCTCAAATTCCTCCTTCTGCAAGAAGCCTTTCCTAGTCCCTGTTAACAACTTCCCTCTGAGCTTAGCTCCAATTTGTCATATGTGTGCATGTGTATGTATCATATGGAGAGGGAGAGAGACAGAGACAGAGACAGAGAGGCAGAGAGAGAGAATGAGACTCTGTGCATCATTCTTTGCATGTTGACTCTGATCAGAATGTAAATTTCTTAAGTGTAGGTATTGTTTTAGCATATAGTAAGTGCTTAATACATGCTTGTTGACTTGACCCTTCCAATTCTAAGTACATTGATTTTGCTCGTGTAAAAGATTTTCCATTTTTTCCTATTAGACATTTCTAATTGAACACCCTGGAGACATCTCAAATACAATGTCCTAAACAGAACTCATCTTTTCTCTAAACCCACTCCTAATTTAACTTACTATTCTCTACTATGACTAGAAGGGATTTCTTAATTGAATAAGGGATAGATGTGATTATAAAAGATGAAAGAGGTAATTTGCATGACATGAAATTAGAAAGCTTTGCATGAATAAAATAAAGCCCTTCACAACCTGCCTGCAATTTACCTTTCCAGACTTACCATTCATTACCATTACTTATTATATATTACATTATTATACATTCATGCACTCTACAATCTAGTCCAACTAACCTTTATTTTAAATTATTGCTCTTCCTCATGCAGGGCATTCTATCTTCTGGCCAAGTACTTCCTCTTTGTCTCCATCTCTTGGAATACATGATTTTCTTCAGAACTCAGCGTATGCACCACCTCCTACATGAAACCTTTCCTAATGGCCTCGGCTGCCACTGAGTCCCCATCCCAACCAAACTGCCTTATGTTTTTTTGGTATCTATTTCTGTTTGTACATGTTGTCCTCCCCACTAGAATAAAAGCAGAGATTTTCATTTTTTTTCCCTTCGTATCCCTAGTGCCTAGCATTGTACTCAGGAAAGGTAGAGCAGGGCAAGCCAGTGGTGAAGCCAATCTGAATGTGTGTGAATGAGAAACCAGGAAGGCATGGCCCCCAGAGAGGACATCCTCTCCTATCTCCATCAAGACCAAGAAGAGAAGAAATTCTCAAATCCCTCCTTCCCTCCACAGAGGAGGCCAGATCTCCTAACTAAAACTGAAGCCCCAGAATTAAAGTGTCCCAATTCCAGCATTTGCCACTGGAGGGCAGGACATTACCATGTTCCTCTAATGTGATTTGGATAACTAGTCCCCAAATGGTGCCCCTCTGTAGGAAGACCACGACTCCTACTGCGTTCTTTACATCCGATGGCAATGAGAGAAGGCAACTTGCTGTTCCGGAAAAAGCCCTGGCCTGGAAGTTGGGGAGGTGGGTTCTAATCCTTGTCCTCTCTCTCTTTCTTTGGGACTGTTCTTTCTATCAACAGTAACTGTTGCTGATTCCCTCCTGGCCTTATGTCTTTCCTTTTCTTGGCCTCATTAAAGGGACCATGCCCTGGCTACTTCTTAAACAGGCCTATTCAATGGATGTACCTGCAAAGGCCTTAGTCTAGAGGGCCCAAGGTCTCCCAGTGCATCCTGGGTCATCTCCAGTCATCCTGATGAATATCTGGTTGCTGGATTCAGATGGCTCTGGAGGAGAAGTGAAGCTGGTGACTTGCACAGCCCTCCCTCACTCAAAACAAAGCTAAGTGCAAGTCATGTCATCATTTCTCTGATGGCATGGTCTTCTTTGGCAACAAAGGACGAACACAACAATCTTTCTATAAAATCCATCCATTCGTTCATTCAATAGACACTAATTAAGTACCTACTAAGTATCACTTAGGCACTGGGGATACAAAAAAAAAGCTTTCTAAATCTTGAAGAAACTCCAGAGGCCAGCTAGACCAACCCTCTCATTTTACAGGTAAAGAAACCAGGATCCATGTAGGTTAAGTGACTTGCCCAAAGTCACAGGTAATAATGATAGCAACAACAGCTCGCATTTATATAGTGCATTGATGTTTGTAAAGGATTTCATCTATGGCAATTCAATTGATACTCACAACAACCCTGACAGGGTTATAATATGATGGTAACTATTATTATCCCTATTTTATAGATGATGAAACTGAGGCACATGGAGGTGCTAAGAGTTCATGGCAGGAATTGAAGTCTTCCTATATGATAGGCAGGGTTTGAACAGGTCCTCTTTCTCCTGTGACACATCACTTCCCTGCCTTCAAAGAATGTACATTCTTTGGAATATGTAACAGTAGGAGGAAACAGTAAGTATACGTATAAGGAGATGTGACACAGATACAAAATCAACTGGGGGAGGGAGAATAAATACTCTTAACAGAGATCAAGAAAGGCTTCCTGTAGAAGGTAGTGCTGGAGCTGAGCTTTGAAGAAAACTAAGTATTCTAAAAGGCAGAGGTGAAGAGGGGAGGACATTCCAGGCATGAGGGACTGCCTGGGTAAAAGTGCAGAGATGGTAGATGAAATATCTTTTGTTGGCAACAGTTTGGTTGGGATGTAGATTGTATGAAGGTGAGTTATGTATAATAAGGCTGAAAATGTAAAAGGGAGCCAAAGTGTAGAAGGGCTTTAGATGCCTACCTGAGGAACTTCTTTTCTATTTGAAAAGTAACAGGAAGTCAGAGCATTTTCCACAAGGGAGTGACATGGTCAGACCTTTAGGATTATTAGTACTTTATGCTGTTTGTCATTACTAGTCATGTCCAACTCTTTGTGACCCCTTTTGAGGGTTTTCTTGGCAAAGATACTAGAGTTATTTGCCATTTCCTTCTTCAGGTCATTTTACAGATGAGGAAACTAGTGCAAATAGGATTATGTTTCTTGCCCAAGGTCACATAGCTAGTAAATATCTGAAGTTGAATTTGACCTCAGGTCTTCCTGACTCCAGGCTCAGCACTCTATCCACTGAGACACCTCACTACCCCAATCAAAACTTTGGGGATACCAGTTGGGCAGCTGGATGGAGGTTGGATTGGAGAGGAAAGAGATTTGAGGCTGATAGACTAATTCTGAGGCTATTGAAATGGTCCAGACTAATCTTTAGGTGATGCCAGCTGGCTCCCCATCCTGACCTACTACAGTTTCCAAAGAAGCAGAATGCGAATTGACCCACAGGGCAATGCAGAGATGGAGAGTGGGTACAAATAGGCGATGGCATTTTCCCAGTGATGATTTATAAACAGGAAAGTGATCTAAGGAATATCATCCAGGAAATGCATGAAGGTGGGTGAGACTAGTCATGTAACAGTTTAGGGGGATGAATGATCAATAGGCAGAGCGTTGCAATAGCCAAGTAATGTTAAAAGACATGCAGGAAATCCTTCATCTGGATTAGGTCAGATAAGTAGCACAGGGTTCTAGAGTGTTAGATAGTGTTGGACTTGGAATCAGAAAGGCTCCAGTTCAAATGATACCTCAGACTCTTACTGGCTGTGTGACCTTGGGCAAGTCACTTAACCTCTGCCTGTGTCCTCATTTGTAAAATGGGGTTATAATAATAACTATTTCACAGAGTTGTGAAGATCAAGAGATAATAAGTATTAAGTGCTTTGCAAATCATACAGTACTATGTAGATGTTAGGTATTACTATTGTTAATTATTCAGATTCAATTAGACAGTGTAGTGGATAGAGCAAGGATCAGATATGATATTTGTAAAGCTTTTAACACAGTGACTGGCACACAGTAGGTGCTTAATCAATACTTGTCCCCTTTCTTTCTTCCTATGGAGGATTTCTGGGAGAATATACATGGGTACAGGAAAGGATGAGAAGGGAAGGATGGGGTGTGACTTCCACTGGTCAAGGCAGTACCCTCCTCAATGAGATCACAGATCCAGCTTCAGTAAACTGAAAAGGTTGGATGAGATGACCTTTCAGAACTGGAAGTAGAGTCCCTGTCCAAGCTCTTGCAGGTACATTGGAGTTGCTACTTGATGGGACAAAGGGAGAGCACCAGACTTATCCCAAATCACTGGGGATCAGGTTTTCAAGGCTCTCCTGAATCATAGGAGACTGTGGTTGATCCATAAAGGACCATATTAATCAAGCAAGAAATGACCTACTATGTACCTGATGCTGAGCTATAGGAAAACAAATTATCCTCAAGAAGCTTATATTCTACCAGGGGAGACAAAAAATAAACACATATGAGTATATGAAAAGTATATGCAAAATGAATCATGCAAGGGTTTAAGAGAGGGAAGTACTAACATGGGGGTGGGGTAGAAAAGGCCCGTTGGGGAGGTGTATTTGAATTTAACTTTGAAGAAAATTAGGGTTTTTAAGGATCAGGGTAAAAAAGACTATACAAAGACATGGACACTGGATATGAAATGTTGTATGTCAGGAACAGGGTGTGTGTGTGTGTGTATGCGTGTGTGTCGCATCTGTGTGATGTGTGTGTAACATGTTGTGTATGATACTGTGTGTATAACATGTGTGTGATATGGTATGTGTCGTGTGTGAAATATGGTGTGATCCATTGTGTGACCTGTGTGTGTAACATGTTTGTGATACGGTATGTGTAACATGTAATAGTATGTGTTGTGCGTATAACAGTGTGTGTGAAACACGGTGTGTGTGTGTGTATGTGTGACACGTACTAAGCTTACCCATGTGGAAGCTAGCACATGAACAGGGCTTGACCACAACTTTGTTGTTGGTGTTGCCTTCTAGTGACTCCATTCTGACAGCAGCCCCACCTTCCCACACCTCAACACCTAGACCTAGAAGTCAGAGGGCTGAGCCCGGAGCTAGTCTCTCTCTCCCAGAGTGGGGAAGATCAGTGCATCCTACACATTATACCAAGTACTGAGAGCAGTGGAAGTGAGAAAAGGAGGCTTCCTTCACATACCGATCCTCCCCTTTCCCCCCTGCAGGAACTCTAAATGAGGACACAGCTCTTATTTTAGTTGGGAGAACAGCAAAGCCAGAAATCTAGGGTAAGGTGTGGACCTGAGCTCTCTCTGCCTAAGAGGAGAGATAGAAGGGGTCCTGGTCCCTGAGTCACACAAAGGGAAGAAGGAGGGAAGACAGCAGGAGAGGGGGTTCTTGTTTAGTTAACCTTCTTCTCAACACAGACAGTGGGAGGAAAACCCAGGAGGGGCTGCTGGTAACAAAGCCTGGCTGTGGGTTGTCGGCTCAGGCAGGCAGCTCAGTGACAGCAGAAACAAAGAAGAATGGATGCCTGGTTGGTGGGCCAAGGTCCCTCTACGTTGGCTGGCTTACTCAGACTGAAGGGGGTGGCCAGTTCAAAGGAGTGTTGTGTTCAAAGGATAGGGCATAGGCCTCCCCTGGATGCCACTCCTTCCCCTCCCATTCCACAAGAGAACACTGGGTACAGGGCAAATGCGTTGTACACTATAGACGTTCCCAAAAATGTTCACATAATTCCGATTTCAGTAATTCTTTGAATGTCGACTAACTTATATAAGCATATTGAGCATGTCAGGAATGCTCAATATTAATTTCTGATCTAGCTTCCAATCGACTTAACATAGGCTCTCTCTCCTTTGCCACCTTAGTTAATACACTATAACGAAGCATTCCAAGAATTGTAACAGACTTGTACTGATGGTCAGTTCCACCTCTACACCTATGACTATGATGAGAAATGACTAATTTTCCCATCATGTTATAGGGGAATGCTGCATAAGAAAAGATTTACATTATCCTACTTCCATGAACCTGAGGCACCATGGGTGGAATGAGACATGCAATGTCAGACACAGCTGATGTGTAGATTTCTTTTGATTGCCACCAAAGGGGAAGGGAAAACAGCTTTCTTTCCTTCTTTTTTTTAAAAATCTACTTATTTATTTATTTATTTTAAGTTTTCAACATTCATTTCCACAAAATTTTGAATTCTAAATTTTCTCCCCATCTCTCCCCTCCCTCCATCTCCAAATGCCAAACATTCTAATTACCCCTACCACCAATCTGCCCTCCCTTCTAATATCCCTCCCTTCCCTTATCTGCATCTTCTCTTTTGTCCTGAAGGGCAAGATAAATTTCTATGCCCCATTACCTATATTTCTAATTTCCCAGTTGTATGCAAGAACGATATTCAACAGTTGTTCCTAAAACTTTGAGTTCCAGCTTCTCTTCCTTCCTCCCTCTCCACCCATCCCAGTTGAGAGGGCAAGCAATTCAATATAGTCTATATATGTGTAGTTTTGCAAATGACTTCCATAATAATCATGTTGTGTAAGACTAACTATATTTCCCTCCATCCCATCCTGCCCCCTATTTCTTCTATTCTCTCATTTGACCTTTTCCCTCCCCAAGAGTGCTGACTTCTAATTGCTCCCTCTTCCCATTGCCCTCCCTTCCATCATCCCCCCACCCTACTTATCCCCTTCTCCCCTGCTTTCCTGTAGTGTAAGATAGATTTTCATACCAAATTGAGTGTGCATTTTATTCCTTTGTTAAGCCACATGTGATGAGACTAAGCTTCACATTTTCCCTTTCACCTCCTCCCTTTCTCCCTCCAGTGAAAAGTCTTTTTCTTGCCTCTTTTATGAGAGATAGTTTTCCCCATTCCATTTCTCCCTTTCTCCTCCCAATATATTCCTCTCTCACCCCTTAATTTTATTTTTTTAGATATGATCCTTTCCTATTTAACTCACCCTGTCCTCTCTGTCTCTGTCTGTCTCTGTCTGTCTGTCTGTCTCTCTCTCTCTGTGTATAATCCCACCAACTACCCAGATACTGAAAAAAGTTTCAAGAGTTACAAATATTATCTTTCCATAACAGTTTATCTTTAGTAAGTCCCTTATGATTTCTCTTTACTGTTTATCTTTTCATGCTTCTCTTGATTCTTGTGTTTGAAAGCCAAATTTTCTTTTCAGCTCTGGTGGTTTCATCAAGGATGCTTGAAAGTCCTCTATTTCATTGAATTACCATTTTTGCCCTGAAGTGTTACACTCAGTTTTGCTAGGTAGGTGATTCTTGGTTTTAATCCTAGTTCCTTTGACTTCTGAAATGTCATATTCCAAGCCCTTTGATCCCTTAATGTTAAAACTGCCAGATTCTGTGTTATCCTGATTGTATTTCTACAATATTTGAATTGTTTCTTTTTAGCTGCTTGCAATATTTTCTCCTTGATCTGGGAATTCTGGAATTTGGCCACAATATTTCAAGGAGTTTCTCCCTTTGGGTCTCTTTCAGGAGGTGGTAGGTGGATTCTTTCAATATTTATTTTATTCTCTGGTTCTAGAATATCAGGGAAGTTTTCCTTGAGAATTTCTTGAAAGATGATGTCTAGGCTCTGTTTTTGTTCATGGCTTTCAGGTAGTCCCATAATTTTTAAATTGTCTCTCCTGGATCTATTTTCCAGGTCAGTTGTTTTTCGCATGAGATATTTCACATTCTCTTTCATTTTTTCATTCTTTTTGTTTTGTTTTGTGATTTCTTGGTTTCTCATAAAGTCATTGGACTCCATCTGTTCCATTCTAATCTTGAGAGAACTATTTTCTTCAGTGAGCTTTTGAACCTCCTTTTCCATTTGGCTAATTCTGCTTTTGAAAGCATTCTTCTCCTCATTGGCTTTTTGAACCTCTTTTGCCAATTGAGTGAGCCTATTTTTCAAGGTGTTATTTTCTTCAGCATTTTTTTGGGTCTCCTTTACCAAGGTATTGACCCGTTTTTCATGCTTTTCTTGCATCTCTCTCATTTCTCTTCCCAGTTTTTCCTCCACCTGTCTAACTTGATTTTCAAAATCCTTTCTGAGTTCTTCCATGGCCTGAGCCCACCAGACATCCACCTGGGATGTCTGGGATACAGAGGCCCCAACCTCCATGTCTTTCCCTGATGGTAAGAATAATTCCTCGTCATCAGAATTGAAAGGTGGGAACATCTGTACCCCATCAAAGTAGCTGTCTATAGTCTTATTTTTCTTCCCTTTTCTGGGCATTTTCCCAGCCAGTTACTTGACTTCTGAGATTCCTGTCCACCCCCGCCTAGATCCGCCCAGCTAGTGCTTGGGGTCTGAGATTCAAATGGGCTTTCCGTGGCAGGCGTGGCTGCTATTCAATGTGAGCTTAAGTTCTGGTGCTGGGGTGGGGGCAGGGCCGCCTCCCAGGCTCATTTCCCTCAGGGGCTTCATGCAGAGACCTTCAGTAATGGAGTGGATGGGGGCAGGGCCATCTCCCAGGCTCAGTTCCCTCAGGGGGTTTATGCAGAGACTTTTGGTAATGGCCCTGAACTTCTGCCTGCTGGTCCGGGAGTCCCGGGGGCCGCCACCACTGCCTCTGTCACTGCCTCTGCCACTGCCTCCCAAGGGGGCCCGAGCCACGGAGACACCCCGCTCCCCTCTTGGCCAGCCCAGATGTCTCTCTCACTGACCTGTAGCGTCTGTGGGCGGAGGGACCTTCCCAGCCACCGGAGGTTCCCTCCCTGAAGCCTGCTCAGATCTGCTCTTCTGGGGTCACCCGGCCAGGGCAGCTCAGGGGTGGCCTCCACTTTCCAGAGTGGGATGGACCTCTGGGGACGGCTCTCCAGGGCTCTCTGGAATGGAAATCTTTTCCACTGTGTTTCTGCGCGCCTTGCAGTAATCCAGAATTTGTGGGGAGTTCTTCTTGCAGGAAATTTATGGGCTGTGGATTTGGAGCTAACATACATGAGTCTTTCTACTCCGCCATCTTGGCTCCTCCTCCCTAAATTGTTCTTAAAAGAGGAAGATATTTGTTGTGTGAAGAAATGTTTTGCAGAATCTTTTGTATGATTTTTGGAAGGGCTACCCAATTTGAATTTGTAAGTTAATTTGTTAAATAAAAGTTTTATGAGGTTTGGAAAATAAGAGTCAAGGAACTACATCTCCTCTCCAGTCAAGACTGGAAGGTATTGAAATCATGGACCTAGGCACACTTCCTGAAGCATGGAGGATAGGGACAGAGGCCCTTTTTGGAAGTGTGTGACAGATTCTTTCAGTTCTCTAGAAAAAGGGAATTGGGAAAGCTTCACATACCTTTTTACATTTTCTTTGCCTTGGTTTGTTCTGTTTGTTTTTCAAGAATTATTCTTAAATATTCCTTTATGGAGGAAGAGACTTTCAGTCCCATGCCTATAATGGGTCAATTTACTTCAATCCTCAAAAATTCACCCAAACTTTGGGTTTGTCTTTTATAAAATTGGAAAAAAAATTAGTTTCTCTAAAGAACTTAGAAAGAAAAAGCTCATGTTCTTTTGCAACACTGTTTGGCCTCAGTATCACCTAGAAGGCCATGAAGCATGGCCCATTTTGGGGACTTTAAAAATTAATACTCTCTTGTAGTTAAAATTATGCTGTCACCAAGAAGGAAAATGGATAGAAATTTCCTACATAATGGCCTTTCTCAAACTCTCTCAGAACCCTGTTCTCAGGAAAAATTGTGAGATGCCTTTAGCTAGAACTGCCCTTCAAAGGAGCAAAGGGGTCAACTGGACATTTTTTATGATACCCTTCTCATGGCCTCAGGGCTTTGGCCCTGTCCCCTTCCCCCAGCCCCAGTCATGGATCTTGCTGAGGTGCGCCCCTCTGCAGCCACTCTCCCTGAGGTGACACCCACTCAGGCCTCAGGCCCTGCTCCCACAACAGTCTCTGAGTATCTCCCCCTCTGACCCCTTCCCCTTCTTAGGAGCCAGGTTATCTTTCCCCTTCTCCAGCCCCTCCCTCACAAGAAGTGGGACTTCCTATCTCTCTAACCAAGACCCCATCCCCACAAGGCTGTCAGGGCTTTTTCTACTGATGGTAGTGCCTGCTTCTAGTGGCACAATTGGGGTACATGTTCTGTTTTTCATCTCAGGCCTCATTCAGGTTAGAGAAAAACTGAGGAGGTATTCTGAAGTTCACCAAGGGTTTTAGGGACATATTACAACATTTGAGTTTTCTTGGGGTGATTTGCATGTCCTCTTGAGGAGAAGAGGAGAGTCTAGGGACAAGCCCAAAAGTTTGGGGATCGTTTGGCTAGTGGTTACTACACAGAATATCCTCCAGGAGCAGCTGCTATTCCCACTAGTGACCCAGGATGGGATTATCAGAAGAATGAGGATAAGGGAAAGTGAGATCATATGAGACCATAGAATAATTCACCTGTTAAAAGGCCTAAGAATTGCATTTCAAAAGCCAGTAAATCTTTTAAAAATTAGGAAAATTTCTTAGGAAAAAAAAGGAAAACCCTGCCCTTTTTCAAATCGGCTAGTAGAAGCTATTAAAAAGTATAAAAATTTGTATCCTGACTCTATAGAAGGGGCAGCAGCTACAACCTGAAAGTATCCAGGTTCAGCACATAGCCACAGCCCTGGGGAGAGGGTGAAGGGGGATGGGCCAAGATAGAGAAGCCAGTCAGTCACTGTCTGCACTTGGTAAGACAGCCCATCCTTTTGTCAATAATTGTTATATGATTTGGAAATGCAACTGATGTCATCTGAAGTTTATTGTTTGTGTTCACAGCTAAAACAATTTGGTTATCATTTATGAAAATTGCAAGTTTGCTGTTTACAGTTTTAATGCTAAAACCTAAAGCTGGTACACTGTGTGTGTATGCGTAGAAAGGAACAGTCCTCAGGCTAGTCAAAAAGTACCATCCCAGCAGCTCTAAGGAGCTTGTTTGAAGAAGGAACTTGCTTTGGTGAGAATTTGAAAATGTATAGAAATGAACTGTAGTGATTGGCTTTTAGGTAAATTTAAGATCTAACATGTAAGGCCTGGTACTATTTTTGATTAGTGAAAACTGCCATCAAATGCAAAGCCTCTGGGACCTTTACAAATTGTGTTCTATTACTCAGAGAGGAATGTGACTGTTACAGGCAGAAGTTTGCCTCATGGGACAATTGTGTCCTCAGCCTGGGATGGGATCCTTTTGGCTCAGTTTCCCCATTGTGTTCCTATGAAAAGAGATGTTTTCCCCCTTGGCTATTTCTGAGCCTGGTTATAAGGTGGAGATCATATCTAATTAGATCCTTGCTTTTCATCTACATAGCATGTTTCTATAATCAAAGCAGATACTTTAAAATGTAAGCACAATGCAAGTAGCAGAAACCTGCTGTTTTCAGTTAATTGGGTAAATGGGTACTCTGATTTAGTCTTATGTAAGATAAAATCCCTGAAACAGAACATTCTTTCTGGATGTTATGGGAATAATTATATAAAGCAAAGGAAACCAAAGTATAAATGTGATGTTGAATTACTGTTCCATAGAAAAAGACTGGGACTTAAAGTTAATTGTAATTGTATGGAATTATTGAAGTTAGGGGTGTTTGGAACCCCAAAACAGGACACTCTGGGTCCTGTTCAAATGAATTTAACCCAAGCCTTCTTTCAGCTAAAGAAGGTGAAATTTGTGATTTTATCTACAGAGGGACTGAGGAAGGAATCCAGCAGTGGTCCCAGGTAATCTGGGGGTTCCAGGGATGGTCTTGATGGGAGTGGCCAGTAGCCTGGAAATTTGGATTGATAGGATCAAAAGTGGGAAACAGAATAGAGATTTTGGCATAGTGATAGGGGAAAGTTTATGGGTCTCAGGAGAGCCAGTTCACATAAAGAAATCCAAGGAGCCTTCAAGGTGAGGTTTTACAAGGCCCTTTTAGACAAATGGGACTAAAACTCTTTTTGGGTAAGGGACAAAGATCCCAACTTTTAAGAAGGTCTTCACATGTTACAAAATGATGTAAAAGCAATTGATATTAAAATAATTGACTGAATTAATTACTGAGACTAAATCAGAGACATCTTCAGTTTGAAGGAGGTTTTAAAAAGCAGAATTAGCCAAATGGAGGAGAAGGTTCAAAAGCTCACTGAACAAAATAGCTCCTTGAAAGAGAGAATTGAGTTCAGGGAACTGAATGACTATGGGATAAACCAAGCAGTTAAAAAACAAAACCAAAACTTTGAAAAATAGAAGATAATGTGAAACATCTCATTGGAAAAACAACTGACCTGGAAAATAGGTCCAGGAGAAATAATTTAAAAATTATGGGACTACCTGAAAGCCATGATCAAAAAAAGAGCCTAGATATTATCTTCCATGAAATTATCAAGGAAAACTATCCTGATATTCTAGAACCAGAGGGCAAAATAAATATTGAAAGAATTCACCAATCACCTCCTGAAAGAGACCCAAAGAAAGAAACTCCTAGGAATATTGTGGCCAAATTTCAGAGTTCCAAGGTCAAGGAGAAAATAGTGCAAGCAACTAGAAAGAAACAATTCAAATATTGTGTAAATACAGTCAGGATAACACAGGATCTGGCAGCTTCAATGTTAAGGGATCAAAGGGCTTAGAGTAGTATATTCCAGGAGTCAAAGGAACTGGGATTAAAACCAAGAATCACCTACCCAGCAAAACTTAGTATAATACTTCAAGGGAATAAATAGTCATTCAATGATATAGAGGACTTTCAAGCATTCATAATTAAAAACCAGAACTGAATAGAAAATTTGACCTTCAAATACAAGAATCAAGAGAAGCATGAAAAGGTAAACAAGAAAGAGAAATCATAAAAGGCTTTCTAAAGCTGAACTGTTTACATTCCTACATAGAAAGATAATATTTGTAACTCTTGAGACTTTTCTCAGTCTTTGGGTAAGTGGAGGGATTGTACATACACACACATGCACACACACACACACACACATACACACACAGAGTACAGGTTGAGTTGAATCAGAAGAGAGGATATCCACAAAAATAAAATAAAATAAAAATTAAGGAATGAGGGAGGAAAATACTAGGAGGAGAAAGGGAGAAATGGAATGAAGCAGGCTATAACTCATAAAAGAGATAAGAAAAATCTTGTTCAATG
Organism: Bettongia penicillata ogilbyi; assembly: GCA_023548195.1. NCBI lineage: Eukaryota > Metazoa > Chordata > Mammalia > Diprotodontia > Potoroidae > Bettongia > Bettongia penicillata. The sequence continues at coordinate 5,609,379 of JAJHZJ010000391.1, read as the reverse complement.
GAGGAGAAAAGGGAAAAGGGAAGAGGGGGAAAAATGAAACTTACTCTCTTCACATATGGCTAAAGGAAGGAATAACATGCTCACTAAATTTGGTATGAAAATCTATCTTCCACCACAGGAAAGTAGGGGAGGAGGTGACAAGTGGGGTGAGGGGAATGACAGAAGGGAGGGCAAATGGGAGAAGGGAGTAACTAGAAATAAACACTTTTGGAAAGGAACAAAGTCAAATGAGAGAATAAAAAAATAAGAGGGGATAGAGTGGGATAGAGGGCAATATAGTTAGCATTATACAACATGATTATTATGGAAGTCTTTTGCAAAACGACACATATTTAGTCTGTATTGAATTGCTTGTCTTCTCAGTGGGGATGGGTAGGGAGGAAGGGAGGGAGAGAAGTTGGAATTCAAAGTATTAATAACAAATGTTGAGAATTTTTATTGCATATAACTGGGAAATAAGAAATACAGGGTATGGGGTACAGAAGTTTATCTTGCCCTACAAGAAAAGATAGAAGATGGGTATAAGGGAAGGGTGGGGTATGATAGAAGGGAGGGTACATTGAGGGAAGGGATAATCAGAATGCAAGGTATTAGGAGGCGAGGGAGGAGAGAGATGGGGAGAAAAATTGGACATGTTACAAAGTGATGTAAAAGCAATTAGTATTAAAACAATTGGCTGAATTAATTACTGAGCTGAAATCAGAGACATCTAAACACACACACACACACGCACACACAACTGGGTTCTAATGTGAATTTCTTAAACATGACAATTGACCAAAGTTCCAATTTTGATTTTATAAGAGTGATAGGAATGATAGTCTAAAATTATATTAAGGTCAGTTTTGTAGGATAGCGGACCTCTGGATCTCTACAAGAAGATAAAGGGAAGAAGATACTGAGATGCTGGGCTGGAGATGGCTTGAAGGAGCACCCAGATCAGAAAACTGCATCAGATAATGTTCCTCCCCAGACTGCTGTATGAGATGGAACCTCTAAATGGACTATTCCTTAGTTTATCTTTCTATTTTGAATCTCTGTATCTGTACTTACGAAAGAGGACTGCCCTCTTGTGATTTGTCAGTGCATCAGTTAACTTTGCTCTCTTCCCATTTTCATATAGAGGGTAGATAGATGCAGGGAAGAATTCATAGGGGAGAGAATGTGAGGAGGTATTGATTGAATTTAAGTAAGGAAACTACAAAGACATGATAAAACAACAGGAGTGGTTGTGGGAGATAGCCTATAGTGTAATTTCCTCACTTGAAGACTAGAAGGACTTTCCGTTTTTGTTAAGTTTCTACACACTATCTTAAGTCTCAGTTGCCCCTGGTAAGTTTCCATTTCCCAAAATCCACATCAGCCTGGGTGATTACTTTCCCTGCTTCCAGGTCTATTGGAAAGTAGCTGTCATGGTGAGATTGTATGTCCCAAGTACTCAGCCAGTGAGGAAATGGATAAGGAGGTGGGGTAGGGGACTTGCATTAGGGCTATAAAAATCTGCTTCTTGGGGCTAGCAAGTGCATTCCCTGGCTGCTGCTGCTTGAGTGACAAGAGCTGTGCCCTTTCTCATGAGAAAGAATAAAAAATCTTTTCTGGCTTCTGACTCAGACTCCAACAGTTATTTGGGTAACGGTCTTAGTCCCACACAGGAGAGTTTGTATTTTTTCCTAAAGCCATTAGATCTTCATGAGCAAGGGAGTGACATGGTCAGACCTTTATTTTAGAAATATCCATTTAGTAGAGGATGATTTGGGCTAAAGACAAAAAAATAAATTAGGAGTCTATTATAAGTCCAAGTAAGGTGTGTGATGAAGTTTTAAAAAAAGACTAGAAAAGAATGAGGTCAGGTAGCTTTTATAGTTGTAGCAGGGAAGAAATTCCAAATAAAATAGAGATAGAAGAGATTTTTAAAAAGTTATTTCAGTTAAAAAAAACATGTTTTTGTATGAAAAAAATCAATAGATTAAGAAACAGAATTTTCAAATGGGGGAAATTTTTACTTAAAATATCCCTAATGATATTGGGGAGAGTGTACTCCTAGGTTTTTTTTAGGGGGGGGGTGCAATGTTTTGTTGCTACTAGCTTTACTTTGCCATGTCAATAAATACCTTTGCTTTGAGTCAATTGTATTTACTGGCTGACAATTAAAAAGAAACACACTAGTAGAGGCTTGTGATCCTGTAGTTCTAGAAGTATAAAGACACAGAGTAAACTGAGATAGTAACTACCCCTTGGTGACAAAATCTGCAGCTTTCAAGGGCAGAATTGGGAAAGTAACCCAGAAGGACCGATACCTTGATCAATGTGCATTGATGCAAAGGGAAGTAATTAGAACCTGAAAAAGTGATATACACAATGTCTCCAACAGTCTAAACTGAAAGAAGAACAAGAAAAAGAAAATAAAGTGTGTAATTATAATGACCAAGTTTGACTCCAAAGAATTGGGTGAAAAAATGTGCCTCCCTCCCTTAATTGCAGAGATGAGAGACTATGGATGTGGAATGTTTTATGTACTGACAGAGTTGATATGTTGATTGGTTTTGCTGAATTTTTTTTTCTGTCTTTTATAAATCTTTAGTACAAGGGATGCTTTTACTTGGTAGGGGAAAGTGGAAGGACATACTGAAAAACATATGGTAGGGATGGGGAACCAGCAGCCTCCAGGTCACATATGGCCCTCTAGGTCCTCAAGCATGGCCCTTTGACTGAATCCAAACTCCATACAGCAAATTCCTTTAATAAAAGGGAAAATTCTGTTTAAATTCTGTAGTTCTATTCAAGTTCAAGTTCTGTCAAACTTGGACTCAGTCAAAAGGCCATGTCCGAGAACCTAGAAGGCCGCATGTGACCTTGAGGCTGCAAGTTCACCACCTGTGATGATACGTAAAAACAAAGGTATCAGTAAAAATAAGATCATTTAAATAAAAAAGATATTTTTTTAAAAGACATTATAAAGGCCTGAATTAAGGTGATGTCTGTGTGAGTGGAGAGGAGAAAAATATAACAGATTGTGGATCTACAATCAAAAAGTCTTGGCAGCTGATTGGAGCAGGAAGTTGAAGATGATACCCAAGGGTTGAACCTGTGAAACTAGAAAAATAAAAATAACCAAGTTGGAGAAATGAATTTAGGGAGAAAGAATGAGTTCTTTTGAGAACAGATTGAGTTTGAGATTCCTATGAGACATCCAGGTGGAGAGGTCTGGCATGAATTGGATATATAGATTATTTAGATATGTAGATTTATCTGCATAAAGATGGCAATTGAACCCATGATAGCTGATGGTAAGAGAATCCATCTGAAGAGATGAGGGCCCAGGGCACAGTTCCAGCATACACTCAGGGATGCACTGCAGCCAATTAAATGACCACACAAGATTGTTAAATTTTCAGTGTGAGCTTTTACACCTCGAAAATGACAAATACTGTAAGAGAGTGGATTGAATTATTGTTTTGTTGATTGTCTGGACTAGAGAAAGTGATAGGAAAAATGTTAATAATCCAGTTGAAACTCAGCATCTTGGTTACTGAAAGAACTGGAAGATAAGATAGCTGAGCCACTGTCAGTTATCTCTGAATGTACGGAAGATGGCTTGCAGTGATGGAGAAGAACATATGAATGGAAAGGAATCTGAAACCATAGGCAAGTGAGCTGGACCTCAGTCTCACCCCCACCTCCACCCCATTCTACAATACATTACAAAAGGGATGGCTTGAGAACATCTTCTACAAAGGCAAATGGCCATCACTAAGATCATTAATGCTTTTTCAAGAACAGGTCATGCTGTGAAGCATACTTTTTTTAAACTCTCTTTATTATTCTTGGGTTTTTTGGATCTGTGTTTTCTTTCCCAACGTGGTTAAGATGGAACTGTCTTGTCTGACTGAGCATTTATAACCTATTCAGGGGTGGAGAACCAGCGACCTCAAGGTCACATGTGGTCCTCTAGATCCTTAAGCACAGCCTTTGAGTCAAAGGCCCACACTTGAGGACCTAGAGGGCCACATGTGGCCTCAAAATCTCAGCTTCCCCATCCTTGAATCAAACTGCCCTCTCAAGGAGGGAGGAGGGGAGAGAGGGAGACTGTAGAACTTAAAATACTTTTTAAAAGACTCTTAAAAATTTTTGTTTCCATGTAATTGAAAAAATCAAATAAGAATAGTAAAAAAAATAGTTTCAACTTGAGTGCTTTATGATCATATTATTTTTCTCCCCAGAGAGTCAATTATTAATCATTTGCCAGCATACTCATGGGTATACATACTCACACACAGGATGTGATTAACTTTCAAGACCTACTGAGAAGGATTAGACAAATCAGAGAAGAATCAGGAGAGAATAAATTTAAGTACTGGAAAGTGACAATGGTCAATAATGTCCCATGGGGTAGAGAACTTAATCTTGGAAAGAGCTGAGTGATGAGTTCAGAGACCAGGGGTGGTGTTTTTGCAAAGGGTGGAGAAGTGTACAAGAGTTAAGGGGACAGCTGCAAATATCATGATCAGAGCTTTTTAGGAGTTTGACTGTGAACAGGAGAGAAATAGGAAGATAGGGGATAGGGGATAGTAGCTATGAGAATGATTTGGGCACATTTGCAGGCAGCAGGGAAAGAGCCAGTGGATAAGGAGAAATGCTAAATGAGAGTGACAGACAGACACAGAGACAGAGAGAGACAGACACAGAGATAGAGAGACAGAGAGAGAGAGAGAGAGAGAGAGAGAGAGAGAGAGAGAGAGAGAGAAATGACTGAAAATAAGATTCTAAAAGAAACAAGAGAGGATCAAGGGCACAAGTAGAGGGGGATGTAGTCACAGAAGAGGAGCCACTTCTTCCTAGAATAAAAGAATAAACTGGGGGGAGGGAGGCTGTTGAAGGGATTTCAGGTCTAGAATTGGGATGAAGAGAGAACCACGGACAGATGGTCTCAATTGTTTTTAGTAAAGTATGCAATGAAGTCCTGAGATGAGAAAAAAGGTTTAAACATGACTTGAGGGAAGTTAGTCAACAAGAATTTGTTGTGCACCTACTACTATGTGGCAGGACCCAAGCAAACTGGAGAGAGAGGGAATACAAAGAAAAGCATAAATGGGACCTTTGTCCTCAAGGGGCTCAGATACTTCTGGAAGAGATAGCATGCCCCAATCTTTGAACATGGGAGATATATACAGTGTAAATGAAAGACAGTCTCAGAGGGAAAATACTGGGAAGAGAGAAAGGAAGGAGAGGAAGGGAACTGGGGAAGACTTCCTACAGAAGATGAGATTTGAGCAGTCTTGAAGGAAGCCAGGAAAATCAGAAGCTCTAAAGGTGAGAAAGGAGAGCCTTACATGGCTAGGGCACCAGCAATGCAAAGGCATAGAAGGGGGAGATCATGAGAAGAATGGCACATGGGCCATTTCAACTGGATCAGAATGTATAGGGAGGGAAATAAAGGGTCAGAAAGAATAGAAGGTTTGGAACAAAAGCTAGGAAGAATGTAATAACGCCAAACAGGCAGAAAGAAAAGAGTTAAAGCAGTGGAGGAGAAATTCTGGAGGAGGAAAAGGCCCTATAGGAAGGAATGGGAATTCCCTGCTCAGAGTCATCCTCTACCATCCCCCCAGATTTTCAGCTGTGGCTGGAGGTTGCCAAGGTTTTGTCAAGCTCTGAACCAATAAATGAATCAACAACTCACTAGGTACCTGCCAAGCTACAATACTATCCCTTTTCCAAAATTTAAACCTCTGCTCTTTCTCCAAGTCTTTCTTTATTATCCCTCTAAAAGGAGCCTCTAAGCAATCTGGCAGTCCCTGATTTGCTTGGTCACTGGATGGACATTGCCTCAGTTAAACTGAGCCCTGGGAAAGGCCAAGGTCTCCCACTGCATCTGGGGCCACCTCCAGTAGTTCTGATCTATATTTTGTCGCTGGACACAAAAGGCTAGGGATGAGAGAGTGAGACTTTGCACAGTCCTGCTTCACTTAAATCCAATGTACTTGCAAGTCATGGCATCACCCTTCTGATATCATGGTCCTCGGAGGACAAAGGACAAAAACATGGTGGAAGGCAATAGAGCCAATCAGGCAGAAACAAAAGAGGTAAGCAGTGGGGGTCTAGTTGAGAACAGTCAGCTTAAAATTATGGTGGATACAATCAGCAAGGTTGTGTGTGACTTGGTTCAGTAGCACAAAAGGAGGAGAGAAGGCAGATGGGAAGAGTAATCCAGGTTTTTGGTTTGGAAAGGACCAAGGGAGAGCAAAGGAGTGGGGGATTCTAAGCAAATGGATGAACTGGTTAAACTGAAATTAAAGCTTTACAAGGGAGGAAACTAAGGCCAGAGTAACAGTGATGGTAGCCTGGAAAGTAAAACAGGGAAGGAGTGGTAAGAACCCTGGAAGCTGTTGGGAGGACAGAGGATAGATTTATGAGTGAGGTAGAGGGAGAGATGAAGGATGGAGTTTGATCTCAGATTTTGGCTGCCCACTCCACCATCCCCACCTGTTTCCTCCTCTTCGCTCCAATGAATTCTTAATTCTACCAACAAAGACACTCTTTACCACCACTCTTGTGAGGTCAGCTACTTGTGCTGGGTCAGTGTGAGTGACTATATATATTCTAAACCTTGGATAGACTTTGAATCTGCAGGAGATGGCAGCCCTGGGCATATTTACTAATCCTGTCTCCCTATGAGTGTCATTGTCCCTCATTTTTCCAAGAAGACCAATGACATCATGATGTTGCGGTCAGGGTACAGTGTGTATGACTGTGGCTGATGAATCCAGTACGAGTTTGGAAGGCTCTCTCATAGGTCGGGCTCAAATACCAACATTTGAAGTGGAGATGTCAATAAATTTGCACATCTCCTGTTCCATTGGAACTATTGCTGTTTTGCTTTGCTCATAAAGCACAGTGTCTTCTCTGATGAGGGCATGCCACAATAGTCAGTCCTGTGCCAGTGTCTCCTGTGTCTCATAATCAGCTGCAAAGTTCTCGAGAGAGACCTTTGAGAGTGTCCCTGTATCACTTCTGAGAACCATGTGAATGTTTGCCTTGTGTGAGTTCTCCATTAAATAGTCTTTGTGGCAAGCATGCATTTTATATTTGAACAACATGTCCAGTTCATCAGGAGTTGTGCTCTCTGAAGAATAGTTTGAATGCTTGGCAGTGGAGTTCAAGTAAGGACCTCAGTGTCTGGTACCTTGTCCTGCCAGGTGATCTTCAGAATCTTCCTAAGACAATTCAAATGGAAGCGATTCAGTTTCCTGGCATGGCGCTGGAAGACTGTCCAGGTTTCACAGGCATGCAACAATGAGGTCAGTACAATGACTCTGTAGACCTTCCACTTGGTAGGCAGCTTAATACCTTTTCTCTTTCACACTTTCCTTCAGAGTCCCCCAACTGAACTAGCTCTGGCAATTCAGGCATCAATTCTGTAATGAAGGAGGAGCTGACGCAGCACTGATCCCATGTCCTCATAATTACGAGTACCGATCAAAATATATTTGCCCTCATATACAAGTTGTTTCAGCAGCATCTATCACTTTGTGACCCCATTTGGGGTTTCCTTGTCAAAGATACTTTTCCTTTTCCAGTTCATTTTACAGATGAGGAAACAGAGGCAAAGAGGGTTAAGTGACTTGCCCAGGGTCACACAGCTAGTGAGTGTCTGAGCCTGGATTTGAACTCAGGTTTTCCTAACTTTGAGCCTGGTGTTCTATCCATTGTGTCACTTAGCTGTCATTATTTATTCTTGTCTATAAAAAACATCACTACCACCCTACTACCACCTCAAACCAAATGCTTGTTGCCTCGATGTGTTAAATCAATTCCTTTGTCTTAGTTCCTGAATTCGCTTTATTGACCAGGGCAAGGCTCGCGCCAAGACTCCTCTTAACATTAAACACAAAGCTTCCCAAACCTCGGATGGCAGAGTCAGCACCTGTCTATTTGAAGACAGAATTGCAAAATCACAGTGTGTCCCAGGCTAGTTGCTCCCTCTGTTTGGGCATCATTGGGTCCTACTTGGAATGTAAGTTCACTGAGGTCAGTCACTGTTTCCATTTGATGCCCAGCACACAGTGATGCTTAATAAATGCTTCCAGTTTTCACATTCTCTGATTTTTGCATCTGGACCAAGTATTCTTTCACCACCTCCCCATAGAGTTCTTTCTATTTCCATGCTCTTTCCAGTCTTTTTTCTCTGTATCTCAATCACTTGGCCCAATGCACTGCGCATCATAAGGACTTAAATGCTTATGCATTCCTTCATGCCCTCCTCTGGGGGTTGGAGACCCAGAATAAGTTGAGAATGCTTAGCAAGAGAACCCTGACATACAATCTGCTGCTTCCTACATAGTTCCCACTTTGGGGTCTGACTAACGACTTCCTGGTAAGCAGAAGCTATCTGGCTACAAAAGTCTTCCTAGGGAAACATTTCTTCATTTACTCTCAAGCCCAGAATGCCCAGGGTCCACCTTTCCAAATTCCCTCCCATAGGTATTCACTCTGTGACCAGGGAATCAGCATCCTGACGGAACTGAAGGGTCTTCAGGGCCTCATTTTTCCTTTATCCCCCTCTCCCCCATTAAAGACAGGGCAGCTAGGTGTCACAACGGATAAAGTGTCAAGCCCGAGTCCAAATCTGATCTCAGACATTTACTAGCTGTGTGACCCTGGGCAGGTCACTTAATCCTGCTTGCCTCAGTTTCCCCATCTGTGAAATGAACTGGAAAAGGAAATGGCAAACCATTCCAGTATCTCTGCCAAAAAACAACAAACATCCAAAAACAAATGGATTTTGAAGAGGAAAAAAAGTATATTTAATCTTTAGGTTTGAAATACTACATAACAAACATAATGCAAAAATAAAGACCTGTTGAGAAGTTCTTTTTAAAGGAAGTTACTTAGCCCTGTTTGTCTCAATTGCCTCGCCTGTAAAATGAGCTGGAGAAGGAAATGGAAAACTACTCCAGTATCTTTGCCAAGAAAACCCTTCAATAGGATCATGAAGAGAAGAGTGTGACTGAAAAACATCAAAGACAAATGACACACTTGATTCAGTCTGATTTGAGTTCTTTTGTTGTCTGAGTTAGCCCTGGGGGCAAAGAAAATTTTACGCAGAGGAGCTGTGTCTTACTTATAACTGATATCCTCACCACCCCACATCTGCCCTACCTCACATCGCTTAACAAAAAGACGCACTTTATGTACTTGCAGAATAGGAGTTACTCTTTCTTTAATGTTTAAGTTTAAAATTTTTTTTAATTTTCAGTTCCAAATTCTCTCCTTCCTCCACTTCTTCCCCACCCAAGGAAGAGACAAGAATTACAATACCCATTATTCATATGAAGTCTTACAAAACATATTCCCACATTAATTGTTGTCAAAAAAGAAAAAGCAAGAAAAATATAGAAAGTGAAAAAAATCTGGGTGCTTCAACCTGCTCTCAGAGTCCATCAGTTTTCTCAATGGAATTGGATAGTATTTTTTATCGTGAGTTTTTGGGGACGGTGAAGAATCACTGTACAGAGTACTTAAGTCTTTCATGGGCAGTTAGGTGGCAAAATGGGTAGAGCATCGGGCCTGGAATCAGGAAGACCTAAGTTCAAATTTGGCCCCAAGAAAATTACTAGCTGTGTGACCCTGGGCAAGTCATTTAACCCTGTTTGCTTCAGTTTCCTTGTATGTCAAATAAATTGGAGAAGGAAATAGCAACACTATTCCAGTATCTTTGCCAAGGAAATCCCAAATGGAGTCTAGAAGAGTCAGAATTTTGACTGAATAACAAAGTAAAGTCTTTCCATTGATAATTGTTACAATATTGCATGTATTATATACAATGTTCTAGTTCTGAAGCTCATAGAAGTCTTCTCAGGTTTTTCTGAAACTACTCACTTCATTATTTCCCATAGCACAATGATATTCCGTCACCAGATTGTTCAGCCCATTCCAAGAGGGGTTACTATTCTCCAACATCTTCTTTCTTTCCCAGTACCTCTTTCCCCTGCTTTTCCTAAGCAATTGGATTCAATGTTCCCATGATCCCATGCTCACTCCAGGAGCTTTCTGTCCTCTGTTCCAGATCTGAGGGTATTCCCCTCCTCCTCTCCACATCAGTCTCTCACTAAGTTATTGATGGGGTCACTGATCTATTGAGTGAGCAAGAAGTTCCATCTTTGGCTCCTACTGCCTCTTTTTCCTTTGTTCCAGTTAACTAGCTCCAGGCTCAGCTGTTTCTGCTGCCACTATTGACCCAGTAGGCAGGGCTGGAAGCCTTGAAGTCAACAGTCTCTTGGGTCCTTCCTCTTCCTCTTCCCCTCCCAGTCCAAAATAGCAGGCAAGTCTTCTTCATCAACACTTGATCTAATGCAATTCAAACCAACAAAGTTTTAAATGAGTGCCTGGTGTCTTGTCCCAAAATAAATCAAAGTCATGAGTTGAGGAGTATGCTATCTTTAACTGAGATGACAGGGTAGCAAACCTGCCATCTGAGGGATGTCCCATGAGTACAGAGCACGATAGATTTCCCAACTCCAAAACCCAAGAAAAGCTTCTTATACCTTTAGAAGGAGAGGGAGAGTTGTTGACCTCAGGTTGAAGTCAATTTCTCCTTAGCTGAACTTCCAACTGAAGAAGAGGTTTTGAGGGCCATTAAGATCCTTTCATGTGGCAAAGCACCTGGTGTTGATTCTATTCCAGCTGAGATTTGCAAGGTAGGGGAACCATTGCTCATATAAAAGCTGACTGAAATTTTCTATGTTATATGGCAAGAAGAGGTTATCTCTCAGAATGGCTCTAATTTGTTGACATTAATTCTTTCAGTAGTCATTTTGCCTTGGGGGTGACACTTTTGATAGATGTGAATATTTAGCTTGGAAAGGATGAGTCTATGATCAGTTCAGCACTCTGCACCACATGATGCCTTTGTCACTCTCACATCTTGTCTGTCTCTTCTCTTTACGATCACAAAGTAAATGTAGGATGCGCAAATTTGGAGTATCCACCCCAAATGTTCACATGGACTATCTGTGCCCAATCTGCGGTAGAGCATTCCAAGTTTGTATTAGTCTGATCAGCCACAATTGGACACACTGAAACGAGTTTATCATGGTGATGTCATTTTGCTCCTCTTAGAAAGTAAAGGACAACAACCAACCAACTATACCTACATACATACATAGTCTATAAGATGCCTGTGTTTGCTTGGAGAGTGCATCCATGAAGTTTTATTGTGTTTAGGTAAACAGAAAATGCCGATGGTGATGAGAAGGTCACGCGATGCACAAGTCTTCAACAGTAAATGACCACTGCTGTTGCTGTTTCCAGCTCCATTCCTCCATAGGGTTCCCTGCCAAGTCTGGTCATCTGAGCCTTTTCTAGCATTAAAGTCACCCTGAATGATAAACTTGTTCTCCTTTGGAACATTGATGATAAGGGTCTCTAGGTCTTCATACAATTTTTCTTTGACCTCATCAAGGTTCGTCATGGTGGGAGCATAGGCACTGATGGTTTCATAGCATATCTATGCAAGTGGCAATTGCATCGTCATGAGTCTGCCATTCAGTCCTTTTAGCTGGTACACCAGCTTGCTGACTAGATTAGTTTTGATTGCCTTCAGTGTGGTCACTCCAGAAAAATATGTATCCAACTCCAACTTTAGTAAGCTGGACTTCTTTTGCCAGTTGTGTTTCACTCAGGACTGCTATTTGGATGCAATACCTGTTGAGTTCTCTTATACCAAGAGCAGTTTATCTTTCAGGTCTACTGGATATTGTGTTGTCTATAAGTGCGCTTATGTTCCATGTGCCGATGATGAGTGGAATCATCTTTGTAGATGTTTTTGTACATTTTGTACATTTTTTCATGTTTTGACTGCATGGTGGGATCCCCTACCTTCTGTTGTAGTCAGGTCAGGGTTGAGTAAGCAGGAAATTTTTAGGGCACTTTTTCCAGCCCCCTTCCTCACACCAGGAGGTGAACAGTGTGATCCTTGAAAGGCTGCTCAGACACCCAGGAGGCTGCTGAGTCCCACTGCTGCTTCCAGTGAGAGACGATCCTATGACCTGGGTCACCTGTGTGCAGGGTTGTGACTACAGCTCCCAGTGTATCCACACCTGCTGCTTCCTCACTTGCCTGTCGTCACAGGACTTTGAAGCATAGTAGTAAAATGGTATGGGCAATGTCTTTTGATTTGTGTGTAAATTGGATTTAAGTAAGACAGAGTTGCACAAAGTCATCAGCCTCACTCTCTCCTCCAGAATCATCATAATCCAGTTGCAGAACAGAGCCAAGACAGTTGGCGATGGCTCAGAATGCAGCGGATGACCTTGGTGTCTTCAGTGTCTAACCAAGTTCTACACGCTCCACATCACCTGCTTCAGCTGCTTTCATGACTATTGAAACAAATTGTTCTCATCTGCCCATTCTACCAGGAAACGTCTTCACATGCTTTGGGTAGACACTCCCCCTAATTCATCAATGAGTTTGGGACCCCTTGGTTACTCTCAACTTGTGTGGTTGTAAGGAGAAGAAACAGACAAGATATGAGGGTGACAAAGTAAACCATTTCAGCAGATGGGTCAAACCATATATGTATGTGTGTATATGCACATATACATGTACATATACATATACAAACACATTATTTTTAGGGGAATAATATTCCTTCTCTGAGGAGAGCACAGCAAGGTAATCTCAGGACTCCAACCACCTGCTTCCTTCCAAGCAAAAATAAGAGTCTCTTAGAGAGGGATGGGAGAGAATCCAGAGATTTCTAGCCCACCTCCCTGCAAACTACATTTAAAAGATCCCAGGGGGACACACATATAACCTACATGGGCAACTCACACACACACACACACACACACACACACGTACCCATCTGTAAGGGGTTTGGAACTCTCGGGTTATCAGGGTCATGATGTCCTCAGGAGAAATCTCTTGAGACGTCATGTCCTTGCATGACTTATGTGATGGACTACCCTTATGCAATAACTGACCTTCCCAATTATCTTGAGCAAGAGCAACAACAGCCAAGCACATAAGCTCAGCACACAGTGTATAACGAGCTTCTTGTATGTATGGAAGTAGAATGCCTATATATACTGTGAGCTAGCTGAGAAGAAACGGAGTGCATACCATCCTTGCTCCCACCTCATTCATTCCCAGAAGAAAGATCTCATGCAGGCATGAGACCTTTGGGAACTCAATACCCATCGCTTACCAATAATAGGCAACATTTATGGACAACTTTTAAGTTTTGCAAGTTGCCTTATAAAACATTATTTCATTATCTTAGTCAGTCAGTAAACAGCGATTAAGGACTTGCTATATACCAGCAGTGCGACAAGCACTCGCAAGACTAAGAAACAAAAGACAATCATTCTTCTCAAGGAGCTCAAAATCTGCCTGTGAGGTAGACAAGGCAGGTTTTTTCCTCATGTGGCCTATGAGGAAACTGAAGCTTCATGGTGTTAAGTGACTTGCCTAGAGTCACCTGGCTAACATTGGAGGCCAAATCTAGGGCCTGTTCTGCCTGATTCTGAGTTCAATACTCTGTTTACTACTCCACATTTTCCCCATCAGACTTTTCTAAACTCTGGGACATTCTTTAGCATAAACACTTTGAGAGTCTTGAAAGATTTAATTTGATCAGAAACTTAAGACCATTGGGTACAAAATGGTCCTACTTTGTGCTGAATTTCATTCTATAGTAAAGAGCCTCAGAGTTGAGTATTGCCAGGAGGAAAAACCATGCATTTGTAATGGGAGTACTGGACAAGGAGGGGCAGCTAGGTGGTGCAATGGATAGAGCACCAGTGCAGGAGTCAGGAGGACTTGAGTTCAAATATCACCTCAGACACTTGACACTCACTAGCTGTGTGACCTTGGGCAAGTCACTTAACCCCTCATCCTGGGTAATCTCCAGTCATCCTGATGAATATCTGGTCACTGGATTCAGATGGCTCTGGTGGAGAAGTGAGGCTGGTGATCTGCACAGGCCACCCTCACTCAAAACAAAGTCAAGTGCAAGTCATGTCATTATTTCTCTGATGGCATGATCTTCTTTGTCAATGAAGGACGAGCACACACACTGGCCAATGAAGTCCCAGTCCTCAGAGCAGCAAGGAGGTATAGTGAATAGAGCACTGGGTCAGGAGTCAAAAAGACCTGAGTTCAAATTCCAAAAACTAAGCCCCAAAGCAAAACCTCACCTCAGAGTATATATATATACTTTTCAGAGCTGGAAGGCATGATCCTCATGACCCAGTGCCTTATTAGAAATTAACAAAAGGTATTGAGGCCTATTAATGGGCAGGGAAGATCTTTAACTCTTTCCCCCCACCCACCACTAACCTTATATTACTATTACATTAGGCCTCAAGAGCTTTCACATCCATTACATAGGCAATAGGCATTAACAGTTCTTAAGTAAATGCAACATAATTCCCACAAACACATCTTGAACTTCACATTTGCAGAATACATAACATATCATATCATATCATAACATAACATAATATAACATAGCATAACATAACATAACACCACACCATTCTTGGGGGATCAGTCTTTGGGGAGCAACCAGCTCCTCCTTCCTCAATCCAAAACAAAATGTCCAAATAAAGTCCTCTTGGGGATGCGTCCTTCTCCCCTCACTGCCATTACAGGCACTCTCAGGTGCAGGCTTTAGAGAGCCAAGTCCTAGTCTTAACAATGCTCCAGCCCCCACTTCCAAATCCTGAGGGGTGGTTGGGCAACAAAGCCATCAGGGTGGAGTACTTGGCGATACAGGGTACTTCCCCCCACCCACCATAAGCAACTCCACCTCCTGGGTCCCAAACTGTGCCAGGGGAACACTGCAAAAAAGCACACTCAGTGCCTTACGGTACAGTCCCCACCTTGCTCCAGGGCTGAATGCAGAATTTTTGGCTTGCTCCTCCCAGCAGGAGGAGCCAGCCACTCCCAGCTCTCATTGTTTGCTATAACTAATGACTCTCTGGGCTGTAAGACAGATATATATGAATAATGCAGGTGATAAAACATGACTAACATGGAAATCTATTTTGCATGACTGAACACGTATAACCTGTACCAAATTGTTTGCCTTCTCAGTGAGGAGGAAAGGGAAGACGGAAGGAAAGGAGAGAATCCAGAATTCAAAAATTTTTTAAAAGAACCCAAATGTTAAAAATTGTTTTTACATGTAATTGGGGAAATATAAAATTTTGTTTTTAAAAAAAAGAAAAACAAAATATATCAATCAAAAAAAATTTAGACCTTTAACTTCCTTCAAGGCTCACTTGAGGCATCATTGTTACCAATTCCTCTCTTCCCCAGTGGTGAATTCCTTCTCTTTCCTCAAATACTATTGTCATTGTTCAGCCATGTCAGACTCTTCGTGACCCCATTTGGGATTTTCTTGGCAAGAATACTAGAGTAGTTTGCCTTCCCTTCTCCAGCTCATTTGACAGATAAGAAAACTGAAGCAAGCAGGATTAAATGACTTGCTCAGGGTTATACAGTAAGTGTCTGAGGTCAGATTTGAACTCAGGAAGATGCATCTTGCTGGCTCCAGGCCCTGACTCTATCCATTATGGTGCCACCTAGCTTCCCTTTTTCTTTATTCCTGGTACTAAAAGTAATCAGGATCAGTTTGCTTTTCCCTGGGAAAGAGTGCAATGTGCCCTCACTGTCCTTCCTGGGGCTACCAGGACTCTCTTCTTACTACCACATAATGATGGTATAGACCAGAAAGACTCCCTTCTGAGGGCACTTATGTACACTACTACACTGAGGATGTTATACTGACCATGATGAAACCATGGTGCCAGTGGCCCTAGATCAGAGGGTAACCCATATGAGGGAAAAGAAGTGGGCAACTGACCCTAACAAAACCCAAGGTCTAGCCTTCTCAGTCAAGTTTAGGGGAATATGATGGGTGGGGAAAACCCAGAATATTCCAGGAATAGTCCAGAATAAGCTACTGATACTTGCTTCCTTGTGATCTAAGAAGGAAGCCTAGAGACTACTGGAACTCTTCAGGTTTTAGAGAATCTTCATTCCCCACCTGAGTCTCCTGATGGCTCCTATTTACCAAGTCACCTGCAAGTCTACCTCCTTCAAGTGGGATTCAAAGCAGGAAGCATACCATCTAGAAGTTTCTCCCCTTGGGCCCTTGGGACCCTGCAAGGTTCATGTTTTTGGAGTTCTCTGTCTATAAAGAAAGGACTTAGTGAAGCCTTTGGCAGGCATCAGGAGGTGACCTGAATCAATGACTTCTGGAAATCCAGTTTCCCCAGACCAGTCATTCGCTCTACTCACATCTTTGAAAAGCAGATGCTTGAAGGGGCCCCAAGTTGGTGGAATGGTAGGAAATTGGATGGTGAGCTTCCCTCCACAAACTCCTTCAAAGAGATCTAGAAAATGTGCCCGATCTAACCCTCATAGGGAAATCTGGAAAACACAGTGAGCTATTTGTCCAATACGGTTTGGCATAGGGAGAAATAGAAGTCTGCAGTTACTGAGGATGGGGTCAGGCCAGAAGCACAGTCATGGAACACCCCAGTGACTGAGTAGAGGCTGTGCAGCTGAGCAAGAGGTGGTCACAGACCCATATCAGGGCTCTACTAGACCCACACTGGGACACTACAATGGGGAGAGGTGACAACTGGCATCTTTGTTCCAGGTTCTAGGTCACAGGCCCAGGGTGGACTGAGAAGGAGACCTGCACACTTGGATGGCAATACAGGGTAAGGAGGTCCTGGGTGGTGTACAGAGAAAGGAATAAGTTTAGAAACCAGCAGTAATAGCAATTTTTGTGCAACTCAGATCCCAAGTACAAAACAGGGTCTCACTTCTAGCATCCAGCCCAGCCTTCAGAGGAATACCCAGAGCAGGAATTCCCGACCCAAGAAGAACCTTCAATTCTGTCACTCAGAAACTAGTTCCAAAAGCACATCTGTTAACACTGGAGAGCAGGGTCAGGCCAGGAGCATGCTGACCACAGAGAACTCCAGTTCTCAGGCAGAGGCCATGCACCAGGGCAAAAGGGAGTCTCAAAGCCTTACTGGGTTACCCCTAGACCCTCACCAAAGTGCCATGACAGGGGCAACTTTGTTGCCCACTATCCAGTCGCACTATCCAGATCCAGGGCAGAGTAAGGAGATCCATGCATGGCAGTTGTATTCCTTCCGGGCTAAGGAGACCCTGGGTAGTATGCAGAGAAAGATGAAAATTGATATTATATTATATTATATTTATTATATTATATTATGTTGTATTGTGTTGTATTATATTGCATCATGTCATATTATGTTATATCATATCATATTATTTTTTAATGTTTTATTTCTAGTTCCAAATTTACCCTCCCTCCAACCAGCGAAAAGGCAAAAAAAACCCTATAATACCCATTATATTTATGATGCTATGCAAAACATATTTCCACATTAGCCATGTTGCAAAAAAAAAAAAAACTAAAGAGAAAAAAACCTGCTTCAATCTGTACTCAGTGTTGCTCAGTTCTCTATATAAAGGTATATTGCATTTTCATTATGAGTCTTTTGGAATGGTTTGGGATCATTGTATTGTTCGGAGTTGCTAAATCTTTTACAGCTGATTATTATTAGGAAAGGAGGATGCTCAGAAGGCTGTGGCAGCAGTGGTGTGGCTTAGACCTCAGGCGTAAGCCAGGGTCTCACTTCCAACATTAGCCCAACCTGGAAAAGAATATCCATAGTTGTAATCCCAGACTGAAAGAGAGCCTACGAGCTGATTGGGGTCAGCGTTCAGTATCATGTATTGCTGCTCAGACTCAAACTCAGATTAGGACCCAGCTCTGACCAAAGGCAGACTTTGTTCTGGTGATCAGATAATTTCAGGAGCACTGAAAGCTTTCAGGTCTCTAGCCTGTCCCTGAAATCCTGCAATAACACAACACTCAGTACCCCAAGAAAGCAGTAACAGGGCCTGCCCAGACATTTCCTCTGGAAGTACGCAGACCTTGGTCCTGACATCAAGTCTAAAGTCAGAATGGGCTGGAAGAGTGGACCAGCAATAGCAACCTAATAAAGAATCCATCATAAAGAATGATTATGGTGGCAAAGAAACCGAGGACACCAACCCAGAAAAAGGGAATAAGCAAAATTAACAGAGCATCAGAGAAAAACGCAGCATCAATACAAACTCAACTCAAATTCTTGGAAGAGATGCAGTTTTTAAAAAGAGCAAAGATATTTTTATAAATGATTTAGACATAAAAGGTGATAGCATAAGTAAATTAGGGGAGCACAGGAAAATGTATGTGTCAGGTCAATGGATAAGGGAAGAGTTTATGAGCAAACAAAAGATAAGAGAGGATCATGGAAAGTAAAATAGACCATTGAGAGGACAGGACATTAAAAAGCTTTTGCATGAACAAAATTAATGCAGCCAAAATTAGAAGGAAAACAGGAAACTGGGGAAGGGAGGTTTTGCAACAAGTTTTTCTGATAAAGGTCTCATTTCTCAAATGTGTAGGGAAATGAGCCAAATTTATAAAAATAAGAGCCATTCCCCACTTGATAAATGGTCAAAAGATATGAACTGGCAGTTTTCAGAAGAAATCAAAGCTATCAAGAGTCGTATGAAAAAAATGTTCCAAAGTATTCCACAGCTCCTGTTTCAGCTGCCTTTATGACCATTGTGACAAATTATTCTCATCCACCTAATCAACCAGAGTAAGTCTTCAAACTCTGGGTGTAGACATTCCCCTAACTCAAAGATGTGTTTAAGCATGTCAATTACCCTCAACCTGATTTAGCCCACATGATGAGTCAGTTTTACTGGTATGTGGTCACTATGCCTGATACAGTTTCTTGGGGCTACAGGTGAAAGTTGAGTGAAAGGTAGACATCAAAAATGGATGAGAAACCCTGAAAAGGGCTTAGCAAGCCCTCACACCAGAAGTGTTAGTGAAATGGACCAAGTTAATAAGTCACAGGCAAAATTCAATTAGGAATTTCGAGAGTGTCATTTATTAGACAGGCTGGCGGCTGCCTCATGTAGAGACCCAGAGGAGAAAGTCCTGAACTGAGGTGGGTGAGTGCATTTTAAGCATTTCGGTGCTACTCGGTACAGCCTTGCGGTTTCTACAACAAACAGAGTTCTGACAGAGCATGAGCGGGGCTTCCTGCTAGGCAAGAACCCCTAAATAGAAGGTGGTTGTCAGGGGACTACTAGGCAAAGGACCCCAACAGAGGAGAGGTGCCAGGAGAGGTACCCAATGAAAGACTAGTTGTCATTCAACATATAGTAGTTGTCAAGAAGGGGCGGGGCTAGTTGCCTGGCAAGGGGGTCTAACATTAGGGGGGCACAAGTGGTTACCATGCAAATGGACAAAACAAGAACCGATTGTTAACAATTTATCAGATATTTCACAACCCAAAGAGGAATAACATTTTGACAGGGGCCCAAACAAGAAACCTGTTGCTAGGCAGATTATCCATCTGCCCAGATTATCACACTGCCCAGTAACCTAACAGATCTCTCTCAGCCTAGGGGCCCAGGGAGGAATAATGTCCCCCCTGAACAGCCCATGAACCCCATCCATGTAGTAGGAAAAGGCAAGATATCCTGCAGAATGTCTCCACATTAGGAGATCTGAGAAAATCCAGGTCAAGTGTCCTCACTTCTATACAAACAAGGAGAGGGAGATGAAAGGAATTGGCTGAGGCTTGACCCTCATTCCCATCTGTACTGGTCAAAAGAAGGAAGAATACACGCACACATACACACACACACACAGAGTTGGGCACAGAAATACATTTGACTCAACAGGGAAATAAAAGGAAAAGGGAGGGTAAATTAATGGGGTAGCTAAGTGGTACAGTGGATAGAGCACTGGACTTCGAATCAGGAAGATTCATCTTCATGAGTTTAAATCTGGCCTCAGATACTTACTAGGCTGTGTGACCCTGGGCAAGTCACTTAACCCTGTTTGCCTCAGTTCCTCATCTATAAAAATGGGCTGGAGAAGAAAATGACAAATCACTCCAGTACCCTTGTCAAGAAAACCCCAAAAGGGGTCATGAAAAGTCAGACAGGACTAAAATGACTCAATAACAAAGATTAAGAGAGGGATTAAATCAAAACAAACTCTAAGAATGCGCAAAAATATTTGTAGCTTTTTTCCTTGAGATTCCTCAAGAAAGGGAATCTGAGGGGATGTTTATGAACTAGGGAAAGGATAAACAAATTATGAACCTTGTGAATATTGTAACAAGTTGTTCAGAACACAAATATAATGCAATACTGAAATGTTATCAGTGTAATGATGAATCAGGATTCCAGAAACATGGCACCAACGCCCTGACAGAGAGCTCCAGACTCCAGAGGGAGATTAAAAAGATTTTTTACAAGAGCAATGATTTTGATTGACCAAATATATGTAATGGGTTTTGTTTTTCTTGTATTCTCAGTTGGGGGCAGGAAGATGAAATGGTGGATTTGGGCTAAATTGAATTATTGAGAGAGAAGATCAGTCTTTTACTGGTTACTGGACCCCATGACACTATACAGATGACATAGGGTGATAAAAACACCCTTTGTCCAGACTGGCCAGTTTGGGTTGTGTCAATCCATGAGTTGGGTAACAATGAGATGGGTATAGTAAAAGGAGTTTCTATTGCTAAATGGAAATGTTACATTAAAATAAATCTTATCTGGGTTCTACCAGTGTTTGTACCCTTCACACACAGGGGGTGACTATGCCAAACTGAGGCTCTCAGTGCATAGGTTGGAATGCTCCTCCATCAGCCCAATAAGTGCCTGGCTCTCAAGGAACACCATTTTTCTTGGCTGATTGATGGTTCTATCTACTACAAGAGAAGCATACGTAACTCCAGCAGTCACTAATATGGTAACAGAGGATTCCTAGGGAATGGAGGTCTTGGCAGGTCCTACCAATGGGCTGCACTCCAGGATGCATGGCTGGTATGTGAGGAAGCCTTGAGGAGCCTGGAGTCAAGAAGACCTGAGCTCAAATCCAGCCTCAGATATTAGCTACGTGACCCTGGCAAGACACTTAACCTCCATTTGCCTCAGTGTCCTCATCTGTAAGATGGCAATAATAATAGCACTTATCTCCCAGGTTTGTTGTAAGGGGCAAATGAGATCATAATAGTAAAGTACTTAGCATAGGGCCTGGCACCAAATAAGTGCTATGTAAATGTGACTGTTATCATTATTATTATTCATTATTTTTATTATTAAAGATCTTCATCTACACTAATTCCTCGTGCTGGACGTGAGTCTGGCCAAGTAGTGTGGGGCCGGGAGAGCAAAGGACTAGACAATCAAAGGCTCTCCCATTTAGAATGAGGGCAAATGGAGGAATTCTGCTGATATCTCCCATTACCTACAGTTGTTTATGGAACATGTCAGTACCCATCAGAGATGTTATACGCTAAATGACCAGGTTAGATGTCTTATAAGAATGGCAAAAGTTGAGGAGTTGGTCCAGTGACAATATCGACATTGAGGTATTGATGCCATGAGCTGAGCACAGGACCATACAATCCCTTAAACTAAGAACGAGACAGCTATTCCTGCCCAGTTGGCTTCCATGTTCCAGTTGGAGTGCCCATCTAACTCGAGTTGTCCTTCTCTCATACCCAACCAACAAAATGGCAGCTTCCCATCTCAGGGAAAGAGGTTTGCTCCAACTTATGAATAGCTATCTTATTAGATATCTAACTTCCCAGGTCAGAGGTCTAACCTCTCTGAAGCAATGTCTGGGATAAATTATTGCTAGCTTGGGGAAAGGAAGGACTCTGGCCCAAAGCTTTCTGGAATCCAGTGTCCAGGAAAATTTGCCTGAAAAGAAGAGATTGTTTTTGGAAAGTTATGGATGACTGACTCTAACCTTTACTTATTCCTTCCCCAGTGCAAAGTTGTCTCGGCCTCAAGATTCTTCCCCTCTTCCCTTAGGATATTGCACACCCTGGAGAAGCTTAGATTCTGCTTCATTTGGCAGGCTTTCTTTCCTCTGGGATGGTTCAGATAACTCCTTCCCAGGAAGGGCTTATGGGACCAATGGGTGGTAAGTTATCCCTTCCAAAGTACAGGAGTTAGGAGCATGGCACCTCTGTGATCTAGAAAATCCACATAAAAATTTTTGACCCTCCCTTTGTACCACAGAAGAAGTCTGAACTTTTTCTTTTTCTGTAATGGAGTGTTTACAGAACCTTACGGTGAAATTTGGGCTAAGTTTTTGGTCATAAGCACTGTATCATCTGCTGGCCTTCAAGTGTCATCTGTGACTTCTGCAAAACTCCCCCAAAATTCCAAAAATTAATTTATTTTTAATAGTATTTTCCCCAATTACACATCAAGACAATTTTTAGCATTTATTTTCCCACTTATTAGCATTTTATTTTTCCAATTACATATAGAGAGTTTTCACCTTTTATAAGATTTTGAGTTGCAAATTTTTTTCTCCCTCCCCTCCCTATTCTTGAAGACAGTATGCAATATGATATAGGCTATACATGTACAATCATATTAAACATATTCCCACATTAGACATGTTATGAAAGAAGAATCAGAACAAAAGGGGAAAACCACAAGAAGGAACAAACAGAAAAGAAAATAGTATGCTTCAATCTGTATTCAAACTCTGTAGTTTTAGTATTCATTTTTACAAGATTTTGAGTTCCAAATTCTCCTCCTTCCCCTACCCTCTTCCTAAAAAGATAGGCAATTTGATGTAAGTTATACATGTGCTATCATGAAAAGTATATTTGCATATTATTTACAGTAGTGAAAGGAGAAACAGATCAAAAGAAAAAACACAAAAAAGAATAAAGAGAAAAAAGTATGCTTCTGTCTGTATTCAGAGTCCATCACTTCTTTATTTGGATATGGACAGTGTTTCCCTTCATGAGTCCCTGTGGACTTGTCTTGGATCACTGTGCTGCTGAGAAGAGTTAAGTCATTCGTAGTTGACCTTCACACAATGTTGCTGATACTGTGTACAATGTTTTCTTGGTTTGCTCACTTCACATTACATCAGTAGGTCTCTCCAGGCTTGTCTGAAATCTGTTCATCATTTCTTATTGCATAATAGTATTCCATTATATTCATACATTTCATTCATTGATTGCAATGTAGAGTGTGTTCAGGAAAAACTAGTACCTCTGGTGTGATAGCTGCCAAGCCTTCTCTGGGTTTCTTTCTACCTTTGGCATCCATCTCATCCACCTAACTCTCACCTGTGACTCCAAGAAGTTGCTGTATACACAGAGGTCACACTCCAGTAAACCTTTTTGGCAGATGGGCTAAACCAGGTTGAGAGTAACTCACAGGTCTCTAATCCATTGGTGAGTGAGGGAGATGTCTACCCCAAGCCTATGAAGACTTCCCCTGGTGATATGGGTAGATGAGAACAATTTGTTCCAACAGCCATGAACACAGCTGAAACAGGCATTGTAGAGTACTTAGAGCTTGATTAGACATCAAAGACACCACGGTCATCCGCTGCATCTCAAACCATTACCAGTCATCTTGACTCTGTCTTGCCACTGAACTGTGTTAATTCTGGAAGACAGAGTGAGGCTGACAACTTCGCACAACTCTGTCTCCTTTAAATCCAATTTACACATGGATCAAAAAACATCACTGTTACCATTTTACTATTATTAACTATCTAAAGTCCTGTGGTGACAGGCAAGTGATGAAACAGCAGGGGCAGATACCCTGGGAGCTGTAGTCACAACCCTGCACACAGGTGGCCCAAGTCATAGGGTTGTTTCTCACTGCAAGTAGCAGTGGGATTCACAGCCCCCTGAGTGTTTGAGCAGCCTTTTAAGGATGACACTACTCACCTCCTGGTGTGAGTAAAGGCCTACAAAATGTACCCTAAAAATTGTCTGCTTACCTAACCCTGGCCTGGTTATCATGGCAAGTGGTATCCTACGCTGCGGTCGAAACGCAAAAAAATGTACAAAAACTTGTGCAAAGACGATTCCACTCACCATCAGCTCATGGAATGTGCTCACACTTTTAGACAACACAAAATTTAGTAGACCTGAAAGCTCTTGTTGGGAGAGAACTCAGCAGATATCACAATCAAACAGCAGCCCTGAGTGAAACAAGGCTTGCAAATGAAAGCCAGTTTACTGCAGCCGGAGCTGGATACACGTTTTTCTGGAGTGGCCACAGTGAAGGGGAATGCCGTGAAGCTGGTGTTGGTTTTGCAATCAAAACTAATCTAGTCAGCAAAGCTGGTATGACTGCCAAAAAGAGTGAATGATAGGCTCGTGACAATACAATCGCCACTTGCAGGGATACACTATTCTCCCACCATGATGAACCTTGATGAGGTCAAAGAAAAATTTTATGAAGACCTAGAGACTCATCATCAATGTGCCAAAAGAGGACAAGCTCACAATTCTGGGTGACTTTGATGTTAGAGTTGCTCAGACTACCAGATTTGGCAAGGAGTCCTAGGGAGGAATGGAGTTGGAAATAGCAACAGCAATGGTCATTTACTGCTGAAGATTTGTGCAAAACATGACCTTCTCATCACTAACACTGTTTTCTGTTTACCTAAATGCAATAAGACTTCATGATGCATCCTCACAGCAAACATTGGCATCTAATAGACTATAGGATTGTAAGGAGAAGAAACAGACAAGATGTGAGAATGATGAAGGCAACGTGTGGCACAGAGTGTTGGACTGATCATAGACTTATCCTTTCCAAGCTAAATATTCACATTCATCAGAAGTGCCACTGCCAAGGCAAAATGACTACCAGAAGAATTAATATCAACAGATTAGATCACTTCTCTAAGCAGAAAGAGATTGTTGTCAACTTGAAGGGAAAGTTGAGCTAACACACAGTTAGCAACAGTGAAGCAGAAAGGGAATGGGCAGATTTTAGAGATTTGGTTTATAGCACTGACTCATCTGGGTCAGAACACTCACAAGCATCAAGACTGCTTTGACAAAAATGATGAGGAAATTCAGAAGTGCTAAATGAAAAATGACAACTCCACAGGGTTTATGAGCAGGATAGTTCATTCATCTCTAAGAAGGCAGCATTTAACTCCATCAAAAGTAAAGAACAAGTGAAACTTAGAGAGATGCAGCATTCTTGGCTCAGTGAGAAGGCAAATGAAATTCATTTTTAAACAGATAGTGATAGTGAATGGGAACAGATTTAGTGAAGACTTCTCAGGAATATGGAGTCTTCTCTCTGGAGTGAAGAGACCTTGGGCCCAGGTTTCCATTCCTCCAGAGTCGGGTAAATTCCATATAAGGCTATGTATTGCTTTAGAATGAATGATTGGATATGACTCACTATCCCTTCAATACCTAATTTGCATATGCGCACGCAGTCTGCAGTTCTCACCCAGGTCCACCTGATTTGCATAAGTTCTCAATGCCCAATTTGCATGAGTCCGTCAATGCTTTATTTGTATATATTTTCAATTCCTAATTTGCATATAATGACGTGTATTTTCACGAGCTTTGTAATGTCCAGGAGCAAGAAATTTGAACCAGGTTTCAAAAGGGATTGGTTAGATTTTGCGCCTAGAATGTGAGACGTTGCTTCCCAGCCAATGGAATAATGGTCAGTGGTGGGAGGGGGATTTTCGCGTCAGGGTCTATGTAAATTACCATTCTGCTTCTTAAGGTACCTCCCTATTCCAGTTTTACCGGTGAAGGGACCACCAGGTTTCTCGTGAGAACTGAATAAAGGAGATTTTCTGTTTTTACCTTGAGATGTGTCTGAGCAGTCATTTTGAGTAAGGGGGGTCATGCTTTCCCCCCACATAATAATAACAATCCAAAGCACTTTTATGATGCCTTGAATGCTAACATGGACCAAAGACCTATGATGCATCTCAGCTAGTCAGTGCTAATAGAGCTATATTGTTTAGTGATAAGGGCATGATCCTAGGGAGATGGACTGAACACTTTCCTAGTGTTCTCGACAGACTATCATCATTCAGTGCTGAAGCCACTAACCATTTACCTCAAGTTGAAGTCAATCCTTATCTAAACGAAATTCCAGCTGAAGAAGAGGTTTTGAATGCCAGTAGGCTCCTTTTGTGTGGCAAAGCACCTGGTGCTGATTGTATTCCAATTGAGATTTACAAAGTGGGGCCTCAATGCTCATACAAAAGCTGACTGAAATTTTCCGGGTAATAAAGCAAGAGGAGATTAGCCTCTAGGAGTTCAAGGACACCTCCAAGTCCATCTCTATAAAGGTAAAGGAAATAGATTATCTTGTGACAATCACAGGGCAGGTGTGGGGTGGGGAGGGGAGAGTCACTCTCTTAATCATCGCTGGCAAGATTCTTACCTAAGTCCTCTTTAATGGGCTGATCCATCACCTGAAAGATGGTCACCCACCTGAGAGCCAATGTGACTTCAGAAAGAGTCAATGAATGGTTGATATGGTGTTTGCTGTCCAACAACTCCAGGAGAAATTCCAGGAGCAGAACAGAGGTCTGCACATAATGTTTGTAGATTTGACCAATGTCTTGGATACTGTCAGTCATGAGAGTCTATGAAAAGTTATGTCAAAATTTGATTACCCAGAGAACTTCATCAATATTGCATATCAATTTTATGATAGCATGCTTGCCAGTGTTCTGGATAGTGGATAATGCTCTTATGCTTTACCAGTCACCAATGAAGTGAAACAAGGCTATGTGCTTGCTCCTATACTTTTAAGCATAATGTTGTCAGCCATGTTGTTAAACACCTTCAATGAGGAAGAATATGGTATCAAAGTTAGCTACCTTACTGGTGGTAATTTCTTCAACCTGAAAAGGCCACAAGCCAAGACTAAAATGGAGGGAGTGTTGGTGCATGATTTTTTGTTTGCAGATGATTGTGCACTCAAAGCAGACTCTGAAGCTGAGATGCAATAAAGTATGGATTGATTCTCTGCTGCTTGTGCTAATTTTGGCCTAACAATACCAAGAAGACATAGGTGCTCCATCAGCTGATGGAGCAGCCAGCACCACACCACCCATATGTGAAACCATTGGTTATATCAAATAGAGAAGTTTTGAATACTGTGGACAAGTTCATTTACCTTGGCAGTGTGCTTTTCAGGGATGTACATATTGATAATGAGTTTGATGCATGCATTGCCAGAGCTAGGTCAGTGTTTAGGAGGCTCCAGAGGAAAATGTGGTACAGAAGAGATGTTGGATTGACTACCAAACTGAAGGTCTACAGAGCCATTGGGCTGACCTCATTGTTGTATGCCTGTGAAACCTGGACAGTATACAGTGCCGTGACAGGAAACTGAATCGTTTCCATTTGAATTGTCTTGGGAAGATTCTGAAAATCACCTGGGAAGGATAAAGTACAAGACCCTGAGGTCCTTACTCAAACTAAACTGCCAAGAATTCACATTCTGCTTCAAAGAGCACAACTCTAATGGGATGTCCACATTGTTCAAAGGCAAAACATACACTTGCCAAAAAGACTTTTATAGAGAACTCACACAGAGCAAACGATCACATGGTGGTCAGAATAAGTGATACAAGGACACTCTCAAGGTCTCTCTCAAGAACTCTGGAATTGATTATGGCACATGGGAGACACTGGCATAGGACTGCCCAGCATGGCATACCCTCATCAGAGAAGGTACTCTGCTCTATAAGCAAAGTAAATTGAAGTAGCTCAAAAGAAATATATGATGCACAAATTTAGGGAATCCACCTCAAATGTTTAGTTGGACTATTTGTGCCTGATCAGTGTTACAGCTTTCTGAGTTCATGTTGGTCTCATCAATCACATTCAGACACAACGTGACTTGAATCTAACATAGTGATAACATTTGGGTCCTCTCAGGAATGAAGGACAGCAACCATACCACAGCTTGTTCAGCCATCCTCCAACTGATAGGCATCCTTTCAATTACCAATATTTTGCCACTACAAAAAAGGCTGCTGTAAATATTTTTGTACATATAGGTCCTTTCCTCTTTTTTATGATCTCCCTGGGATATAGACCTAGTAGTGATATTGCTGAATCAAAGGGTATGCACATTTTTATAGCCCTTTGGGCATTTTTCCAAATTGCTCTCCAGAATGATCAGGTCAGGTCACAATTCCACCAATAGTGCATTAGTATCCCAATCTTTCCACATCCTCTCCAATATGTATCATTTTCTTTTTTTGTCATATTAGTCAATCTGACAGGTGTAACGTTGTACCTCAGAGTTGGTTTAATTTGCATTTCTCTAATAAAAAGTGATTTAGAGCACTTCTTCATATGTCTATAGATAGCTTTGATTTCTTCATCTGAGAACTGCCTATTCATATCCTTTGACCATTGATCAGTTAGGGAATGGCTTGTATTCTTATAAATGCAACTCAGTTCTACATGTATTTGAGAAATGAGGCCTATATCAGAGACACTTGCTGTAAAGATTGCTTCCCAGATTTCTACTTTCCTTCTAATCTTAATCGCATTTATTTTGTTTGTGTAAAAGTTTGTTAATTTAATATAATCAAAATTCTCTATTTTACACTTCATAATGCTCTCTATCTCTTGTTTGGTCATGAACTTACATAGCTTCTTTAAGAATTTGGCTGCTATGCCACTTGATGCATGTATGTTTAGTATTGATATTACTTCATTCTCTATGGTACCTTTTAGTAAGATGTCGTTTCCTTCCTTTTCTCTTTTAATTATGTCTATTTTTCCTTTTCTTTTGTCTGAGATCAGGATTGCTATTCCTAATTTTTTTCTTTAGCTGAAGCATAACATATTCTGCTCTGGCCCCTTACCTTGACTCTGTGTATATCTCTCTGCTTCAACTGTGTTTCTTGTAAAAAACATATTGTAAGATCCTGGTTTTTGATCCACTCTGCTATCTACTTTTGTTTTATGGGAGAGTTTATCCCATTCACATTCACGCTATTATTGCTGTGTATTTCCCTCCATACTATTTTTCCTTTGGTTTGTCCTCTCTCTCCTTTCACCCTTTCCCTCCTCACCAGTGTTTTGCTTCTATCTACCACTTCCCCTAATATGCCCTCCCTTCTGTCAGTTTCTCCCCTTTTACTTAATATCCTCCCCCTCCTACTTCCTTGCTGGTAAGATAGATTTCTATGTTCACCTAATTGTGTGTATTATTCCCTCTTTGAATCAATACTAATGAGTGTAAGGTTCAAGTGATGTCCATCATCCATCCTCCCATTTTTCCCTCCACTATAATAGTTTTTTGTGCCTCTTCATGTGAAATAATTTATCCCATTCTACCTCTCCCTTCCTTCTGCACTCAATGTGCTTCTCTTTCTTATCCTTTAATTATTTTTATGTCATTTCCTCAAATTCACTTTATACCCATACCCTTTTCCGTGTATATTCCTTCCAGCTGTACTATTAGTGATATAATTTTTAAGAATTGCAAGTATCATCTTCCTATGTAGGGATGTAAACAGCTCAGGTCCATTGAATCCTTTAAGTTTCCTTTTCCCTTTTTACCTTTTTAGGCTTCTCTTGGGTCTTGATACTGGAAATCAAATTTTTTTCCTCAATTCTGGTTTTCTCCTTATGAAAGCTTGAAATCCTCCTATTCCATGAATGACCATTTTTTCCCTCAAAGTATTAGGCTTAATTTCACTGGGTAGTTGATTCTTGCTTGTAGTCTTGCCTCTTTTGACTTTCAGAATGTCATGTTCCATGATCTCTGATCATTTAATGTTGCAGCTGCTAAGTCCTATGTAATCCTGATAGTGGCTCCCTAATATTTGAATTGCTTCTTTCTGGTCATTTACATTATTTTTTCCTTGGCCTGATAGTTCTAAAATTTGAGTATAATGTTTCTTGCAGCTTTTATTTTGGGATCTCTTTTCCTGAGGTGATTGGTGGGTTCTTTTAATGCCTATTTTGCCCTTTAGTTCCAGGGTATTAGAGCAGTTTTTCTTGATAATTTCTTGAAAGATGCTGTCCAGGCACTCCTTTTGATTATGGCTTTCAGGTAGTCTCATGATTCTGACATTGTCTCTCCTGGATCTATTTTCCAGGTCAGTTGTTTTCCAGTGTGGTAATTTACAGTTTTTTTCTATTTTTTCATTCTTTTGAATTCATTTAATTGACTCTTTATAGAGTCATTAGCTTCCATTTGACCAATTCTAACTCTTAAGGAGTTGTTTTCTTCAGTTAGCTCTTGTACTTCCTTTTCCATTTGGCCAAGTTTCCTTTTGAAGGAGTTGTTTTTCCCAGGGGATTTTTGTGTCTCCAATTCTACTTTTTCAGCAGTTGTTTTCTTTGCCCAAGCTGTTGACTCTTTTTTTATAATTCTCTTGCGTCTCTCCATTTCTTTTTCCCAGTTTTTCTTCTATCTCTCTTATATGATTTTAAATCTCCTTTCTGAGCTCTTCCAAGAGTTCTTTCTGAGCCTGAGACCACTACCATTTTTTTTTGGAGGGGGGGAAGTTTTGCCCATAGGTGTTTTGACACTGTTGTCCTCTTCTGAGTTTGTGTCTTCATAAAATTTTTCTTTGACCTTATCAGGATTCATCATGGTAGGGGCATATGCATAATGATGGTGGTATGATGTTTTCCTGAAAGTGGTAATTGCATTGCCATAAGCCTGTCATTCACTCCCTTTGGGAGGCATACAGATAGACTATATCTGACTGCAAAACCTACACCAGCCATCACTGCAGACACTCCAGAAAAATGTAGATTTCCTATTTTGGTAAGTTAGCCTTCATTTGCCAGCCTTGTTTCACTTGGGGCTTTTGTTTGGAGGCAATACCTGCTGAGTTTTCTTTCAACAAGAGCTGTTTGTCATTTAGATCTACTGGGTTTGATGGTGATGTGGACAATATTTTCATGATGGTGATATGTTCAGGGATGGCAAAACATGTATATTTATATTCCAAACAAACTCAAATTCCTTTACAAATGGCCACAAAACATCCCAGATTAAAGGGTTAGTCAATTGCCCCATACCTTCTAGTGCACCCCCTTTTTTGGCTCTTAGGGAAGAGTAACTAAAGACAAAAAGTCACACATGTTATTTTTCATATGTGAGAAGATGTACATGGAGATAAAGCTGCTGTCTACTAAAGGTTGGATCAGTGAGGCACTCTCTAAAATCAAGTCTGGGTATTTAGGTGGAGGTATTGTTCAGGGTTATATGGAAAATTTTTCCTTATGAAAAATACCCTGTGTATTCACAAGATGAAACTAATTTAAAAAACTACTATCCTATTCATCTCAGTCACCAAACATAACTGACTGCAGCATGTTCATTATAACACATGCAATTTTCTACATTATTTCACAGGAAATTATTTCCTTGCTATCACTATAGTGAATCTGATAGGTGCAAAACAATATCTCAAGGTATAGGAAATGATGAGTTCCATGATCTTAGAAAAACAGACTTACATGAAATGTGTGTTTGTCCTTTGTTGCTGAAGACCATGCCATCAGAGAAATGGTGACATGACTTGCACTTGACTTTGTTTTGAGTGAGGGAGAGCTGTGCAGGTCACCAGCGTCACTTCTCCTCCAGAGTCATCTGAATCCAGTGACCAGATATTCATCAGGATGACTGGAGATGACCCAGCATGAGGCATTTGGGATAAGTGACTTGCCCAAGGTCACACAGCTAGTGAGTGTCAAGTGTCTGAAGTGAGATTTGAACTCAGGTCCTCCTGACTCCTGCACTGGTGCTCTATCCACTGCACCAAAATGAAAAATGAAATTAGCAGAAGCAAGAGAACATTATATACAGTAGCAGCAATATTGTTTTAAGAACAACTTTGAGTGACTAGGTCAGGTTGACTATTATGAATATCCAAAATAATGACAAAGGACGTACGAAGGAAGATGCTATCTGCCTCCCAAGAAAGAAACATTAAGAAATAAAACAAGTATTTCCATAACATAGTAGAAGAGAAAAAAAATGATCGCACATGAAACTACAAATCTATTATGTACAAATTGCTATTCCTTTTAAATATATAATAAAGTTATCATGTAATTTTTCTCCCTTCCCCCACCATTAGATAGAAACATACATACACACACACGCACACACACACACTCATAAAACCATTCTGTAAATCCTTCTATTGTTTGTTTTATTTCTTAAGTTCAAAATAAAAAAAAGAACTGATGGAATCTGAATGCAGATCAAAGCATATTTTCACTTTCTTTTTCATGTGTTTTTTTTCTTTTAGTCTGTGTCTTTTTCAACGACATGATCAATACGGAAATATGTTTTGCATGATTGCACATATATAACCTATATGAGTTTACTTATTGTAGCAAGAAGGGAGAGGGGTGGGAGAGGGAGAGAAAATTTAAAGCTCAAAATTTCTTTAAATGAATGTTAAAAAATTGTCTTTGTATGTAAATGGAAAAAAATAAAATACTATTTTTTTAAAAAGGAAATTATTTCCCTGCCTTAGTTCACCTCTTAGACAGTTAGGCAACAATTGGACAAACTGGGCAATGTGAACATAATGGCCTCTCAGGGAGCTACGAGAATTGACAACAGAGACAATTTTGGAGAAATATGGAAAGTATGAACTGACGCAGAGTGGTCCAGAGCAGAACCAAGAGAACAGTTTTTACAGGAACAGCAACATTGAAGGAAAATCAACTTTGAAAGACTTAAGAAATCTGATCAGAACAATGACCAACCATGTCTCCAAAGGACCAGTAACGAACATGTTACATTCTTCCTGAGAGAAGAGCGACACAAGATGTAGAAAAAAACAGACATTCTTGGACATGTCTACTGTGTAAATTCATTTTGCTTGACTATATTTATTTATTACAGGGATTACTCTATCATTTCTCTCTCTCTGTTTCTCTGTCTCTGTACTCTCTCTCCCTCCATCTCCCTTTGTCTTTCAGTCTCTATGTGTCTTTCTCTCGGTCTCTTGTTTTTCTGTCTTTCCCTCCCTTTTCCTCCCTCCTTCCGTTCCTCCTGCTTCTCTCTATTTCTGTCTGTCTTTCTGTCTCTGTGTGTGTCCCTCTCTGTCTCTGTCTCTATCTCTCTGTCTCTTTCTAGGGTTTTTTTTTTTTTAATGAGGCTTGAAATAGGGAGAGAAAAGGTAGCAATAGTGATGCCAAAAACAGGCCATTGTAACATTCTTTTAAATTCACAGAAGAGAATAGAAGTTCAGAAACCAACAAATGCGATGGGACCATTTTAAAAGCATTGTATAGAATTTACTAGGTGCTTTTCTATTAAAAAAAAAATAGTTGGCATAAATAGAGATTCATGGTTTTATATAGAATCTCTTTTTCTCTTCTGCCGTGTGTGTTGAAATATCTTTTTTTGTGTTTAAGTTAAAAATAGAAATAAAGTTAGAGTGGAGGTGAGGACACTCAGATTCCACTCCCACCTGAGGAAACTGAGGCACAGAGATTTGGCTGATTTGCTCAGAATTCTGTTGTTGATTGGTTGGCATTAAGTTTTGCAGTTCCATCTTTTTCAGTTCTACGTCCTGTAGTCATCCCTTTTCCACTCCCAGATTCATTCCACAGTTCATGTTTTCTTTCCTGGGTGGCCTGTCAGGACACGTCTTCCAGTTACGGAACGTGATGCATATTTGGGGCAGCTGTAATGGCACTTTTGTAGGAATGAGCTCCTGGCCATAGTGTAGATCTTGATGTGGGGGGAAGATCCTTTAAATTTTGGTGTTTTTCGGTCGTTCTGAAGAGTATGACCGAAAAGGGAGTATAGGATTTCAGACTGTCCCTGCCCCACTCCCCCGCCTTCACCCTCCCCTCCTCCTCGGCCAATTGCTCTGCCTGGTGAAAACTGAAGGAGGCGGGGAATTCCTCCAGCAACTTTGTCCCTTATTCACTGAAACGTTACTTTTTCTGCAGATCGACCCAAGGCCAGCTGGAGCCTGCTATCTTCTCTAAGAAGCAATTTTGGGTTCCTTGACTTAATACACTGAATTCGAGTAGGAGCTGCTGGGAGGAAAGCCCTTCCTGTCTACCTGACCAAGTGAGTTCAAGACATTCTATTCCTTGCCCCCCTCCCCGCCTCGGTCTCTTGTCTCTAATGCTGAGGAGGGAAAAATTGAGTCCTGGATGGCTCTCCCTAGAGCCATCAGCCATTCCCAGTCCCCAAACAGGACTCCAGCTTCCTTTTCCATCCAACAGGGAAGGAAGTAAAGGCAAGGGTAGGAGGGGGGTGCGGGGGGGGGGGAAGAGAAATGAGGTGAAGACTCCATCCTGCATGGAGACACCAGGGGAAGGAGAGTGTGAGTCAGGAGGAGAAGGAAGGAAAGCAGCTTTGGGGCTGAGTTCAGGTAATCTGTGAGCTGAGGAAGGGAGTCCGAGGTGACAAGACTGAGGAGAGCTGAAGTTTTAACAGGAGAGGAAAAGATCCAAGAACAAAAGAGTTGGAGATTTGTCCAAGAATCACTTACCTAGCAAAGTGGAGTATAATCCTGAATGAAAAAAATGGACGTTTAACACACTGAAAAACTTTCAGATATCTGTAACAAAAAGATCAGAACCCAATGGCAAATTCAAAATACAAGATCCAGAAGAAATATAAGGCAAGCATTAAGTATTAATTATAAGTCTCTCGTTAAGGTCAAACTGTTTACATATATATATGTATATATATATATATATACATATATATATGAAAATGTCATCAGTGTTCATAAAACTGTCATCATCACTAAGGTAGTTGGAAGAAAGGTTGGGGCTGAGTTGTATATGATGGGGTGATTCTAAAAAACAAAACTGAGTAGGAAAAGGTAAAAGGAAGCAATTATAAAAATGAAGCCTGAAAGGGAGAACTAAGGAGAAGATTCTGGAAAGATGGCAGAGTAGGTCAGAAAATTCCAAGCTCTCCAGATTTCCCTAAAAAACAAGACAAAACAGAAAACTTAGGGTGGTAAAAGGAAACAAGATTTGGAGCAAATCAATGGTCCTCCCGGAACAACCAGAAGAGAACAGAAGAAAAATCCCAGCACTGAGATTTGGTCCCTGTGAAGTGTAAACACCTCCAGGACAGTTCTGCTGAAACAGCAAATAAAAAGTTCTGGGGTGAGCTGAGTTTGAAGGTAGTCCTGCCATGATCAAAAAAAGAATCTTGATGCAATAATACAAGAAATAAGTAAAGAAAATTGTCCTTAAATGTTAGAACAAGAGGGGAAAGTGGAAATAGAAAAAATACACTGATCACCACCTGAAAGAGATCCCATGAGGAAGATTTTCAGGAATATCATATCTAAATTCCAAAACCGTCAGCTCAAGGAGAAAATACTGAAACAAGGACAAAACAATTCAAATATGGCAAGCCACAATTAGAATCACTCAAGACCTAGCAGTGGAAACACTAAAAGACTGAAGGTCTTGCAATATTTTTTATTGAAGAACAAAAAAATTGGAGTTGTGACTGAAAATATCATACCCAGCAAAGTTAAGCAGAATCCTGAACAAACAAAAAAAAAAAGGATATTTAATGAATTGCCAGACTATTAGGATTTTGTTGAAAAAAAAGGCAAAAAAACCCCAACCCTGAACTTAATATACACACAAGATCCAAGAGAAATAGAAGGTAAACATCAAAGACTAATTACAAGGGATTCAATAAGGATAAACTGCTTACTTTTTATACAAGAAAATGTGAATTATATGTCTAAGACTGTAATTAGTAATTGAGTAGTTCAAAAGAAAGGTGGAGGTAGAGATGAGTATGATGTGGTTCTAAAAAGTAATACCATCTAGAAAAAGGTAAAAAGAGTAGTTATCTTATATGTGAGGTGCAAGGGGAAGAACTGAAACAGAGGAATTAGATAAGAGAGGGCTGGTAGTTCTGGAACCCTATTCTCATTGGGAATGGGTTAAAGAGGGAACTATATATATGGGTGTAAAAGTCTTCTAAATTCAGAAAGAAATAAAAAGCTAATAGAATAGGGAGGGGGGAGGAATTTTTATAGGAAACCCTACTCACATCAGATCTAAGCTAAAGAAAAAGCAATATATATATTATATATATATATAATATATATATAGGAATAAAAGTCTTCTAAAGAGGGTGAGGGAATAGGATAAAAGGGGATCATAGAAGGGTGTCTAGATTAATAGGAATGGGATAAAGAGGGAACAACGTGTGTGTGTGCGTGTGTGTGTGTGTGTGTGAGAGAGAGAGAGAAAGAGAGAGAGAGAGAGAGAGAGAGAGAGAGAGAGAGAAGAGAGAGAGAGAGAGAGAGAGAGAGAGAAGTCTTCTAAATTTAGATAGAAACAAGGGGGCAAAGGGAAAGGGGGGAAAAGAGAATAAGGGAGGGATCCTGGGAAGGTATTAAATAATAGAAATCTAGGGTCTATTAAATAATAGAAGGGCAAGGTAGTGGGTAGAAATGAAGTCAGGAGTGATAGGAAATAAGAGACACACAAAATGAGACCAAGAGTAGAATTTACTAAGAAAAAAGAAAAGCAGGGGTAGTAATCATGGATGTCAGACAAAGTTAATGCTAAAATAGATTTAATCTAAAGAGAAAAATAGGCAAGCTACACTATATGTCAGCCATATTAATCAATATTGTTTTAGACCATTTAAAATATGTAGATAGTATAAGGTTGGAATGTTGCTGTGGTATAGGAAATGATGAGTTGGTGAATTTAGAAAAATATGGAAAGACGCAGACTTAAGAAGGAAGATGCTATCCACCTTCAGAGAAACAGAGCACAAACAAGTATAGTACAGTCTTAAATCAATGCATATGAATGTATAAGTGTATATATGTATATGATTATAGATATCTATGTATATGTGTGTATGTGTATGTGCATACATGCATGCATACGTACATCTGTGCTTAATTGTAGACTTCTTGGAGAATGGAGGGAAGAAGGGGGAGAAAACAATCAAGTAAGAAGTGCACAGCAGAGAACAAAATAAAACCTACAGGGAAGTAAAGAAAATATGGATAACCCTGAATACCATGTGTAGTATTTATTATAGGTATTTATTATGTAGGCTTTCTTAAAATGGAAATTCATTTTGTTAGATTTTTAATCTTCTCTTATGATCTGCTATACATATAGAAGTACTTTTTTTCCCTTTTCTTCTTTTGTATTTAAGTTTAAAATTTCAAAATATACCCAAAAGTATTTTATAGGCCTTCTTGAAATGGAACTTCATTGCTGCATGTTATGAATCTTCTCTTATGGTATACTGCGCACATGGCAATGCTTTTTTTCTTTTCTTATTTTGTATTTAAGTTTTAATATTTAAGTTTATATTATGTTTCTTTTTCTTGTCTCATTGGGTAAGTTTTAGTACTTATGTTTAAAATAGATTAATTTTCAAAAAAAAGAAAAGAACTTGTACAAAGGAAGCAGGTGGGGGAGAAGGGCTGATAATGTCGGAATCTTACTCTCATCTGAGT
The DNA here is from genome assembly GCA_023548195.1 of Bettongia penicillata ogilbyi. Classification (NCBI taxonomy): domain Eukaryota; kingdom Metazoa; phylum Chordata; class Mammalia; order Diprotodontia; family Potoroidae; genus Bettongia; species Bettongia penicillata. Next base: position 5,571,989 of record JAJHZJ010000391.1, on the reverse strand, counting down.
TGAAAGGGAAATAACACCTACATCTGCAACTGTGTAGAAGTCTTCTGAATGTGTAGAGAGGTGAGAAAACTGGGGGACACAGTGGGGGAAGGACTTTTAGAGGGGCATGTGGATTGGGATTTTGGAAGGTGGAGGGAGAGAATAGGAGTAACTTTTGGAGGGGTGTGTAGATTGAGCTTGGGGTGGGAAAGGGGATGGGGGACTCTTAGAAGGGTAGGTGAAGTGGGAGGTGGGGGGAAAAGATAAGGTAACATGGATAGGGTAAAAAGAAAGACTGAAAAAGAAAATAGTGAGTAAAAATACAATGGAGGGAAATTCACAAATAGTAATCATAACTTTGAATGTGAATGGGATGCTTATAGCAGCTCTTTTTGTGGTGGCAAAGAACTGGAAATTGCAGCGATGCCCATCAACTGGGAAATGGCTAAACAAGTTAAGGTGTATGGCTGTGATGGAACACTACTGAGCTATAAGAAATGATGAGCTCATTGATCTTATAAAAACATGGGAAGAGTTGTATGAAATGATGAAGAGTACCAAGAGAACATTATATGCAGTAACAACAATATAGTTTTAAGAATGATTTTCAGTGACTAAGTCATTTTGACTAATATAAATGCACAAGTTCTGAATAAGTTGTGGTATATGAATGTAATGGAATACTATTGTGCTATAAGAAATGATGAAGAAGTGAACTTCAGAAAAACCAGGAAAGATTTATATGAACTGATGCTGAGTGAAGTGAGCAGAACCAGGAGAACACTGTATACGGTAACAACCACAGTCTGCGATGACTGACTTTGATAGACTTAGCTCTTCTCAGCAATGCAAGGACCTAAAACAATTCCAAAGTTCTCATGATGCAAAGTGCCATCCACTTCCAGAGAAAGAACTATGGAATCTGAATGCAAAGTGAAGCAAACTTTTCTTTCTTTTTCTTTTTTTGCTCTTTTGTTTTATTTTGTCTTTTCTTTCTCATGGTTTCTTCCATTCATTATAATTCTTCTATACGATATGACTAATGTGAAAAATATGTTTAATAGGAATATATATATGTAAAACCTATTTCAGATTGCAGGCTGTCTTGGGGAGGGAAGGGGAAAAAATTTAAAACTTATGGAAATAAATGTTGAAAACTAAAAATAATTAAATTAACTTTAAAAATAAATAAATATGAAAGTTAAAATTAAAGGACATATGAAGAAAGATGCTATCTGCATACAGAGAAAAAACTGATAAATATAAGTATGTACGTGATAATTTTACATATATGTCTATTTGTGTCTAATAGTAACCATCTACCAATTAGAAAAGAAATCTGCCACATGTGCAGTTATTTGTTTGGAAATAAGAATCCATTACTCTTCTAATAATCGTAATAATTAATAAATATTTAATAACTCATTTATATAAAGCTTTGTAGTTTATTTGCAAAGCACATTATATTCATTATTTCATTTGAACCTCACAATTACCCTATGGGGTAGGAATTGTTATTATCTCTATTATATAAATGAAAAAACTGAGGCCAACTCTGGTTGATTGAAGTGACATATATAAGGTCACATAGCTAGTAAGTGTTTAAGGATTTGAATTCAGATTTTTTTTTAAATTTTAAATTTTGATTTTCAGTTCCAAATTCTCTCCTTTCTCAATCTATTGCAAAAACAAGGAATACTATATTCATTATACATATGGAGTCATGAAATTTACACATATATTTATTCATATCATTTATATCATATATTTACACATCTGACATGTAAAAAGAAAGAAAAATAAAGGAAAAAATAAATGCTTCAATTGGCACTGAGTCCATCAGTTTCTCTCTACAAGTGGATAGCATTATTCATCATGAATCCTTTGGAGTTGTGGTAGATCATTTTATTGATCTGAATTAATAAGTGTTTCATGATTGATTATTTTTACAATATTGCTATTACTATGTGCATTGTTCTGATTCTTCTCACTTCACTTCACATCAGTTCATATTAGTCTTCCAAGGATTTTCTGAAACTATCCCCTTCATCACTTATTATAACATATCTTATTACATTATATTAATATACCTAAATGAAGTGACTATAAAGCACTTAGCACAGTGCCTGGCATGTACATGGTAAGTGCTATGTTATTATTACCATTACTTTTCTAGCCATTCCCCAAATGATAGGCATCCCCTCAGTTTTCAGTCATTTGCCATCACAAAAAGAATTGATATAAATATTTTTCATATGTGGGTCTTTTTCATTTTTCTTGATTTCCTTGGGGAAATAGACATAGTAGCACTATTGTTGGGTCAAAATATATGCACAATTTTATAGCCCAATGGACATAGTTCCAAACTGTTCTTCAGAATGATTTTCTAGAGAGCAGAATGTTGATCTATGCCTAATTTCCTCTTGATTCCTCTCCAGTTTGGGGTACATCAAACACTAGGTAACTGTGTGCATTTGTTTCTGCACATAGGGCATCTAATCTATTACGTTGATCAACCTCTTATCCAGCACCAAATTGTTTTGATGATTATAGTTTGAGATCTAGTATTGCTAGAATTCTGTCCATCGAAGATGGCGGAGTAGAAGGACGCACGTTTACGAGCTCCGAAACCAAAACCCATAGATTTAATGTAAAAAGAGACCCCCATAACTTCTGGACCAGTGAAAGGGGTACAGAAACGGAGTGGAAGAGATTTCAGTGCCAGAGAGCCCTGGAGAGCCATCCCCAGGGTCTGTTGCACCCGGAAAGCAGACCCCACCCCAGCACTGCCCTGCCCGCGGCCACAGAGAAGCTGATCCGAGCAGGCATCAGGGACGGAAGCTCCGGCAGCCGGGAAAGTCCCTCCTCCCACAGAAGCTACAGTCAGTGAGAGAGAAGCCTGGGCTGGACGAGAGGGGGAGCAGGGCGTCTCCGTGACTCGGGCCCCCTCGGGAGGAAGCAGAGGCAGCAGAGACAGGGCAGGAAGCGGCGGAGGCAGAGGCGTGGGCGGCGGCTGAGGCAGCAGCAGCCCAGGTCTCAGGAATCCCCCAGCAGCAGGCAGGATCTTCATTACAGAAGGTCTCTGCATAAAACCTGAGGGAGTTGAGCCTGGGAGACGGCCCTGCCCCCACCCCGCTCTATTACTGAAGGCCTCTGCATAAAGCCCCTGAGGGAGCTGAGTCTAGGAGGCGGCCCTGCCCCCACCCCAGCACCAGAACAAAAGGTCACATTGATTAGCGCCGGCGGCCGGCGGGGAAAGTCTATTTGAATCTCAGACCCTAAGCACTAGCTGGGTGGATCTAGGCGGAGGTGGACACTAATCTCAGAAGTCAAGTAACTGGCTGGGAAAATGCCTAGAAAAGGGAAGAAAAACAAGACTATAGAGAATTTTTTCGAACAGATGCAAATGATCCCGACATTCGGATCTGATGAGGAAATATTCTCACCATCAGGGAAAGACGTGGAAGGTGGGGCCTTAGTACCCCAGACATCCCAGGGGGATGTCGGGTGGGCTCAGGCCTTGGAAGAGCTCAAAAAGGATTTTGAAAAGCAAGTTAGACAGCTGGAGGAAAAACTGGGAAGAGAAATGAGAGAGATGCAAGAAAAGTATGAAAAATGGGTCAATACCTTGCTAAAGGAGACCCAAAAAAAATGCTGAGGAAATTGACACCTTGAAAAATAGGCTCACTCAATTGGCAAAAGAGGTTCAAAAAGCCAATGAGGAGAAGAATGCTTTCAAAAGCAGAATGAGCCAAATGGAAAAAAGAGGCTCAAAAGCTCACTGAAGATAATAATTCTCTCAAAATTAGAATGGAACAGATGGAGTCTAATGACTTTACAAGAAACCAAGAATTCACCAAACAAAACCAAAAGAATGATAAAATGGAAGAGAATGTGAAATATCTCATGGGAAAAACAACTGACCTGGAAAATAGATCCAGGAGAGACAATTTAAAAATTATGGGACTACCTGAAAGTCATGATCAAAAAAAGAGCCTAGACATCATCTTCCCAATGAAATTATCAAGGAAAACTGCCCCTGACATTCTAGAACCAGAGGGCAAAATAAGTATTGAAAGAATCCATCGATCACCACCTGAAAGAGATCCAAAAAGAGAAACTCCTAGGAACATTGTGGCCAAATTCCAGAACTCCCAGGTCAAGGAGAAAATCTTGCAAGCAGCTAGAAAGAAACAATTCCAGTACTATGGAAATACAATCAGGATAACTCAAGATCTAGCAGCTTCTACATTAAGGGATCGAAGGGCGTGGAATAGGATATTCCAGAAGTCAAAGGAACTAGGACTCAAACCAAGAATCACCTACCCAGCTAAACTGAGTATAATACTTCAGGGGAAAATATGGTCTTTCAATGAAACAGAGGACTTTCAAGTATTCTTGATGAAAAGACCAGAGCTGAAAAGAAAATTTGACTTTCAAACACAGGAATGAGAAGAAGCATGAAAAAGTAAACAGCAAAGAGAAGTCTTAAGGGACTTACCAGAAGTGAACTGTTTACATTCCTACATGGAAAGACAATATTTGTAACTCTTAAAACTTTTCAGTATCTGGGTAGTTGGTGGGACCACACACACACGTACACACATGCACACACACACATATACACACATGCACACACATACAGAGACAGAGAACACAGATTGAACTGAATAGGATGGGACCATATCTTAAAAGAAATTAAGGTAAATGGTGAGAGAGAAATGTAGTGGGAGGAAAGAGGGTGAAATGGAAGGGGGTAACATATGTCATTTAAGAGGCAAGTAGGAAACTTTTTTAGTGGAGGGAAAAAGAGGAGAGCTGAGAAAAAAAAATACAAAACAAAAAACCAAGAAGTTTACCCTCATCATATTTGACTAAAGGAAGGAATAAAATGCACACTCATTTTGGTATGAAAACCTATCTTACAGTATAGGAAAGTGGGGGAGAAGGAGATAAGCAAGGGGCGGGGATGATGGAAGGGAGGGCAAAGGGAGGAGGGAGCAATTTGAAGTCAACACTTGGGGAGGGACAGGATCAAAAGACAGAAGAGAAACAATGAGGGGCAGGTTAGGAGGGATGGCAATTCAGTTAGTCTTACACAACACGACTATCAGGGAAGTCATTTGCAAAACTACACAGATATGGCCTATATTGAATTGCCTGCCTTCCCAAAGGGAATGGGTGGGGAGGGAGGGATGGGGAGAATTTGGAACTCAAAGTTTAAGGAACAACTGTTTAGTATTGTTGTTGCTACTAGGAAAGAAGACATACAGTTAATGAGGAATAGAAAGTCATCTGGCCCTACAGGAGAAAAGAGAAGATGGAGACAAGAGAAGGGAGGGATGACAGAAGAGAGGGCAGATTGGAGATAGGGAAAATTAGATTGCTTGGGGTATTGGGGTGGGGGGAGGGGATAAAAGGGGGAGAAAACTTGGGAACCCAAAATTTTGTGAAAATGAATGTAAAAAGTTAAATAAATAAATAAATGAATAAAATAAGCAAATCAAAAAAAAAAAAAAAGAATTCTGTCCATCACTTTTTCCTCCATTAGTTCCCTTCATATGTATGACCTTTTGTTCCTCCAGATGAATTTTGTTATTTTTTTCTATCTCTACAAAGTAATTTTTTGGTAATTTGGTATGACACAAAATAAGTAAATTAATTTAGGTGGTACTGTCATTTTTAAAATATTGGATCAGCCTATATATGAGCAATTAAAATTTCTCCAGGGGCGGAGCCAAGATGGCGGAGTAGAAGGACGCACATTTACGAGCTCCGAGCCCACAACCCATGGAATTGAGGTAAAAGGAGATCCCCATAAGTTCTGAATCTCTGCAGGAGGTGCATAAACATAGGGGAAGAGATTTCCGTTCCACTGAACCCTGGAGAGCCGTTCCCGGGGTCAATCGCACTCCGGAAAGCGGACCCCACCCCCACCCCTGGCTGCGGCCCCAGAGAAGCTGACCCGAGCAAACTTCAGAGAGGAAAGCTCCGGGGGAAGCTCCGGCAGCTGGGAAAGTCCCTCCGCCCACAGAAGCTACAGGTCAGTAAGAAAGAAGCCTGCGCTAGGGGAGGGGAGCGGAGCATCTCCGTGACTCGGGCCCCCTCGGGAGGAAGCGGCAGCGGCAGAGACGAGGGCAGGAAGCGGCGGAGGCAGAGGCGTGGGCGGGTGGCTGAGGCGGCAACGGCCTGGGACTCAGGAATCCCCCAGCAGCAGGTAGGATCTTCAATACTGAAGGTCTTTCCAACCTGAGGGAGCCGAGCAGGGGAGACGGCCCTGCCCTCACCCTGCTCTACTGCTGAACGCCTCTGAATAAAACCCCCCAAGGGAGCTGAGCACAGCAGGCGGGGGGCCCCCCACCCCGCCCCTACCCGCTCCGTTCCAGAAAGTCTCTGCGGAAAGCCCCTGAGGGCCCAGGCTTAGGAGGCGGCCCTGCCCCCACCCCTGCGCCAGAACTAAAGCTTGCCGGGAAAGCACATTTGAATCTCAGAGGCCAAGCACTAGCTGGGCGGATCCAGGCGGGGGTGGAAAGGAATCTCAGAAGTCAAGTAACTGGCTGGGAAAATGCCTAGAAAGGGGAAGAAAAAATAAGACTTTAGAGAGTTTTTTCCAACAAATGCAAATGATCCCGACCTTCGGATCTGATGGGGAGGACGAGAACATATTTTTCCCATCAGGGAAAGATGTGGAGGGCGGGGCCTCAGTACCCCAGACACCCCAGGGGGGTGTTGGGTGGGCTCAGGCTTTGGAAGAGCTTAAAAAGGATTTTGAAAAGCAAGTTAGACAGGTGGAGGAAAGACTGGGAAGAGAAATGACAAAGATGCAAGAAGAGTATGAAAAAAAGGTCAATATCTTGGTAAAGGAGACCCAAAAAAATGCTGAAGAAATTAACACCTTGAAAAATAGGCTCACTCAATTGGCAAAAGAGGTTCAAAAAGCCAATGAGGAGAAGAATGCATTCAAAAGCAGAATGAGCCAAATGGAAAAAGAGGCTCAAAAGCTCACTGAATTTAATAGTTCTCTCAAAATTAGAATGGAACAGATGGAGTCTAATGACTTTACGAGAAACCAAGAAATCACCAAACAAAACCAAAAGAATGATAAAATGGAAGAGAATGTGAAATATCTCATGGGAAAAACAACTGACCTGGAAAATAGATCAAGGAGAGACAACTTAAAAATTATGGGACTACCTGAAAGCCATGATCAAAAAAAGAGTCTAGACATCGTCTTGCATGAAATTATCAAGGAAAACTGCCCTGACATTCTAGAACCAGAGGGCAAAATAAGTATTGAAAGAATCCATCGATCACCACCTGAAAGAGATCCAAAAAGAGAAACTCCTAGGAACATTGTGGCCAAATTCCAGAACTCCCAGCTCAAGGAAAAAATCTTGCAAGCAGCTAGAAAGAAACAATTCCAGTACTGTGGAAATACAATCAGGATAACCCAAGATCTAGCAGCTTCTACATTAAGGGATCGAAGGACGTGGAATAGGATATTCCAGAAGGCAAAGGAACTAGGACTCAAACCAAGAATCACCTACCCAGCTAAACTGAGTATAATACTTCAAGGGAAAATATGGTCTTTCAATGAAACAGAGGACTTTCAATCATTCTTAATGAAAAGACCAGAGCTGAAAAGAAAATTTGACTTTCAAACACAAGAATGAGAGGAAGCATGCAAAAGTAAACAGCAAGGAGAAGTATTAAGGGACCTACCAGAAATGAACTGTTTGCATTCATACAGGGAAGGACAATATTTGTAACTCTTAAAACTTTTCATTATCTGGGTAGTTGGTGGGACCACACATACACATGTACACGCATGCACACACATACACACATGCATTCACATGCAGAGACAGAGAGCACAGATTGAACTGAATAGGATGGGACCATACCTTAAAAGAAATTAAGGTAAATGGTGAGAGAGAAATGTAGTGAGAGGAAAGAGGGGGAAATGGAAGGGGGTAACTATATGTCATTTAAGAGGCAAGTAGGAGATGTTTTTAGTGGAGGGAAAAAGAGGAGAGCTGAGGAAAAAAAACAAACAAACAAACAAAAGTTTACCCTCATCACATTTGACTAAACGAAGGAGTGAAATGCACACTCATTTTGGTATGAAAACCTATCTTACAGTATAAGAAAGCGGGGGAGAAGGAGATATTCGGGGGGGGGATGATGGAAGGGAGGGCAAAGGGAGGAGGGAGTAATTGAAAGTCAACACTTGGGGAGGGACAGGATCAAAGGACAGAAGAGAAACAATGAGGGGCAGGTTAGGAGGGATGGCAATTCAGTTAGTCTTACACAACACGACTATCAGGAAGGTCATTTGCAAAGCTACACAGATATGGCCTACAATGAATTGCCTGCCGTACCAAAGGGAATAGGTGGGGAGGGAGGGATGGGGAGAATTTGGAACTCAAAGTTTTAGGAACAATTGTTTAGTATTGTTGTTGCAACTAGGAAAGAAGACATACAGTTAATGAGGAATAGAAAGTTATCTGGCCCTACAGGAGAAAAGAGAAGATAGAGACAAGGGAAGGGAGGGATGACAGAAGAGAGGACAGATTGGAGATAGGGAAAATTAGATTGCTTGGGGTATTGGGGTGGGGGGAGGGGAGAAAAGGGGAGAAAATTTGGAACCCAAATATTTGTGAAAATGAATGTAAAAAGCTAAATAAATAAATAAATAAAAAGAAAAGAACCTAAAAATAAATAAATGAATGAATGAATAAATAAATAAATAAATAAATAAATGAAAAAGAAATCAGATAATCTGATATTGTATCATGGTGTATATCATGATAATTGTTTGCTTTTAATACATGTTTTTTTTCTCATCCCGTACTTGGGTTTCATTGTCAAGCTAAAAAGACCTGGTTTCAATTTGTTATTCAATTGGGATGCATTGAATTAATAAATTGATATACTTGGAAGCCTGAAAAAAAAAAAAAATTTCTCCAATTATTTAGATGTCTTTACTGTTGTATGAAGACTGTCTTCTAATTGTGTTCATGTGGTTCCTGTGTGTTGGTAGGTAGACTGCCAAGTGTTTTATACTGTCTGCAGTTGTGTTAAATGAAATTTCTTTTTCTATCATGTCTTACTGGGTTTTGTTAACAAAAACAGATAATAGAGAGATAGACAAACATATATCATTATGTATATCATTTATAGATATATATAGCAATGCTTATGATTTGTGTGATTTTATTTTTTTTCCAGGAATTTTATTAAAGTTGATAATTGTTCAACTAGTTTTTTAGTTCACTCTCTAAGATTCTCCAACTAAACCATCATATACCTGCAAAAAGTGATGATTTTGTTTCCTTGTTGCTTATGCTAATTCCTTCAATTTCTTGTCTTATTGCTCTAGCTAGCATTTCTACTACAATATTGAATACCAATGCTGATACTGGACAGCCTTGCTTTAACCTTGAGCTTAATGGAAAATCTTCTAGTTTATTCCTCTTACACATAATTATATTACATGCAATTGATTTTAGACATATATTACTTATCATTTTAGGAAAAGCTTCATTTACCCCTAGGCTTTCTAATATTGGGGGGTTTTTTGGTTTCAAATAGGAATGGGTATTACATTTTGTCAAAAGCTTTTTCAGCATCTTTGCAGATCATAGTAAGACTTTTGTTATTTTTCATATTAAGATGGTCAGTGTTTATAGTTTTCCTGATATTCAGCCCTGCATTCTTGGCATAAATCCAGCCTTGGTATAGTGTATGGACTTTATGATATATTGTGATGGATCATTGTATTGATCAGAAATAGCTGAGTCTTTCACAATTATTATCACAATATTGCTGTTACTGTGTACCATAATCTCCCACTTCTGCTCACTTCACTTTGCATCAACTAAGTATGCCCAGAATTTTCTGAAACTACCCTCTTCATTATTGCTTACAACTCAGTGTTATTCCATCATAATACCACAATTTATTCATCCATTTCCCCATTTGATAAGCATCTCCTTGGTTTCTAATTCTTTACCACTACAAAAGTTGCTATAAATATTTTTGTACACAAGTCCTTTTCCTTTTCCCTTGATGTCTTTGGGGTACGGACCTAGGTAGCAGTATTACTGGGTCAAAAGGTATGCAAAGTTTTATTGTCAAGTTCTTGAAAAAAAAAAGGTTAAATGAGTTAAAGGAACAGATAGATAATAAAACTATATTAGTTGGGAATACATTTGGCTGCATAGAACAACCTCCCGCACACAGAGCTGGAAACTGTTGAAAACTAGCTCCCTTTGGACTTTCATCTTCTTTCTAGGAACTTAGAGAACCAGAATTTCCTGTCTTAGAGACCTTCCCCAGGTGGTTGATCCTCTCAGACAATTTCTCTAACATTTATGTTGGACTCTCCTTTCTCTGCAGAGGAGCATCTGTCATGGACAGGATTAAGGTGACAGAAGTCTTTGAGGGCATATCTATGCCAGGAAACTTGCACACCCAAGAGAGCCTGCATGCTGCCACCAACTTCCAGTTCCAAGACACAGATGTCCTCTTGGTCACCTTTCCAAAGTCAGGTAACAGAGGCAGTTAGCAGAACTGAATCCCTGTAAAACTGTGAAACAGTTCTTGGCTTTGTCCAACCTTCCCATCTCCCTTTCAATGCCCCTGTTCCTCCTTCTTGGTGCCCTTCCCATCCCAAATACCTCCATCATATACCTGATCAATGCCCATTTCTTTTTTTCTAGCCCTCTGAAATTTCTATCTTGTGTTTGGTGGGAAATTGTCCTTACGAGGTCTACTGGGTCTAAATTCATGTATGATAACCCTAAGAGTCATTCCATGATGGCTTTCCATAGCAAGCAAAAAAAAGTAGATCAGTTAGCTTGGATTTTTCTGTTTGGGTGACTCAGAGTTGAGTTGGGTTTCCTCCAGATTAGTCCCCTCCATCTGCCAAACTGTGAGCTTTGGGAGGAGTTAATCAGATGCCAAGACTCTTAGTTAATATCCATTCCCAGAAATCTGTGACTCTGCTCTGAATGCGGTGCCTTTTGGTCTTCCAACCTGATCCTCTCCTTTCTTTTGGGACTCACTTGTTTTAATGCCTCCTTTTGGGGCTTAGCATGGAAATGCTGCCAAGAGTGACCTCTCTACTGTGCCAGAGTTTGACGATGAAGAGTAGGTGTGCAAGGTGGTGGGAAAGGAAAGAGAAGAATCTTCTGCATGCATGTGGAGTAGATATTTAGTGGGAGAGATGTAAAGAGTTCCAGTGTTATGGGTTTTTCAGAAGATGTCATGCAAACAAAATATAGATAGGAGAAATTGGAGACAGTGCCAGATGGGATGCTTTATTATGAAGAGCAATTGGGAAAAGCTTCTTTTTTTTCCTTTTCAAATTATTATTTTTTAGTTTATTTTAAACTCAAACACCAGATCACAAATACAGAATAGAGAAAAGAAACAAAAACATATCATAAAGTTAAATATTGGAACTTAAGCACAAAGTAAGAAAGCGGGGGGAAGTATGTCATGTGCATAGCAGAATATAAGAGAGGATTCAAAATATGTATTAATAAATTTTCATTTCAAGAGAGCCTGCATAATAAATCCTACCCACTATGTTGAGAGCTGTCCATCTTTGCTTCCTTGTAAGTTTCTTTTTGTTCTAAGCTAATTTTTTGCTTTGTTCTTCTCACACACACCCCAAGGCTATAATTAAATGTTACCTATTAACTGCAGGATTGAAAACACCCAATTCTATTGGGTATTTAAAGCCCTCTTCCTCCAATTTTCTTACCCATTTCTTCTCCCCATAAACTCTGCCATCCAGACAAATTGATCTACTGGCTGTTCCTCACACACAGTGCACTATCTCTGATTTCTGTGCCTTTGCATTTATCCTCCTGAATTCTGAGAATGCTCCCTTCACTTCCACATCATGGAATCTCTGGTTACCATGATGATAGAGGGCAGGATTTGGGCTTTTCCAATCAAATTCTACTTTCCATCTAAGGGTTTGAACTCCCCTTGTATCATCATGCCTCCCCACAATAATTTAAATTAATTAATTTATTTTTGATAGATTTTAAGTTCCAAACTCTCTCTCTCCTTCCTTCCCCATCTGATGAGGGAAGGCCACCATTTGATGACGATTTATAAACATATGTACCCAATAGTCAAAGGATAATTTTCAGATGAAGAAATTAAAGTTATCTATAGTCATGTAAAATGCTCTAAATCACTACAGATTAGAGAAATACAAAATAAAACAACTCTGAGGTACCACCTCATACCCATCAGATTGGCTAATATGACAAAAAGGAAAAATGACATATGTTGGCGAAGATGTGGGAAAATTGCAACGCTAGTGCAGTTGTAAACTGAACCAACCATTCTAGAGAACTACTTGGAACTATGTCCAAAGGGCTATAAAACTGTGCATAATCTTTGATCCAGCATTACCACTACTAGGTCTGTATCCCAAAGAGATCATAAAAAATGCAAAAGAATCCACATGCACAAGAAAAATTTATAGCAGCTCCTTTTGTGGTGGCAAAGAATGGGAAATTGAGAGGATGCCCATCCATTGGGGAATGACTGAACAAGTTGTAGTATGTGAATGTAATGGAATAGTGTTGTGCTCTAAGACATGATGAGCAGGTGGATTTCAGAAAAACCTGGAAAGACTTACATGAACTGATGCTAACTGAAGTGAGCAGAACCAGGAGAACATTGTACACAGAAATGGCAATGTGTGATAACCAACTTTGATAGACCTACTTCTTCTCAGCAGTACAACAATCTAAGATAGTTTCAAAAGGCTCATGATGGAAAATACGATCCACATCCAGAAAAATAACTGTGGAGTCTGAATGTAGATGAAAGCATACAATTTTCTCTTTTTTTTCTTTTTTTGTGGTTTTCCCTTTTGTTCTGATTTTTCCTTCACAACATAACTAATGGGGAAATATGTCTAATAGGACTGTATATGTATAGCCTATATCATACTGCATGCCATCTTGGGGAGGGAAGAGGTAGGGAGGAAGAAAAAAATTGGAACTCAAAATTTTATAAAAGTGAATCTTTACATGTAATTGTAAAAAATAAAAAACTATTAAGTGGGGGGAAATATGTAAACCATACTATGCATACTTCTATTTATCACTTCTTTCTCTGGAGATGAATATCATCTTCTTTCATGGGTCCTTTGTAGTTGATTTGTCTTTTTAGTATTCAAAATGACTTGGTTGTTCAAAGTTATCCTTTGAACAATACTTCTATAAATGTATACAATGTTCTCTTGCTTCTGCTCATTTCACTTTATTATTCTATGCAAGTCTTTCCATGTTTTCTAAAATCAGCCGGTTTATCACCCACCACCACCTTCCAGTTTTCTTTTATATGTTGTCTTCTCCCATTAGATTGTAAGCTCCTTGAGATCAAGAACAGTCTTTCTTTTCCTTATTTGCGTTGCCAGTACTTAGCCCAGTGTCTGTGGCACCTAATAAGCGCTTAATCAATGTTTATGGAATTGAATTGACAATCTACCTTGTTTCTGCCTTGTATGTGTCTTGTATACACCTATATATGTACATATTGGTCACATTACATAGAATGTAAGCTCCTTGAAGTCAGGGAATGTTTTCTCTGTTATTTTTAGTGCTTAGAACAGTGCCTGGGACACAGTGAATGCTTATTAAATGCATATTAACTAATTGAAAGGGAGGGTAAATCCAGAGGAGAAGCAATTTGCCTTGATTCCCTCTGCATCTCAGAGATGTTCCCTCTCCTGTCCATCACCTCTCCACAAAAGTTTTTTGGATTAACATAGCATGTAATAAATTGGAGGTCAGAATGGAAGGTGCCCCAACTCTTTTGTCTTTCTGGAACAACTCAAGTTTGTCTACTTCCACAGTCATGAAACCTCAGATCTGTAGGCCCTATTTCTTTTTTTAAAATACATTTTTTTTCAGTTATTAGGCATTTATTTTTCTCCTTCCACTTCCCCCTCCACCAGAAAAAGAAGTAAAACCTACTTTGTTACCTACATTTGTTACCTACATAATAAATATACATAGTCAAGCATGACACATTCTCATATTGGCAATATCCAAAAAGGTAGGTCTCATTCTGCATATTTAGTGCATCACCTCTTCATCAGGTGGGATACATTTTTCATCACTGGTCCTTTGGAATCACGATTTATCATTGAGTTGATAAGAATTCTTAAGTCTTACAAAATAGTTAATTTCTATAATGTTATTGTATAAATGGTTTTCTAGATTCTGCTTATTTCAGTCAGCATCAGTTCATATAAGTCTTCCCAGATTTCTCTGGAACTATCTCCTGCATCATTTCTTATTAGCAAAATGGAATAGAAGCCCTATTTCAAAAGTCAACAGATTAATTAGTAAGGATGAATACATCTGAAGAGACAGCATAGGATGAGAAGATTGAATGCGTGACTCAGATGAGAAGACCTTGAACCCGCTTCCTTTTATACACATCCTATAGTATTGGGCTACCTTAGAAGACTAGGATGGAGGTTGGTACCAGAGGCAAGTCAGACTCCATGCCTCCTACACAATATGATCCTACATGATTTCCCTATGGTTGTGTTCTGGGTGACAAGCAGCTCCCATCGCCCAGCCCAGACTGCTCTCCATCATTCAGATGTACTCTGATTTGATGAAGGAAAGGACATGGACCTCTAGTTTTTCAGAGGGGCCATTACTAAATTCTAGAAGGCCAATGGCAACAGAACCCTGGAAAAGCCAGAGAAGACAGGGGTAAAAAGAGATCTAGAGGACATTTGTGCCCAGAGGCTAATACAGAATCATAGAATTAAAGCTAGAAGGGACCTTAGAGATCATCAAATCCAATCCCCTCATTTGAAATGAAGTGACTTGACCATACTCCCACAGAAAGTAAGTGCCTGAGGCTGGCTTTGAACTCAAGTTTTACTAACTCCAAGCTGAGCATTCTATCCACAAAGCCTCTTAGCTTCCTTTGAGTTGAGTTCACATTTTCCAAGCTAATAATAATATAATAAATTAATTAGTAATTGTTGAAATTAATAATAACATAATAAGTTTGTGTAACACATAACTTTTTTTTTTGAGACAATTGGGGTTAAGTGACTTGCCCAGAGTGGCACAGCTAGTAAGTGTCTAAGGTTGAATTTGAATTCGGTTCCTCTTGACTCCAGGAATGGTACTCTATCCACTGTGCCACCTAGTTACCCTAATCTTTAATTTCTCAAAACACTTTCACATTTGTTGTTATTGTTGCTGTTGATTAATAACATTTGTATAATTAAGATTTTTGAAATGTTTTACATTTGAATCTCACTTAATGTTATCTCACTTGATCCTCAAGATAATACTTTGAGGTATTATTAGCCCCTCTTTATAGATAAGAAAAAGAGGTTGAAAGTGATTAAATGACTTACCCTAGCAAATGTCTGAGGCAGGGTTTGAATTCAGATCTTTCTGACTCCAAGTCCAACACTCAATCCATTGTGGGAGCTTCAGAAGCATTCTACCAAATAGACCCAGAAGGATTTATAATCACCATCGGTCAGCTTGAGAGGAAATGGAGAGACCCAAGATTAGCTCAGTTAATTGACGAATTAGAAATAGAAACTAGGTACCAAAAGAGCACTTCACCTGCCCACCTGTTATCTCTCATTCTTACCAGTCATCTCTTCCTATTATGCAAACAAAGTCAGGGGCTTGTGCTACTAGTCCATGAAGATGAAGAGGTTTAAAAATCCCCTTTAAATTAATCAATCAACAGACATTTATTAGGCACCTATTATGGGAAGAAATAAACATTTGTTAAATATCTACTATATGCCAGACCCCACAGACACAAATAAATTAAAAACATTTTTATCTATGTGAAACATCTTGAGGAAATAAAAGTGACAAGATCTGGCAAATATTTGGACGTTTCGAGTCAAGGTAAGGGAAAGAGAAGAGTTTAGAATGACAATTTCAGAGATGACTTCAAAGAAGCAGACTTGATGGGCTGTCCCAGTTCAGCCATGTCCAGTATCAGATCACTCCACTTGTCTTCTCTCCCTCTGATTTCCAGCTCCCCAGTATACAAGGTACCTGCCCTGTTAATAAATAGGTCCCTAATTCTTGAAAACCCTGTAGTCTATTGACTACAAGAAAACCAAGGCAACAGGACTCACCAAAGCAACCTTCTTTTAAAATTCAGACACTGCTATGGAAAGAATGTTTGCCCTGGAATCAGAGGACTGGGTTTGTTTCATAGATATAGATCTGGAAGGAATTTCAGAGGCCTTAGACTCCTCATTTCAAAGATGAGTAAATGGAGAGGAGTTAAGTTCATAGAGGTGAGAAGCATCAAAGGGAAAGATTTGACCCCAACCCTCTGTTCTTCTTAATAGATTGAGAGATCTTGTAAGAGTAAATGGGGTATGGATCGGGGAAGTACCTGATCCACGTCATCTCTTCTGCCATAAAGTTTCTTCCAGTTCAAAATCTCCAATCCAGGACTCTTTTAGGGTTTGATGGTTCAGTGGATAGAGCCATGTACCTATAGGAAGACCTGAGTTCAAATTCAACCTCAGACACTTCTAAGGTGTGTGACCCAGGCAAGTCACTCAATCTATTTCCACAACTATATAGTGGAAATAATAACAGCACCTTCCGCCCAGGTTTGTTTTGGAAGTGAGATAATATCTGTAAAGTGCTTAGCCTGGCTTATAGGAGGTACAGCATAAATGCATATTCCGTTCCCTTCCTTCTCCCCACCTTTGTATCTCTAGTACCTAGCACCGGGTCTGCCACCTACTGAAATACTCTATAACACTCGAATCTACAATCTCATCTATCCAGGTATCTCTTCCAATGTTGCAGACCTCAACCCATCCATACTTACTGATCCCATGTAATTCTTGTCCATGCCCTCTCTTAAATTTGCCACAGGGGGTCCTCCCAATGGGCTTCCTCAATTTCTCCTGACATTGGAGAGCACTTCGACTGTCCACCTGTCATCGAGTTCATCGTCTCTTCCTATTATACAATCCTTGATGTCATCTTAAACTCCTGTTGACTCCTTCAGGGATTCTTCATCAGTTATATGTGGCAGCCTGTCGTTACTCATCATGCCCCTCTCTATTTTCCTCTATTGGGCACTAATTTTTAATTCTTCTTAGGCAGTTGCATTCTATACCTTTTATAGCAACACTAGTAGAATGCCAGTATTAAAAACGATATACCTTCATCTTCACGGAAAGATTGGGATCAATAACAGAGCTACAAGCAATCTCGCTTTCTTTCCTCCTTATCAATGGACCCCCAGTGCATTGTCCATCTGTCCCATTTGTCCCAGATACATATAATTAAGACCAAGATCTCTAGAGTGTCACATTTAAATATATGTCGAAATCTGGGCAAAAGACCTTCTTGGACTTTTCTGTGTGGATGGACAAGCCAAATTCCCTTGATCCCTGCAATCTTCTAAGACGCAACACAATTAGTAAAATGTTATCTGCAAACAGGCATCTGGAGAACCTCCACATACACAGAGAATCCCTCCTTAATCTGAACTCTGCTCTGATCTCTTCCATCACAGTAGCAAAAAGCTCTGGCATGCTTACATCTCCCTCTTTCATGCCTTAGCCAATGTTTGTTTGCTTGCTTGCTTCTAAAATGAGTTTTATATTTTTTAAAATATTTTAATTTTTTCTAATTACCTCTAAAAATTGACATTCATTTTAAAAAATATTTGAGTTCCAAATTCTTCCCCTCCCTCTCCTCCTCCCTCATTGAGAAGGCAAGCAATTTGATATACCCTAGTTTAATGTGCAGAAATACAATACATATTTCAATATTACTCATGTTATGAAAGAAAATACAAGGCAAAACAAAACAAGCCACAAGAAAGACAAAGAAAGCAAAGAAGCCAATGTTTACGAATAGAGCATCATTGAGTAGGGTTATTTCTTCTGCTGTTTGCTTGTAGGAATCTTGAGTGAATTTGATATGTGAATGCTGATCATTTTATTGTAAAAGGGCCTTGGGGTCAGGGTAATGTTCTACTGAACCAAATGCTTTTTCATAGTCAAACAAGAAACACAATGGGATGTCACATTCTCTCCGTCGTTCAGTTAATTGTGAGATGCTGAAGATGTGATCCATTGTTGAATATGAATTGGAAAAACCTGGTTGCTCCTTGCTAATACTTTTATCAAGGATAGCCTAGACTCACATATGGATGATTCTCATAGAAATTTTATACAGATGGAAGAGTAGGGATATAGGTTGGTAATTAATGATGTTTTCTCTGTCACCTTTTTTAAGGTATCAAGTGGATAGAGTGCTAGGCCTGGAGTCAGGAGAATCTCAGTTCAAATCCAGCCTCAGACACTTACTAGTTACGTGATCTGGGCAAGTCACTTAATCTCTTTTTGCCTCAGTTCACTCAACTGTAAAACAGGAATAATAACAACACCTAACTCGCAGGGTTATGATATGATATAATTTGATAAGATAATATTTGTAAAGCACTTAGTCCAGTATCTGGCACGTGGTAGGTGTTATATAAATGTTTATTTCCTTCCCCTTTACTAATAAGACCCGAGGCTTTTTCCCATGTGTTTGACATCCTCCTTTACTTGAGACACCTTGTATATCAGTCTCTCAGTGCCCTCACAGCTGTGGCCCCTCTAGCATAGATCTCTGTTTTCACTTGGTCCCATCCAACTGTTTTTCTCAAAATTTTCCTTTTAATGCCATTTCTACCTCTCATTATAGAGTACATCTGGAACTCTGATGTTAAGGTTCATATGTGGTGGTTCCACTATCCTTGGTAGGGGATAGAGTTTGTTAGGTAGAGCAGTGGATAGACTATCATACCTGAAGTCAAGAAGACTCATCTTCTTGAGTTCAAATCTGGCCTCGGACATTTACTAGATGTATGACCCTGGGCAAGTCACTTAATCCTATTTGCCTCAGTTTCCTTATCTGTAAAATGTGCTGGAGAAGGAAATGGCAAGCCCCTCCTGTATCTTTGCCAAGAAGAACCCAGATGGGGTCATAAAGAGTCAGAGATGACTAAAAACAACAACAAAATAGTGAATTTTTGCAAACCTCCATTTTTCCTCTATGTGTAGTTCTCCATCCATTCTCATCCTGGAATGCCTGTGGGACCCCTTGTTGCCTATCTTGCCAAACGTTTCTTTCAAGTGGTTTCATTCATTGCTCTTCTCTGTTTTATGAGATAACACTGCTTATAATCATCCATCATCCTTTTCTCATACTATTAGAGAAAAAAACTAAAATAGTACACTATGTTTAGGTACCAGTCTGCCAGAAACAATTTTAAATTAAGATTAATCTTATTATATTATTTAAGATTAATGTAATTCCAAGCCATTTCTGATTTAGAAAAGGAAATGTTCAAATGGCAACCTCATGCCCTCCAATTGTCTCTGCTCCAAGAAGATTTTAGGTAACATTTATAGGAGTCCAAGAAAGAAATTAAGATATTTAACTGTGCACTTTTGGATGATCATTTCTAATATGGGAATCAACCATATCTCTATCTCTTTCCTCCTAGACCACTCATCTCCAGGAATCAATGTGGCTCTTCCCACAGACATATCATAGAGAATTCTGTTTGAGTGACTTGGAAAAGGATACTTTAAATGAAGAGGACCCTAATTTAATTCTTCCAGGGAAGAATTTGCCCCTTGATGGGTCCTGTCCTTTCAAGTGGAGGTAGAGAATTCACTAAGTGTTTTATTTACACCAAAGGTGTTCCATTCAGTTGTTTTTCAGTCCTGTCAACTCTCCATGACCCTATTTGTTTTGTTTTGGGGGGTTTTTTGGCAAAGATGCTGAGGTGACTTGGCCAGATCATTTTACAGATGAGAAAACTGAGGCATTAAGTGACTTGCCCAGGGTCACACAGCTTGTAAGTGTCTGAGGCCAGATTTGAATTCATGAACATGATTCTTCCTGACTCCAGGCCAAGTTCTCTGTCCACTATGACTCCACTCAGCTACTCCACACCAAAAGTACTATTTGTTAAATTTCTGGTCTTCACCTAAAAAAAAGTCCATTTTCTTTTCTCTTGACTTGAAGCACTAGTGCTATTTGGAGAGCATCACTCCGAATGAGATGTTGGGTTCAGGACCCTGGGCAGCCAGGGGACAGCAGACATCTTGGGGAGAAGACCTTGAAGAGAGAAGAAATAGGGATGTGTTGATAGTCAACTTTTCCTCGTTGGTTTCTAACTCTTGGGGAATGAAAAATGGGGGGAGCTGTGATCCCTACCCTCATTGCCCCCCCACACCCTTGGCCTTCAAAACCACTCCCCTTTCCTTTCTCTTCCAGGTACAACCTGGATGCAGCAAATTCTGAGTCTCATCTTCAACAAAGAGGACTTGCAGACCATCCAGAACACACCTACCTGGGCTCGGGTCCCCTGGATTGAGCATATGTACTTTTCGGATTATTTGGCCCAGTTGGAAGCATCCAAACCACGCCTCTTCACCACTCACTTCCCTGCCAGATTACTGATCCCTAACCTGAAGAATACCAAGGCTCGAGTAAGTAAGACTGGTCCCAGAAACTTTCTTTGTCTTTATTTTTCTAAGAAAAAAAAATGCACAGCAAAGCAGGTGAGTAGGAGGGTGAGAGGGGATAGAGATAAAGCAAGAAAAATCAAAACGAAAAAAAGACCCATTGAAACATCTTTTTTTAAAAAAATGTAGAGAACAGAAAGAAAGTCAAAAGGAAGCAGAGAGAGGCTGGACAGCTTTGAAAGCTACTTGTTGAGCTTATTATACTCTTAGAAAGAAATACGTCCTAGGCAATAGAGACCTGCAGCTTCGTGTACAATAAATACCCATTTATTTAGTATTTTTTAAGTTCAGAATAAAATATACACATAATACTTATATGTACATATAGAAAATATACAGATAAATATATATATGCATGCATACAAAATATATACATGCATATATGTGAGAAAAAATGTATATAATTGAGATATAAATATGTATGTGAATTTAACATATACATGTATATTATATGTTAATATAATTTGTATATATATAATATGTATATATGTATGTGTGTGAGATATACATATATAATATTTTAAGTGATTAGTCCTAGAACAGGCAGGGGGCCAACACAGCATCCTCAGTCCAGGATGCCAAGGGTCCGAGTTTGATTCAGGAGCCAAATCCTTGGGTCTTGCTATATGTATGTAAGGAAGGTGAGCTTTCAGTCAGAATGGAGGAAACCCAATATGTATGTGGAATATGATAAGCTGGTTGACAGGCAGCAGTATGGTGTGATGGATGGAGCAGTAGACTTGGAATCAGGAAGGTCTAAGGTACAAATGGCATCTTTGATACTTATTGTGTGACTTTGGACAAATCACTTAAGTTCTTGTCGCTCTATTTCCCCACCTGTAAAATAAGAGGTTGGTACCTGCTGGCCTCTATGATCAATCCCCTTCCAGCTCTGAAGCTTAAAGAGAGGCATGAGGTGATTTTTCAGGACCACAGCCAGCGGCCAGCAGAAGGAAGTGAATGATTTCATGGTATCAGCCTCCTGTTTGGTGTTCTGGTCCTTGCTGTGAATCATCTCTTCTGCATTCAGGAGTCAACAGTAGCAAAACACTTTCAAAACAGAGGAACACCACATGTAGACATGAAGATCCTGACCACTCATTAAGCCCACACTGTCTCAACTAGGTAGTCAAGGCATGAGTTCTTGGTTCAGACACTGTTTGTCCTTCAATCTTGAAGAGTGCCAGGCCTGGAGTCAGGCCTCAGATTCTTACTAGCTGTATGACCTGGGGAAGTTACTTCTCTCTGCTTACCTCAGTTTCCTTTTCTGTAATATGATCTGGAAAAGGGAATGACAGATCACTACAACATCTTTGCCATGAAAACCCCAAATGGGGACACAAGTGAAAAGTGAATGAACAAGAAACAAGTCCTCAGTAGTAATGACAAGAAAAAGAATGCCATTTTTAATTAACAGGCATTAATGTTATTAA
Source organism: Bettongia penicillata ogilbyi (assembly GCA_023548195.1). Lineage (NCBI taxonomy): Eukaryota > Metazoa > Chordata > Mammalia > Diprotodontia > Potoroidae > Bettongia > Bettongia penicillata. The sequence continues at coordinate 5,549,975 of JAJHZJ010000391.1, read as the reverse complement.
TACTAACTCTGATTCTTATTGGGTACTAGCCATGTGATCTTGGGAAAGTAATTTAGTCTCTCCAGGCCCTAATTTCTCTTACTTCAAAATGAAGAGTTTGAGAAAAGAGCTCTGAGTTTGATGTCAGAAGACCTGGGTTCAAGTATCAGCTCTGTCGCTTATTACTGACATGATCTTGGATAAGTCACTTTCCAAGACTGTCACCTGCAGCACCAGTCGAATGGTGTACCCAGGCAAATTACAGAAAGGGAGTCAAATTTAGTGGTGAGATAGAGGTGTGGAAAGACCTCAGACTTCAGAACACAAACATAAATTTCCATGAGGAGATGGAAACCCAGGACACAGTCCCCATAGACAGAGAACCCAGGACTCCCTTAGGGTGCTGCTGAGGAGGTTGCTGATGCATGAGGGAACATAATGGGCCAGGCCAAAGGGGAGCTCATCTCAGTACCTCTACTATTGGAAAGAATACTGTTGTACTCCTGAGAGCACAGAGAGCACCCAGGAGTTTTCCACTTTATAAAGAATTACTCTTGCTAAGTACTAGACTCAATTGTTTCTGAAAAAGTAGTACTGGTGGTGTCAGCACCCTTTATAGTTCAGCACCCTGAAACAAAGCCTTGGCTGACCCACCTTAGTTACAGTTCTATCAATTTCTTCTCTAGGATTCCATTTCTATACAATAAGGAAGTTGGACTATATGATTCCTAAGGTGTCTTCTAACCTTTCTTTATCCTTTGATCCTATGAATAGATGATCTCTAAGGTTCACTGAGCTTAAATCATCTAGAATTCCATGGTTCTGTATGAGCATAGGAAGTGGCATAGAGATGAAAGAAAAGTAAATGAGGCTAGAAGGGACTCCCTAAGGAACTTGGCTAGGCAACAATTCCTAGAACTTGTCCCAGAAGCTCAGGGTTGTTCCTACCCTTTCTTCATTTGATTTCTCCTTAGGTGGTGTACCTGGCACGGAACCCAAAGGATGTCCTGGTCTCCTACTATCATTTCCACAAGTTGGCAAATTTTCTACCAGATTTTAGTTCATTCGAAGACTTCTTTGACCAGTTCCTGGAGGGCAAAGGTTATTATATGGGAACTCAGGGTGGTGCAAACAGAATGGATAGCAAGGAAAACCTGGCTAGATGTGAGCTCCCTTTTGAGGACAGTCCCATTTCTTATGTCTGGTTAATCTCTTTAATTTTAATTTCCAGGTCCAAATTTTCTCCCTCCTTCTATCCCCTCCTCACCCATTGAGAAGACAAGAAATATGACACCCATTTCACATCATGCAAAAATATTTCTAATTTCTGATCTCACTAATCAGAGCTGTCCAAAAATAGAAAGGGTTCATTCTGATGTTGAAGACTTCACACTCCCAGTGGAAGCAAATCCTCCATCACAGGAAAACGTCAAGCAGAATCTGGACTGAGAAGGGATTCCTCATCCTATTCTATTCTGTTCTTACTCTGAGACTCTATGATATTATCAGTGGCAATGTCAACCTTCTGGTTGGGAGGAGTATTCAAGACCCTGGGTAGGGGGACAGAGTTGTTTTGGGGTATATCCTGTGGTCAAGGGATTCCTGCTCCTTCCCTGGGCACCAATGACATTGATGGTACAAGAGCAATAAAATGACTGGGGAGGAGGGAGCGGTGCAGAAGGGCCCACAAGCTTCTTCCAACTCTACCCTTCCCTGTCTGCCCTGTTTGAAGTAGGGGAAGATGACAGACATAAGTCTAAGATGACAGTGTCCAAATAGAAAAGGGGGATGAGTGTCACTAAAGTCACACATAAGGATCCCTCCAGGCTGCATATTGATGTAGTTTTAAAATGTCATATTATCTATGTTCTGTTATATTTTTTATTTATTTTGCTAAAAATTTTCCAGTACATTTTAATCTAGTTCAGGCTGTGCCTGGGAGTGTTGCACACTATGTGGTAGACCTTGGGGTTTAAGATAGCATTAGCGGGTCAGCCAAATGAGATAAGATTGTCCAGGAATGTGAGCCACAGATAACCACCAAAGGGGATGCAGAAACTGGCCTTCTCCACTGTCTCTTCTAGAGACCATAGGAAGGGACTCCAGAAGTTCTCTAAATCAGGGTTTCTTAAACTTTTTCCACCCAAGACCCCCTTTCTAGTTTCAGCAGCATTGGTTGGCCTTGCATGGCCTGAGGGCACGCACAGTACAAAGTGTGCATGCTTTGTGTTCAGAACCAAGGCTGCAGTGGGTGTAACATGGGAAAGCACAGCCAGAAACATCTTTTAGATCCATTATGCTTTTGATTTTTAAATTAATTTTTGGTTGTCGCACATTCAGAAATCTTTTACTATTACCAAATTTTTCATGACCTTGATTCACAGTTTAAGAAGTGTGGCAGTCTAAATGGTACATTTCAGAGAAGCTTGGTGGCTGTGTGACCCTAGGCAAGTCACTTGCCTTGTTTGCCACAGTTTTCTCATCTGTAAACTGCGAATAATAACAGCACTTCCCTTGCAGGGTTGTTGGTAAAACAGTTGGCATAGTTCTTGGCACACAATAGGCGCCATATAAATGCTTCTTCCCTTCTCTCTTGTTCATTTGCTGATGAGGAAAATGAGGTCCATAGGTTAAGTGACTTTCCCCAAGTCATACTGGTGGTAAGTGGCAGACCGCAGATTCTGTCCCAGGTCCTCCTGACATTAGTCAGGGCTATTTTTCCACCTAACCCCCTCCATATCATTGTCAGCAACTCAGGCAAATCCTGGGAAGTTTTCTAAGGCCCGAGGCCTCTTCTGCTGATTTCAAAAAGAACAAATAATATGTGTTCTTCTTCTGGACCCAAGACAGATGCCCCACTGCTTCCTGGGAGAGCCTTTCCCTGACTGTGGGTTGGGTAGCTCCTCTGGTCAGAGCTGAGAGGCTGCTGGCCTTGACTTGGGAGCATGCTCTTGACCCTCTCTCTGCCTTCTCTCCCCCAGTGAATTTCGGTTCCTGGTTTGACCACGTAAAGGACTGGCTAGGTGTCCAGCAAGAACTGAATTTCTTTCTGATCACTTATGAAGACCTGTCCCAGGTAGACTAACATTTCTCCACCTCATTTCCCTATGTTCAGTCCTCAGTGCCACAGACTTCTCAGGGGTCTCCTCCCAGCCGAGGCTAATCCTGGCTTTGGTGATGTCATAGTTGGAGAGGAGATGAGCACAGGGTCCCTAACTTTGGCCTTCAACTTTTCCCCAAGCAAGAGCCTTCCATACTGGCTCCCTAGTTCCCCTGGGATCTTCTCAGATACTCCAAACGCACAGAGAAACAAACAAGTGGTGCTGGGATGCTGGAAAGTAAAGTTTACAGGATCTTGCACCCACATACACTCACATATTGACACACACGTAATCACATACACACATTGTCACAAACATAGACATATTATACACATAAGTCACACATAATTGCACAACTCTCAAACACACATATATTCTCACATGAATATGCATTATACACACATCATATATTCATAAACACATACACACACATTCACAAACACACATACACAAGGTACTCATATAATCACAAAGGCACACACATTGTCACAGACAGACATATACACACTTCACAAACACATATAATCACACATACACAGACATTATATACACACACCATATACACATAAACACACACATTTACAAACATGCACAATTTCACACAATCACAAAAGCATACACATTGTCACAAAGATATATACACACATACTTCATAAATACATATAATTGCACATGCTCTCATGTACACACTCACATATGCATGCATCATCCACACATATACATATACTCCTAAAGGCACATGCACACACGCACACCAGTTGCTCCACTGTTTCCAGCCCCAGTCCCTGCTCGCCAAGCCTGCCCCCAGGTTTCCCAGCCTGGTTCCCCCCACCGCCACCCCCAGGAGCAGCAGAGATTCCAGAGCTGCGTCTCTGTGGGAGGAGGGGAGGGGAGGGTGGAATGACGCCTCAATTTCATCTCCGTGCGCTGTTTCCAAGGACCCTCGCCAGGCTATCCAGAACCTGTCCAACTTCCTGGGCCAGCAGCTGGAACCCAAAGAACTTGAGAACATCCTACATTACTGCAGCTTTTCCTTCATGAGTCAAAATGATCTGCTCAACTATTCCCTTATCCCTTCCGAGGTATTTGACCACAGCATGGGAAAGTTTTTGAGGAAAGGTAAGGCAGGCTGCGCCCAGGGAGGTGCACCTCGCCCCACCCCTTCCACACCTTGGGGGCTTCCACAGGGCTTCCCCAGGGAGAAGTGGCGGCTTTACCTATCCCAGCATTTCACTCAGTGTCCTTTTCTCCCTTCAGGTGTAACAGGAAACTGGAAGGAATACTTTTCACCTGAACAGCATGCCAGGTTCAATAATGTGTACCAGGCAGAGATGGGCGATCTCGCCGTTAAATTCCCCTGGTCTCTGGACTGACCAGGAAAACAAAAGCCAAACTCTCTCCTCCACGAGCTGATTGTGACAGGGATGCTTCACCTCTACTCCCCACCCCACCCCACCCCTGCCCACATATACATATACCCTCCACACCCCACCTCTGTATTGCTAAAGTATAGAGTGTCCAGAAGGGGACAGACACAATGGTAAGCACTCTCAGGTTCTTGGGTAGTGGGCAAATATGACTGAGGTTAGCCCACTGGGTAGTTCAGGGCTCATTTTGCAACAAAATGAGATACTCTTAGGTTATTCAGTAGTTAACTAAAGGAAGATTACTTAGCAGTAGAAGGCAATTCACTTCCTTTTAGGAAGAGTATGTTTACTTCTGCATAGAGTGCTGGACAGATCTGAATCAGAAAGACCTGAGTTCAAATCCAACCGCCAACATTGCCTAGCTGTGTGATCTTGGACAAGTCACTTAACCTTTGCCTCAGTTTCCTCAGTTTTAAAATGGGGATTATAATAGCACCTCCTAGGGTTCTTATGAGGATCAAATGAGATATTTGTAAAGAGTTTAGTACACATTAGATGCTTAATAAATGCATATTTTCTTCCAGCTATACTAGCCTGTTTGCTTTCCTCACACACAACACTCCATGACTTTACACTCACTTTCCTTAGTGAGGAGGACACTTAGGTTTCTAGTCTGAGGTTGCAGGAAGGTTTAGGGAAAAAGATAACTTAGTTCTGTTTTGAACATACTGCGTTTAAGATGTCTACTGGACATCCAATTCAAGATTCTAGATCAGAGTTTCCCAAACTTATTTGACCTACCATCCCCTTTTCAAAAATAAAAATTACTTAGCATCCCCCTGGAAACCTGCTTTCTTTAGCCCTTCAACATTTTATTTTTTGAAATTTGTATCATTTCAAAAAATATAACATTTTTTGAAGTGATGCATATTAAATTCACTAATTTATTATAAATTTCTGCAATTTTTTCTATGCTGAAATTTTGATGACATAAATATTGTGTCACATAGTCATATAGTATCATATTGTAAACAAGTCATTACATTCACATATTCCTGCCAATGCATAGTGGACTTCAGATAATGCTTTCCTGTCAACAACTTAACCACTGTTTGGTTATAACTTGCATTTTGTATGTTTATTTGGAAAATAGTATAATCACTATGACTTTAATATAATAGAAGAAATATGCATAAACAGTTTTTAAAATTTTCTTCTTTCCTTATGCTTCTGCCACTACCTTCTTTTTATTCGACACCCCTCAATTGCACTTGAGGCTACTACTGCCCCCCTGGATCATTCCAGTGCCCCCAAGGGGGTGGCATCACCCCACTTTGGGAACCTATGCAGATTAAAGGCCAGCAGTGAGGTTGGAGTAAGATAGATAGACTTGAGAATCCTCAGCATAGAGGTGATAGTTAAATCCATGAGCGCTGATAAGAACCCCAAATGAAATACTGTAAATATTGGAGAAGAGAAGGGAACCCAGATTAGAACTGTGTGGGACCCCTGTGTTTAGAGGAAATGATCTAGAACAGTAGACAGAGAAGGAGCAATCAGAGAAGTAGGAGGAGAACCAGGAGAGAGTGGTGTCCAGAAAACCCAAAGAAAAGAGTACCAAGAATGTCAAAGACTGAAAAGAGACCAAGAAGAATGAGGATTGAGAAATCCATCATTTGGATGTGACTGCTAACACTGGTAAATTTGAAGAGGTCAGTTTCAGTGACATGACAAGATCAGGAGCCGACTGTAAAGAGCTCAGAGGAAAGTGAAAGGAAACAAAGTGACCTGTTAGAGGACTTCAGCTATCAAGGGCAGAAGAAAAATGGAAAGATCAAGTGAGGATTTTTTTGTCCCCTTAAGGAATTGGCAGTGGCCGTGTCCGTATTCATCAAATTGGACTCCTCAATAATGATCCCTTATATACCTCTTTATCTCTGAATCTAGTTCTTATCACAGCACCACATAACAGATGCTCATGAAATGCTTGTTAAATTAAATTGAACAAGTCAAGCATATACTCATGACTCAGGCTCCTGGCTTGGAATTTAATAGTGGGCTGAATTATCCAGGCCTAGCTTTCTGGGTCTCAGGGTAGGCCACGTGATTTCTCCGGGTTCCTCAGAGATGAGCATAGCTCAGGCCACCACTGACCTCCCTCCCCTTTCCAGAAAGGTATTGACTGACTGGCACATTGCAGATGAGAGGAGGGCTTATCTCTTACCTGGGCTGAAATCCCTACTACTCCTCATTAACCCTGGGCAAATTCTCTGTCCCTACAATACCCTCTTTCCTATATCAACCCCTCCCAATAACACCTATACCTGAATGCTGCAATGAGGAACATCTAACCCATAGGGAATGTCATGTAAGCACAAAGTGTTGAGCACAATAAAGAAATGTGTAGCTGGAGTCATCCCACATGTGGATTTGTAGAAGCCAGGGTGAGTGAAAAATAAATATGTGTGAAGAACTCTGTTTCTACATGCATTCCCCACCCCCACCCCCAAGCCCTTCTGCTTGGCTGAGAATCCCTTCTCTCCTTTTAATGATCAAATGTTGTACCCAGGCCCATTAAATGCCCATCTGTTAAAAACCAAAGTGCATTTAGTATGGGTGAGCAAAAAGAAAACTCCCTTATTCCACTGCTATATTGATGCTGTAAGTGGACGGTTAGGTTGGCATGAGAACCCTGTTCATTATCCATGTTCTCTGAATTGTTCTTAGAGTTCAGTGGGAACAGAACAGTGGGAGAGGCTGGTGATGGCACAGTGGTTCAGCTCTGATGAGTTTCATTTGCCACTGGCCCATTTTGGGACAGGATGGTTGAGAAAGCTTAGCAGCATGAGCCGCCATGGAGATGGAGAGCTGGTGTGAGGGAGGGAGAGAATCAAGAAGCCGAATTCCGTCACTGCTTTATGCTAGTGACGCTAATGGAGCTCCTGGGTGGGAGCCTGAAGCTGAGAAGGTAGTATCAGCTGACTGGAGATTTGCATATGGAAACTCAAGCAGATCTCTCACCTTTGTTATTTCTAAAGTATCAGCTTTCTACCAAAATAGAACAATAGCAGCGACTCGGAACTGGCTCATACTCATTCCTAGGTGAGACAGTTCCACATTTCCATTGTCATCCTTTCTTGGGGGCCATTTCCTAATCGTTAACTTGTCACCGGACCAGATGGATCTGGAGGAGAAAGTGAGGATGGTGCTCTTGCACAGCCCTTCCTCACTTAAACCCAATGCATTTGCATGCCATGGCATCACCTCCCTGAAGTCATGATCCTCTCCAAGAACAAAGGACAGCAGCATGTCATCCTATCTCATAGTCATGTCAGTCAATCCAAGCACATTTAGTAAGTGTCTGGGAAAGGACAGGAGACTTTTTAGGTCATGCCCTCAGGGAGTTTAGGTACAAGGTCAGGAATGATAGAAAGTGCATCCAGAAAAATGGGTCAGAAGCTAAACATGCACAAATGATTTTTAGAGAACTCCTGGTATGGAAACTCCCATCATTAGCGCAGATCACAATCCATCGATAACTTACCAGATAAATCTTAGGGATCCCCCTGAGACTCTGAGGGAGGGGTTAAGCCAAACCGACAACAATAACTTTTATATAGAGCCTACTATGTGTCAGGCAATGTGCTAAGAGCATAAGAATTATTAACTATTTGATTTTCACAACAACCCTGGAAGGAAGGTATTGTTATCATCATTTTACAGATGAGAAAATTGAGGAAAACAGAGGTTAAGTGACTTGCCCAGGGTCATATAACTTGTAAGCTTCTGAGGATGGATTTGAACTTGGGTCTTTCTGACTCTGTAAGGGAAAGCAAAGTAGGATCTTTCGCTGTTTTTGTTTTAGTATAAAGTGTCTCTGATTGAATAATATGATTGAAGAAGATCTTCCCTACCCATTAATGAGCCTGGGAAGATTTGTAGGAAAGCCCACATCTTTTGAGGTACTGGTTCTCAAGGGTTGTGATGCAATCTGACTTTAAAAAGAGTATGTATACTCTGAGGGGAGGTTTTACTTTGGGGTTTACTGACTGGAAGTGTTTTGTTTGGTCAGATGAGACTGGGCAGCGGCTAAGGAGCCCCCCCAGCTTTGAAAACCCAAATGTCGATGCTTCCCTCTCTGGTAACTATGGATGTATGGTGAGACAGTTATCTGTCAATATGTAATGTATGTCAAGACAGTTTGATCTTTGATTTCTGTTTGTTGATCTCTGATTTCTCTATATTTTCTCTGAAGTTCAGGGTACTGAACGTTGCCCCCTGAACTAAGTGAATGATGCATGTGCTTGATTAAAGTGATTATTGACCCCTCAAAATTTGTCTTTCCTTTTAGAAAAGCAGATCCAAGAACCTGGGATAGCAGGCCCCTCTGTATATGTTAGGGTGTTTACTGTTAGAGACTCCAACACCAGTGTTCTAGTACTAGGTCATAAAGCCTCTCCCAAATTTAAACATGGATTAATGAGTTAAGTCCCATTTACTATACAAGGTACATATTGTTCTCCTTGCCTGGTGGTTGAAGTTCATAGGAAATAAGTAGCTATGAGAAATCCAGATATTGTCACTACTTTGAACCTGATCCCAACTTTCAAAACAGGGTAGTGCCCACATTTTTCTCCCCCTCCATCTCAAAAAGACCAGCTTCTTATCACCCCTCCTTTGTTCACTAGAAGAGTTCAGGAGCTCTTAAATCAAGGTCCTGTGGCCTTTTCAATGAATCCTTAGCTTTGCAGGTGGGATTTTAGAGCAATTAGAAGCAAGGCTTGTTCTATAATTTGGTTATTAACCACCATGAAGAAGGAGATGAACTTTTTTGAATATTAGAAATAAATTAACTATTGAGTTGAGAGCTAGGAAAAGCTAGTTACCTTTTGTTCAGTCAGCAGTAGCCCTCCATAGACTTAAGTCATATTTGTGGGAGTCTTTTATGGGAGGTGTACCCTCTAACCTTGAACTCCCACCTCAGTGTGAAACTAGGGTCCTCCACAATGAAGGTGTTTAACTTTTTTGTGTGTTCCAGTACCCTTTGGCAATCTCATAAAAAACCTATAGATCCCTTCTACAAATATTGTTTTTAAATGTATAAAAGAAATACATAGGATTACAAAAGGAATTGCAGTTATTAAAATAAACTTTTAAACATTACTGAACCCTAACTTAAGAATCCCTGTTTAAATTAATTTAGGTGCAGCTACTTTATTAAAACTATGCTAAGAGAAACCCAGGCAAAGCACAGCATAGGATCAGTGAACACATTTAATTGGATCAGAAAAGAAAGTAGGGGGTGGGGAGTGGGAAAAGGAAGGAGAGTGAGAGAAAAACATTCTTAGCAATTATTCCCCAAGCTAATGTATTCCTAATCTCTTCTCCAGAAAAGTCCAAAGAGGAAGCTTCCTCCCTCTAGGCTTCTACATGCAGGTAGGAAAACCAGATAAAATTTCCACAGTTTTAAGTATCTTCAGATGTTAGCTCTGCAGTAGTGTGTTGGTAAATATTCAATCAACTCTCTGAAAAAAATATGCAGGACATACTTTTAAATTTAATCTATATTTTTAACATTTTCTCCACACTTTCTTAAGTGTAGAAATCAACAAAACAATAAATCTATTTATAGCATTTGCTATTTCTGAAGTATAAATGCTCCCAGTGAAAATTTCACAATTGCCTCCCCATCATCAACACCTTCCTGGATATCTCATGGGCAGACCTTGGCCATCTTCTTGGTTTTGTTGGCCCAGCTCCTCCTAACTTGACCAGAAGCTTGACATTTTAGCCCAGCTATTGTTCAACTTCTGTTCTCAGAGGACCGGTGACATCATGAGGATGATGTCTTGAATTGCCAGTGCTGTGCAAAGTCATCAGTCGCATTCTCTTGGAATCCAATGGCAAGACAAAAGTCCAGATGAGTGATGAGAGCCCAGACTTTGGCCCTCTAAATTAAGATCTTTCCCAGGTCTCTTCTTGTCTGAGCTGTTGGAAAATTTCAAAAGAGGATCTTACACAGCAGTAAACAAGAGAAGGCTCATTCATTCCCCACTTAATGAACGGTTAGTTCCTAATGAACTGCTATACTTGCTTCAGACAAATGCAAGGTTTATATGCCCTGCTTTCCGTTCGAATTTCCCACCTGCCTCCCATTGGCCAGCATTCCAGGGTCACTAAATCCCACCCCACATGGCTCTACACTATTGCCACATTCCTCATTTTCTTTATAGAATGACATGATATGAATTTTTTTTAAGGCATTCCCTTAATTGATGTTCAGTCTCTTTGATGTCGCCCTGAAAGTTTGGTTAAAGAGGTAACAGGCTAAGTGATGTCTTAATTGACTAGGTGGTAAATACAATAATATAAGAGAGTTGACAAAATGTTAATTGAAATTACAACCCAGGATATCTGTGTTTTCTTTACCATTAACGTGCTATAACATAGAATGTTTTCATAAAATATTAAGAAAAAGTCCCATTATTCAAGATAATGTCTTGGGGTAAGGTTCTCATCTTTAATGGTCATAAAGAGAAAGAAGCTCTTACATCAGTGTCACTTGACCTTGTTGATACAGAAAGAGGCGTTTTCCGAGTTTACTCAGAGAACAGAGGAGTTTTTCTTCTGATTAATAATTATTCAGGCTCTGACCCTTACTAAGGTCCAAAAATGATATTAAATGATTATCACTGGTATTACTGATATTGTATATTTTCTGTGGAATCATAAGTTTAATTTATCTCTGAGTCAAGGTCCATTTAATGACAAGGGCTAGGTAAGAAATGTAACAAAAGATGATATAATTTACCATCACAAAAATCTCATCCTGAGAGGGGAAGACCCTCAGAGTTTCTGGACAGAACAGAAACCAACATCTATTTACACTCATTCTAAGCCATCAAAAGCTAAACAATGAGTCACAGAAGTTTGGGCAGGGGCTCTTATTGGCCATGCATAAAAGCTGGAGTGATTGGCTTTAAAACTGTAGTCAAGTAGCTCGATTTAAAACACCATAGGCTTTTTTAAAGCCTGATTTTCCAAACTCAAATAGAATTGAACCACATATTGACTTAGAGAACAACAAATTAACATCAATCTATATTGTATTGTATTTTTATTTATTTTGTTAAACATTTTCCCAATTACATCTGGAGTTTTGCCAACCCATGCACCTCGAGTCTGACACCTCTGTTTTAATCTTTCCCCTGTTCTATTCTCTCCTCCACTCTAGGACTTAGGACTTCTTGCCATGGCCTTTATATAAACTGGCTAGAATTCTACTTCTTCTTCCTACCTGTCTCTATCCTGTAAGCATTTCTCTTCCAGAAGGAATTTGACATCTCAAGTCCATCAGTCCCTGCTCCTTGGGCCCTAGGGCCTCATGGGAAATATAATTCCTAATTGACAGCCAGCCATGTGTATTTTGCAAAGATCATTGGAGAATGGCCCCTGTGATCTTTATCTTACCATTGGAGCACATGGCTCCAGAGGAGAAAGGAAGGCTGGTGACTTTGCCCAACCCTCCCTTCCTTAAATCTAATCCACTTGTAAGTCGTGGCATCACCTTCCTGATGTCATGGTCCACTTCTGAGAATGAGACGCAAACAACTATAATAACATTTGGTATTATGTGTCCTTTCCCCTCCATTTGAACAACTTCTAAGGGAGGGCAGTATCGAACGAGTTATTAAATTACACAGGTATAAAAGATGAATTGCCTCACTCCACAGGAGTGGAGATTGAGCTAGCCACCGAGGATGTCATTTCAGCTTAAGTCACTCAACAGTGGCCCATCTAAATCATTACAGTTTCTTTCCCTCTGCATGGGAGTGATGTGGCCTCACCCATTTCGGCTCCCCCTGAATCCTCTTCAGTAACTCTGCGTGCATTTACAGGACTTGCATTTTCTCCTTTCAGCCCAGGCCTGGTCTAATCTAGTCTGGGGGGGATGAATATTCCCAACCATAATCCATAATTTGTTTGGCTCATATTCACCACTATTCCATTGAGATTCTTATCTCCTTCCAAATTTGGGTGAACATAAAGGGACTATGCACTCATTAATAATTTTTATTAAAGTGGAATTGAAATCAACAAAATCTGGGGATAGATTTCAGTAGCAGTAGAGACCCTTCCCAGTAGGTTCTGAAAGTTAAGAAACTCCCCTTTACTCTTTACTACAATGAAAAAGAAATCATCAGTTTTAAAAATTTCTAAGTGGCAACATCCTGCCCCTCATGGTAAGAACTGAGACTTCAACTTTCCCCAGTGAGTCTTCTAACCTGGCATTTCCCAGGTACACTGGGATCTAAAGACTGGTGTCTGAGACTGAATTTGAACTCAGATCTTTCTGACTCCAGATTCAGCACTCTATCCACTGTACCATCTACGGTAGGGTAAATAGGGTAAATAGGGGCAGAGTGGGTATGCCCCTCCAAACTTTAAAAATAGCACACTATGATCAGCAAAGCACTTTACATCTATGTTCTTATTTGGTGACTACTTTTATATTAAATTCACCCCTCCGCATTCCTGCCATCTCTGGCATCTAGAGATAACAGGAGAAGGCAGATGAAAAGAAGAACTCCCCTAACAATGGAAGTTACACAGATATCAGTGGGCAGTGAAGGCCCTTTACCTCTGGAATGGCAAAGCCTGATTTTACTCCCTTTCCTCTGCAAGTCCTGCTAACTTGCATCAGTGGTTCATTTGTATGTCATTTCAGTGTTTGGATACCAGGATGATATATTGACTTCTTAAATCAGTTGAAGTGAAATGTTCCAAAATTCTTAATGCCTTCATTTCCCGAAATAAGTCAGTAAGACAGAATTCACTGGCACTGCAAGATGAAGTTCTGGCCCCAACGGAATTAGCATTTGCAGTAAATACTGTGAGGTTTTTAACTGCCACCCCCATGCTGCTTCAGTCTGGTCATTGCCTATATGGAAGAGAGATGTAGCCATGAAATAGTTTTAACCAGTTTCCTTATTTGATCTTTACTTCTCATTTCCCAGTCTCCCCACTGTTAGAGTCTTCTCCTCCAAGTTTTCCTTCCATCTGATCTTTTGTGTATCTCTCTTCTGTGTACCTATTTATAGACATGATGTCCTCCCAACTGACAATGATAGCAGGGACAGTTTTTGCCTTTCTATCTCCACTGCTTAGCACAGTGTCTGGTATGTAGTAAGCACTTAAAAATGCTTGACGATTGATTGACTGAGTAACTGATTCACATAGCTTGCCAGTAGGATAACACTAGGCAAACAGAAATTGAGAAAAGCCAGATGTAGGCAAGGTGAATCGTAGGAGAAGATGAGCTGGGGATTGTATGTCTTTAGTCAGAAAGACCCTGATCCATCCTAGAGGGATGGGGTAATTCTGACAAAAAGACCAAAGTCTCAGGTGGGGATGTGGAAATTGATCAAAGAGGCCAAGGGAAAAGGAAAGAGCAGAAGAGCCCCCAGAACCACGGGACAGATGGGACACAAATCTCCCTCAGGGCTGGACTCAACCAGGGAGTGAGCCACTCTGCCTAGTCTTTCTCCCTTTCAAAGGTCTTTCATGACAGAGCTGAGGGGAAAATTCAATAATACTAGTATCGTTATTATCATTAGTGTTTTCAGCCTTCCGAGTTAGGTCTAAGAAAGACCGAAGTTGTGTGTGTGTTTATTTTCTCTCAAAGCGTCAGCAGACATGCATGCATGCATTGGGAGCTACAGTTGGAACTGAGTTCACTATGGAGTTAGGCTGCACAGACTATAAAGACAAAGCAAAACTTCAAAGCTGGGGAGGAATGATCATTTCGTGACCCAACTGGGTATAGCCACAGCACCTTGGGTTCAGTTTCTGTTTCCCAGGGAGGGGTAATTTTACAGAGATCATGAGATGCCTACGTGCAACAAGGAAGAGGATCAGGCTGAAAAAGTTGCCATGGTCCCAGATCTAGGATGTTTGTGCTAGTTCTGTCCATTAGAGCTGGTACAAACCAACTTACATCTGTTCTGTGGTTGCTGGCACAGCAGAGTGAGTTCTGGATTCCTCTCCCTCCCTCCCTTTCCTCTCCCCTCTCCAAGATAGCAGCAATCCAATACAGGATTTAACAATCATGTTAAACATATTTCCTTATTAGTCATGTTGTGAAAGAAGAATCAGAATAAAAGGAGATAACCACAAAAAAAGGACAAGCAAAAAACACTTAAAAAGTGAAAAATGGTACACATTGCATTCAGACGCCATAGTTCTTTCTTCAGATGTGGTTAGCTTTTTCCATGATAACTATTTTGGAATTGTCTTGGATCAGTGCATTGCCGAGAAGAGCTAAGTCTATTATAGTTGATACTATACACAGCAATGTTGCTGTTACTGTGTACAGTGTTCTCCTGGTTCTGCTCACCTCACTTAGCATCGGTTCATGTAAGAGCATAGTAGATTTTGAAGGGAGTTAGATTTTGAAGGGAGGAACAATATACCCCCTGTCTGACTTCTTGCAAACCCCTGTCAAGAAACATTTTGTCTGGAACTTTCTGTTTTGAAGGGTAGAGGATTTCTTCTTCCCCTCCCCCACCCCAGTCCCAATGATAATGGTACATACAACATGTACTACTTAAGAAAGCCTGAGCCTGAACCTCAAGCTGACTCACTTGTCTCTTCTGCTTTATTTTCTTTCTCTGGGCATAGGCAACCAAGCTTCAATGTTGAGATAGATGCTTCTACACTTGGAGGCAGCCCCATGAGTTCCATGGTTAGGAGCTCCTGGGTCCCTCAGCTGATTCTGACTACACTGTAAGAAGTGCCTCCTGAAGCAATTCCTTGGAGAAGAAGGTTACGAATGACAGGAAGAGAAAAACCCATACCCTACCCTAAATTACCAGAAGACATGAGGTTGTTCAGATAGTACAGAGCTGGGAAGGTGAAAACTCTGAAGGGAAAGCAAACTCTTGTAACTTAAACAATGACTTACATGTAATATAGTAACTGATAATTCTTGTTGTATTATGTTTTGTCATTGTCAATGCACACTTTTTAAAGGAGATAAATAGCTGTCCTATACCTGATCTACAATGTAAACTGAATACTTTTCTAATCTCTTTTAGGAAGATCCCAGACATATGCCAAAACCCAAGTTTTGAATGATTTCCTCTGAGGTTTCTGGGCAGCTCAGGTTCCCCTTAGGATTGAACACAAGTTCAACATGTATGGGTCCAGAGGTAAGGGGCCCCTTGGTTAAAAGAAGGTAAGTGTTTTAAGTCTCTTTGCTCTTAATGGCTTTCATTGTTACGTAAGTATATATATAACATCCATTCAAAATGGATACAAGTGTTGAAAGTTATGTTGAATCAGTTACCCATTGTTTCCAGCCCTGCTTATTAGCCAGTATTGGGAGAGGCTCTGGTGGGAAAGGAGAAACCAAGTCTGCAGTTTTTTTGCATAACCTGTTCTTTGTCACATATCTCTGCATACAAATTGTCAAGTTCTTACTACCTTGGGGAGGAACTGTGATTCAAGGGCTCAACCTCCTTTGCTGAGTGGACCTATCTGAACTGTCTTAAAGTTACCTATAAAAGCTATTCCTACCTTAAATTACTGATCTTTGATGACCAACCCATCCTCACCCATGTGTTGCTACCTTAATGTACTTATAATAAAATCCTTTTAATTCTCTTCATCCTGAGTTCTTCCTCATCAAGCAGGATGAAAGCCCAAATGAATTTTCCTTTCAACACAAGGTACTCTTAGAGGACGAGGCATTAGCAGAAAGAGAAGGAAAGGAGCCTTGCAAAAGGTAACTTGTGTTGAGTGTTAAAGGAAGTCAAAGATTACAAGAACAGGGGTGTTAAGGGAGTATATTGCAACCTTGTGAGCTTCAGAGCTTTTAAAAGGAATTGTTGCCTACTTTTGAATCTGTGCCAGATAGTGATATTCCCAAGTTTCCCCTAAAGAGACAGAGCAATGAGCCAATGTGTTGAGAAATCTCTAAAGTATACCCTTTATGTCAGAGGCAGGGGGAGGAGGAAGCAAGGAAAGGTGGGATATATCTCAATTTCATATGTCTTGAGAATCTTCAAAGAGAATAATATTTACAAAGGGAACTCACCACCCTGTTTGTATTTTTTAGAACATTGTCAGAAAATGGGAGCAAGGACAGGTAAGAGAAGATGAATAAAAAAGTGTGACTTGGTCCTGTAAGAATACTGTCAGGCCAGAATACTTTAAAAGAAACTGACAACAACCAGAATGACCTGAGTCTGGCAAAGAATGTTAAGGACAACAGAACTGGGAGAGAGTTGAGGGGTGGAAATGGAGATGTATATTTGTGAGTGTAAATGTGGGGGTATGTGTGTATAGGAGTGTGTGTGTGTTGTTCCTATTCTGGGAATAGAGGAGAGTCAAAGAAAGAGCAGGACAAAGATGGGATTTTTCTCAACTCTAATTTTGTTCAGTGTTTCTTTGCAAGGAGAACAACCTTTAGAAGGGATCAAACACAAATGGCTAATAGGGAATGCAAAACCAGATAAGGAGGGAAGTAGTCACAGAGCACTGACCTGTCTCTAACAGTTCAAAAAATTGGGCAGTATTCTAGAGGTTACTGTCCGTCCGTCAGTCAAATAGTCAACAAATACCTATTAAGCACTGGCCATGGGCTAGCTATGGTGGGCTGAGTCAGGAAGGCCTGAGTTCAAGTGTGACCTCAGACACTTACTAGCTGGGTGACCCTGGGCAAGTCACTTAACCTTGTTTACCTTAGTTTCTCACATATAAAATGAGCTTGAGAAGGAAATGGCAAACCACTCCAGTTTCTTTGACAGAAAAATTAGGCAATAATTAGTGGGGGATGGTCAGAGTAAGTGAGAGTTTTAGCCACCACAAAAAGAGCTGCTATAAATACCCTTATATAAATAGGTCCTTTTCTTTTCTTTTCTTTTGTTTTCTTTTTTTTTTTTTGTCTCTTTGAGTTACAGACCTAGTAGTGGCATTGCCAGATCAAAGGGTATGTACAGTTGTATAGACCTTTGGGTATAGTGACCAAGATACTTTTAAAATGCATTTTTAATATTTCTGAAAGAGTAACGGGGTTTGGGGAGAGGGAGAGAGTGGGCGCATAGGCTCTAATACAAATTAGGATTTCATTTATTTTGCTGGCCATCTATCTTTTCCCTAATTAACATAAAAATAATCTTAAGGTTGGGGAAAACATGGGAATGTTTGTAAGCAGCAGGGAAAGAGCCATTATTCCCCAGATCACTAAATAGAGAAGTGATTGTGGGAACAATCTGCTGGAGAAAATGGGATGGGATGGGATTAAGGGTACAGGTACAGGGCTTGGATTTGGCCAAGAGAAGGGCCACTTTGGCAGAGACAGAGTAAAGGAGACTGAAGAAGTAGGGAGGTTTTATAGGATTGGAAAGGGGCAAATGTCCTGATTTTCTAAAACAGGAAGAAAAAAATGAAATTTTCAAACTATAGACTTTTTTTCCTCACTTAGGGCTTTACTTCAGATTCTTGGTAAAACTCCAGAATGGATTATTAAAAGACTGTTTATTGAATTCCTAGCATGGTGTCATCAGGAATGGGTCATATCAAGCTAAGCTCATTTCTTTCCTTTTTGCTGATATTCTTATTGGACCAAAAGATCCAGTGAGCACTAGAGATAGGATTTAGGTTTATCTAGACTTGAACAGAGCATTTAATCAAGCCTCTCATGCTATCCTTATAGAAAAGATGGAGGGATATGAGCTAGATAGTGGATGGAAATATACAAAAATCATAGCTTTGAATGTGAACAGAATGAACTCATAAAACAGAAGAAAATAGCTAGGTACATTAGAAAGCAGAATCCAACAATATGCAATTTACAAAAAAGCACACTTGAAAAAAAAATCAAATAGTTAAAATGAAAGGTTATAGTAGAATTAATCATGCATCACAGTCATTAAAACAGTTACTGGTCATAATATCATAATATCAAAAGAAATAAACAAGGAAACTACATTTTGCTTAAAAGCACAATAAATAAAATAAAATAACAAAAAAGTGCAGTAGAAAAATTAAAAATGAAAGTATCCTAACCTGAAGTTTTTTAATTAATCAGAAAAGGGAACCTCTTCAGTCTTTCTTTAGTTATCTATTATGGAAATAATGTTCTGATTCCTTCTCTCGCACCAACTCAGGAAAGGATGCCTCCCTGAAGTAGAGTGATGACTTGATAAGGAGAAGGGGCCTTTGACTGATCTACCTGGACCAGATTAGGGTAATAATTATACCAGTGGTTTCCCATGTTTGCTGTTCTGTGAATTCCTTTTAATAATTTGTTTAAATGCATTGTGCTCTTCCTCAAATAATTTAATATATTGATGAGAATGATCTTTTAGATTTATTGATTAAGTTCTTACAGTGACTATCATAGTAACTTGTCCAAAAAATATTCAAATTAAATTTTACATTATATAATTGTAATAAAAAATATGAAGTTTTATTCTACCTATAATTATGAAAATTCCATATATAGAATTATAAGGCTCTAATTATAAAATAATTATGAATATTTTATGTTGGGCAATCTCTAAGAATTCAAAGAAGTAATCCAACAAGATTACTCCCTGTAAGTCCCAATAAAATGCCCTCTTTTCCAGGAAATTTTTCCCACACCTCTTAATTCTAGGCTTTTATGTCTGTTTTTCCTATTTGTCTTCTATCTAGTATATATTTGTTGTCTCCCCATTAGATTTTAAGCTCTTTGAGGATAGAGACCACCTTTTTTGCCACTTTTTGTATCCCCAGAGCTTAACCTGACACATAGGAAGCTCTTAATAAATGTTTATTGACTGACTGACCTCATATGCCTACTATTTTATATGCAAGATTTCATATCAAATTTCCTTATTTTACAAATTTTGTTGAATTATAAATAACATTTTTAGTGAAATAAGTTACAACTTGGAACATCTTTACTATAATATCAACAATCATATATGAACTTAATTTCAGAGTTGGAATATTTTTATTTGAACAAAGGATTATATTATTTATCTCAATACCAGGCAGTCTTAAATCTGGTTCCTCATCAATTTATTTCTGTATCTTGATTTAAAACAAAAATAAAATGAGAATGCTTGCTCGCATAGATATGTGGTAAAATATGATAGGAGAATTCTATAAGCTCTCTTGGGGAGAGATGGAAATTTTTTTCTTCAATTTGGTTACCTGACCAATTCATGAAAATAAATGGTTCATTAAAATATAAAATATTCACTTTTCTACAGGTAAATGATAACTGTTGAATAAAGTGATAAATGTACTTAAAGTATGATTGTACATGTTCCTTTATTTTAAATAATATTTATCTATAAACCAACTTTTGGATGAAAAGAATTTCTTTTTTTAATTGTTTTATTACCCCCCTCCACTTAATAGCATTTTTTTCCAATTACATGTAAACATAGTTTCAACATTCACTTTGATAGGATTTTGAGTTCCAAATTTTTCTCTCCCCTCTCTTTCTCCCCTCCTCTTCTTTCCCTTCCCTCCCCCTCCCCAAGACAACAAGCAATCTGATACAGGCTACACATGTACAATCATATTAATCATAATTCTACATTAGTCATGTTATGAAAGAAGAATCAGAACAAAAGGGAAAAACCACAAGAAAGAAAAAACAAAAAGGTGAAAACAGTATGCTTCAATCTACATTCAGACTCCATAGTTCTTTCTCTGGATGTGGATCACATTTTCCATCATGAGTAGAAAATAGTATCTTTAGATGATTTTCTTCTCTTCTACTACAAGGAACACCAGCTACACCCAAATAGGAACTTCTGAATGACTGACCAAGGTTGCCAACCAGTTACTTAGAAAATTCTTCAGATAGAAAAATAGTAACATAAGCAGAGATTGTCTAAATAGGAAAATAGGCTCAATATCATGTCACAAAGAGAAGCAATATAAGATTTGTTTCTGCAGAATATTTATAACAATCCATAACGTTTCCAAGATGACGTTAATGCACATGCACTGCCATCTTGGTTTTCAAATAGCCTGACGTTTTCGCTACCAGGATGCTAACTTTGTAACATTTTTGTCACATGATTACTGATGAGCTATGATTACAGGGCAAGAGGGGAGGAATCCTGGAGCTGGTCTGGTGCAGTATATGGAACACAAATGAGGGGATGTGCCACCATCTGCTGGAAACTGGTTTGCACTTGAATGTCAGACTTTTGCTGTTTGCAACAATTCGATGACAGGCTAGGAAATGGCAAGGACATGTTGCACTTAGAAGCAGTGATGTGATCTCTGCACAAACACCAAAATCAACTGTGCACATCATCATGGCAATTTTGAATGCTTCTAACATTCGCAGGCTTGTTAACACAGAAGATAAATATATTTGTAACATAATTGGGCAATTATTTACTGCTTAAGGTCCCAATAAGGAATTTTTTAGCACAAAAACCTTAGACAATCATCACGATTCCTCAAGGGATTGTGAACCACTAAATGAAATAGAATAACAGAATGAAGAAATTTCCTGATTGCGTCAGTAAATGGAAGCATTTCTTGAGTTCACCTAGTCCACCCCTCAAAATGCAGAGGAGTCCAAGCTGAGTTGAAAGCAAAAAAGTTTTATTAGAAGGAAAATCAGACACTGGTGCTGAGGTACACACACCCCCGCCCTCAGGGGTGTAAAGGATCCCACTGCTTAAGAGAGGCAGGGAAGATTTTTAAAGAAAAGATATTCTTTTTCAGAAACTGGTGGGACACATAAGCAGGATGTTTTGCAAGAACAGTTGACCACAAGGCTGGTTTGGGTTGGTTTTGGGGTGGGCTGGGGGACAGCTCAGCAAGGTCAACCAGCGAACACCAGCAAAGAAGTCTGGGAGTGAGCAAGACTTTAGCTCACTGAAGGCTCCTGACAGATTGCTTTTGGTAAACAGTCTTACTCTGTGTACAGGGCATCTACCTGGTAAGGTAACTCATAGAAAACTAACATATTAATCTTGGAGGGGCTAGACAACACTTGATCAGCTGGAAAAGGGAATCCTTAAAGTAGGGATACATTACCTTTTTAGAGTCAAGGACCCATTCTCAGAAGAGTCTTTTCAAAAGCATAAAATGATGAAATACATAGGACCACAAAGGAAACTAATTATATCAAAAGAGTTACTAGACTATATTTTTAAAATCATGGACCCTGGATTAAAAGCCCCTAACTTGTTGTGTTTGTCCTTCATTCTTGAAGAGGACCATGACATCAAGATGATGTCATGACTTGCAGTTGACTTTGATTTGAGTGAGGGAGAGCTGGGCAAGGTCACCAGCCGCACTTTCTTCTCCTGAGCCATCTGGGCACAGATTTGTCCATTCTGTCTCCATCCTCCTTCACCTGAGAGTGGGAAAGAACAGATAGAGAGAGGCAAAAGAAAAAAGTTCTATGTGTTCATGGTCACATGTGGTCCTGGATGGAGCTAGGATGACCTCTCTTCCCACCCAGAGGCTTACAGCAATTACAGGCTTTTTCACTGCCCGGGGAATGAGAAACCTCTATTTGTCCATTTCATGTCTTATGCATCACAGTCAGTCGTGGCTCCATAGCCAGCAGCAGTCATAGAACAGTGGAACAGGGTCCTTTGTCTATGACATGTCATCACCCAGCTCCAGGAACAGATTCCCCAACCCTCAGCACCGAGGTCAGCAGCAGGCTGAGCACAAAGAATGCTCACTGCAAGGTCTGGAATGCTATTGCTCAATCCCTTTTACCCACCCGGCCTTATCTAGGGCTTAAGAATCCCACTCTCTAATTATTTTTCTTTTTAAATTTTCTCTTTTCTCCAACTTAGGACATGAAGCGTATTTATTTAAATTTATTTAAAGAAATATATAATTAATTATATGTAACATCTTTATATTAAATATATTTGCATATTTTATTATACAAATTATATGAATATATTATAGATTTGTGTGTAATATATAAATATTAAATATATTTGGCACAAGTATATTTAATATAATTAATAGATTAATTTAAAGAAAAAGTTACTTCTTAGAGAAAAGAAAGAGCACTAAAATATTTTTGGGAAATAGGGAACTATCTCATTTTTTAAGCAGAGTTTAGTTGACCTGATCACCGTGGGCCTCCGAATAATTTGTCTAGTGAATTAGAAACAAAGTCATCTAAAAAGGAATTGAAATAGCCTCCACATCTGCAGATTCTTAAATTAGACACCAAATGAGAAATGATTTACATAGCAAAAAGAAGAGGCTGGGTAAACCCAGAAACTTCACCTCTGACCACTTGGTAGCAAAGTTAGGCAACAGATGGGAGATGCAGGGGAAAAAAAATGGTGCTAATTTGAGAAAGAGAGAGATTTGATGGAAACCAAGAAACTGGATCTGAAAACATACTTTGAAACATGATTTGAAAGCAGATTAAGAAATTAACAGTATTAGGAGGAAATTGAAATGTTGAATCAATATAAAAAGAAATAAAATTATTCTTTGCAAGAATCATTCTAAGGTAATTAGACTTTGCAGCTAAAAAAAAAAAGAATTAAAGACAATTTGCACTGACACAACATGGACTTGAAACTCAGTAGATAACAAGAAATGTAAAAAAAAAAAAAATGCCCTGAAAAGTAAATTTTAAAAATGCAGCCCTGCATGTAGAGGCATTACCTCAGCAGGCAGGTAATACTAGGCCCACAGTGGAATCAGGTAGGCCTGAATTAAAAACCCAAAATCAGTTTAACTGTCTGACCTTGGGCAAGTCATGTAATCTCAGTTTTCCTATCTGTAAAATGGGAGGGATAACAGCACCTATCCCTCAGGGGTGCTGTGAGGGCCAAATGAGATGATGATCCTAAGGCATTTTGCAAACTTTAAAATATCAATTGGATGCTGGCTATTTTTCTTATTCTTGTAGCACAGATCCAGGATTTAGATGTCTGATTCTCTAACAACAGGTAAAATTGAATTAATTGGGTTTGGGGTTTTTTTTGCTTAAATGGAGATAGAAGGTCCTCATTTTTGTCAGCTATCAGAATTTCAAGAATGGACTGACTAAAACGTATATAAATTATATCTATCTACATATAGTACATATAATATATATGTGTATACACATATACATACATGTGTATATGTGGATAGATAGATAAATAGATATGATGGGGATGGGATCTGGACCCCCAAAAGAAAAAGTCCCTGGACTTTCCCACATAACCCAGGTCCCTGGCACAATTGCCCTGGGGCCTTTCCCAGTTCATTAGCTGCCCTTTCATTGCCTGCACCTAGTCTCACCCTGGACCTCCCTTAATTACCCCTTCTCTATTCCCAGCCGTTTGTATGAAAGATCCATTTTGCCTCCATTAAAGTGCTCAGATTCAATCTGAGTCACTTGTCAATACAAGCTTCAAAAATGCTTAGATTCCTTAAGAGTCTGGCCAATATGGCAGATTTTTAGAATCACTCCCACCCTGACTAGTGTTCTAATAAACCTTGTCTTTGACTGAAAGAAGGCTTGGGTCAAATTCCTTCAAGGCAGGACCTGTATTTCAGGGTCCCAGCACCTCTAAACCTCAACAGATTGGATAAACAGGTAGATAGATAGATGGTAGACAGACAGACAGACAGACAGACAGACAGACAGACAGACAGACAGATAGATAGATAGATAGATAGATAGATAGATAGATAGATAGATAGATAGATAGATAGTGTTGACCTGAAAGTTTGGTTAAAGGAGGCAAACAGGCCAGGTGGTATATAAATTCATATTGCTTATTCCCTTAAAACTAGCCAAAGCTAGAAAGATGTATGCACAAGGAGCCAGAATGTGAATTCTGACTCATAAAAGAATGCCCAGCCTTAAATATGTTTTAGAACAATTCCAGCTCAGGATCTCTGTGCCACTCAAATTTATGATTTCCATATATGTTTAACCATATTATGAGAAAGGAATTTTCTTAATTGAATAGATGGTAAATGCAATAAGATAAGAGAGTTGACAAAGTATCGATTGAAATTACGACTCAGGATACATGTTTTCTTTACCATTACATGCTATAACATAGTATATGTCCATAAAATATTGAGATAAGAAAAATTCTCATTATACACAAAGGAAGGAATGTTCCTAAGTCAGTCCCATCTAGCCTTGTTGACATAGGTATTCTCTGAGTTTACTCAGAGAACAGAGGAATTAGCTCTTCTTCTGGTTGATTAGTTCAGGCTCTGGCTCTTATTGAAGTTCAAATGATATTAAACGATTATAGATAGAATTAGATAGGTTAGAGGCAACTAGGTGACACAACACATAGAGAACAGGATTTAATAGTCTGGAAGACTTGGTACTTACCTCAGATACTTACTAGCTGTTTGACCCCAGGCAAGTCCCTTAAATTCTCTCTGTCTCAGTTTCCTGATCTGTCAAATGGGGATATTTCTAGCACCTACTTTCCAAAGTTGGTGTGAGCATCCAATGAACTAGCACATACAAAGTACTTTGCAAATCTTAAAGCACTATGTAAATGCTATTATATTTCAAGGCAGAAAGAAAAGTCCAGGATTATATAAAGCATCAACCTAAGCTTTTTTTAGACCTCCTAGATATGAGGAGAAAGAGACAGAGGGTGGGGGAGGAGACAGAGAGAAATGATTGTTTCCCTCGCAGGGAATTAGAATTAGAAACACTTGTTTTATTTTTCTACAGATATTCTCAACTTATTTTCACAGATGTTAGTATTTTTGTAAATTTGGAAGAGGATTTTCATCCCAGAAGATCTCATCAGTCCTCGAACTCACACCTCAGAAGAACCTTGGGCTCCTAAAGGCCTGCCCTCTGATTGGAGGGTGAAGGGTTCCTCTCAAAACCTCCATGTAAGGAAGGAGCCCAGAGCAGCCCTCTCTTCCTTCACTGCCACCAGACTGTATTTCTCTGGACTTTTCCATCATACCCCAACACTGGGTATCCTCTTCTCCTCCACCCTCACCTCTCTTTCATTTTATATGCTTTCTTCCCCTGTAAAGGGGAGGACAAGCACTCTTTCATGTGACTTGTCTTTATATTTCTAGCGCTTAGCATAGCCTGGCACACACCTAAATACGTGCTTTTTGACTGACGCATTTGAGGATTTGGAAAATTACTCAGAGAGCAGACTTCCATCTTATCGTTAAGATTATAACCCTGGAATCAGCTTATATTTGTGATAAGGCCTGGTCTAACCCCAGTCAACTTCCCTGAATGAACAGATTTACCCATGAGAATACTATATTAAATCAGAAAGTGAGACCATGAACAATCCTTGGCATCTTTGTTTTACAGATTACATGAAGGCTACGTAAAAGGATTTTTCTAAAGTATAATTTATCACCTGTGATGCAAGTACTTAGTACTTAGGCATTTCTTAGGCTAACGAATGCATGGAAAGATTAACTAGATTTAGATTTCTCAATGCATGCAATCAAATTTTATCAATCAAAATTTGAAAATAAACCCCCTCCTCTAAGAACAAACCATTAACCTTAATCTTAGAAGTTCTGATGTACTACTCATGACAAGGTTTTCCCTCTGTCCAAGGGGAAGAAAATAAGTACTTATATAGTGCCTACTTGGGGACAGGAGCTGAGCTAAGTGTTTTTCACAAGATTTGATAATAGTCCAAAGATGTAGGCGCTCTTATCATTCTCATTTTACAGCTTAAATAAACAGAGGTTTAGTGATTTGCCCAAGGTCACACAGCTAGTGTCTGAGATTAAATTTGAACTCGGGTCTTTCTAACTCCAGGTCTAGTGTTCTATCCACTGCACTAACCTCTGAGCTGGAGGCCATCTGAAATAGCCATATGACATGATAGATCTATGGCAGCAACTGATGCTTTGGAGTCAACACAGGCTGTTGAGTCTGTAGTGGGAGGAATGCAGGAGCGGGTCTTTGTTACACCCTAAGAAAAGACTGATGGCTGGGGCTTTCAGTGGGTTTGTGTTCTAGCTTTGAATGTTCCAAACTTCACATATGTTTATCCTTTCCATTCGGAGGGGGTTAGGAGCATAGCACCTCCGCAATCTGGGAAATCCACACAAAATTTTTTGGCCCTCCCTTTGTACCAGAGAAAAAGTCTGAATTGTTATGGTATTAAAAGATAAAATATATTGATATCATACAATACTATACATATATTTTATGTATTTCTGCATTTCTAAACTTTTTCTATATCATCTGCTGTCCTTTGCCTTCACATGTCATCTGCAGCTTCCACAAAATTCTCCCTAAATTCCCATTTAATTTCTTGTGCCAACCCCTAATATGTCTAAAAGTTGCAATGTGGAAAGGATAACTGTAATTTGACTGGTAATTTACTATACAATTTACTGATCAAGTTACTTCTCATGTCTTAGCACAGTGCCTATTTATGTTCATCAATTGTTTAAGAACATACACAAGTGTTTACTACATCATACCACATGAGTATATATCTATTATTGAAAAAACAACTTATCATATCAACTGACTCAAAATAATTCAGTCACAAAATGGACACAAAACAGAATAGAGTTAGTTATGCTAAGTTAACAAACTTGTTCCTATTATTTTATTAAGGTAATAAAATTCATTCTCAGCATCGTCAGGCAAGTTAGAAGCAGAAGTAATGTCTCTGCAGAGCCCTGGTTTTTTTTTTTTGCCCCATGAGACAAAATTAATAGCTCATTTCTTTATCTTATTTCTATCATAATTTCTATTGCTGTTCAGTCAGGTCCAACTCTTCCTGACATCATTTGGAGTTTTCTAGGCAGAGATATTAGAGTAGGTTAGCCATTTCCTTCTCCTGGTTCATTTTACTCATGAGGAAGCTGAGACAGAGTGAAGTGACTTGCTCAGGGTCACATGGCCTAGGTATCTGAGGCAGATTTGAACTCAGGTCCTCTTGACTCAGGACCAGGCACTCTATCCACCATACCTGCTGCCCATCAGTTCAGCCAGGCTAGAAGACCTTACTCTTCTACAATGTCAGTTTTTTCCTAAATGGATCCTTGCTTCTCTGTTTGACATAATACAAGTGATCAAAGAAGGGAATTGGTGGTAACAAAAAAAAAATTGTTGATAAGCTCAAACTTTTTCTTTAATAGCTCAGCAATATTATTGTCCCTGTCTGATCTGCCAGGTACACAATGGTAGGAAACCAAACCAAGCCACTTACACAATAGGTCTTTTCCTTTTGTTATTATACAAGTTAATTTTACTCAGATGACTAAATGCTGTTATGATGACCATGTTCTTATTACAAAAGAATGTGTTTTTATGTTAATTTTTTTATGTTATTATGTTTATGTTTTTATGTTATATTGGCAATTACCCAACAGTTAAAACAGATTTCAAAGTAGTTACAAAGGAAACTGGGAAAACTTTTTGTAACCGAATCAGTTAATCGCTAAAAGTGCTGCTAAAAAGCCATTCTCTTTGATGCTGAGGTTCTGTATATCCCACTGCAGATGAATTTTGGTTCTGATGGAGCTTAAGGCAAAAGAACAAGTGAACCTCTCCATTATCCAAAAAAGAAGACTGTCCACTCCCAAGCAGAGAGACTACCTTGCGGTAGTAGGCTATTCATTTTAGAATGAACAGCTCTGAATTTCTATTGAGTGCTTTTTTTGGAAGTAGCAAACCCTTAATGAAGTATGTGAGATGTAAACTTTAAAACAGCCAGCTACACGTACTGTTATGTTCCCTTGCCTGCTGCTTCCTTTCCCAGTAGTCTCAGTTGTCACAAATGTATTATTTAAGAACCTACTTGATAAGTGTGCATTCTAGGAGACAAAACGTCCCTAATGTTAACTCGATGACAACCATACAATGCTACCACTGACTGCATTTTGTAAGGTAGTGGATATTAGCCATAGCTTCAGAAGGAATGATATTGCTACCTTATTACAGAATCTAAAATGTTTTAAGTTTTATCTTATTTTTAAACAAAGATCAGTTTTTCTTTCCCACCCTCTTCCCTCTCCTCTCACCACCACTGAGAAGGCAAGAAAAATAAAACTCCTGCTATAAGCATGTATAGTCAAGCAAAAGAAAATTTCTCATCGGCCATGTCTAAAAACACATATTTCAATCTGTGCTCCTACTCCACCTCTCTATCAGGAACTGGGTAGCATGGTTCCTCATTAACCCTCTGGAGTCCTGGTTGCTCATTATACTGATAAGAATTCAGCACAATAGTATTCCATCACATTCACATACCATAACTTGTACATCCATTCCCCAGTGGGTGCCCCCTCATATTCCCATTCCTTCCCACCTCAAAAAGAACCATAACTATTTTTGTGTATCCTTAGAATTTTAGTTAGGACTAATCCTTCCCTTAAACTACCCTCCCTCTAATTCTCCCTTCTCCCATTACCCTCTTATTTGAGTGAAAAGTATTTCTGCACTCAATTCTATATGTGTGCATGTGTGTGTGAGTGAGTGTGTGTGTGTGTGTGTGTGTATGTGTGTTCTCCTTCTTTGGACCAGTTCAGATGAGAATGAGGTTCAAGTGTTAGCCTTTCCACCCCCTCCTTGTTTGTATAGACGTCTATTTGTACATCCTGATTGTAGGAGACAATTTCCCCTAACTTTCCTTTCCCTTCCCTCTACCCATGTATTTCTCTTCCTCTCTCTTTCCATTCTTTTCTCTTTTTTTCTAAATTTAATTTAAAGTTCCAAATTATCTCCCCCTCATCATTGAAAATGCAAGAAAACAAAACCAATTACAAATATGTATAGGCATGCAGAAACAAAATTCCCTGCATTAGCCATGTTTTTCAAAAGGGTGAAAGAAAGAAATAGAAGAAAATATGCTGCAGTCTGAGTGTATTAATTCTCTGCCTGAAAGGAGGTAGTGTGGCAAGTGAGAGATGAAATGACTGAGGAAACAGAAGTTTGATCTTCCAAGCATATATATTAATTAAGTAATGGTTGCCAATTGACTGACAAACTAAAACCAAATCCTCTCAGCTTAGGCCAGATCCTGAATGTAGGGGGAGAGAGATTTTTATAAAAACAATCGAATAAGGTCAATTAGTCAAAGGAAATAATACAACACTAGGTAATCTGATTTCCATTCGGAGGAAAGATTAGGGAACTTTCCAAGTTGGGAGAAGTGTGAACAGTGAACAGGTACAATCTCCTGAAATCAGAAAAAAGGGGTGTCCTCCTCCCCCCAGGTGTTGGTAAACAATCCAACGATCGGAAACAATAAACAATTGATCAGTGTGAGGCCAGTTTTCAGATAAGACACTTGGATTGCTGGAGATGTACAATTGTGAGAAAACTCCTTCAATCAGTCTTCAGATCTGACCAGGTTTTCTGGTCACCATAATCTAGGTCATTACTTAAGGGTGTCTAAGCAGCAAAGCAAAGTGGTTCAGCTTCCCAGTCACGCAAGGCTAGGTTCAAACAATGAAATAAGGTTTTATCTCAATTCCCACCGTTGCATAAGATTTTCACAGGATCAAATTCAGACCAGACTCATAATTGAATAGAAAGGGAACTGAGCTACTAACTCCAGAACTGAGTCACATGATGGAGGCAGTGCGGTTCAGTCAAATCCCATAATTAACCACTTGCCATCCTAATCCCCTCAATTCCTTCAAATGTACGAATGTATTTGGGGAAAAGACTAATGAATGGTATCCACTTGTACCACCTCCCATGAGCTCACTCTCCCAACTCCTATTTACATTAGCAAGTTGGGTCCTCTGAGGGCAGCTGACTAATAACATCCCCTCCAGATTCTAGAGGTAATCCTAAAGGATATGAGCTTCTACTTCTGTTCTTCACAAGCCCCTATCTGGTGTGCTCCCCAATATCGGTCAACTAGAAGAACTCTTTAAGTATCTAGAAAAAGGATATTTTCTAATAAAATATAGGAAGGAGAGTAAGGGCAAACATAATGCCTCTCCAAACCGGGAGTGCACTGTCTGCTTTCACAATAAGGGTGCTTGGGAGCATGGCCTCAAACTTTTAAGTACCAACGTTGTAAGGCACATGTGTAGAGAATGTGTGGGATCATGGGATAACTCAAGGTCCCTGTTTCTCTGAGTTCTTTTCTCCCTTTGGAAGGTCTTATGAGATTCTCCTTAGATGTAGTTCTCTGCTGGGCTTATGAGGATTGGTGTGCTTCTACTCAATAATCCTTTTTTTTTCCATCACAAGGGGTCATGATGCCCAAAGCTACCACTGACCTCAAGTGACTGTCTTTCCACCTCCTTCTTCCATCATTGGCTCCCTTGGTTCCACCCCCAGCTTTGCTTCTTGGTGGACTTCTAATGGCTTTGACGGATCTCCCAGTTGTCCAAACATTCTACTTTTGGACTATTCATTCACCTAAGATTAGAAAAGAGAAAATATAAGAGAAGAAAATAAAGAGACAATATGAGCTGTTGGACACATGGCAACCCAGTGGGGAAATACAGATTAAACATATCATCTGGTTACTCCCAGAAATTTTGCCACACTTTCTACCAAGGAAGAAAGAGAAGCAAAAAGGAAAGGAATCGGCAATATCCCTTTTGTACTCAAATTTAGTTCCTGCAGTTCTTCTAGCTCCTCAGCTAATCACGTTGCTGAACACCAACCCACCCAGTCACAGGGCTAGAGACCAACTCCCCTAAATTCTACTTGTTAGAGTAAAGCTAGGCAAGGAATCCCTGTACATGCATCGTATAAGCCACCAGGAAAGGTAAATCTAAGCACTCTCTAAGGAATCTAAATTTCTCCGTAACACATAAAATAGTTAAGCGGGGGAGCAGAAGTGAGGCAGGCTAATCTCTAAGACACTTTCTAGTTCTATAGTAATGATGCTTTGACTTCATTCTTATGTAGCTGCCCTCAGGCTTATGCTCAGAACTCCCCCATCCCCCCATCCTCCCTACATTAAACCCCTCTCTTATATTTTTGCCTTTTTTTCCTTTTTAATTCCATGGAGATTAATCATTGTTATTTTTAAAAATCTGAACCAATTTCACCCCAAGCCCTGTTTCACTTGCTTTTCAGTACCTCGATCAATTAGTTGATTCCCCCTTTTTCTTTCCCTTCCAAAGGCTGCTTTTCAGTCCTACTACCAACCAGCCTAGAATATTCATTGCTTTTCATGCCTCTCTCCCTCCGACCTTTGTCAGGCAGAACCAACCCAAAGAGACAACGTATGGTGCCAGCTACCTGCCCAGCAATTCCATTGCTCTGACATATATAAATGGATGTGACAGTGCCTGAGAAGTTTTTACCTGTTTTAGCAGCAGTTAATTAACTGAGTCTCATGAGTGACTAATAACCCAGCAAGCAGAGCCATTGATTTCAAGGCACAAAGATGCCTCCTTCAATTTTCAGTGGTTTAGATCAGGACTTCTTAATCTGGGATCCATGAATTTATTTTTAAAAATATTTTAATGATTATATTTCAGTAGAATGATATTTCCCTTATAATCCAATATATTTCCTACATTTAGAAGCAAGATTCTGAGAAGAGATTTATAAGCTTCATCACATTGCCAAAGGAGGTCTATGACACAAAAACGGTTGAGCCCCTGGATGAGATGAAAGAGCTATTTTTATGTCAGTTAGTCAATAAGTATTTATTAAGTGCCTACTATGTGCCAGGCACTGTGTTAAATGCTGGATTCAGACACAGTGTGTTAGGAAGTCCTCCAGGTCCCCAATCATATTTTATAAGTATCCTATATGCCTCTTATTCAATCATGAGATGACAACCTTCCATTTTCTTTGGAGGAAATTGTTAATGTGTACTTTTTCTATTAAAAACTAGAGCTAGGAATATATATTAAAGGGACAGAAGAGATGTCAGTAGCCCACCCTCTTGTTTTATTGATGAGGTAAGTCAAGGGCAGAGAAGTTAAGTGAATTGCCCAAGGTCACAAAGTGGTAGCCAATAGGATTCCAAACCCAGTGTGGTTTTCATTGCCCAGCCCTGACTACTCCTGACTTGGGAAAAGGAGTTCTCTGCATGGGGATTGGCCCTGCCAGAGAGTCAAGAAAACAGTCCTGGGGAAGAAGGTAGATTGGATCTTTCCCAAGGGACTGGGTTTCAAACATGGCAGTCATCTTCAAATCAAAAAGTGCAAGAGGTAAAGCAAGGTCAACCTTAATAAGGTCACTGGAGTTTGAAAAGCTTCTCCTTCCTACATTTTTGGCTTGGCTGTATATCTTGTATTTTATGATCCAAACAAATTAACCTTTCTTGCAAGTCTAAATATTCCATCTCCTGTCTCCATGATACCCATCTCTGGTCACAACTCCCTTATATCTGTTGTCTGCTTTTAAAATGTAAGCTCCTGAATTCCCAATGGTCTCTTAAAGCAAAATGCCTTCCACATCCAGGGAAAGAACTATGGAAGTTGATCACAGAGTGAAGCAGACCATTTTCATTTGTATTATGTTTTGGTTTGTTTTATGATTTCTCTCATTCATTTTAACTCTTCTATGCAACATGACTAAGGTGAAAACGTATTTAATAGGAATGTATGTGTAGAACCTTTGTAAAACTGTATGCCATCTCAGGGAGGAAGTGGGGAAATAGGGGGGAAGGGAGAAAGGGAGGAGAAAAATCTAAGATATATGGAAGTGATTGTAGAACACTGAAAACAAATAAAATAGTATTAAAAAATGTAAGCTCCTGGGGTCAAGGACTGTCTTGTTTTCTAGATTTTTATCCCCAATTTATATAGTGCCTGGTGCATAATAAGGGTTTAATCATTCCTTTTAAATTAATTAATTCTTTCATCCCATGCCCTAGTCTTGTCTATTTTCAGTGCCTAAAATGTGTTTCCTTCTCTCTTCTGACTCAGAATCTTACTTCCTCAAGATATGAAACCTTTCCTGATCCCAACTCTAGCTCCTCACAACCTCCTTCCCCAAACTTTTGTTGTTGTATGGCTGTCTTTGTGACCCCTTTAGGGTTTTCTTGGCAAAGATCCTAGAGTGGTTTGCCACTTGCTTCTCCAGCTCATTTTACAGTTGAGGAAATGGAGGCAAACAGAGTCAAGTGACTTGCCCAGGATCATGTTGCTAGCAAGCATCTGTGACCATATTTGAACTCAGGTCTTCCTCATTCTAGACTGCTCTCTATCTGCTGTGCCATCTAGCACAACTACCTTATATTTGTCCTGCATATATTTATGTAACAGGAGGGCGAAGTCAATTAAACCAACCAGCGATCTCACCCCTCTTAAAGCAATTAACAAGACATTCATTTCTTCTGCTGCCTTCCTCAGGTGAGAACCCCTCTAGTGACTCCATGAAGCGTTAAAGTAGATACAAAAAGTCCCTTATCAGTGTAACCTCAGACTTTTGAATATACTCAGTTTGCCTCCTATGAGTCTGCTTCTCCTCTACCAAGTGGGTAGTTTGTCTTTAAAATTAGGGAGAGAGCTGATTCCTCTCTTTTTCCGTCATCTTTTTTGACTGCTTTCTATGACTACTACCTACTCTGCCCAGCCTGGCCATGACCTGAACTGGTCACTTAATTGGGACTTGCTTTCCCCTGCTTACCCACTTTCTACTGTAGCTCTAAGGAATGGACGTAGGGGTATTTGTTCCTGTTCAGTGCTTTTTGTCCTCAGTTTCAGGTGCCGGAGGAGGTGATCCTCCCTGACTGGTAGTTTGAGTTGTAGAGACCTCAGAGTCATGACTGCAGGTGGAATATTACAGCCAGCCAGGCTGGCATAGAAACCCTGAGAAGCCAGGATGCCTGAGAGCAGTTTTGGACTGGGAGCTGGGATTGTCCTCTATGGGTTCCAAGCTAAGTCATGAAGTTAATCCTCTTCCCCTTCTGCAGAGACAGAAATAGTGTTGATAGGAGAGAAGGAGGATTATGCCTCCAGTGTGTTGGAGACAGTATGTTTGTTATTTGCGCTTATACCTTTTGATGCAAATATTCCTTTAAACACTCCACACTGTAATATCAAATTGGAAGTAGAAAAATGCTTCCAGCCAGTAGATGAAATGAGGTGACATTACAAAGGAAGTATGTCATTGATTACTTCAAAAGTTGCTCATGCCCCCATGGGGCTTGGACTGAAAAACAGAAAACTAGTTCAGAATAGGACATTCCAACTGTGGGCTGGCTGGTACCAGTTAAGCCCTGGAGAAGGATTATTTGGTGGAGATGAGAGAACCTCTATCTACTCCTCCTCCCCAAATAGGCAGAGGAAGACTCTGAAAATTTTATAAGTTTGATGATTTGGGACTTCTTATATATAATACTGCCACTGAGTACCTCCAGGAAAAAAGTGGCCAATGGTAATAGCTGCTAGACACTTTAAAGACTAATTAGACTTTCTGAGCAGAGGTGGCTTCAGCACTCTATAAGGAGCCCAGAAGAAAGCTATAGCATACCTAAGGGGAAATTCACATGAAACCCATGAAGGAGAGAAAAGGACTGCCAGAAGCCACGTGTCGTGAGTCATCCCTTTTCCACACATGTAGTTTGAGAGAATGTGCCCCCAGTATAGAAGGATTATTTTTACTCTTCTCTCTTACTATTTATTTTAAAATGTTTATTAGGTCTGACTAGCTAATTGCTGTCAACTGGTAATCACTGGGAAGCACACTAGTGGGGAACTCTGAGTGATTGGACTAGAAAACTCCCAACACCTGAGGCTTAGTGATGGTAGAAATGCTCTCTGGCGATCCAACCTGCCAATACGAATGGATATTAGGATATGTAGCCCAGAGTCTGAACTATGCTTATATATGTACATGTTATCTCTCCTGAGAGACCCTAAGCTCCTTAAATGGGTCTTTATAGGATCCCTTCTGATTTGCACTCATAGGCTACAGGCTGGGTCCCCAAGGAGATTACTGTTACCCAAGGTTGTGAGAGTATTCCGTAAGTCTGTACTCATTCATTCATTCATTCATTCTTTTTTTTTTTTTTTGAGCCTAGGTCTATCTTATTGATGGCCTAGGTCACAAATAGAGCAAGTTAAAGTTTCCGTATCTTTCAAGGACAGGATGAGACCCATAATGAGATAGAGAGACCCAGGCTCAAAAAAATAAATGAATAAATATTTGGGTGGGGTAAGCCCAAAACCTGAGACTTGTTGTCCAACAAATACACATATCAATGGGTAGGGTGGGCACAAACCTAGAGCACACTGGTGGTAAAGGATTATGTAAGAAATGTAACTGTCCAAGGCAATTCATGGAACTCGCCATAGGGCCCTGAAGGCCCTTCTCATCTCATGGTGCCCTCACACCCCTCCGTCTCTGGCCTTGGTGTATTTGCTAGGCAATTTTCTCCCTAGGCAAGCTCCTCTCTGCAGCTCAGGTCCCAAGTGCAAGGACTAATTCTCTCTTTAATCCATAGATGGATTTCCTCTACTTCTAGGGTTGCTTCTTTCCCAGAATCAATGAATATCTCTCTCTCTCTCTCTCTCTCTCTCTCTCTCTCTCTCTCTCTCTCTCTCTCTGTCTTTCTTTGTCTCTATCTCTCTAAGAGTCCACAGCTGGATGCTGTTTTCCCTACTTAGCAAATAGTCTCAATGCAACACTCCATCAAGAATGGGAGAAATGAGTCATGGTGAAGAAAAACATCCTCTCTTTCCTTTGCTGCCTTTTGGAAAAGGTTCAGAGGTCACAATTCCACAGTCCAGTTCCAGCAGTGACCATCCTGAAGGCTGAGAGGCTGAGTTTCTAATGACCCCTAGAAGTATGGCCAGTTTTCTGATAGGCAGTAATAGCCTGCCCTTGTAATTCCATCAGGGAGGCATTTTCACACTTTGAAAAGGAGTACCAGAGTGTAGGTGTCTCTTTGGGGGCAGCTAGGTGACATAGTGGCCTGTCAGCAGGCCAGAGTCAGGAAGACCTGAGTTCCTCTGTGACCTCTGACACACTTACTAGCTGTGTGACCCTGGGCAAGTCACTTAATCTTGTTGGTCTCAGTGTCATCTGGAAATGAGTTGGAGAAGGAAATAGCAAATCACTCCAGTGTCTTTGCCAAGAAAACCCCAAATATAATTACAGAGAGTCAAGGCTGAACAAGGCTCCTGTGATTTCATCCACTGGGCTAGGGGTGGGGTGGAAATTAATTGATAAGGAAACACACCCTTCGGGGTTGCTAGCACAGTGCCTGATTCATGATGGCACTCAACAAATATTGCTAATCTATGGCAAACTCCTCCAAGACCATTTTATTATAATTGTGTAGTAAAAAGAGGATTGGATTTGAGCTGAGAGAATTTTGGTTTGAAACTCAGCTTTGCTACTTGTTTGACCCTAAGCAAATCTCATAACTTCCTGCACATCATTTTATTCATCTATAAAATAAGGGGACTGGGAATGATCAGTAATGTTCCCAAAGTACAGATAAATGTAGTGCCTCAAAGCTCTAGGGACCTTTAGCCTTACAAGTTAGATGGTATGGTAGAGGGAGTGGCTAGGTGTGGAGTCCCCATAGACCTGAGTTCAAATCCAAATCCTCACAAAATTCTACTTCTCACAGGCCTCTAGACTCCAATCCTAACTCTGATTCTTAATTTACTAGATAGAAAGCAGAGAGAGTATTGACCTGTGGAGTCAGAAAAAACTGAGTTCAAATCGTACCATAGGTTCTTATTAGCTGTGTGGTCCTGGACAAATCACTTAACCTCCGCTTGCCTCAGTTTCTTCATCTGTAAAATGGGGACAACAATAGCACCCATTTCCCAGGGTTGTTGAAAAGATCAGATGAGATGATAATTATAAAGTTCCTGGCAAATAGTAAGAAATATATAAATGTTAGCTATCATTGCTATTATCACAACTCCCACTCAAACTGATGAGTCAGATCCCATAGAAGACTGGCTGCATCTCAGGTCCTCGGGATATTGCCGAAAGGTTGGTATGTGTTTCTCTAATGCTCCCAGCTTGGGTCCGCTTTCCAGTGTGCTCCCCCCAATACAAATTGCCAGGTACAGTTCATATCTACCTTATGTCATCATCTAGTGATTGATGGTCTGGATCATTTTAAACAACAGGCATCCTTTTAGCTTTTACAAATGGCTTTTTGCTGAGAAGATGCAGCAAGAGCATTTCCCTCAATATCAGGAGCCCATTTCCAACTTTCCCATTTCAGTCCTTCAGGAGAGTGGGGTCAAACTCAGAACAGTTGCTATAAGGGTCCCACCCCAACTAAGTTCACTTCTCAGTTTGGCAATGAATCACTGTCTCTCCCTTCTGGTTGCCTTTCATCCACTGCTATTTTGGGTCAGACAGATTGCTTCTCAAAATCTATCATGGACCCCAGCTCTCAGACTTCTGGTGGCTCATCCTCCTCATGGTTTGACATTCACAACGGTATGTTCTAGTCCTATCCTCCCCAGAACAGGAAAGAATGGGGGTGGGGAGGGAGTTGAAGGAACGGAGGTCCATATCCAGGGGCTACCTGTTGGCTCCAGTGAGGAGGTTAAGATCTCTCCCCACCCAGAGGCTTAAGGCTTATCTACTTCATTCAAACCAGCCAGGCAGGAAAGAGATCCAAATCAAGTCAAGTGCCTTAAATAAGCATTCTCCATTCTGGGTCAGAAGTCAACCAAAAGGTTCCTCTTTTTCATGCAGTAAATAGATTTGAAATAGTACCTGTGTATGATCCGGAATCCATGGGGATTACAGAGCAGTCAACAAGCATTTATTATGTGCCAGGGCTGAAGGCAGGAAATACAAATATAAGCAATAAGAAAGTCGGTGCTTGCCCTAAAGGAGTTTCCATTGGGTTAGGGGCAGCTAACACATAAGAGATGATGAAGGCAAGATGCGGGGCAAGAGATAAGATTGGGGTGAGGGGTGGGGAACGATGGCAGCAAAGTCTAGAGGGTGAGAAATAAAGACTACCCTGTGCATGCTCATAAGGACCTGCCCAATCCCCATTGCTCCTGGAAAGAAGTATTTAGGGTGACTATGTCTGCCGAATGTTCCCTATTTTGTCAAAAGTGGTCCCTCTATCAGCTGTTTTTGCTTAACTGTTCTTCAGTACAAGGGAAGGCTCAGTTGTGGGAGGTCAGGACGTGGCAGGGTTAGGGGTGAGAAATGTATACCTAGAAATGATTATGATATAAAAACAGTAAACATCAATAAAACTTATTTTTAAAAAATAAAATAAAGGGATTAGACCAGATTGTCTCTAAAACAGCTCAAAAACCTATGATCCCTTTGTTTGGAAAAACCCATATTGTTTCAGTCAAACCAAGGTGTAAAGGAGGAATTTTTCCACACTTGGTCGAAGTAATTTGGGGCAGAGACTCATAATCAGGGGTCCAGGGATGGCTTTGAGGGGGAGGGGTATCCATGAACTTGGATGAGGAAAAAAATGTAGCTTATTTTCACTGACCTCTAACTTCCTTTGATTTTTAATTTTAAAAATAAAACATCGTTCTGAGAAGCAATCCTAGGCTTTACTAGGCTGCCAAAGGGATCTATACATAAAAAAAGATTGAGAACTTCTGGCTTAGGAAACCCAGCACCCCCTAGAGGCCACATAAGGTTATACCAGGGCTGTTCCAGTTACCCAGACAGGGGACAGAACTGAGGATAAAATAGGTGTCGGATTGTCAGTGGCTTTTCAGTTGGGTTCCACTCTTCATGATCCCATTTGGGGTTTTCTGGCTAAAGATACAGGAGTGATTTGCCATTTCCTTCTCTGCCTCATTTTACTGATGAGGAGACTAAGGCAAACAAGGGAAAGTGACTTGCCCAGGGTCACACAACTGGTAAATGTCTGAGGTGGGATTTGAACTCAGGAAAATGAATCTTCATGACTCCATGCCCAGCGCTCTGTGCACTATGGAGTCACCTAGCTGCTCACAGGTGTCAATTACATAGCTGTAATTGATGTAATTGAGGATTCCTACTTGGTGTTTTTCCTTAAATCTATTAGCAGAAGCTTTGAAGACATGGTCTTTGTGAGCTCCTTAACCTCCTGTGTGGAAGGGAGGGTGGCTATGCTTATCATCATAGTTGATTGTAGTGGAAAGACAGATGGGGTCAAAGTTAAGAAATGGGTACAAGTATGAAGCCTTCTACTAGCTACCTTGTTTGACTGGGAAATTCAAAGGGCCATGGATTTAGGGCTGAAAGGGACCTTAGAGCATACCTAATGTAGCCTTGTTCCTCAGTTTACAGCTGAGGCTCAGAGATTTTGAAGAGAAATCCAAGTTTAACCTCTGTCCTCCGTGCCCAGAGTCACTACTTTTTCTGATGCATCTGTCCACTCAGTTTCTTCATCTGTGAAATGGAGGCATTGACTTAGGTAGTGATCTGAAAGATTCCTTCTTGCTCTAAGCCCACTGACCTGTGGCATTTCACGATGGCAGGTGCATGGTGGAAAGAGCAAGGGCTCTGGAGTCAAAGAACCTCTGACCTCTGGTGCTTGCTACCTGTGTGGCTATTGTTCAGTCATTTCAGTCCTGTTTGACTCTTCATGACCCCATTTGGGGTTTTCTTGGCAGAGATCCTAGAGTGGTTTGTCATTTCTTTTTCCATCTCATTTTACAGATGAGGAAAATGAGGCAAACAGGGTGAACTGACTTGTCCAGGATCACACAGCTAGCAAGTGTTTGAGACCAGATTTGAACTCAGGAAGATTAATATTTCTCTCTGTACCACCTAGCTGCTCTTAGGCAAATGTGACCTTAGACCAATCATTGAATCTCCCTGGGACTCAGCTTCCTTAGCTGTAAAATGAGGGACTAGGTGGTCTCTGAAGTCTAAATTGATGATGCTATGACCCCTCTCAGAGCCCTCTTTGCAGGTTGGGTGTCTTCACCCTTGACCCGTGGCTGATGACCCCAGGGTCCCACCTATAGCACAACACAGGCCAGAAGGACCACTACTGTCCATCCCTTGGCCCAGCTCCCAAGGAAAGCTGGGGAGGGAGCCCAACCAGGAAGTTCGGCCCAAAGAGTCCTTGTTATTGCCAAGATCAGCAGACTCTTGAACATCACTCAGTGAGTGAGTAATGTGGGGGTGGCAGGGAGGGAGCTGGTGAAAGAAGCCCATCAGTCTATGCCAATTTAGCTGGGATCTGCTGAGTGTGGGCCAGGCAGCAATTATGATCGGCTAAGAGTTCCCCAGACTGGCTCCTTTCTTCTCTAGATACTGTGACAAAGCGAGATTAGAGTCATTATTTTGCTATCCATTTCAGAAACAGCTGCTCCCTTTAAAGACTTTCTTCAAAGTCCAGCCCTAAAAGAGAGCAGCATTGTTCCCTCCTCAAAAGGAGGCTTAGGCTGTGTCTGTGGAAGGGCTGTCTACACAATTGCCCACTGGGTGCTGGAGGTTCCTGGGGTGCCCCCGCTTCTTTCTGTCTGGGGTTCTTCATTTTGTCTCTTCTTGGGCTCTCAGAATGTCCTTGGGATGAATGGAGCTTGCTGCCCGAATGGCTGGTCTTAGGAGAGGCCAGGCCCAGGAAGGAGGTGACCATCCTAGGCTCAGGTTTAGAGTGGAAGAGTCTGAAGTCAGTATTGATAACCAGAGGAGATCTATGCACTCCTATGAGCAAAGCAAGAAAAAAATGAATGCCCAGTTGGAGACAGTCACCTGCCCCCCAAATGAGAGAGGAGGGCAGGGGTTGTCAGAGATGTAACTAGGGTAGGGCAACTTGTGCTTTGTCCTTGAGGAGCTGACCTTAGAGGGCACTGACAACACCCTATCTTTTGGCAGGTTGGGATAAACTCCTCCCTCATCATGCCTTACTCATCATCTACTTCATCCCTACATCCTATTCTGCCAACACGGTGCTATCCTGCCCTTCCTGCACTCACCCCTCACCAATATGTGTACATATACCATTAAAGGAGCCTTTCCTGCTGCTTGCCTTGGGCATGGTTTGGGGTACTTTCCCCAAGCGCACAAATCCCAAGTTATAACTCTGAGGCTAGATAACCTCCTTCTAAGAGGAAGGCTTTATTGAAATAAGATTAATTCACATTTTTTTACAG
Organism: Bettongia penicillata ogilbyi; assembly: GCA_023548195.1. Classification (NCBI taxonomy): domain Eukaryota; kingdom Metazoa; phylum Chordata; class Mammalia; order Diprotodontia; family Potoroidae; genus Bettongia; species Bettongia penicillata. The sequence continues at coordinate 5,508,559 of JAJHZJ010000391.1, read as the reverse complement.
TGCTTCAAGGTTTGCAAAAGTGCTTTACAAACATTATCTTTTTTGAATCTCACGAACACCCTGAGAAGTGTTATTATTTATTCCAATAGAATGTCAGTTCCTTCAGGACAGGGATTGCTTTTCCTTCTTTCCTTCTTTCCTTCCTTTCTTTTTTTCCTTTCTTCCTTTTCCCTGCACTTAGCACAGGGCCTACCAGATAGTATGCCCTTAATGAATGTCTTTTGATTGGTTGATCTTCATTCTTACGTGAGGAACCCATGACTCAGAGAGGTGAGGTTATCTTGCACAGGCTCATTCAGCCAAAGAGCATCAGAGGCGGTATTTGAACCCAAACCTTCCTAAATTCAACACTTGAACCCTCTATCCCAGGAAGGAGGTGGGGGACTGATAGGCACGTGGCTGAGGGGATTTTTGTCCAGGGTGGGCCATCTGACTTCCGAGGCCCCTCCCACATCTGACAGTCTGTGGACTGCAGCACTGGTGGGGAAGATGAATTACCTCCTAGCTGCAACTCTCTCCAAGACCATCTCCTGTCTCTGGCTGGGAGGAGAGAGGCCTGACTTTCCAGAGGCCACAGCCAGGGGGAAGGACATCTGTGGAAAAACAGTAGTAGGTGCATAAGACCAAATTGCCTGGGAACATGTTAGCACACAGACCCAGCCTGATTTTACACCACCCACCTCCCCTACCTGTCAGTCACCATCCTCGGGCTTCTCTCTGATCCACTCACCCAGGCTCATCATCCCAGTGTCCTCCTCAACCCCTCACTCACACTCACCACACATATCCCATCTGCTATCACAGCTTGGGGTTTCTACCTTTACAGTTTCTTTCCTGTATGTGCCCCCTGTCCACACATGCAGATCCTATCCTCATTTGGGCAACTGTCACCTTTCATGTGGACCACAGCAAAAACTCCTAGTGGATCTCCCTGCCTCCCTAGTGCCCTCCCTGCCTGTAATCAACCAATCAGTAAATATTGATTCAGTGCCTGCTAGGTACCAGGCACTGTGCCAAGCACTGGGATACAAATAGAGGCAAAAGACAGTCCCTGCCCTCAAGGACCTTACAGTCTAAGAGAGGAGACAACATGCATACAAAGAAAACTAGATGCAGGATAAATAGGAAATGACAGAGAGAAGACGATGGAATTAAGAGGGGGTAGGGAAGGCTTCCTGGAGAAGGTGGGATTTTAATCAGGACTTAAAGGAAGCCAGGGAGGTCAGTAGTCAGAGTGGAGGAGACAGTGTTCTAGGCATGGAGGACATCCAGAGAGAATGCCCAAAGTCAAGAGATGGAGCGTCTGCTTTGTAGAACAGCCAGGAGGTCAGTGTGACTGGATGGAAGAGTACATGTGGGGGAGTAAGGTGAAAGACGACTGGAAAGAGGGTGTGGGAAGGACAGGTTATGAAGGGAGCCAATGGAGTTTACTGACTGAGGGTGGAGGGAAGAGTGATGTAATGGAATCTGCACTTTAGGAAAATCATTGAATTTGGGGCAAGACTTGGGTCAGGGAGATTCCCCAGTAGGTGTTGCAATGTCCAGGAGTGAGGTGATGGTGGCCTGCACTGGAGCGATGGCAGTGTCGGAGGAGAGAAGCCAGCGTGTCGGAGGAGAGAAGCAAGTGTGTCGGAGGAGAGAAGGGAGCATATCCCAGAGATGTTGCAAAGATGAAATCCATCCTCTGCTCCGATGCCAAAGGGATCTTCCTAAATCGCACTTCTAACTCGGTCATCCATTTGCTCCATATATTCTAATGGCTCCTTAGTACTTTCAGAATCAAATATGAATTCCTTTGTATGGCTTCTGAACCCTTTCATAACTTAGCCAGTCTTTACTCACTACTCCCCTCCATGCATTTCTGTAATCCCACTACACTTGCCTTTCTCTTCCTCACATGTGATGCTCCATCTCCCAATTCTGAACCTTTTCACTGGATATCCCCCATGCCTAGAATTCTCTTTCTCTGTTTCCCAGCTTACTTGGCTTCCTTCAAGACTCAGCTCCATTCTTACTTTCTACAGTAGCCCTTTCCTGGTCCCTTCCTCCCCTACAGATGGTGAACAGAAAGAACACCTTACATTTACCCCTCATTCTTCCCCTGGTTCCAAGAAGTCCCAGAGCCCATGCAGGACTGCTCAAGGTGGGAAGGGCCACCAGAACCAGAAGGTGCCCTCCCCTCTTGGTTTTTCCCTCCAGCCCAGCTACTTGACTGCTCATAGGATTTAGAAGCCATGGGAGTCTACAGTTCTATTTCTTCTGACAAGATGGAGGATCACTGGGTCTTACCATCTACCCTGCTTCTGTCTCTTGAGTTAATCTAGGCCTTATCATTTAACATGCCTTTGTGTCCTGAAGTGCCATGGCACTGTCTTCTTATCTACTAGTGTAATTTAAGGGTCTCCAAGTGGTGTATACCCATTTTGCACCCTTCCACCATGAAGCACCTTTCCACCATGAGACACCCTTCCACTATGATGCACCCTTCCAACTTGCAAGACTTTCCATCATTGTTACAACTCAACTTTTTTAATGTGTGGTCTCCTCCAGGTAGAGCTCCTTGAGAGCAGAGACAATCCCACTTTTCCTATTTGTATCCCCACCACTTGGCACATTGCTTAATAAATGTTCTATACACAGTTATCTGCATGTTGTTTTCTCCATTAGAATGTGACCTCCTTGAGGGCAGAGACCATGTTTTTACCTTTGCTCATATTCACAGGACATTAGCAGAGTACCTACCACCTAATCAAATTTTTATAAATGCTTAATAATTCACTGACTGACTTCACTCTGGCATCCCTCTCCTTCAAAATAGGATTGGCAGAAGCTACAGCTCTATCCAATCTTAGTCTTCAGCTGTTGAGTTGTGTTTCCCAATGGCCCTTTTGGTACAGAGACAAGTACAGGACAGCAACTAAGGGATTCTTCTTAGGCATAGAGCCTGGGGGCTTAATCCTAAAGGCAATAAGACAACACCAATGCTATCTTTTAGATGACAACAGAAAGACATGAGAAGCATTTGTGCAAATAGAAAAAAATTCCATCATCACTTTTTGTAGTAGCAAAAAAATAGAAGCAAAACAGGTACCTATCCCTTGGGGAATGGTTAAAAAGAAATATTGGGCCTTAAGAAATGATGACTCTAAGGAATTAGAGAAATTTAGGAAGACTTTTATGAACTGATGCAAAAAGAAGGAAGCAACAATCTGGTACTGGCAAAGAAATGGTGGTCAATCAGTGGCATAAATTACAAAGACAATACACAATAGTAAATGGCCATAGTAATGTAGTGTTTGATAAACCCAAAGATCCAAGCTTTTGGGATAAGAACTCATTATTTGACAAAAAACTGTGGGAAAACTGGAAAAAAATGACCAAAACTAGGCATAGACCAACATCTCTAGGTACATGATTTAGAATGAAAGGTCATACCATAAGTAAATTAGGGGAGCATGGATGAATTTGCCTGGCAGATCTATGGACGAGGGAAGAGTTTACAACAAAACAAGAAACAGAGAGCATTACAAAATGCAAAATGGGATAACTTTTATTTTATTAAACTTAAAAGGGTTTGCCCAAACAAAACCAGTGCAACCAAGATTAGAAGGAAAGCAGAAAGCTGGGGGAAGTTCTTTACAAGTATCTCTGATAAAGGCTTCATTTCTCAAATACATAGAGAACTGAGGCAAAATTATAAAAATAAAACCCATTCCCTAACTGATAAATAGCCAAAGGATATGAATAGGCAGTTTTCAAAGAAACCAAAGCTATCTCTAGTCATATGAAAAAATACTCCAAATCACTATTGATTAGAGAAATGCAAAATAAAACAAGTTTGAGGTACCACATTACACCTATCAAATTGACTACTATGATATAAAAGGAAAATGATAAGTGTTTGGGGGGATGTGGGAAAATTGGGACACTAATGTATTGTTGGTAGAGTTGTGAACTGATCATACCATTCTGGAGAACAATTTGGAGCTATACCCAAAGGGCTCTTAAACTGTGTATACCTTTTGACTCAGTAATATCCTTACTAGGTCTATATCCCAAAGAGTTTTTTTAAAAGGATAAAGGACCTACTTATACAAAAATATTTATAGCAGCTCTTCTTGTGGTGGCAAAGAATTGGAAAGTGAGGGGATACCCATAAATTGGGGTATGGCTGAACTAGTTCTGGTATATGAATGTAATGGAATACCACTGTCCCATAAAAAATGATGAGCAGGCAGATTTAAGAAAAATCTGGAAAGACTTCCATGAACTGATGCTGGTGAAGTGAGCAGAACCAGGAGAATGTTGTACACAGTAACAGCAACACTATGACCAACTCTGATAGACTTAGCTCTTTTCAGCAATACAATAATCTAAGACAATTCCAAAAGACTCAAGATAGAATATGCCATCCACATCCAGAGAAAGAACTATGGAGTCTGAAGGCTGATCGAAGCATACTACTTCCTTTTTTTTCTTTCTCTCACTTTTTCCCTTTTATTCTGATTTTTCTTTCACAACATGACTACTGTGGAAATACATTTAATATGATTATACACGTATAGCCTATATCAGATTGCATGCCGTCTTGGGGAAGAGGGAGGGGAGGGAGAGAAAAAGAATTGGAGAAGTAAAATCTTACAAAAATGAATATTAAAATCTAAGAAAAGAAAAATTAAAATTAAAAAATGATGAGCAGGATGATTTCAGAAAAATTGGGAAAGATTTATATGAACCGATACAAAGTGAAGTGAGCAGATTGAGGAGAATATTGTATACAGTAATATAAGGATGATCAGCTGTGAATGTGTAAGACTTAGCTATTCTCAGCAATACAATAATCCAAGACAATTCCAAAGGATTCATGATAAAAGAAAAATGCTATTACTTCCAGAGAAAGAACTGATGGAGTCTGAATGCAGATTGAAGCATGCTATTTTTCACTTTCTTCCTTTGGGGGGTGGGGAGAATCTGAGTTTTCTCCCACAAAATGACTAATATGGAAGTATGTTTTACATGATTGTACATGCATAAACCTATATCAGATTGTGTACTGTCTCAGAGAGAGGGAAGGGATAGAATTTGGAACTCAAGTTTTTAAAAAATAAATTTTAAAAATATTTTTACATGTAATTAGGGAGGAAATAAAATATTATTTACAAAGAAGGGAGAAGATACAATTAGAACATTTTACACAATGTACAAAATAATGTCAAGGAAAACAACACCTAAAAACGCCAAGTCCATGCAATGATGAGTTCTGATTCCAAAAACTGAGGGTGAAACATACTTTCCTTTGTGTAGAAGTGGTGGACCAGAGGCATAGCTTTACAAGCATGACCGATGAGCTGACTGGTTTTACTTAAATGTACTTTTTTTGTTAGAACAGAGGGATCTATAGGTGGGTGAATTAGAGTTATTAGGAAGTGAGGATGCAAAAAAAATTAACAATAAAGCCCTTTTTTAAAAAAAAGATCACAGGAAGGAAGTTGTTGTATATATGAAAAACTCACAGAAGGTCCAGGGGATGGAAATGGGAAGAATGATGTGAAACCTGTATTCTGGGTAGATACCAAAGAGCCCCACACTCCGGCAGAACTGCAGAGAAGCCTGAATATTTGGAAAGTAAATAAGCAGTTGCTAGTATTGTTCAGAGTTAAACTGCAAAGGAAAACGTTTAACCAAGAACTACAGACTGTGGTCCCAGTGCTATATAAAGGGACTCCAGCCTAGGTTCCCAAAATCAGTGACACTGCCCCCTAGGGGCGCTGGAATAGTGGGGTGGTGGTAATAGCTTTGGGTACAATGGAGAGGGGGAGTGAATAAAAATAAAGGTTAACCACCTAACTTTAGGGGAGTGCTGACTGTTTTTTTTAAAGAGGGCAGTAAGCCAAATAAGTTTGGGAATTTATGGGTCACTAGAGGGTCTGTGGGGAGGAAGCCATTGGCACAATGGCTTGACATAACCACCAAGACATGGAATTGCCAAAGACCGTGGTTAGGGAAATGATCTTTGAGACGACTGGTTCTATTTAGTCTTCCTTAGAGGAAATAGCAGCAGTAGCCAAATATGTGATGCTTCCTCTCCTCTTCTTGGAATCCAGAGTTTCCAAGGTTCAGCTCAAATGCTACAGGGTGGTGGCTAAGGGGCATCTCCAGTCATCCTGACCTATATCTGGCCACTGACCCCAGATGGCTCTGGAGGAGAAAGTGAGGCTGGTGAACTTTGTACAGCCCTGCCTCACTTAAATCCAATTCACTTCCATGTCATGGCATCACCTCCCTGTCCTCTTTGAGAACAGAAGACAAATAGCAATGAATGCCACCTTACTCGCAGGCTTCTCCTGATGGCCCCTACAGTTGTGAGTGCCCTTCCCCCTGCCAACCCAAAAACCTGTGTATTCAGTTGTATGTCTCTTGCACTGACCTTTCCATATATACGGTGCTTCCCCACAATAGAACATAAGCCCTCAAGAATAGGATTTAGTTTTAGGTTAGTTTTTGTTTCTATAGCCCCACAGACCAGTCCAACAACTGGTACGTAAAAAATGCTTAATAAATGCTTTTTGGGTGGACAAATGAATGAATAAGACCCCCCTTAAACCTCCAAAAATCTGGATTCTTTCACTCATTCCAGTGATACCTAGGGCAAAAGAAAAAGGCTGGCCTTGGGAAAACCTGGAACAAAGGTAAAACTTACCTAGGTGCTCTCCCACTTCCATTCATTCCCCTTCTTACCATCCAGATTCCTGGGGTTCTGGTTTATATCCCCATCCTTTGCCCTCTGCTAGTACCTCTACTTACTATCTCTCTATATGTATATATACACACATATATATATACACATGTGTGTATATGTGCATATGTGCTTATGTATGTTTATAGAGGTGTGTGCACACATATATATACTTTCATATATATACATATACATACATATATATACAGAGAGACAGAGGATGGCAAAGAGGAAGAGAGAAGAGAGAGAGAAAGATGAATAGGGACAAGAACTGGACCTATAATTTTATTTGTATCAGAAACTTCCAGATGAGAAAACTTCCTCTATAGATGCAGGTCCACACAAATGCAGCTTATAGTCTTAAAATGCCTAGAGTACTGAAAAGTTAAATCAGTTGGTCTACTTTATCAGCAAGCATTTATTAAACACCTATTATGTGCCCTCAAGGAGCTCACAATATAAAGAGGGAGACAATAAGCAAACATATATATATATATATATATATATATATATATATATATATATATATATATATTTAAAACAAGCTATATGGGGGATAAATAGGAAATAATTTACAGAGGGAAGGCACTGGGGTCATACAGCCAATCTATTCCCCAGGTGGAAGGTAAGTCCAGATCTTCCTGATTTCAAGGCTGGTTCTCCATTTATTATTCCATACACATACACACACGTATACATGCATATGTATATAGCTCATACAGATAATGTATATATGTTTGTAATATAACATGTATACATACACATATTTGAGAGAAGGGCTTACCTCTCTTCTCAAATCATACAGTATGGTTAATATGGAGTTTAAAATTATCCAACCTACAATAAAAGAAACTGAGGCAGAGCTCTGCACCAATAGCACTTTACTGGAAGGTCCATGATTCCCCCTAATGAAGTAGACCTCAGATCTTCCTCCTGGTGCCCAGGACCTTGTTTTCATAGGGTTGGATACCCAATATACAAAAGAGGTATAGTAAACTACAGAATCTCATTGGATCATAGACTTTGCTCTTGAGGGCCAAAAATGACAGATTAACCCAGGAGTCACAGGTTGGGAAAAGCATGGGACTTCCCGGCTGATGAAGTGGTCACAAGATGGCAGTAAGATGGTCCCCTCCTCATGTTGCACAAGAGAGAATGGTTTGGAGATACAGAAATAAGTTGGGTGGTTTTTGTTGGTTTTCTTTTCCCCAAAGAATCAAGGCATCCCAGCCACACTAGGCTTGGGCATGGAATTTGAGCAAAACAGGATGGAGATATTTTGGTCAGCAGTCTTGCAGTTGTGCAAGTGAGCTTCATAACTGGTAAAAAACAAAAAAATAATGAACTTTATATTAAAGTTTGATGGGGGAGGAGCCAAGATGGCAGAGTAGAAAGACTAACATATGCTAGCTCCAAACCCACAGCCCATAAATTTCCTGTAAAAAGAACTCCCCACAAATTCTGGAGCACTGCAAGCCATGCAGAAACACAGTGGAAGAGATTTCTGTTCCAGAAAGCCCTGGAAAGCCATCCCCAGGGGTCCGTCACACTCCTGATGCGGAGCTCACCCCTGCACTGCCCTGGCTGTGAGGCCCCAGAGGAGCAGATCCGATCAGGTTTCAGGGATGGAATCTCCAGCGGCCGAGAAGGTCCCTCCACCCACAAGCACTACAGGTCAGTGAGAGAGACTTCTGGGCTGGCTGAGAGGGGAGCAGGGTGTCTCCGTGGCTCAGGCCCCCTCAGGAGGCAGTGGCAGAGGCAGTGGCGGCCCAAGACTCCCCGAGCAGGAAGGAGCTCCATTACCGAAGGTCTCTGTATAAACCCCCGGAGGGAACTGAGCCTGGGAGGTGGCCCTGCCCCCACCTGAGCACCAGAACTTAAGCTCACATTGAATAGCAGCCGCTCCCACCACTGAAAGCCCTGAGGCTGGGGAGCAGCATTTGAATCTCAGCCCAAGCACTAGCTGGGCAGATCTAGGCAGGGATGGAGAGGAATCTCAGAAGTCAAGTAACTGACTGGGAAAATGCCCAGAAAAAGGAAGCAAAATAAGACCATAGAGAGCTACTTTCTTGGGGAAGAGATCTTCCTTCCTCCTTTCATTTCTGATGAGGAAGTACAATGCTTGCCATCAGGGAAAGACATGGAGGTCAGGGCCTCTCTATCCCAGACATCCGAGGTGGATGTCCGGTGGGCTCAGGCCATGGAAGAGCTCAAAAAGGATCTTGAAAATCAAATTAGACAGGTGGAGGAAAAACTGGGAAGAGAAATGAGAGAGATGCAAGAAAAGCATGAAAAATGGGTCAAAAAAATGCTGAAGAAAATAGCACCTTGAAAAATAGGCTAACTCAATTGGCAAAAGAGGTTCAAAAAGCCAATGAGGGGAAGAACACTTTCAAAAGCAGAATTAGCCAAATGGAAAAAGAGGTTCAAAAACTCACTAAAGAAAATAGTTCTCTCAAGATTAGAATGGAACAGATGGAGTCTAATGACTTTCTGAGAAACCAAGAAATCATAAAACAAAACCAAAAGAATGAAAAAATGGAAGAGAATGTGAAATATCTCATTGGAAAAACAACTGACCTGGAAAATAGATCCAGGAGAGACAATTTAAAAATTATGGGACTACCAGAAAGCCATGATCAAAAAAAGAGCCTAGACATCATCTTCCATGAAATTATCAAGGAAAACTGCCCTGAGATTCTAGAACCAGAAGGCAAAATAAGTATTGAAGGAACCCATCGATCACCTCCTGAAAGAGATCCAAAAAGAGAAACTCCCAGGAACATTGTGGCCAAATTCCAGAATTCCCAGGTGCAGGAGAAAATACTGCAAGTAGCTAGAAAGAAACAATTCCAGTATTGTGGAAATAAAATCAGGATAACACAAGATCTAGCAGTTTCTACATTAAGGGATCAAAGGGCATAGAATAGGATATTCCAGAAGTAAAGGAACTAGGACTCAAACCAAGAATCACCTACCCAGCAAAACTGAGTATAATACTTCAGGGGAAAATATGATGTTTCAATGAAACAGAGGACTTTCAAGTATTCTTGATGAAAAGACCAGAGCTGAAAAGAAAATTTGACTTTCCAACACAAGAATGAGAAGAAGCATGAAAAAGTAAACAGCAAAGAGAAGTCTTAAGGGACTTACCAAAGGTGAACTGTTTACATTCCTACATGGAAAGACAATATTTGTAACTCTTGAAACTTTTCAGTATCTGGGTAGTTGGTGGGACCACACACAGACGTGCACACACACATGCACACACACACATGTACATGCGTGCATGCACACACATACACACAAGCACGCACACACAGAGACAGAGAGCACAGAGTGAATTGAATAGGATGGGACCATATCTTAAAAGAAATTAAGGTAAATGGTGAGAGAGAAACGTAGTGGGAGGAGAGAGGGTGAAATGGAATGGGGTAAATTATATCTCATTCAAGAGGCAAGCAGGAGACTTTTTAGTGGAGGAAAAAGAGGAGAGCTGAGAAAAAAACATGAAGTTTACCCTCATCACATTCGACTAAAGGAAGGAGTAAAATGCCACTCATTTTGGTATGAAAACCTATCTTACAGTACAGGAAAGTGGGGGAGAAGGAGATAAGCAGGGAGGGAGGGATGATGGAAGGGAGGGCAATGGGAGGAGGGAGCAATTTGAAGTCAACACTCTTGGGGAGGGACAGGATCAAAAGACAGAATAGAAACAATGGGGGGCAGAATAGGATGGAGGGATATACAGTTAGTCTTACACAACATGACTATTATCGAAGTCATTTGCAAAACTACACAGATATGGCCTATATTGAATTGCCTGCCTTCCCAAAGGGAACGGGTGGGGAGGGAGGGATGGGGAGGATTTGGAACTCAAAGTTTTAAGAACAACTGTTGAGTATTGTTCTTGCTACTAAGAAATAAGAAATACAGTTAATGGGGAATAGAAAGTCATCTGGCCCTACAGGACAAAAGAGAGGATGGGGACAAGAGAAGGGAGGGATGATGAAGAGAGGGCAGATTGGTGATAGGGATAATTAGAAAGCTCGGTGTATTGGGGTGGGGGAGGGGATAAATGGGGAGAAAATTTGGAACCCAAAATTTTGTGAAAATGAATGTAAAAAGTTAATAAATAAATTTATATTTAAAAAAAAAGTTTGAGGCCCACATAAGAACCTGTCATACCTAGTTATCCCTATATGATTTTTGTAAAATATTCAACCGATTAATACTGATTGGAATAGCTAGGGGTCCAAATGAATAATTTCTCACATTAAAGACCTACATCATCTGCCCACAGAAGATAATGAAAAACTTCCCATCCCCATGGATACATCAGGGCCCAAAAAGCACCACCACTGACAGCCCAAAGGTGAGCTGCTCATTTCTTCCAACTCCTCCTTCTCTCTGTTCTCCAACCTTTCCCATCCTGTAATCACAAGTCATCAGACAGCATTCATGTGTAAAGCTGAATTTGGGAATGACTCATCTCCGGGGCGGTGTGTTTGCTGCATGGAGGAAGGAGTTCTGTGGGTGACTCCAGACTCGTGCCTGGGAACTAGAAGACCTGTTGCAGAAATGCAACCCAGTCAGACTGTCCCAGACTTAGGAATCCTCCCAGCTCCCCTGGAGCCCTAATAAGCAGACTTTCCCCCTGGCTCAGCCCCAGAAGGACGGGTTGTTTCTCAGGGAGAGAAGAGATGAGTGAGGTCAGAGAATTCGCTTTCTTTGCTATCTGTCCTTGCTGTACCAAGGACAGGGCCATGCAGCCAGAAGATTCTCAATATGGGATTGTAATGGGTTGACTACAGCCATGTTTCCTAAAAGTTAAAAATACACTGACTGGCATTCATAGAACTCCCTCCAGTCCCTCATCTCTTCCCCTGCTGTCTGGGCTGCCCCACATCAACTCCAAGTCCCCTTTGCCCGATTTTTCAAAGCCTGCCTGTGTTCCATTAAATCACTTTCCTTTTCTGGAGCACAGAGCTTTAGCCTCCCATGGGGATAAAGCTGGATCCAGTGTCACTCAGGTAAATGAGGAAGATACTGGATGAGCAAAGGGAAAGCTTTTTTTTTGGAGGGAAGGGCCAAGACAGGTGACCCTAGATCAAGGTTTCAGGTCCCTCTGGAGCTCCTTGAGAAGAGAGGAGAGGTAGGCATTCAAGCAATTTATCCCACCACAGAGGGATTATCAAGGCTGATGTTCCAAGAGGTTGGCAACTTCCACCACTCTCTGAGGTTCAGGAGCACAGTCTGAAGCCATTTCTTCCTGGGACCAGATACCCTTCACCTTCATGGAAGGCAAATGGAGATATCTGGTACCCCAACACTTTCTCCTGCTCCCTTCCAAGTCCTTGGCAAGGGATGGGATAGAGACTCTTCAGTAGTTGAAGGGATTTTTGAGTATGGACCATTTCTGGGTACTAAAACAAATGTGACTTCACAGGCCCAAGTGTTAATTTTTTTAAAGCAATCAGGGTTAAGTGACTTGCCTAGGGTCATAGAGCTAGTAAGAGTCCGAAGCTGAATTTGAACTCAGGTCTACCTGACTCCAGGGCCAGTGCTCTTTCCACTGTATCACCTAGTGGCCCCATGACCCAGCTGTTATGAGAATGAACGTGAGCATGATGGGGACCGGAGAAAACTGGATGAGTGGGTGGGGAAACAGGAGAGGAGAAAAAAGGGAAAGAAAAGCATGAACTATACATTCCCATATCCCTTTCTGGAACAATCACTTTCATAAGTTTATAATACATTTTAGACCTGGAAGGGACCTTAGAAGCCTGTAGTCCAGTAGTATCAAACTCAAATAGAAATACGTCTCTGAGAAAACCACAAATTAACATTATTTATGTTATATTGTATCTTTATTTTGTTAAACATTTCTCAATTTCATTTTAATCTAATTATCCTTGGAAGTGTGGCCCTTAGCCTGTGGACTGCCCCTGAATCCAATACTCTTTTTTCTGTGCCAACTGGAAGCTAGAGGTAGAATCTCCTCCCCACAGTCACCCACCCAGCAAAGGTTATTTTACCCTTCTAAGGACAGTCCTACTGCATCAAGTTCTGCTCTGCTGAGGAGATGCCTATTCAGAGACAACGTTTCCTCCTCACACCCCGGCTCATGTCTCTGTGAGAAAGACTCACAGCAGTCCCACACAGCCCCCCTCCCCTGCCACCTGCCTCCAGGCACCTCCACACTCCCAACCTCCTTGCTCTTTCTCCAAGGGCTCTTAGTCAAAGCACCCAGTCTCACATATTTCCCTCATTTTTCAGCCTCAAACAAAATAATAACCATAGCTGGCATTTATGTAGCTCTCCAAGGTTTACAAAGCAGTTTATAAACGTTATCTCAAAAATCTCATTTGCTGAAGGCTAGATCTGGACCTAGGGCTTAGTATAGTCTAACAGAAAGGGAAATCACTGGAGATTGAGGACCTGGGTTCAAATCCAGACACATAATTTATTGGGCAACCCCTGGAAATTCACTTCCCCTCTCTGGGGCTGGCCTCTAAGGTCCTTCGAGTCCAAAATGGGGCAAGTCAGTGGGAGAGGCACTGACTGGCCTCTCCAGCCTACCATGCATGTGGATGTGAGCTCCTTTGTATCTGGTGGGAAATGTGAATTTCCTTTTCCATTGGTATATTCATGTCCTGTTTACTTCCTATGCTCCTCTTTCTTCTTCCAGCTCTCCCACCTCTGCCAAAGGCACTGTCAGCTTCTTGGTAAACATGTTGTAGGTGGAAAGGATGGGTTTGCCACCTGCTGCTGAGAGCAGTTTTCTGGGACTCACTTACAGCTGGTGCAACAGGACCAACCACCTCCCAGTAAGCTATCCCCTGTAAGAAGCACAACTAGGGTGAGGCAATTAGGGCTTCTTCCCCAGGTTCTGAAATCTAGAGGGCACTGACAGTGTTTGTACAGGTAGAAATAACTGAACCTTTTTTTTAAAAGAAAAACTGAATTTAAGTACTCATCTGCAATAGTCATAATAGGAAGCTACCAGATGGTGTGCTCCTTTATCATAATTAACAAATCTCAGTCAGGCTGCCCCCCTCATTCCCTCCCCACCCTGTTTCCCTATCAGCAGTTTCATTGAATCCTCTGCCTCACTGCCAGAGCGAGGCAGGCATCTTAAGATCTCTTTCATCCTACTTGCCCTGGGACATGGCATTTCAGTTCTCTCCCTGGAAGCCAAAATTGCAAGTTATTTTTCTGACCTTCGGGAGTATTGGTTATCACCATAGGCTCCTACTCAGATGGGGAAACTGAGGCTTGGTGGGTCAGCCTGCCTCAAGCCTCTCCCCACTCCAATCCATCCTCCATCCAGCAGCCAAAGTGATTTTACTGACTCTCAGTTCTAACTACATCACTCCCCTACTCAATAAACTTCAGTGGCTCCCTATGACCTCCAGGATCAAATGAAAAATGCTCTGCTTGGCATTCAAAACCCCTCACAACCTATCCCTCCTACCTTTCCAGTCTCGTTGTGCCTCACTCCCCTTTGCATATTCTTCTATCCAGTGACTCTGGTCTCCTGACTGCTTCACAAACCAGATACCATCTCAGTTCTGGAATTTTCTCTGGCTGTTTCCCATTCCTGGAATGCTCTCCTTCCTCCTCCAGTCCCTACTAACCTCCTTGGCTTCCTTTAAGTACCAACTAAAATTCCATTTTCTTTCTTTTTAAAAAAAAAATATTTAAAATTTATTTCGCTAAATATATCCCAATTACATGTAGAAATGATTAACATTCTTTTTTAAGACAATCGGGATTAAGTGACTTGCCCAGGGTCACACATCTAGCAAGTATGTAACACTAGATTTGAACTCAGATTCTCCCAACTCCAGGACTAATGATCTATCCACTGGTGCCACCTAGCTATTTTTTAAAATTTCTCTTCTTCCCGCCCCCTTTCCCCTTGAGAAGGCAAGTAATACATCACACAGTCCTATTTTCTACAGGAAGTCTTTCTCACTCCCTTTTAATTCTAGTGCATTCCCTCTTTTGTTTCCTGTTTATCCTGTATAGAGTTTGTGTATGTGTGTGTGTGTGCGCGCGTGCATGTGTGTGTGTGTGTGTGTGTGTGTGTGTGTGTACACGCCTGTTGTCTCCCTCATTCCATTGTAAGCTCCTAGAAAGTGGAGACTGATTTAGCCCAAAGTAGGTACTTAATAAATGTGTGTTGATTGACTGACTGACTTACTCTTAGCACTGAGCATTTAGGATCCACTGAGGACTCTGGCCCATGAGGATATAAGCACCAAAGAATAAGGCTGGGCTGCAGTTCATCAAAGAGAGCAGGAATGGGAGACCTGGGATATACATCACTGTAGCAGGTCCCTAGCTCTCAGGGAACTGAGACCCTCTCAGAAGACCTTTAATTATATTATCTGCAAGAAGTTAGTGCCCTCGGGGGAGTATCTGTGTATATGGGAGAAGGGAAGAAAGTCACTATTGTTCCTTCCTTTTTATTTAAAGCAGAAATTCTCAAAGTGGGGCCCTGGAACTTATTTTATTAATACTTTGAGGACTGTATTTAGAAAGAATTTATCTTCTTTATAATCCAATGTATTTTGCTTTATGCATTTAAAAACATTCTGAGGAGGGAATTCTGGCCTTTGCCAGACTTTCCAAGGGCTCTAATGCACACAAAAAGGTCCAGAGCTCAGGTCTAACAGGGATGCAGAGACCTGGGGAAGCCTGGGATCATAGAAGGATAATGTACTTGGGCCAACACTGCCTGCCCCGCCGACTTCCAGTTCCTTCTAGGAGAAGACAAAGCAGAGAAAGAACATTCAGTTGGCACTGAGCAGGTTTAGTCCCCAGCCTGCCAACATCACTTTGTCTCTTGAGGCCTTGTTCTTAGAGCTGCTGAAACTGCACCAGCTCATGCCTGTGTGCTGTCTCTGGATTCAGAAGACCTGGGTTCAAATTCTGCCTTTGCTACTTATCACTAGGTTTCAGTGGGTGCCTAGAACTGTTACATTTTACATAATGGTAACTTCTAATTGTGCACATGTGGCCACATATAACTCCTGGGAAGGGATTGATTATTTCTACTAATCACTTCCTTAGGTCTCAGTCATCTGGCAGTTAGGTAGTATGATGGAAAGAGCACTGGGCTTGGAGTCAAGAAGACCTGAGTTCAAATCCTCCCTCACACACTTACTAGTTGTGTGACCTCAGGCAAACAACTTAATCTCTTTCTGCCTCAGTTATCTCAGCTGTTAAATGGGAATAATAATATCACCTTCCTCACAGAGCTGTTGAGAAGATCAAAGGAAACATTTGTGAGGCGCTTAGCATGGTGCCTGGCACATAGTAGGTACTATATACATGCTTATTCCTCATCCTTCCATCTGATATGTCAAATGTGGACATTTTTGTCTAATTTGCTCCTATCTCTCCCTGCACTGTTTAATTCCATTCAACTTGAAAAAAAGATTTGGACTTTTAGTGAACTATAAGCTCAATTAAGAGTCAACAGTATAATGTGGAAGTCAAAAACTAATGCCCTGGGAGATCTTACTCTATTCTGCCTTCATCTGGAGCCTTCAGTTCAAGTCTGAGCTCTATGGCTTAAGAAGGACATTGAGAAGTTGGAGTGTGTCCAAAGGCAGGCAACTAGGATGGATGAATGGGTAGATGATGGATGGATGATGGATGGATGGATGGATGGATGGATGGATGGATGGATGGATGGAGTATTTATTAAGTACCTTCTATATGTCAGGCACTATGCGAAGTGCTTTACAGATATGATCTCATTTGAGATGGCAAAGGGCCCTGATTCTGTATCACATAAGGATCATGAAGGAAATGAGCTTGTTTGGCTTGGAGATGACTCAGGGGAGATGTAATAACTGTCCTTAAGCATTCGAAGGGCCAGTGATGTGGAGGAGCGATCAGCTTTGTTCTGAATGACTCCAGAGGACAGAAGCAGGAACCACCACTGGTGAAAGTTACAAAGGGGCTTAGACTCAGTGTCAGGAAAGTCTCCTACCAGAGCTGTCCAAAAATGGAAGGTGCTGCCTCCAGAGGCGGTGAGCTACAAGTCTTTCGAGGTCTTCAGGCAGAGGATGGATGATCACTTGCGGGGCACGGCATACAGGGGACTCTTCTTGAGTATGGTTGGACCAGATGGCCACTGAGGCCCCCCAGCTCTAGACCTAGGATCCTCATAAACCCTTGTTTCTGAGACTGGCTAATAAGAGTAGTAGCATTAATGATAACAATAATTAGCATATGTTGTAAGACAAACACATTTCGAGGCAGCAGGAAGAGAAACCTTGGGATACCAAAGGCTGCTCTTTGGAAGGGATGGGGTCAAGGGGGTCCAAGGCAGGGGCAGGCTGGGAGCTGCAAGAGGGGAAGAGGCTTCCTGTTTTAACTAATTATTCTTGTTTACTTGGTGCTAAGCTCACTTATTCCTGGGTTGCTGAGTTTAAGGAGTTACTGTCAGTGTCCTCTAAATCTCAGTGCCTTTGGACAAAGCCCTGATCACCCTGCCCTAGTTATAATCTCAAGGCCTTCCCTTCTTCCCGCACGAGCCTGTACCCCCATACACACACACACACACACACACACACACAGAGTCCTCAGTGCCAGTGCCAGTCCATCTCCCTCTTTACAGGCATGAAAAAGAAGTCAGTCTAGTCCAGCCAGGTCATCTGACACAGGAGGGACTGAGGTTCCAAGGGGCTAAAACACGTTCCCAAGGTCACACAGAGAACAAATGGAGGATTCAAATGCCATTCTTCTAACTCTATATTCAGGGTTCATCCCACTGTACTATGTCCTCCAAAAGTCTTTGCTTTGGAGCCCAGGCCAAACCCCAAAACTAGATGGGTCACTGACTTGGACCTAGGAAAAGGTTTGTTCCTCACTTGGTCCCTTTCTCAGGCTGGAGGCTGAAGGTTTACCTAATTAGCATTGTGTCCTTTCAGACCTAGGCTCAGTCAGGAAGATCTTATAGCGATCCCATCTGGCCCATCCTGATGATTCCCACAGATGTAGATGTGAGATGAAATTTGAATGATCCCCAGAAATTTCTTCCTGCCCTGCCTCCCACAGGGCCTGACATCCCATTAGTGTCCTTCCTTCTGTGTAAGGCACCTGGGTCATCCAAAGACCCTTGTTAAAACTCAAACACCTCAGAAGGATTCATATAACAATAGCCTCTTTTCCCTTTTTGAGGCAGTCAGGGATAAGTGACTTTCCCAAAGTCACACAGCTAGTAAGTATCTAAGGCCAGATTTGAACGCAGGTCTTCCTGACTCCAGGACTGGGGCTCTATCCACCCCACCACCTAGTTGACCTTAATAACAGCCTCTTGAAGAATCTAGGTACCATAGTGGATAGAATGTTGGTTTTGGAATCAGGGAAACCTAAGTTCAAATCCTGCCACAGACAGTTATTATAGGACAAGTCAAGTCAATAAACTGCAGGCTTCCTATTGCCTCTAGGAGCAAATACAAAGGGCTGTGTTTAGCATTCAAACACCTTCTTACACTTTACTTTTCAACAAGTACTTTATTTTTTTAATATTATTTTTTCTTTTAATGTTCTACAATCACTTCCTTAAAAAATTAAGATTTTATACCCCCCACACCTTCCCCCCACTACCTCCCTCCCTCCCTGCAACAGCATACAATTCTGTATAGGTTCTACATATACTTTCCTATTGAGCACATTTTCACTATAGTCATGCTATGTAGTCTCACTAAAATAAATGGAAAAAATCATAGAACAAATCAAAACATAATACACTGAAACCTACACACACACACAACATGATCTGCTACATTCTGCGAATGACTTCCATATTTCTTTCTCTGTGTGGAAGGCATTTTGCCTTAGAAAACCATCATTGGGATTTTTTTTTTCCATTAAGTTCTTGTGTTATTACAAAGTTCCAAGTCTACCAGAAAAAACTCTCACACACTGTGGTCATTGCTGTGCACAAAGTTCTCCTGGTTCAACAAGTACTTTACAAAAATATTTATTGATAGCATTTTTTAAAATTTTGAGTTTCAAATTCTCTCCCTCCCTCCATCTTCTCCCCATCCAATGAGAAGGCAAGTAATATGATATCAATTATACATGTGAAATCATGGAAAACATTCTCATATTAGCTGTAGGGGTTTTTTCAACCAAAGTAAAACAAAGTTTGTTAAGGATTCACCATATTGGGTTGACTCTTAAGAAGTCTAAGCATTTGTGGAACTTGTATTGACAGAGTCAGAGCTGGATTGAATCTCAGTGTAGATTAACTTTGGGTGTACTGTCATTTTTATTTGCATAGCCTAGCCAGGAGCACTGAAGATTCCTCCAGGTATTTAAACTGTTCTTTTGGTTTTTTGGCCAGGAAATTGGGATTAAGTGACTTGCCCAGAGTCACACAACTAGTAAGTGTCAAACGTCTGAGATTGGATTTTTTTGAACTCAGGTACTCCTTTCGCCAGGACCAGTGCTCTACTGCACCACATAGCTGCCCTGGCTGTATTTTTTAAAAAGCAAGAAAAATAAAGAAAATGAGAAATTTTACTCATTTCTCCAGAGTCATCTGAATCCAGTGACCAGATATTCATCAGGATGACTGGAAATGACCCAGGATGAGGCAATTGGGGTTAAGTGACTTGCCCAAGGTCACACAGCTAGTGAGTGTCAAGTGTCTGAGGTGAGATTTGAAGTCAGGTCCTCCTGATTCCTGCACTGGTGCTCCATCCACAGCACCACCTAGCTGCCCAAGTGCAAGTCATGTCATTATTTCTCTGATGACATGATCTTCTTTGGAAATGAAGGATAAATACATACACATTCCCTCACTCAGTTCCCTATATATTTGAGAAATGAAACCTTTATCAGAGAAACTTCCTGTAAGAATTCTTTCCTAATTTCCTGCTTTCCTTCTCATTTTTGGTTGCACTGGCTTTGTGCAAAAACTTTTAAATTTATATGGTCAAAATTATCCACTATAGTTTTTGTGATCCTCTGTCTCTTATATGATCATAAACTCTTCCTTATCCATAGATCTGACAGGTAAAATATTTCACACTCCCCTTATTTGCTTATGATATCACCCTTTATGTGTAAATCATGTACCCATTTTGACCTTGTCTCAGTGTCCAGTGTGAGATACTGGTAGCAGCTAGGTGGCACAGTGAAGGGAGCACTGACCCTGGAGTTAGGAGGGCCTAAATTCAAATCTGACCTCAGACACTTAACACTTACTAGCTATGTGACTTTGGGTGAGTCACTTAACCCCAATTGCTTCACCTTTCCCCCTCCAAAAAAAAAATAGAGAGAGAGAGGAGAGATTGCTCTATGCTTAGTTTCTGCCAAACTGCTTTCTAGTTTTCCCAGTAATTTTTGTTCAATAGTGTTCTTTGACCCACCCCTCCCCAAAAATTTATCAAACACTAGATTAACAAAATAATTTACAACTATGAATCTACTGTGTATGCTATTCTGTTCCACTGACCCACCATTTGTCTCTTAGCCAGTACCCGATTACTTTGAAGATCGCCACTCCCAACATGTACATACTCTTGATCCAATGACTCGGCCTCCTAGCTATTCCATGCATGAACCATGAACTTCACCTCTCATCTTCATTCCTGAAATGAATACTCTCCCTCCTTCACTCCAACTATAGACCTCTCTGCCTTCCAAAACCTCCTCCCACCAGAAGGAGGCACTTGTATTGACAATCCCTCTTAATTCCATTACCTTCCTTCTGTAAATAACTTTTTGTTTATCTGGTACATAGCTTGCTTTGTATATATTTGCTTGCATGTTGTCTCTCCCATTAGATTATAATCTCCCTGAGGGCAAGAACTGTCGTTTGCCTCTTTTTTTATTTCCAAAGTTTAACACAGTGCATGGCACATAGTAGGTGCTTAATAAATGTTTATTGAACTGAAAATGTAACCTAGCCTCACTCAGCCCCAGTCTCCTCATCTGTGAAAAGAAAATAATAAATAATAGCACCTACTTGATGGAGTTATTGTAAGGATCCAATGAAATACCATATGTAAAGTGTGTTGTAAACCTTAAAGCTCTATTATTATTTTAATGGAGATCTGTTTATCTCAATAGGGTAAAAAGAGGATGGATCATAGACTATAGACTATATTGCTTTGTAATCAGAAAGAGATCTTTGAATTCATCTATAGAAGAGAAAATGGTGTGTTGTGTGTGTCCTTCCGACATCGAGATGATGACCTGACTTGCAGTTGACTTTGATTTGAGTGAGGGAGGGTGGTTAAAACCTACCAAACGCTGCTGCTTCTCGCTCGCACCAAAGAGAAAGTTTCTCTGAGAAGGAAGGCAGAGAAATAGCTTAAGGGATGAGACAAGGGCAAACCTGGAAGGCAGGTGGGGAGAGAGAGAGGATTGAGGTGGGGGTCGAGGCACAGAAAGGCGAAGCCAGGGCTGAGAACAACAAACTTCCCCTGATCTCCGTTCTGCCCACCCCCATGTCTGACAGCCCTACCGCCCCCACACCAATTACACACACTTAGTCACAATTTTCTCCCTGATTTGCCTCTCAGGAGCTAACAAAATGAAAGCATCAGGACTGGCTCCCACAAGCTCCCTAGCTCCAGTCTTCGCACACGGCCCCTCGGAAGAGGCTCTGTGATGGATTCCATGATGGGTTGTGGGCAGAAGGGGAGGGTCCCTATGGAGGCTGAGGCAGCAGCCGATCCTCCCCAGAGACAGAATGGAAACACAAGCTTGTGCCCTTTAAACACCACCCCCAGCAGCCCACGTTCAAAGCCAATGGTCTGTTCCTGGGGACTTTCAGGTGAGACCCTAGTATCACAATGGTTCATCCCCAGCTGGACACTTTGGGAGGGGTTTTAGCCCAGAAGGAGACAGGGAAAAGGAGAGTTGACCCAGTTCTGCAAACAATTCAAATGCTAATTTGTTTAGCCAACTCATTTTGCAATAGTTGACTTTTCTCTCTCCCTCTCCTCCCCCTCTCTCACCACCTTCTCTCTGTTCCTCCCTTCCTCCCTCTTTTTCTGTCTCTCTGTCTCAGTGTGTCTCTCCCTCTTTCTCTGTCTCTCCCTCTCTTCTTCCCCTCTCTCTCTCACCTGCCTCTCTCTTTTTTTTCCTTCCCTGTCTCTGTCTCTCTCCCCCTCTCTCTTTCTCTCCTTCTTCCTTTCCCTCCACCCCTCTTCCTCCCAAGCCCTCAGTTTCCCCCCTCCACAGAGAGGCAGGAGAGGGCAAGCAGAACCAATCCATCGTTGACCCTTTGCACAAAGCGAGCATTGACCATTGCACCGTGAAGGCTGCATTCACACTGTGCCGCACTGTGTGTGCATGTTTTCTCCCCTATTAGACTGTGAGTTCCTTGAGGGCAGGCACTGTTTTTTGCCTTTCTTTTCAGCACTTAGCACAGAGCTTGGTACCTAGTAGGTATTTAATAAATGCTTCTTGACTTAACTTGCCATCCGTACACTCTCCATGAACTTTGGGTCAGGAAGACCCCAGTTCAAATTCTTCCTCAAACGCTAGCTGTATGACCCTGGGCAAGTCACAGTAACTTCAACCACCCAACAGATCTCTCCTCCCACCCATTGTGTGTCCCATAGAGCACTTGCTAGGCCCTAGCAGAGGCATGAGGGGGGAAAAAGCCTTGGTTCCTGTCTTTAGGGAGCTCATCATCTAGTCCAAGTGACAAATAACCAAAGTAACAAAATGGAGCATAGACCTGAGCATTAAGTTGTGTGTTATCCCTCTCCTTCCCATTCCCACTATCCATCCACCTCAGGACCAGGATTTGCTGCCACTGAGGAAACTCAAAAGAATGTAGCACAAAAGCAATTACTAACACAACTGAGCAATTAGTAGAAGCATTCCTGGAATAAGTGTATAGCCTCCCAAGGGGACTATTTTTATATCTACCTGGACATACAATTCGTTGTGCTTATTAAAAACTGTCTTGATATGTTACAGTCTCATCTCATGGTATTACACTGCAGAGAGCTTTTTACTCTGGGGAAGGAGAGAGAAACAGAGACAGAGAGAGGAGAAAGAGAAATAAAGGAAATAAATAAAAGGAGAGGAAAGAAAGAAAAAAGGAAAGAGAAAAATACATTGAGGAAATAGAAGCTGTCATTGGCTTTCTAGGTATTTCTAGTCTAGTCACTATGTCCCCCAGGATTTGGTACAAAGTCACCTATTAAAGGAAATGTCTATCTGTTGAATTCAATTAAATAGATATTTATTAAGCACCTACTATGTGCCAAGCACTGTGCTAAGGACTGGGGATACACATTTTTAAAAAGATAGTCACTGTCCTCAAAGACCTTACAGTGTAACGGGGTGAGATAACACTCAAAAGGAAACTGGGGGACATGAAGGGATATCTGGGGTGGAGGCATCTTGTTCCACAGAGCTGAGACGAGGCAGAGTTTGTTATGGAGGGTCCTTGTGATAACACGCAAAGATAGGATTCCTTTGCTGAACAAAGTCCTACACAGAAGCATCACACACGACTGAAAGTTATGAGTTCTGTTCTAAAATTCTTCATCACCTGGGAGAGGAGGCTGTTCAGGAAAAGAGTGTGAACACTACTAAATTGTACATGAATGTAAAGTAATCTGGCTGTGGTTTAAGAAATGACAAATAAGGGCAGCTAGGTGACTCGGGGCGTAGATCTCCAACCCTGGATTCAAGGGGATCTGAGTACAAATCTGGCCTTAGACACTTACTAATTGTGTGACTCTGGCAAGCCACTTCACCCTGATTGCCTCCCCAGCCCAAAAAAAAACACAAGATGATCTTCCTAAAGCACAGAGCTGGCCAAGCCATGCCCCTATTCAATTAACTGGTCCTAGAGTCAGAAGGATTCATCTTCCTGAGTTCAAATCTAGACTCAGACACTGACTATCTGTGTGACCCTGGGCAAGTCACTTCACCCTGTTTGCCTCAAAAATAAAACAAAAGAAAAGAAATGACAAATAGATAGACATAGAGGATTCACAGAAGCATAAGAAAACCTATGAACTGATATAAAGTAAAGTGAATGAAACCAGGAAAACAATCTATGAACTGACTAACACAATGTCAATAGAGAGAGAAATAACAAAAATGAAACTGTAATTTCAGCGAGCAGTCATGGCCCCACAGATGAGAAAATGCGGCGTACACCTTCAGTTGTACTGGTGATATGTCCGTTTCTTTTGGTGAACTAACTTTTTCCCCTCTCTTAGCTTCTTTGATCGAAGGGGTGGCTTTCTGAATAGATGACATCAGAACAGAAGATATCAATAAAGTGTACGTGTGTGTGCGTGTGTGTGTGTGTGTGTGTGTGTGTGTGTGTGTGAAAGAACTAGTTATTCTCCATGTGCAGAATAAGACACAGAATCAGAAAGCTGGAAGTAATCTCAGAGGTCATCTAATCCAAACTGTGACAGAAGAAGAAAGATGGTATTTTTTTGGAGGCAGTAGGGATTAAGTGACTTGCCCAGGGTCACACAGCTAGTAACTGTCTGAGGTCAGCTTCAAATTCAGATCCTCCTGACTCCATGACCAGTGATCTAAATACTGCCTGGAAGTCTTGACAAATAATCACCCAATCCAGCTCTAGCAAGGAACCCACTCCCCTCAGTGTCAGTGAATTCTATTTTGAGATGGTTCTAATTGTTAGGAAGTGTTTCTTTATACTGAACCTAGAACATCTTTGCAACTCCTACTCACTGCTCCCATCCATCTTCCATGGAGAGTCCTTCAAATCCTTCAAGAAAGTATCAGAGAATGTGAGCCCCTCCTCTTGAGAGTGGGAACTCCTTGAGGGAAAAAAATTCTTTTTGTCATTGTATCCTTAGTACCTAGCATAGTGCATATAGTAAGAACATGACAAATGCTTATTGAATATAATGTATTTCCACCCCTTCTTCCCCTTCCCCCATCCCAGTCCTTCTCTTGTCCAAATTTCCCATTCCTTCAATCATTTCTGATAGGGAATAGTCCTGAGGCCCCTTATGATCTCTGTTGCCTTTTTCATACACTCACCAACTTGTCAAGGACACTAGGCCCATATCTGAGCCGGGTATGACTGTCCACTTCAATTCTTCCACTTGTACTTGACAATTTCAGTGCTCCACAGTTGGACCAGCATCACAGAGACCTGAGAGTTGCATGGCCTCCCTACAAATTGCCTTCATGAAGATGTATTTTGGAATTATGTGATAGTAGTGTTAGTGCCAGAAGGGACCTCGGGGGCCATTTAGTCACCCCCTTCATTTTGCAGATGAGGAAACTGAGTCCCAAGGAAGTAAAGGGTCTTGACCAGGCCATCATAGCCAGGAGATATCAGGAAGGATTTGAATACAGTTCCTCAGTCTCTAAAGCTTTTCTCATTTATTTTTGCTTCTGAGAAGGGCCCCATGATTGTCAGACATATTTCACATCTAGAACAAGAGGGGTCAAATGAATTTCTCCATGGTCATATAGCAAATTAGCTAAGAGGTCAGGATTTGAACTGAGCTCTCTCCAACTCCTGGCCCCAGAAGCTCTGCCCCTTCTCGGCTCTGAGGCTTCCCAGAGGAAGCCTAACCCTGAGGGCAACCTTAGGAGAGGGGCTACTCCATCCCAAAAGAGAGGGAATACTTCCATCAGGAATTCACCCAGCACCCATGTTACCATGGTGATGTCTATTATCTCTGCTTAAGGGGAGATGAATCAGGAGCTATAAATAATCTCTGAAGTTGATTGATGGGAGAGGTCTGGAGGCTGAGGTGAGGCTATTTATTTTTCCCAGTCAGGGTAATTTGGGGGGATTTCAATCAGGAAGTCCCCAGCAGCTGCCCTGCTTGGGGCTGGGGTATGAACAGCTGTGCTTGAGGATGCTACTTTAGGCAACATCCAGATGCTAGCCCTTGTTCCCCTTCCCAATAGAGGGGAGGGGTACCTCTAAAAAGAGAGAGAGAGAAAGGGACAAAGCCCCAGGTCACAGGATCAGAGATATAGAGCTGCAAGGGGACACTTAGAGATCATCTGGTCCAACCACATCATTTTACAGATAAGGAAATTCCATCTAGACCAGGGGTGAGGAACCTGCAGCTTCGAGGCCACATATGGCTTTCTAGGTCCTCAATTGTGACTGAATCCAAATGTCACAGAACAAATCTCCTTAATAAAAGGATTTGCTTTGTAAAACTTGGACTCAGTCAAAAGGTCACACCTGAGGATCTAGAAGGCCAAATGTGGCCTCAAGGTTGCAGGTTCTCCACCCATGGTCTAGAAAGATGAAATTACTTGTCCAAGGTCATACAGGTAGTGAATGATAGAGGTAGGCTTAATTCAGGTCCTCTGAGTTTATATCCAGTGTAATTCCAGCTTGTCACCCTGCTAGCTAGAGTCCTGTCAGTGGGAGTGGAGGACACCATGCATTATTGATTAAGTATCTATATATCAGACACTATACTAAGTGTTTTATGATAATTATCTCATTTAATTTTCACTACAACCTTGTTATTTAGTCAATTGACCCATTTGGGGTGTTTTTGGCAAAGATACTGGAGTGATTTGCCCTTTCCTTCTCCTGCTCATTTTACAGATGAACAGGGTGAAGTGACTTGCCCAGGGCCACATAGTTAATAAGCGCCTGAGGTTAGATTTACACTCAGGTCCTCCTGACTCCAGAGCAGGCACTCTATCCACTGCAGCTGTGTAGCTGATACTACAATCGCCATTTTACAGCTGAAGAAACTAAAGCAGGCAGAGGTTAAGTGCCTTGCCCAGGGTTACACAACTAGTCTGAACGCAGAGGCTTCAGCTGCCTCAGACCTGAGCTAATGATTCTTTTATGGATCTCCCCATGCTTACCTGTCACTCCGACCAAACCCTCCATTCCCATCTCTTCCCTCCACTGCCAGCGAACAGAGCTGGCTCTAAGAGGTGTCATCTTGTACCTCCCTGCTATTGAGGCTGGTAGATCACTTGAACTCAGGAACTCTGAGGCTCCTATAGACAGTAGGGCTAAAGCCCCTGGGGCATCTACAGTAAATGTGGCACCAATATGGTGAGCCCCAGGGATGAGTGGGGGGAGGTAAGGAACAAAGTAAGTCAAAATCTCTCTTATGCCAATCCAAAAGAGGTAGAATTGGCCAGTGAATAGATACTGCTCTTCCAGCCTGGGCAAGATAGAGAGTAAAAAAAAAGGAAAATGTCCTCCACCAGCTTGGGAATGCCATTGTCTGGGACTCATCTCCACCCCCAGCCTCGACCTGCTCCCAGCCACTTAGCGCGTTTTACTGTTATGACCTCCTCCTTAAAACATCCCTGATGGAGTTTCTTACACTGATCAACTCATAGTTCTAAATCCAACATAAAAACTGGCCCAAAAAAAGAAATGCAGAAATGTGCCACCCTCCTGGCATTGGAGAGGTGGGGAACCATGGTTGCAAAATGCTGAATAAATGTCTGGGTGTTTATTATTGCTTTATTACAAGGGACAGCATGGGAGGTAGGGAGGAGAGATGATATAAAAAAAGAAAAGGCAGCAACAATACTTTCAAAATAAAACATCCCTGGCCTGTACCTTATTTCCCAGTGCACAGAACTGGGGGAAAAAGAAGGCAGGCTTCTCTGATTTCACAATTCTGCCCTTATCACCGAGAGCCCCAGCCCCCCCAACAGAACAGAGCTCAGCAGAGAAAAGATGCAGAAGTAAAAGAAGCAGGCTGCAGCAGGGAAAGAAAACTGTTTATTGGGTTACTCTCTGCCTCTGTATCCTCCCCATCACCACCTCCTGCATTCCTGCAGAGGACACCACTGAGAACGGATACAAGCAGATGCCATAGGGAAGAGGCGGGGTGGGGGGCAGCTCATAAGAACACAGAGATTTACTAGATTGAAAAGTAAACAAACAACAAACCTGGGGGGATTTCATCATTTCTAGGAGTTGGTTTGGTTTTTTTTATCATGCATATTTCTGAGAGAGGGATCCTGAACCTCACTCCCTATCTCCTGCCTAACAGCCCTAAGGGTTTGGGGAACTGGAGAGGGTGGATAGGGGGTTCTGCATGGATGGGGCTGCACCTCTAGGTCTGCCCTGCTACATTCCACCCCACTGGACAGGCCCTTGGGCCCAAGTCAGTAGTGACAAGGGTCCTGATCTTGGTGGCCCCAGTCAAGAGAGAATCAGCTACCTGGATGAGGAGGGAACTTTACTACCAGTAGGGAAAGTAATAAGGGAGTAAAGGCAGGCTCTGGAGCATTTTGCCCCTATGTGACCATTTTCACCATTAAGATCGTTGGGGTTTGGGGAGTAGCCACAGCTAGAGAAACAATCCCATGGGCAGAAAGCTGAACAAAGAGAGAAAGAGCAGAGAACAGAGCCATAATCAGGGAGGGGAGACCACTAGGCTTTGCCACCAGAAAAGGAAATTTAGAAGGTACCAACTGTACCATTGCAGGGTAAACTTTTCCCCACCCCTGGTGCTACCAGCACCAGAGTCTACTTCTGTCCTCCCTTCCTGCTCCAAGCAATCATGGGCTTTGCAAAGTGGAGGAGGGGATGACAGGAGAGCTGGAAGAAATCTTCCCTTGACTGATCCATCCCTAGCAATGGTGGCCTCCTCCCAGGGTTACTTCCTCCTCCTTTGACAGTAGAGAAACCTTGGGACATCCCAGAGATTCCTTGTCTCCGTGATTGCAATCCAGGTGAGCATGCTCATACTCCTCCCTATGCCTCTTGTCCCAGGTGCAAAAAAAAAAAATGCTAATTCCAGATCTGAGAGAGAGGGAGGCCACTTAGGCATCTGAGCAGCCTGTCTTCTTGGAATGGAGGGATGTTAAATTCCAAAGTTTTTCCCTAGGCCCACCCTCACTTGGAAATTCTTTGGAGGTAGGTACAGGAAGGTAACTTTTTTCTGGACAGCAGGGAACAGAATGTAAGGTCATTGGCTTTACCTAGCTTCTCCAGTCTACAGTCATCCACCAGGCCTGCAAATTAATTTGGTGCACTCCCCCTCCACTCTTGAGCTCAATGATGAGGGATGGGAAGAGAGTCAGGTGAACTAAGCCTAGGGCGACGGAACAGGTCAGTCTGACCTCCTCAGAGGCTGTGAGGAAGGAATATCACACTGGGACTTGGTATCTACTCTCTCACCATTACCACAAAGGGAGGAGGTTCAAAATAGGAACCTGGGGCTAGGAGGTAGGAAAGGGAGGTTCCCTCAGACTATTCTGAAGGGAAGAGAGGCCCACGCTGTCTGCTCTTTGAGGCTCCAAAACCCCCTCTCCTCCCCGCTCAGTGTTTACTCTCATATTCTATGCTTTTCTGGAGCAGAGGAGAGGAGATGCCAAGCATTTATTGCCTGGACCTTGGATCTCACTGGAGCCCGATCAGAAGGGGCCAGGAATCTCCCACTAATTTTTATCCTTTCGTCACACACAGGCCATGGTCCCTGGTCCAGACTTCCCTAGAACAAATCACCATGGAAACACAAGACATGAGGGGAGAGGAAGAGGAAGGGGGGAAGTCTGATATGAGTACTGGGGGAAGGGGCAGGCAATCTGAGAGGCCCTGGGAAGTATTTAAAACAGAGACAGAGAAAACAAATACCTTCTCCCTCTCCCACCTCCCTGGCCCTCCCTTTCTCCAGATTCAGCAGTGGAAGGAAAAGTGAAGGGTGTTGCCTGGCTGGAGGTAGATGGCACCCCTTCACTGTGGAGGGCCAGGGCTAGCATCAGGTGAATCCATGTTGGGGCAACGAGGAGGAAGTTCCTTGCGGCTGTAGTATTCAACCACCTGCTTGGGCACCTCAGCTAGGACGCACTTGGCCAGAGCTGTCGCAGAAGCCTGGGGAGGAAAAGGAACAGAGAAGCATTCTGTGCCTGTGACAAATACACTCTCCTCAAGACTAATAGGACTCCTCATGCTTAGGATTGTGCATCATGAGTAGACACCTAATCCAGGGACCAAGATGTTTCTGCATGAAAATGAAAACCTGTAATCCTATGGATTTGTTACATGCTTAACAAAAGAAAATGGGGCCATCTTAGAACAAGTTCCCTTTACTTCTCAGTGCCTCAATTTCCTTATCTGTAAAATGGGAACAATACTACTTGCACTTCTACCTACCTCAAGGTGCTATTGTGAGGATCAAATGAGTTAATATACATGAATATACTTTGAAAAGTATATAGTATCACATAAATGTAAGGTATACAATCCCGAGTACTAGAGATCTTGGAGATCTGTGCAGTGATACTAACTTATGCTAACTTATAACAGTATCCTCTGTGCATTTTAGTATCTAAATACTCTTGGATGGGATTTCAGATAGACCCTTGGTTAACCAAATGACAGATAGGAGTATCATAGTGCAGTTCCAGTACATCTATCTAGACCCCTGCCATTCCAATGCCACCTGCCACATCCCTTCCCTCTACATCACCCGTAAGACCCAACACTCTGTCCTTAAACAAGTTGATTCTTACCCTCAAACATCCACATTTTTTTTCCTTTTAAATTAATTTTATTTTTAGTTTACAACATTCAAGCACTCACATTCTTGAATTCTCGGAAGGGGACAAACTGTACAATGTCTCGGAGGACAGGTTCTCCTTTGGGGGACCGCAGGACTCCGTCATCCCCATCCAGAATCTGCATATCTGTGAAGTCAGCATTTCCCACACCTACTATGATGATGGACATGGGCAAGTAGGAGGCACGAACGATGGCCTCCCTTGTGTCTGCCATGTCAGTCACTACACCATCAGTCAGGATCAGGAGAATGTAGTATTGCTGTGTAGAGAGGAAAAAGACAGGATGCTGGAGAGAAGCCTCATAGATTCCATGCCACCACCCCTGGCATTAGAGGGGAAGACCCAAGGAAGGGGTGGGTCTACTTCCTTTGGGAAGGAAAACACTTCAAATGGCTCCTTTCTCTTCTCATGATCTCTAGTAAGAATCTCCAAGGCACAGACCTTTATTTTCTGTTCCTTCCAAAGTTCTTCCCTTTCTCTTTCCCCCCTCCTACCACCCAGTGTTGCTCTTATATGCCCTTCTGAATGCAAAGTGAACTAATTCATTGGCTATTGGACTCCACATGCCCCAAGGTACTCTTCCTCAAATGGAAACATTGACCAAACCAAGAACATCCCTTTGCCCAAGTATCTCCAGCTTGACATTATTCTTCTGTCTCCAAAGGACCTAAAAAAGGAGAGAGCCTATGGTCCTTCTAGCCTGGCATTTGGGTTCTGACAAAGAGACTAAGGAGGACCTATAGGAAAGAAGCAAAGCAGGCATTGTGCTGAGCACTTGGGCTGCAAAGAAAAAGCAAAACCAGTCCCTGTCCTCAAAGTGGGGACAAAACACACGCCATGTAAAAACTTCTATTGTTGGTTGGTCTCCAGGATGGAACCCAGCCCATCCATCCTTGGTCTACACACAGATTACACTTTCATAGCCATGAATCATGACTATAAAACTTTTTTGAACCTGTATTTTCAACTTTGTATCATCTTTTGGTAAAAGTTCCATTGTTTATTTATCTTCTTTAAAAAAGTAGTATAATGATCCTTTTGGGGGGTGGCATCTTAAGCTCATGTTTTCTCGCTTTGAGAGGATCCTCTCATCTTGTTTCCCCATCCAAACCTTTTCATCAGTTTAGAGACTTTGCTCACAGAGCTCATCTATTCTTAGGCTTTCCACCTTCTGTCCCAGGCTCAGGTGATATCTACAAAAGCCCAAAATATTAGTTCTCCTTTTCCTGTCTCCCCTAAATCCCCCCTGAGCATCTCATTTTTATGGTCAGAGTCATCATCACTCCAGAAGGTCTGGTTGGCAAGTGGTATACCCCAGAATTCTCCCTTACTCATGACTGCCCTTTATCCAGGAGAGAGAATGGGGCTGGCCCTCATCTGCATGATGCAATATTATCTTCAACTTACACAAAGTTGATTTCAGAGACAAGAATCAACATATGGGCCTCAGTTCCATTTCCATTTATATATAGTTCATTATAGAGCTTATAATATTCCATAATCCTCTGCCTCTCTAGGAAACACACTTTACCCTAGGAGCTTTTTTTAGCGCATTTTACTGCTACGTGTTTCCTATAAATAACAGTTATTTCAACCCCTCCAGACTGAAATGCTCCTCGTGACAAAGAAAAACAAATAAACAGAAATATTCAAGAAAGTGACATCTGGCGATGTATACACTCTTCTCTCCTGGTCATCCCCTGCCTCTCTGCTCTGAGAAAGGAAGTTAGACTTCCTTGCTTGTTCTCCCTGGGCAATTTGATTCATAATCTTTGCGTCACATCCTGAGTGGATAGTTTTCTCTGATCCTTCTTGGGTCGCTGACTTGGAGAGAGTGGTAAGGATTTCTCTTTCTTCCTAGTAGAGACTTCAGGTTCTAATCTCCATAAGGCTTGGGAAGTGTGATTATCCTTCCACAGTTCCATCATCTCTTAAAGAGAAACAGCAGATAAGCTCCAAGTAAAGAGAAGAGGTAGGTCAGGATGATAATGCCTATAATATGCAACTTGGTCTACACTCATTCTCAACTTCTGTTACACAGGTTGCTTGCTCTGAATGAACACGGCTGTTTGCTAAGGGCAGCTAGGTGGTACAGTAGATAGAATGCAGGGCCTAGAGTCAGGAAGATTCAAATCTGGCCTCCGACTCCTACTGGCTATATGACCTTGGGCAAGTCACTTCACTTCTGTTTGCCTCAGTTTCCTCATCTGTAAAACGGAGACAATAGCTGTACCCACCTTAAAGGGTTATTATGAGAGTCAAATGAGAAAATAATTATAAAGCACTTAGCACAGTGCTGTATAAATGGTGGCTGTTTTATTTACTGTTCCCCCTGCCCCCATTAGAATGTGAGATCCTTGAGAGCTGGGACTCTGTATCTCCAGCTCTTAGCAAGTGCTTAATGAATCTGCTTTTCTGACTGATGCTTTTAACTAAACCCTCTGTTGACAGCCTAGAATCCAGCAGAAGGTTGAGAGGAAAGCTTTTTAAACCAAAATGTCTATATCTATCAACCTCCAAAGAAGGTATCAGTCAGAAAAATGGGAAACTTAGGGAAAAGAAGAAAGGTCACCCTTTGCTGCTTTCCATCAGTCTGAGAGGTCCCTCCTCAGCATGAACTAGGAAATAGGGAGGGGGCAGGGGAAGACAACATGGCCAATTTTCCAATATTTCTTAAATCGGTTCTTCTCCTTGAAATTTCATTATTTTGTTCCTGACAAATCTCAGAACATCAGGCTGATTCATTTTCAAGGAAAGGACAAAAAAATGCAACCTGCAAATAGGTTTTGGATTCCCTGTTCCAAGGCTGACCTTCCAGATGGGACGGAATCTCTTTTGCTAAAGGAGGCTCTGCTGCTCCTCCCTGGACAAGAGTGCCAATGAGGTTGCCAAGTCAATCCCCGATGCTGCACATGAATCACACAGATGCTTGCCAACCCCTGGGTAATTCCTGACCTTTCCCTGGCCCCTCCCTCCACCCCACTGGTCACATCTCACCAGCTGCTGTCTGTTGACTTGCCAGGAGTGATGTATTAACAGAAGAGGTCTTGGTGGCAATTAGCAGCTGCTCAAATGTTGCTAAAGGGCAGCAGGGAGACTAGGGAGCAGGCAGCAGGAAGCCTCTGCACAAAGCCAGTGGGGGGCAGGGGCTCTAAGTGCCTGCCCAAGGCTCTGGCTTACCACCAGCCTGGGTTCGGCCTTGGCCTTGACAGGCAAAGTTGGGCAAAGGAAGGATACTCAAAAAATGAATGAAGACAAAAGCACACTTAGACCAGGGCCTTAAGACCACATGTGGCCTGGTTCTGTAAAATCTGGATTTAGTCCAAGGGCTACACTTGAGGACCTAGACACATGCCCTTGAGGCTGCAGGTTCCCTACCCCTGCCTTAGAAGTGAATAACTTTCCTTCTCCGGATTCCCCAGTTTAGATTCAAACATTTTGCATTTCTATGAGATAATATATGTAAAGTACTTTGCCACCTGATACTAATTCCAAAGTATAAAAGCTAAGTGTAAGCCCTGCAAAGAAAGCACTCTTGCCAAAGCTACTGCAGCAGCCTTCTAACTGGTGTCTGCCTCAAGTCTCCCCACTCCAATCCATTCTTTACCCAGCTACCAAGATGATTTCTAAAGCAAAGACGTGAGCATGTCACACCCCCACCAAGCCCAAGAGATTCCAGGGGCTTCCTATAAGTCCCAGGATCAAAGATCAAGTCTGATATTCAAAGCCTTCACAACCTTGCTAGCCCCTTCTGACCTTTCCAGTCTTTTTCAATCAATGAATAAACATTTATTCTTACTCTCCTCCATACACTTGGCACTCCAGAAACATGGGCCGATTTACTCTTCCTTGAAAATGACATGCCAATTCGTTCTAATTCTTCTATACGACGTGATTAATGTGAAAATACGTTTAATAGGAATGTCTATGTAGAGCCTATATCAGATTATACGACATCTTGGGGAAGGAGGGAAAGAAAATTTAAAACTTATGGAAGTGAATACTGAAAACTAAAAATAAATTAATTAATTTTTTAAAAGTAAAAAAAAAAATTCTCCTCTCTGGCTGGATTACTTTAAAAAAAAAGATGACGTGCCAACTCCCATGTCCCCACTTCTGCCTGATACGTTCTCCCTCCTCACTTTTGCCTCCTGACGTCCCAGGCTGCCTTCAAGACTCAGCTCAAAATATCCCACCTTAGAATATTTTGCACCATTGAACATGTATAATCTATAAAAAATTGTCGTCTGTCTCAGGGAGGTTGGAGGTGATGGGTGGAGAGAGAGAATTTGGAATTCAAAAAAAATTTGAATGAATGTTAAAAAATAGTCTTTACATGTTAACTGGGGGAAATACAATGTTATTTTAAAAATATATCTCACCTCCTGGTCTCCCCAGCTTCTAGTGCCTTCCCTCCTGAGCTCAAATTTCATCTCCTCAGTACCTATCTTGTATATATCTAGTTATTGACATATGATCTCTCCCATGAGACTGTGAGCCCCTTGAGAGTAGGAGTCATGTTTTTGCCTTTTTTTGTATTCCTAACTCTTAGCACATACCTAGCACACAGGAACTGTTAATGAGTGCTTAGGTGATTAACTGCTCACAACTAATCTCTGAGGCAGGTAAACCAGGTTTTAATTCCATTTTGCAAATGAAGAAACTGACACACTAAGAACTTACCCAAAGTCACACAACTAGTAAGTGGCAAAGCCAGCACATGACCCCAGCAAGGGGGAACCCACTACCTCTCCAACACTATCCATTCCAACTGGATAGTTCTGAGTGTCAGAAGCTTTTCCTTACATCAGTCCTGAATCTGTCCACCTGCTGCTTCCAACCATCACTCCTACTGAGACATTCCTGATCACTGGGGCCAAGCAAAACAAAATTAGACTTTCTGGAGCAGACAACAGAGAACTGTTCTTTCACAGTCGTTCCAAATTAGAACAGCAAGGATTTATACTTTAAAGTTTTCAAAGAGCTTGGTAAATCTTATCTTATTTAACCCTTAGGTTAAACTCAAGGATTCTATTATTAACCCTATTTTACAGATGAGCAAACTGAGGCAGAAATGGAGACTTTTCCAGAGTCACACAGCTATTAAGTGTATGAGGTCCAGTTTGAACTCAGGTCTTCCTGACTCCAGGTGCAGGGCCCTATGCACTGCACCACCTCTGGTTAGAAGGGGCAGCAGAGGTCTTTGAGTCCAACCCCTAACTAAAAGAGGCAGCAGGGCAGAGTAGATACCAACACTGGAGTTGGAGTCAGGAAGACCCATGTTCAAATTCTTGCTCAGAAACCTGGAAAACATTGCACACAGTAACAGCAACATTGTGAAATTACCATCTTTGATAAACTTAGCTCCTCTCAACAATGCAGTGATCTAAGACAATTCCAAAAGACTCATGATGGAAAATGCTATCCGCATCCAGAGAAAAAACCATGGAGTCTGAAAGCAGATCAAAGCGTACTATTTTCTCTTTTTTTTTCCTTTTTGGTTCTAATCCTTCTTTGCAACATGACTAATGTGGAAACATATTTAATGTGATTGTATTTAATATGATTTAATATGGTTGTAAATAGCCTATATCAAATTGCATGCTGTCTTGGGGAGGAGGGATGGGAAAGAAGGGGAGAAATTTTAAAATTTAAAATCTTATAAAAGTGAATGTTGCAAATGAAAATTAACTAAATAAATATTTTTTTAAAATTCTGGCTCAGATACCTACTAACTGTGTGACTCTGGGTAGATCCCTTAACCTCTCTGTGCCTCAGGTTCTTCATCTGTAAAATGAGAAGGTTGAACTCACTGGTCTTCTAAGGTTCCTTCCATCTCTAAAGCAGAAATTTGTCTCCTCCCCATCTCCTCCCTCTGAGCCTAATAGGGGAAATACCTCCCATTAAATAAGTAAAGACACCATCACCAGGCACTGTGGGCTGACTTTATAGCCAAAATGACCTGGGTTCCAATCCAACCTTTGACACATGCTATGCAACCAGAGACAGGTCCCTTAACCTCTCTGAATCTCAGTTTCCTGAAAAAGGAGGACACCTGTAGCATCTACCTCTTCAGATTGTTGTGAAGTTCAAGTAGAATAACATAGACAAAATCCTTCACAAACTTTAAAGCCAATTATCATTATTATGCCTCCAAGTAAATCGAGGCAGGAATTGTCAACAATGGGCAGAAGATGCCAAGATTACAAGAATTCACTGAGCCGCAGGGGCAGAACTGCTCCTCCCCTCCATCCTAGCAGACAGCCTCAGGACTTGCCTTCTGAAGTTTGTCCTTCGAAGAAGGCCGTGCCAACAGAGAAATGATGACATGACTTGCACTTGACTCTGTGTAATGTCATCATTTCTCTGATGACATGGTCTTCTTCGGCAACGAAGGACAAACACAATCCTGAGTAGACACGACTGGCTGAATGGGACGTGCCTTCTAGTGACATTTCAGTCAACCGTATTTTAATAGTATATAATAGGAAGATAATATAATTCAGATTCAATTACATGATACTATCATTTTGATGTTTTAATCGTAATTCACATGTGTCTGATGCTTTAGGACTGATAAAGGGCTGCCTCAGTGAGGAGCCTTCTGGGAAAGCCTTGGCCACACATGGTTTGGAAAGCAGTCAAATAAGCTATCTTAGATGAGTATAACAGTATTGTCATGGTGCAGTAAGAAATGATGGATAAGGGAAATGCAGAAAAACATAGGGGGATTTCTGTGAACTGATGCAGAATGCAATCAGCAAAAGTAAAAAGACAGTATACATAGTGACTACAATAATTTAAATGAAGACATCAAGCTGTGTAATTGAACAATTGATAATGGAACGGGAGAACGTAATGAACCAAGCCTCCTTCCATTAAGCAGAGAAGTCTACGAGGTTGGATCCATTGGCAGATAAGAAACATTTTGTTTAATGGTTTTTCTTTGTTACAGGAACGGGTTCAGTTTGGAGGGAAAGAGGAGGGAAAGGAAGGCGGAAGAAGGAAGAAAAGGGCAAATATTTTCAGAAATGACAATGATGTAGAAACCAAAGACATCCATAAAACTTTTTTGTAAAGACAGAAATGCCCCTGAGATCAGTCAGCTACTGCTCTAAGTTGTGCTTTTTTTGTAGCACCAGGCACACTATGGGTACATACAGAAGCCTCCCCAGTCTTCTCTTCGGTTGCTGCCATCCTGGCCACCTTAGCAATGATGGGAGCCACATTGGTGGGGCCGTAGAGCTGGATCTTGGGTAGGCAGTTCTGGTACGATTCCACAACTCCCTGGATTCCTGTTTGGGGTGGGGGGGGCAGGGGGATTAGAAGGGAAAAGCATCTTGTTTCTATGTGGCACTGACCATCCTCCTCCCCACCTCCTACTAACCATACCAAAATAACTTGTCATCTTCAGGATGCATTCCTTCCTAACCTACACCCAAAGACTCAGATGCAGCAAAAGGCAGGTAATCGATCACTGCAATTGCTGGAAAACAAGCATGGTTCCCCTGGTACCTTGGAGACTAGGAAGGGTAGCTTCTCCTAGGTCCTTGGAGACAGCTTAGCACGGTGGGAATACATTTGGAATCCAAGGACCAGACTTACAGACAGTATGGCCTAGGGCAAATCACTTAACCCCTCTGGACCTTAGTTTCCACATCTATAAAATGGGAGGATTGAACTAAATGACCTCTAAGTTTATGATACATACAGAGCAGCAGGGGCATTGAGAATAGACTACCTCTGCTGGACCTGACCCTTCTGAGGTGAGGGAAGGAGCCCAGGCAACTCAAGGCCCTGCCACAGTCTGGTCCTATCGAACCCAAGGACCCTGCCTCTTACCTTCACACTCATCATCATCTGGGTTGAAATTGATGGCAAAGTCATGGGAAACCTGCAATGGAAAGCAAGAATAGGGGTGGCTTGTCCATGAAATCATCTTTCTAATGTGGGGGCGGGGTAGGGGTTGAAGTTTATGCTACTTCATTCCCTCAAATCCCAGCTTAGCCTGCCCAGCCATGCCACTCCTCAATATCCTGGGGGGAAAATACCCTTGCTCAGGAAGTTGGAAGATTCTAGAAGACCCCCAGTGAAGCCTCTTAGAATTACAGGTATTTATGAATTTGCCAGATGGCTGCCCACCTCACTCTGGAATAATGTTGAAACTACATTCTTAGCCTCTATAACATACACAATGCTGGGCACATGGTTTAGTCATTTTGGTCATATCTGACTCTCCATGACTCCACTGGGGGTTTGCTTCACAGAGATACTGGAGTGGTTTGCCATTTCCTTCTCCAGCTTATTTTACAGATAAGGAAACTGAGGCAAAGAGGGTGAAGTGACTTGCTTAGAGTCACACAGACAGTAAATGTTTACACTCGGGAAGATCAGTCTTCCTGACTCTGGACCCAGCACTCACTGTACCACTTAGTTGATCATAATAAATGCTGACTAAATGAATAGAATGAAATGAATGAATATGGAAAGGATGATAAATGGATACTGTTCTAACCATTGGATCAAGGGTTCTTAACCTGAGGTCTAGAAACTTGACTTTTGCTTCTGTGGTTTTTTTTTAAATTACTTTGATTACTAGATTCCAATGCAATTGTTTTCTATTCTATGGTTTTATTTTATGCCTTTAAAAATGATATGCTGAGAAGGGGTCCATAGGCTTCCCTAGACTGCCAAAAGACAGTCACAGAACACAAGGGGCTAAGAACTTTGCATTAGAGAAATAAGTCCCAGGCTAGTGCCATAGAACAAAACTTGGGATCACAACTTTATAGAGATACATTCAGAAGCTCTGACCTCATACTTAGGAGGAATCCGGGCACCAAATCCCAAAGCAGAAAATTTCTTGTCACTGGAAAAGAATAAATGTTAGGTCCGGCACTCTCATTCCCACCTTATTGACTCCTATGTTCTCATCATGCCTTTCTGACTCCCCCCTCCCACAGAATCCCCAGGATATAGGAACAGACAGTAAAGAGCCAGGGCAGAGAGACAAGAAGCAAATTAAGGTGGGGCTAGGGAAAGATTGGTACAAAGTGAGAGGGGAAGGTGGAAATGTCACCTGTCGTAGTCCTGGCAGATCTCTCCCACAGCAATAAGTGCCTTCAAGTATTCATTGGGCTGGTAGGGGTTGATATAATGGAGAGAGCAGCTGTTACGGGGGTCTCCATTGGAAGCTGTGAAGTCAATGGCCACCTGGGAAGCAGGAAAGGAACAATGAATCGGGATATCCCTGAATGATCAAAAACCTCCTGACAAGCTCCCCATTATCTCCTCTTATCCTCACAATAGTCTTGACAGGCAGATATTAGCCTATTATTTTCATCTGACAGATAAGAAAACTAAATTCAGAGATGTGAAACAAATTGTCCATTGTCACACAATGGGTCAAGGTGAAGCAGACAAGGGTTGGGCCAGGGAGCTCTTGGCAGGCAATGTTAGCACTGTGGCTCAATGGGCAGAGTCCGGATGATTGCTTTGCCTCTCCCAATTCAGAGCAGGTCAGACTACGTTATGGACCAGGGACTTGGAGCTGGGCACTGACTCAAAGGGACCCCTGAAATGAAGACTAAAAGTGCTGACACCACTCCCTGGCAGGTAGAAAATTGCCTAAGGATGGATAGAAGGAATTGTGAATGTTTAGAACAGAAGACCCGGAGGGAAAACGAAGGCTGTTTTCATATAAGTAAAGGGTGGTAGGCAAGGGATGCAGTGTACAGAATGCTGAGCCTGGCCTCAGGAAGTTGTTTTTTAGAATTACAAAGGAAATACATGCATGCATCTATACGTATATGTGTAGACGTGTGTATATGTGTATAAATATACTTATATAGGTGTGTATATGTACATATACACATTGTAGTTCACTTGTTTCAATTGCGTCCAACTCTTTGTCACCCTATTTGGAGTTTTTTTGACAAAGATACTGGAGTGGTTTGCCATTTCCTTCCCCAGTTTATTTTACAGATGAGGAAACTGAGGCAAACAGGATGAAATGACTTGCCCATGGTCACACAGCTAGTTAATCTGAATCAGGATTTGAACTCAGGAAGATGAGTCTTCCTAATTCAGCCCCAGTGCTCTAACCACTACACCATCTAGCTGCCAAACAAGTCGGGAAGACCTGAGTTCAAATTTAGCCTCCTACACTTCCAAGTTGCGTGACTCTGGGCAAGTCATTTAGCCTTGGTTTGCCTCAGTTTCCTTAACGGTAAAATGAAGATAATAATAAGAGTTATCTCGTAAGATTGTCATGCGGATCAAATGAGATAATATTTGTAAAGCACTTAGCACAGTGCCTGGCACATAGTAGGTATTTAGTCATTGTTTATTTCCTTCCTTCACGTGAAAAAAAGAAAGGATTTGCTTTCTTTGTCCTTAGTGGAAGAACTAAAAGCAAAGTTTCAGAGAGGCAGATTTAAGTTGGAAGTAATTCAAGATTTCCTGAGAATTAAAACTGCTGAAAAGTGCAATGGGTTCCCCTTCCTGGATGTCTTCAAGCAAAGAAGATATGGCTACTCTTAAGGAGATACTGTAGATGGAGGGGATCCTACTCACATCCAGCTTGTGCTCTGTGACCTCTGAGGTCCTTTCTAAGACATAATTCTCTGATCCGTCCCTGAGGCTCACACTCAGCACAGAAATTCTGCTCTTCCCCCACCTTCCCCTACCATCAAACATGAGAAAGGTGAGAAAGGGATAGACTGAGAGGCCACAGTGCTGTCATAAGAATACACATCGCCCTTGGGGACTGGGTTTTTTGACATTGTAGGACATCTTTAGTACATCTATATAGCTTAGTAAATAAAGCATTGGATTTAGAGAGAGAAAGAAGGTCTGAGTTCAGATCTCATTTCAGATGCTTAACAACTCTGCGAACAGTTGTTAGGTCATTTAATTTCTATCAGCCTCAGTTTCCTCATCTGCAAGATGGGGATAATAATTACCAAATGACATAATAATTGTAAAGCACTTAGAACAGTGCCTGGTACATGGTAAGGAGTTATTGTCAGAGTCAGGATTTGAACTCTTGTCTCCCAGACTTGGAGCCCAGCACTCTATCCACTATATCATGCTGCCTCAAGAGGGCCATGCCCCCAATGAACCAATACTAACAGTTGCCTCTGTTATTCTGGGCAATGATGTGAAACTAGCTGTGGATCATCCCAAAGTCTATCATTTTTGGAACAACCCCCAACTCAGTAGATGACTTGCCTTTCATGGCACAATGATTTCCACATTATGTTTTGCTTGGGCTAATGTTAAAATTAGTTTACAGTCTCTGAGTACCCAGCCTCTGGGCAGAGGAGCGAGGAGGCCCAGAAATCTGCCGGATGATGACAGGAAATTATCATGGCCAGAGAGCATTTGCAAAAGAGTTCACTCCCCACATAGAGTGCCATGCAGTGGTTAACTTAGCTGGGCTCAGAGGTTCTCACTGCTCCAATGACCACAAAGGTCCTGCCCAGGAAGTACCTGCCTCCCCCAGACCAGTCCCGAGATTCCCTTTCAAGCTGTTTCCAACACAGTAGAGTGGGCGTCTCTGCTCCTGGCAGTGTTCCCAGCATCACCAAGGAGGTGACAGAGAAAGTGTTACTTACAGTGAAGTGAATCTGGCATCCACCCATAATGTAATCCAGGAAGGAGTAGACCCTGTGGATCTTCCAAACAAACAGTATTAATGGGGCTCATTGATGGCTCCAACCACCAGGCCCAGAACCCCAGAGATTAATGAGGAGACCTCTTGAGACACAAGGGTGAGGGGAACTAGGCTGAAGGGAAGGGAGGGCAGAGATCAGAAATAAAAAGCAAAATATTTTAGACTGGCAAACAACTGGAGAAGGGGAAGGGGCAGAATGGCTCCTCTTCCATTTGTCCACACCTAACCATTCAAATACCTGTCCATCTTCAACACTTACTCCCATATTCCTTACAAATCCACAGTCCTCCCTCCTCTCTCCCCCATGATGTCCACCACTGTTACTTGATGATTCATGAATAAGCCAGGGAGAAGAGTCCAGAGGGTCAGTGAGGATAAGACTGGGAAGACATTCTATCAACCCTTATTGACAAAAATCAGAGAAAGCTTGAGATCTGAGAATGGAGTAGGACACACTTTCCTCTCTTCCCTTAAAACTATCAAGACTCAAGGTTAAGGAAGGGGGAAACCTGAGGGTAATTATCAGTTTTTCCACCCTTCGGGCATTGAGCAGTCAATCCATATGAAAGAGAAGAGGGTCACATATAGGGTGCCTCAGTTCCTGACCTTAGAAAAGCACAATTTTTAAAATAAACTCTGAGGTATTACCTCATACCCATCAGACTGACTAGCATGACAGAAAAGGAAAATGACAAATGCTGGAGGGGATATGGAAAAATAGGGATACTAATACACTGTGGATGGATCTATGAACTGGTCCAAACATTCTGTAGAACAATTTGGAACTATGCCCAAAGGACTATAAAACTGTGCATTTGCCCTTTGATCTAGCAATACCACTTCTAGGTCCATATCCCAAAGAGATCAAAGAAAAGAAAAAAACCATATATACAAAAGACATTTACAGCAGCTTTTTTGTGTGTTGTGGCAAAGAACTGAAGATAGAGGGGATGCCCAGCCACTGGGGAATGGCTGAACAAATTGTGGTATATGATTGTAATTGAGTCCTATTTTGCTATAAGAAGTGACAAGCAGGATGGTTTCAAAAGAAAAAAAAAACCTAGGAGGATTTATATGAACTCATACAAAGTGAAGTCAGCAGAACCAGGAGAAAACATCGTATGCAGTAACAACACTGTAACTGATCAACTATGAAATACTTAGCTATTCAGATAGATAGAATGATTCGGGACAAATACAAACAATTCAAGACAAATTACTTCCCATCTTAAAATATAAGACTTATGCTAAAAAAAATACTATCTACCTCCAGAAAGGGAATCGATAAACTCTAAAGGCAAATTGAAGCATAATTTTATCACTTTCTTCATTTTTCTTGGTTTTTTTTTTAGCAACATGGATAACATGGAAATATATCTTATATAACTTCACATATATAATTGATATTATATAGCTTGCCCTCTTAGTGGGTGGGGAAGAGAATGGATGTAGAAAGAGGATTTGGAACTCAATTTTATTTTATAAATGAATATTTAAAATAAATAAATCATTTTTACAAAGGAAAGCAGCATTGAGAATCCCTCCTAGGCTCACCTTCAAGTCTGATAGGATGACCACCCCTGAGTTCTTATAATTCCGTTTCTTAGTTTTGTACTTAGGATTCACACAGTCCCATTGAACCTAAAGATAGAAAACACAGGACAAAGGCCTGGTGTCTACAGAACAGATCACATAAACACTCACCTCTGTGATGGATCCTAGATTATTACAGGACAACACAATCATACACTTTCTAATTCACACACAGCTTGCAGGATTAAGGATGCAGAATATTATAGGCATTTCAGGTGGGAAACCTATTCAGGTGGGTTTACTTTACTTTCCATCTTAGAATATAAACTTCTTGAGGGCGGGGACTATTTCATTTTTGTCTTTGTCTCACCAGAGCCTGGCACATAGTAGGTGCTTAATAAGTGCCTACTGAATGGATGAAGGCCATAATAAGGATGCATCAGAGTTTCTGCCATATGCAAATATGTATGTGTCTCATATACACAATATCACCTGGAAAAAGGTTGAAATGAAATTATTATAAATAAATCACTCACACGTTCAGAGAAACAAATAATATAAAGGACAATTCCCTTGTAAAAGTAATGGTAATCTTGTAAGGCAAATATGACCCCCTAACTTATCTTTTTGTGTAAATCTGATTCTTCATCTATGGAATTTCTGTAAAGTGGAAATAAACCAGTATTTCACAATGCTCATGCAGAAAATCTGAGCTTTTGCTAACAAATACCGTGTATCTCTTGCACACAGTGTATCTATCCCATGCATAAGGCTTTCCTGGACTGTCTAAGATACACTTTCCCAGAGGGATGGCGTCCATGCATCTTGGAATCTTTGCAATGGCAACCCACACACACCAAGAGTCCTCATTCTCCTGTAAACTTCCTCTAATGCAGTCTGGTACTGCATGGTTTGGGGTTTCTTATGACCCCACCATTATCGAGGCCTGTCCCCCCAGGGTTTCAGGACACCTTGTACCTTGGCCTTTGTACCTGGTACCTTGTACCACTCTGTACTGTGGCCCTCAAGGATTCTCTCTCAGGTAAAGGATTAGAAAAGACAGAGATATTGAAGCAACATGAGGAAACCTAAGTCTTATGACCCCAAGGGAGCCAGATGGTGAACTGGGAATAAAACAGGTGTCCTGACTGCC
Organism: Bettongia penicillata ogilbyi; assembly: GCA_023548195.1. NCBI lineage: Eukaryota > Metazoa > Chordata > Mammalia > Diprotodontia > Potoroidae > Bettongia > Bettongia penicillata. The sequence continues at coordinate 5,463,943 of JAJHZJ010000391.1, read as the reverse complement.
CAGCTGAGCATTCCACCTACTCTACACACTATGCCATTATTTTTATAAACTAGTTGAGGCTGGAAAACACCTGGAGATTGGGGGAAGGTATGGCATGCTCTCCTTTTCCAACTGCTCCCATATTTCTTGTTTGGTTATTTCTCAGTCATGTCTGACCCTTAGTGACCTCTTTGAGGGAACCATCCACTAATCCACCACCAGTCCAAACACACTCCCCAACTCCCAACCTTCACTCATAGTCTTCCTTTCTCTATGTTCACCATTATCTTCACTCCCTGAGTACAGATCGATCAAGGGAGGAGTGATGGACCATGGGACATAACAAAACACTAATTGCTTCACTCTGCTCTCAAGGACTCCGGCTATATGGTCTGAGGGTGGGGGGAGAAGACATCACATCCTCCTGCTCCCTGGTGTTGACCATATGTGGAGATGAGTAAATGGGAGAGGGGCCAGCTGTGGTCCCTCTGGTTCATTCTTGCTGCCAGTGGTCCCTTTCTCTGGCTACGGTCAGGTGGCAGCCCTTCCACTCCTAACCATGGACCTCTATGCCCTACGTCTACCCCATCCCATGTACCTTGTCATCCTCAAGCGTCTTCTGCATTTCCTCGAAAGTGGTGGAGAACTCGCCAATAAAATCATGTTTGCCTCTCGAATCGTAGTCCCAAACCAGACACTGCCACAAAACAACAGCAAACTTTAGCCCGGGCTGCCCAAGGGCATTCTAGGAGAAGGAGCTCAGTTCCTAGACCATGTGGCCTATCCATCCATTCCTCCCTTTTTCTTCCTTCTTCTCAACATCTATCTCTCCCTGGGCCCAACCTATCCCTTGACAAGGGCTAGAACCATTCATTCTGTGCATTCTTGCTCAGGGTTTAAAGCCTATATACTTGTTATCATTATGCTCTAGGTCCACCTAGTACTGGTCCACATCCCACTGAGTCCAACCCCAACCCCACTCTTGAATATAACCTTGTTCCTAACCAAGTTCTTCCTCCTTCTCCACCAATCAGGACTCTTCTTCCATCCCACCAGTGGCTAAAAGCTAAATTCTGATCCCCAGTCCAAGCAGAGACAAGAGGGGAGATGATTTCCTGTTTCCAGACCCCCTCTCAAGAGGGAAGGTGGACTCCTTACCAGCCCCATTCCTCAGATCCCAGGTCCCACTACCTTAAGAGGTCTCTTCTCCTCACAGCTACAAAGGGAATTCAGGGAAACTTTGAATGTCTCCCACACAGGATTTAGGTTATTCTTCACAACCTATGGAAACCAGATAGAACCTATAGTCAGGACTCATAGGGCCAGGTCAGTGGTGCCAACGCATTCACCTTCAGGTAAGACTAGTTATTGAATTATTTCCCTTTTAGACCTCATCAGGGTCCTTACCCCCAATCCTGGGATGTACTGTCTGTCTCCAACCTAGTAGAGAATTCTCTCCTGAGAACACCTCTGGTCTTTCCCCTAGGAGCTGAGCCCTAAGGCCTCAGTCTCATCTTGTCAGAGGATTTTAAAACACTAACGGACTTCAGATATTAACCATTCTAGTCCCATTTGGCAGAGGAGACCCAGAAATGGAGAGATCCAAAGAAGGAAGTGACTTATCTGAGGTCATATAGCTAGTAAGGGCCAGAAACAGGATACGAATCCCAGGCTTGACATAAGGGAGGGAGGGTGGGGGGTGTTAATGATATTTTTATTGATGTCTTTTCTCTTCATATCACCTTAATTTCCAAATACATCCCTACCCTACACATCAGGCTGTCTCTTTTTTAAAGGGAGAGAAAAAGAAGCAAACCAGTAAAAACAATCAACACATGAAATGTCTCAGCGTAAGCTGTATTTCAAACCCAGAGTACTCCTGGGCATACATCTGCACAAAGGGGGGAGGGAAATGAATTTTCTCAATAAGAACAAAAATCTTCTTGACAATTACAGCTGTCCCCAGATGTAGTGAGCTGTAGTAGGTCCCACATTACTTCAGTGGGTGCACTTTTCAGAGCATTTTTCAGGTCTGCATTCTGAGATCAAGAACCTGGCTTAAAATACTGGCTCTAACTCTTCCTCTGCTCTGAACACTGTACCCTCAGTACCTTGTACTGAGCTCAGTTCCTCCCCAGTTCTTGGCTCCCAGACCTTGACCTTGCTCCTAAATCTACCTTTTTCCCCTTCTCCACCCATCAGGATTTTTCTTCCATCCCACTTGTGGCTAAAGGCTGAATTCTGATCCCCAGCCAAAGCGAGCCTGGGACAAGAAGGTGGGTCATTTCCTGTGAGTAATACTCTGTGTATTGCCCTGGAGAAGTCATTTTACCTCATTTGGCACTAAATCTAAGATCTTATTAACTTAGCTCTTAGAGTTCAGTAAATAGAATCAGAAGAAAATGTACATACTGAAAATAACATAAATCCAAACAGAATAAAACGGCAATTGACTTCCATACTAATTGTAATGACCAATCTTAATTCAAGAGAATGGATGATGAAATATATGTCCCTCCTCTCAGGAGAGGTGGGGGACCACAGATATGGAATATGGTATACACTGTCAGACTGTGTCAGACACAGTGGCTGTGTTACTGTTGCTTAAGGGTTTTTTCTTTGTCACAAAATCTGATTCAACGGGAAGAGGGTATGTGAGGGGAAATATTGTAAAAACAAAAACACCATGGAAACTGAAAAGACCACAACTACCCATATTGTTTTGTTTTCTTAAAAAAACATCGCTTCATTTTATGATCTGGTAGAGTATACCATCATTTCCTTTTGTATGTATGCATATAATCAATTTATAATAAAAAGGTGTGCTTACATATACAGATATCAATTCCATCTTATAAATAATTAACACCAGAACCTCTTCTTATATTATATTTTACCATCCTGTGCCATGATTATTATAATCTGCAGATTCAAATTGTGTATTTGTGTGTGTCAAGTCAAGAAACATTTGTTAAATACCTACTATGTGCCAGGCCCTGTGCTAAGTACCGTGTATATATACATTATATAAATATATATACACACACACACACACACACACATATGTATGCACATGCATTTGTTTGTTCCATCATTTCAATCACATCTGACTCTTCATGACCCCATTTGGGGGTTTTTTAGCAAAGATCCTGGAATGGTTTGCCATCTCCTTCTCCAGCTCATTTGACAGATGAGGAAACTGAGGCAAACAGGGTAAAGTGGCTTGCTCATGCTCACATAGCTAGTATCTGAGGCTGGATTTGAACTCAGGAAGATGAATTTTCCTAACTTCAGGCCAGGCACTCTATCCACTCTGTCACCTAGCTGCCCATGTACCCATATACATACATATGTTCATATAAATACCTGTTGTCCCAAAAGTCTTCGTTCCATTTTAGGCTACTAAAGTTTATGCTACTTATTAGTTATTTTTAAGTTATTCAAGCTTAAAACTGCACTAAAAAGTTTGGGATACCATGTATGCTTTTATGTGAGTGTGTGTGTATGTGTGTATACATACATACGTAGACTATAAAGTTTTCATCAGTATATATAAAGCATTCCTAGTTAGATTTCTTTTGCTTTGCATTCCTCTGCATATGGTTTGTATTCACCACTCTTCCTGGTGAAATAGGGTCATCTTTGAGCCCCAGTTTCTTCCTATGTAACAACAGGAGTTGGATTGGTGGACGCTCTCTCTGGTGCCTTCCAGTCTTAAAATCCTCTGTCCTCATGGGATCCCACTGCATCTGGCTACCACACTTTTCTATTCCCCAACTTTCTAGGTTACTTCCTATTTTCTTCTACTATATATAGCACTATAGGACTAGGAATAGACCTGTGATTTCACTGATACAAGGAATTCCTAGGTCAAGAACCTCCTCTCACCAATACAGATGAGCACTTTCTTGGCAATTATAGTCTTAAAGAGATACCCAGAACACTTTCAGGTTAAGTGATTTCCCAGGCTACCACATCCAATATGTGTGAGAAGAAGGACCTGCACCCAGGTCTTCCCAGTATCATCTACTACCTCATGGCTATCTCTCCAGTATAATTATAAACATTAGGTTTAAATTTGATGTCCATCAATTAGAACTGTCCAGTGGATTGTCTCATGATTAAATAAATTCCTCATTATTGGAAATCTCTAGACAGAAACAAGATGACCACTTTTAATGGGATAACTGTTTTTGAAGAAATTCCTATTTGGATTGGATGTTGGAATGGATGACCGCAGAGATTCCCTCTAGCTCTGAGATTCTGGGTGACCAATCATGTAGTCCATAGATGGGGAGGCCACATGTGGCCTCAAGACCCAGGATTTGTTCTGTAAAATTTGGATTCAGTCCAAAGGCCACACTTAAAGACCTAGAAGGTCACGTGTGGCCTTAAAGCTGCAGGCTCCCCACCCCTGGCTAGCTAGCCTCTGCAGCTCCTTTACAAATTAGAGAATAATACTATTTGCCCTAGCCCTACCTCAACAAGACTGCAGGAAGGAAGGAATGCCTTTGTAAACTTTAAGCTCTGTAGATGCAATGAGCAACATAATGATGAGCTGTTATTTCTTCTGGTAAGCTCAGGCCATCTTCTTCTCATAAAGAACTATTGACAGCTGCTCCAGCCCCCTTTATTCCTCATTCCCCTGAGAGGCAACGGTGATCCAGCCCTGGGCCTACAGTCAGGAAGACCTTAATTCAATTCTCAACTCAGACACTAGCTGTGTGACCTTAAGTTAGTCACTTAACCTCTGTTTGCCTGTTTCCTCAACTATCAGATGGCAATAATAGCACCTACCTCACAGGGTTGTTGTGATTAAAGGAGATAATATTTAGAAAAAGTGCTTAGCACAGAGTCTGATACATAGGAGGCTCCATATGAATGCTTGTACCCCTCCCCCTTTACAAATTTCATCCCTGTTTGCATCCCTCATCCCTGAGTTGGCACGTTCACGTTCCAGGGAAATCAAATGACATCTATCTGGTATCTATGGCCATTTATTTCCTCTACCCAAGTGTCCCCCAAATATTTCATTACCACCATTCTAGACAATGACTCCCTACAGCTTACCTCTGTCCTGTATACCAGCTGCTCACTCTGATCATCATTGATGCGGTAGATCTCCAGAAAAGGATCTGATTTGCTAAAGAGATCCTGGTAGTAGCAGAAGAGAAATATAGTTAATTCCCCAACTGTGGGAGGAGATGTTTGAGGAGGAAATATCCAGGAGGCAAGTCACTCAATCTTTATGGGTCTCAATTCATCCTATGTAGAGAATCAGAAAGGATAACACTAGATGTTCTGCTTTTAAAAGTAGTGGCTTAAAAGGAAATTAAATTAAAAGTAGCAGCTTAGGAAAAAAAGATAAATTGCAGTAACTTTTGATAGGTACCTATCACTCTAGGGGATCTCTGGGGGTCAGCTCTGAAGGAATTTCTGCTCCTTGCCACATACCTTGTCATCAAGCTTCTTGGCCCGGAAAGAGAGCTCCACGTAACCATTGTTCCCAGAGATCTCTTCTGCTATCACCTGGGAAGGATGAGAATGTTCTCGGATCATAAAACTCTGTGCTAGAAGGTGACTTCCAGGTCTTCGCTTATTTTATGACTGTGACCCTAGAGAATTGTGTGAGAAGGCTTCCAAGTCTTCCCAGCCAAGCCAACTGGGTCCCACAATCATAGAAAGACAAGTGAAAGGTGCAATGACTGGGAGGTCTCCAGACCTTGGCTAGGGTGAGGGGATACTCCTCAGTGGGAGCCAGGAGACCTCACCCCAGCTCTGCCGATAAATCTTCACATTCCTGACCCCAATTTTACCATCTAGTAAATGGATATCATGATGTCTGCTCCATTTAATTCGAAAAAATATTGTAAGAGTCAAATGAAAATGTTTGTTTAAAAGGTCATCGTAGAGTGTAATTAGCTATGCAAACAAGCATCAAGAACAAGTGGAGAGAGCCTGGATTTGGAGACTCCCCTTTAACACTTACTAGCTATGTGACCTTGGGCAAGTCAGTCAACTCTGAGCTCCTAAGATGAAAATAACTACAGCATCTAGCTCACACAGCTGTTGCAAGGATCAAATGAGATAATGTATTTAAAGTGCTTTAAAATCCTTAAAGCTTTATATAAATGTGATTATCATTAATGCAAGTGGTTGTCCTCATGATGGCTATTAATTATTAATGAGCCACATTCCAATGATGTTAGACCTTAGTCAGTCGCCTCTTTTGGAATGAAGATGGGCCCTCTCAAAGGCTTTGGTAGAGCTTACCAAGCTGGGTGTCCATCTATCACCAGAAGACCAGTCCAGCTGAGTTCTAAGAAAAAGCATCTCCGCCATATGAGTCATGAGGGTTTTTGGCCACAGAAACTCACAAAGCCTGTCTGCAAACACTCAGAAGTGTTGTGAGGGCAGGAATGGAGGTAGACTGAATGATGGACTTGGAGTCAGGAAGCTAGCTTCATCTCCTGCCTCTCACAATTCCTATGTGGTACCTTCTCTGATCCTCAGTTTCCTCATTTGTAAAGTTCAAACAAGATCATGGATAAAAAGCACTTTTAACAATGCAAAGTAATATAAAATGTTAGTTGGCATTGTGATTGGTGGAGCAATCAATTACCCATCTTAACACAACCATGGAGTCCTGAAGTGTTTGGTAGGGGGGAGGTAAAAGGGGGAGTCAGGGATCTGTGATATCATCAGCTTAAGGAATTTTTAGTTCCACAACTATTAGGGAATTTAGAGCCTCAAAGAGCTGAGATGATTTAGGCTCTGGAAGGACAGGACCTGTCCTCAGGGGGCTCACGGTCTATTCTGGAAGGCAACATATGTATGTGTGTGTATGTGTATGTATATGTATGTGCATATATGTATATATACACATACATATCTGTGTATGTATATACATATATGTATGTGTGTGTTTATATGTGTATATATAATACACATATATATATACATATACTTACAAACAAGTTGCATATAGGTTAAATAGGTAATAATTAACAAAGGGAAGGCAATGGATTTAAGAAGGGTTGGGAAAGGCTTCCAGTAAAAAATGAGATTTGAGTTAGGACTTAAAGAAAGTTAAGGGGGTCATTAGAGTGGAGAAGGGAGAACATTCCAGAAATGGGGGACAGCCAGAGAAAATACTCAAAGCCAAAACATTTGATGTCTTGCTTATGGACTAGCCAGGACACCAGGGTCACTAGATGGAAGAATATATGGAGAGGTGTGAAGTGTGAGAAGACCGGAAAGGTAAATGAGGCAATATTATGAAGGTCTTTGAACACCAAGCAGAGATTTTTGTATTTGATCCTGGAGGTGATTAGGGATCACTGACTGAACCTATACCTTAGGAAAATCACTGGTGAATGAATAGAGGATGGAATGGAATGAAGAGAGAGTTGAGGCAGCTAGATCCACCAAAAGGCTATTGCAGTAATCTAGGCATGAGGTCACAGGGGCCTGTACTAAGTGATAGAGAAGGGGGAGAGAAGAGGCCATATTTGAGAGATGTTGCAAAGTCCTTGGCAACAAATTGGATGGGGGTTGGGAGCAAGGTGAGAACTAGTGAGGAATCAAAGATCATATCTAGGTTGTGAGCCTGAGGGACTGGGAAGATGGTGTTGCCTTCTACAGTAGGTAGATAGGAGGAAGGGTAGATTTAGGGAGAAAGATAACAAGTTTGGTTCTTAACAGGTTAAATTTAACATGTCTACAGGACATCCAGTTCAAGATGGAGAGGTGAAGTTGGAGATCAGCAGAGAGGTTGGAGCTGGATAGGTAGATTTGAGAATTGTCAGCATAGAGACAATAACTAAATCCATGGGAGCTGATATGAAATCACTAAGGGAAGTGATATAGAAAGAGAAGGGAAGAGAGAACAGGGCAGAGCCCAGTGGGACACCTACCATTAGTGGACATGACCTGGATGAAGATCTAGCAAAGGAGAATGAGAAAGAACACTCAAGAGTTTGAAGACAAGGTGAGAGTGGTGTCCTGAAAATCGAGACAAAAGGGATTATTAAAGAGGAGAAATGATCACCAGTGTCAAAGATGACAGGGAGGTTAAGGAGAATGAGGATTGAGAAAAGGTCGTTGGGTTTGGCAACCAAAAGATGACTAGCTACTTTAGAGAGAGCAGTTTCAGTAGAACAGTAAGGAGGGATTAAGAGAGTGAGAGGAGAGAAAATGGAGTTACCTGGTATAGTCAGCCTTTTCAAGGAGTTTAGCCACACAGAGCAAAAGAGATATGGAGTATTAATAAGGGAGGATAAAGGATCAAGTGAAGGTTTTTTCAGGTTGGGGAAAACACGGGCATGTTCGTAGGCAGTAGGAAATGAGCCAGTAGAGACAGAGACTGAAAGGAAGTGATAGAGCGAGATGACAACAAGGGACAATTTGTTGGAGGAGATGGGATGGAATGGATCACTTGGACAAATGGAGGAGTTAGCCTTGGTAACGAGTAAGGCCACCATTATGTGAGGCAGAGGTGAAGGAGAGAGTGGCAGAAGGCATCCGAGTGCTGAGAGATGAGGAAGGGGAGAGAGAGGGAGCACATGGTGAATGGCTTCAATTTTTTCTGGAAAGTATGGGGCAAAGTTCTCATCTGAAAGGGATTGGGAAGAGGAAGCTTTGGGGCGCTCTACCCATTATTCCAGGCTGCATCTCCTGAAATAGCATAGTTATTAATAATATTAATAATAAATAGGGGCATGTTTCTATTGGGTACAATCCCCTAAGCCTCCAGACAAAGGTCCCAGGGAAAGATAGGGGATGGATAGAGTTGGCAGTTCCCACAGGGGATGCTTCAGCTTCAGAACCTTTGTGGGGAAGCAGATGGTGAGGGAGGCAAAAAGAGCAGGAGAGCATAGGGCACCCATACCGTGATGGTAGATTTGCCAGCATGTTTGCCATTTTTAAGGAGCAGGGCTCTTGTCATCTTCTTTTGGGCCACAATCTACAAGAGAAGAGGAGGAGTCCCATTGGTGGAGGGAAACCAGCGTCTATCAAAGGTTACCCTGCTCTACCCTCTACTTCCCCTATATAACTTAGAACTTTATAATATCAAGATTTCACAAAATCTCAGAGATGGATGGAACCTTCTGGGTCATCTTATCCAATCCACACCCAAACCCCTACAACATCCCCTCTCTCCCCTCACAAGAAGCAATCAAGTATCCACCTCTGCCTAAGACTCTTGTGATAGGAAACCCTTCTCAGGCAGCTTGTCTGCTTTTGGATAGCTCCAATTCTTAAAAAGCCAACCAATACAGCCGAAATCTTCCTCATGCAATTTCCACCCACCCATTGCTCCCCTCTGGGGTCAAACAGAACAAATCTAATCCTCCTTCCATGTGAAAGCCCTTTAAATTCTTGGAAATAGCAATCATGTAAATCTAATGCTGTTGGGTTCACTGTTGTACTCATGTCTCCAATTAGACTCTAAGTGCCTCTTGGCCAGAGACTTTGTCTAATACCAATTTCATCTGCCACCTCCAAAGCTGATCCATCAACACTTCTTGCTTTACACTAAAGGATGGAAGTAGAGGGGTGATAAGCATCTTAATGAGTTATCTCTCCAAAACAGGTATTTTACATTTCCTAGCTTTAGGAGGAAATTTCACGCAGAGATTTCAGATGCCAGCGAGGCATCACTCTTGGGAAAATAGCTGCCAAGCCAGGAAGGGGTAAGGACCACCTCAAATTCAGTGATGTAACCTACAACATCCTAGGCAGGACAAGATACAGCTTTTGTGTCTGGGGCAACACCAATGAGTCTTAGCTCTCCACAGGACCTCTCTTCTGTCTCTTGAGCTCTGCAATGCCTGGTGCATGGTCTGGTGCATGTGTCTGATGCATGGTCTGTCTCCCTATCCTTTGGCTGGAGTGAGGAATGTTCCCCCCAATCCCTTTCATGACCCTCAGGTGACTCCTTCTCTCCCTCTCTTCAGCACTTTGATCCGTACCCCTGTTCCACTCACAGTCTGCACCCAGAGCCTAGGTGCCTAAGCACCGGAGGTAGCTACCTGCCCCAAAGTGCACTCCAGGCCTCCCAAGAAGTCATCATCCTGGGAGCCAATGCTGCAATGTCCATGGATGTCGTAGGCCTCAAAGCGAAGCTTCTGTACTTCCTCAAAGTAGTAGTCCAGAGTGAAGACCTTGGAGAACACCGGGTGTAGGCTGCTCTTGATAACCTCGGTCCTGTCCACCTAGAAGCAGCAGGGCACATTGGAGCAGGGCCAGCCCCTGTCCTACAATTGCTAAGAACCGCACCCCCCCCCCAACTCTGATGGCAGGCAGTATCCCAAAGGGGCCTCTTCATGGCTGGACCAGGTTTGTCTCCTCTTTGACCCTCATTTCTTTCCTGCAGTACCATGAGCAGATTCAGAGTCCCATGTCAGGATCTTCTAGGTATGAGGGACGAGAAGTATTAACAGGAGCCACTTACAAAGGTAAGAGAGAGGTTACTAAGCTTGGGATCACAAGAATTATCGCACCTAGGATTTGGAATGGGAAGGACCATTAGAGATTTTCCCCCATTTGACTGATGGGCAAACCAAAGCCTAAAAAAAGGAAGAGACTCATTCAAGGTCTCAGAGGCATAAAATTCAGATGAACCCAAGATATCCAACTCTGAATCAAAGGCTTTTCCCCTCTTATAACCCTGCTTCTCATAGGCCTAGGTTCCAGCCCTAACTCTGATGCGTAATTTATGAGCTGGACAGTGGAAAGAATGTTGAACTTTGGAGTCTGAAGGATCTGAGTTCAGATCCCACCGTGAACACTTTCCAGGTATATAAAACCTCTCTCAGTCTCAGTTTCTTTATAGGTAAAATGGGAAAAATAATACCACCTACCTCCCAGGGCTTGAGATAGAACACGTAAAGTGCCTACAAACCTTAAATGTTAGGGAAACGCTGGCTGTTGGGGTTGTTATCCGAGCTTGACTAACATATTGAAAGAGCAGCTAGGTGATGAAGTGGAGAGAGGGCCCGGCCTGGACTCAGGAAGACCAAGTTCAAATCTGGCCTCACACACTGACTAGTTGTGTGACCCTGGACAAGTCACTTAACCCTGTCTGCCTTGGTTTCTTCATCTGCAAAATGAACTAAAGAAAGAAATGGCAAAGCATTCCAGTGTCTTAGAGAGAGAGAGAAAGAAAGAGAGAGAGAGAGGAAGGAAGGAAGGAAGGAAGGAAGGAAGGAAGGAAGGAAGGAAGGAAGGAAGGAAGGAAGGAAGGAAGGAAGGAAGGAAGGAAGGAAGGAAGGAAGGAAACCCAAATGGGGTCATGAAGAATCAGACAGGACTGAGCCACAAAAACATACTTAATCTCCCCAATTTGTCCCAATATCAAAATGCTCTTGGCGCCTTCACAGAGATGTTAAGAGGATGACATGAGGTAATTATATCTGAAAATGCTTCCACCAGTGAGGAGGAAAGCAAAGCCCCCACGCTCCTCTCCTTCCTTCCTTCCCTTCCCCCCTCCCCCTCTGAGCTCCTTGACAAGTCAGCACCCCCATGTCCCAGCCTCTAGGGCCACCAAAAGGCAGCACTGAGCTCCCCACCACACTCCCCACCTGCAGCCCCCAATTTAAGGCGAGTCTCTTTCTTTCTCCTGCTCTGTCTGAGACGAAAGCCAGTGTGGATCTGGATTGCCGCAGTTCAGATACAGGCACTGGGAATTAAACTATCATATGGTGATTGGAGATCTCTCACTTCTCCTCTCCCTGCCTCTCCTTTCCTGGGCAGTGCCCTAGCAGTCCTTGGAATAAAGTGGAGACAATATAAACTCCCTGAGGGCAGGGACTGCTTTGAGCTTTTTGTTTCATTGGGGTTTTTTTGGGAAGGGGGGAAGGCTTGTACGTTGTACTCTGTATCTTCAGATACTGTAACATATCATGATACTTGGATTGTATCTAACACAATCAGTGCCTGGCATTCAGAGAGGGCTTAAGCAATGCCAGTTGGATGAAGTGAGTGAATGCAGAATGGTGGGCACAAGAGGGGCTTAGCAAGGACTCCCACACCATGTCATTGTGGGGATGACCCTCAAAGCTAATGCTTTTGAGAACCACAGCCTGAGCTCAACATAGCCCTGCACTCTGGAAGGTGCCAACCTTGGCCTACGAGGGACCTTCCAGCTCCAGGGTCCTCCAACTGCAATTACCTCTAACAGCAGCAACCCCCCAAGAGACATCGGCAGAGTAGTCACTAAAGCCTGGTCCTGGGTATGGTCCCAAACCATTCGTTTTCAGATGGTTGATTCAGGAAAACACAGGAAAGAAGGTGGCCTGATGCAAATCTCTCTAAACTTTCATATTTTTCAGGAAGGAGGATCTACCTGAACTGCTAATAAACCCCAATCCTGGGACCTCCACCTCTGGGCAGGTTGCCTCCAAAGGAAGGCCATGGTGGGGAGGGTTCAATAGGCCTGCTGCTAAATGGAATCCAGAGTTTGAGATGGGAAAGGAAGGAAGGGGGAGAGGAGAGTCCACTCTGGGAATCCTGGAGAGGAGAAAGGAGAGAATGCCTCTCTCAACTGAGCTGTCCACTCTAAGGAACCTAAATTGAGGGGGAAGGTGAGGGATGGGCACTGATTTAAAGACACCCAACTCATTCAAAGGAGGACTGTCCTCCCTGGGTACCATCCTGAGACAGTCAGGACCGGAACACCTCTCTCCTGGACAATTGGAATAGCCTCCCACAAGCCTCCTCTGCCTCTAATCACCCCCATGTTCAGTCCATTCTATTAAAAACTGACAAATATACCTCCTAATGTGAAGAGCTAATCATTTTGCTCCCTTGTTCAAAAGCCTTCACCAGCTCTCTATTGCCTGTGGGATAAAATAGAAACTCTTTATCCTGGATTTCAAGAGCAAGTCGCTTCAGAAACCTGACTCCATTCGTCTCTCCAGCCTTGTTCCACATTACTCCATCCTGCATATCTGATTCCAACAAGCAGATCATTAGCCATTCCCCATCTCCCAAACCAGGAGAAAGTCCAGCTGTTCACACTCCTGCCTCTTCTCTGCCCTTTGACTTCCTTCTGCTTCTTCAAGATCCAGTTCAGATCCTACCTAGGTCCTGGAACTATGATTTCAAGAGTACAGGACACACCCGAATTAAGAAAATCCCTGCACTAATGGAAATCAGTATCTCTAACCTATGGCTCTGAAGAGTGACCTAGAGCATTGGGAAATTCTGTAACTTGACCAGGGTCACAAAACCTGTAGGTGTCAGAGAAGGGACTGAACTTAGGTCTTTCCGTCTATGAGGCAGACTTACCACTAAGCTGCTTGGTTCCTCCTCCACTACCACCACCAAAAAAGGATTCTCTACTTTCTTAATTCTTCCTAAAGTGCTTTATCTAGATTTCTCCTCTTCCCCTTACCATATCTGATTTTAAATTATGCATATTTGTGTGTATATACTAATCAACTAAGTCACTCGGTACCCACACTTCCTGCCTCAGCATCTCGTGACCCAAGAAACAACTGGAGGTAAAAATCTCTAACATCAAAGTCATGGTAAATCCCCCTTGTCAATTTAATCCTACATATTAATCACTACTATGAACAGAATGGAATAAAGATTGATTAAGTTCCTACTATATGCTAGGCACTGCTAAGCACTTTACAAATTATCTCATTTGATCTATTATCTCATGCGATCACTCTTTTATTGAGGCACTTTATGCTTCAAAGATAAAAAGCAACAATTCTTGTCCTCAAGGAGTTTTTAGTCTGTGTGTGTGTGTGTGTGTGTGTGTGTGTGTGTGTATGGGTGTGGGTATGGCTGTGGGAGTGGGTGGGGGGTGGGTTTAGGGAGGATGGAAGATATAGATATATTGATATGTATTACATATGCTCTCTCTCTCTTCTCTGTCTCTGTCTCTTTGTCTCTCTGTCTCTCTCCTGTTGAAGACTCATCCTGGTGGATTCTTCTGGAATAAATGTTTTCATCTCAAACACTCTCAAGGACTTGAAATATAGAAAGCACCTTCAGTGCACCCTATTGTGCTACAGCTTGAAAAATAAGGGTGAAAAGGAGGCCACTCCTTGTCACTTCCCCAGAGTGTGGAAGCCAGCCTTCCTGCCCCATTTTCTGGCTGCACAGAAATAGAAAAGGAGAGACAGGTAGGTGGCCAGCCATGTACTAAGGTAGACAGTTCAGAGCTAAGGACCATGGCAGATCTGGACTGCCTAGTTATGGGCAGGGACTTCATGGAGTTAAAGATGAGGCTAGGTTAATGTGCAATAGATTCTGGTAGATTTCTTTAGTGCCATTTTTAATTACTGCAATCTCATGTATATTACTTCTGAAATTAAATTTTTCTCCTTGAAGATCATTATCTTTGCTTAAACTCAGGATGGGTGGAATTGTGCAAGGAAAAGAGGGAAAGTAGGACTTGCATTTCATGTTGATGATATTTGGTGTGGGGGTTCCTGCTCTCTAGGCAGTGAGATTGGGGGTTCAAGTACTAGGGATCAATCTCAGCAAAAAAAAAAAAAGAGTCTGTAAATTCCCTTTAAAGGGAATTCAAATTCCTCTGCTGCTGGTGTGAGATTAGCAATGTCATAATCACTGCAGCGGAATAGAGCTCTGGGCTAGGAAATAGGAAGACTTAAGTTCATGAGTTCCAATCCAGTCTCACACAGTTAGTATGTTTGTCACCCTGGACAAGTTACATAACACTGTTTACCTTAGTTTCCTCATCTGTCAAATGAATGGAGAAGAAAATGGCAAACCAGTCCAATGTGTGCTCATCCTTCTTTGCCAAAGAAGACCATGCCATCAGAGAAATAATGACATGATTTGCACTTGACTTTGATTTGAGTGAGGGAAGGCTGTGCAGGTCACCAACCTCACTTCCCCTCCAGAGCCATCTGAATCCAATGACCAGACATTCATCAGGATGACTGGAGATGACCCAGGATGAGGCAATTGGGGTTAAGTGACTTGCCCAAGGCCAGACAGATAGTGTCAAGTATGTGAGGTGAGATTTGAACTCAGGTCCTCCTGCCTCCTGCACTGGTGCTCTAGCCACTGCACCACCTAGCTGCCCCAAACCAGTCCTGTATCTCTGCCAAGAAAACCCCAAACTGGCTCACAAAGTGTCAGAAATAACTGAAACAATTGAACAACAACGTCTAAATCCTCCCCACTACACAGAATAGTAAAGGTAGGACTAGGCATTGTTCTCCTCTGAGCAGTTAAAAGCTGCAGGGGATACGTAGGGAGACCAGGACAGAGGGTCTTGGATCTTTCCTCTGTATACCAGGTACAAGCCCCCTTTTCCTTTAAGCAGCATATCCTTTAAGAAGCTATGGGAAGATTCGTGGCCTGGCAGTCAGGATACTCATATGCATCTCTAGATGCCACTAACTCCCTGGGGTGACCTTGGGTAAATTATAGGATCTAAAACCATCCAGAACCTTAGAGATGATTTAATCCTGGAGTTCGTAATCTTCTGTGTCCCATAGAGTCTCCTCAAAATAAGTAAATATACACACATATATAATTTTTTAAATAACTGAAAGAAATGGTAAACATCAGTTCAAGATTAGTGAAAATAAAGATGTATTTTTTTAACCACCTAAGTTCATGGACTCCCTGAAATCAATCTTATCCATTTCTCTCATTTTACAGATGAAAAGACCAGAAAGAAAGAATAATATGCCCTATGACATACAAAGCTAGGATTCTAACCCAGATATCTTGCAACAAAATTCAGTGCTCTTTCCTCCTTCCCTTCCCCTGATTCTGGACCTCAGTTTCCTCATCTGTAAGAAGAATTGAACTTGATTATCTGTAAGGGCTGTTTCAGTTCTCTTTATCTATAGTCCTAAATAAATCACTCCAAGGAAAGATGCTGACTTCCAGGGGCAGGGGACCCAACTAGAACCTGGAGTGAAGGGCATTTGAAGGGACTGTGCTTTAGCTTGGAAGAACCCCAACTCTGGTTCCCTTTACTTTACCCTCAACAGTATAGTCATAGGCCTTAGCTCAGGAACAAGAGTTATTTTTTGTATCACAGTTCTTCTAACATTCAGTGAAACCTATTGACCCTTTCTTATAATAACAATTTTAAATGCAGAAAATAAAACATATAGGATTACAAAGGAAATAATTATATTGAAATAAAGATTCTTTTTTTCCCCATCCAACACCCCCTTAAAGCTATCCAAATAGACCCAATGGTGCTCTGTGGACCCCTGGTTAAGAACTCCAAAGATGGCAGATACTAGATTCAGACCCAGGTTCTCTGACATCCAATGTATTGAGTGAGTGAGCAAACATTTCTCCCACTATGGACTCCCAGTCAGCCAGGCAGAGTGGAGCAGCTGCCAAGCCCTCCCACCAAGGTTCATCGGAGCTGGGTCCCTTTGTTTCCATCTCTCTGCCCCACTCAGGACTGCAAGTTTTGCTGTTGCCAGCTTCCTTTGAGCCAAGAGATCTGATAAACTCCATCACCCTCAGCTCTTCTGGACAGAATGTGGGAGGGAGGGAGTTCACCTTTTTAAAAGGTAGAGTCATGTTTAACCCAAAGTGATGAATTATAGAAAACAGAGTTGGAAAGAGCCTTATGTATCATCTAGTTCAAAATCCCCATTTTACAAATGAGGAAAAATGAGGCCCAGAATGTCACACTGATTTATTTACTAACCAAGGTCAGTCAATGGCAGAGCTGAGACTAGACACTGGGTGCAGCACTCAGTAGTGAAAACACTACTGGGTGCGAAACCTTCAGCCTCAAAGCCATATATAGTTTTCTAGGTCCTCAAGTGCAATCCTTTGACTGAGTCCAAACTTCATAGAACAAATCCCCTTAATAATCAGATTTGTTCTCTATAACTTGGACTCAGGCCCCTAGGCTGCAGGTTCCCCAACCCAACCAACCCAAGCATCTCAATTAAGGAAAACAAAAACAGGTGTATAGCAGGTAGACATTGATGGGGAAAGGCCTCCCAGGGGCCAGCCACATCCTTCTGAGGAGGTGACCTAGAACTCGGGGCTGGTTCTGCCTTGGGGCCTGAGGCTGGGCCTAGATTTACCAAGCTCCCAACTGCGCAGAAAGCTCTCACTTAAATAGAGGTGACAAATCAGTTAATGAAGGAAGACTGTTTCTTGATGAGGAGGCATAAGGTCACCAGAGCAGCCTCAGTCCTTGAGCTGGGAGTGACTCCAAACATCTGGAGACATCCCTGCCCTACTTTTCCCAAGGACCAGCGACTTCTCCAGCCTTGCCACCATCAACTGGAATCGGCAACCTTCGGAGGCCCCTCCCTTTTTCTGTTACCTGAGCGGTACGACCTCTCCCGGGAGTCTATGGCCAGTCCCTGGGAGCTCCCATCGGCCTCCCAGGAAACGGAGTTCCCTTTTCCATTCCCCACCCCACCCCTTGCCTCAAAAAAGTTCCTGCTGCTTTTCCTTTCTTGCCCTTCTCTACGCACGGACAGCAGCTCCCAGGGCCTGTCAAAGCTATACCGAGTAAACACCGCATTGTCCTGGGTTCCGAGACAGTAGGCCAGGACAGACTGAGGCGCCTTTCCTAGGGACTGCTGGGCCCAGGCCGCCCTCAGTCTTTCCGGGTTCATGCCCTCTCCTGGTACCACCCGGTGGGCTCTGAGTCCCAACCGTCCCTCCCGAGCAGCTCGCCTGCCCAAGCCTCCTTTCTCCTGCTTGGAGGCGGATGCTTCTAATCAGTGCTTTTCTTCTCCCCTAGCTTCTTCCAACTCCGTCTCAGCCCTCGCAATCCCGCCCCATCCAGTCAGAGGAGGGGATGAGGAAGGAGGCAGTGGATGGATGGCTGGCTGGCTGGATGACTGGATGGATGGATGGATGGATGGATGAAGAGGAGCATATAGACAAACCGCAGCCCATTAGTGTGACCAAGCCATTAGCGGACCTGACGGGCGGTTCCTGGGCTTTTGGCCCAGGCACCCCCGCTGGGGGAAGATCCCCAAGGTCTACAAGGCCCGCAGTGCGGCCCATGACCCAGGGAGGGGCTCAAGAGAAAAAGTGAGATGCCCCTGGGGCACTCTTTTGCTTCTTGGGCTGTGGAAGGATCCCTGCTCAACCTGAGAGTCAAGAAAATCGAGTCTGCCAAGGACCAGAATATCCGGGATTCCCAGAACAAACTGGGGAGTTCGGGTCATAGGATGTGGAGAAGAAAAAGGGCCCCAGCAGGTGTATCTCACCATACTCTCCCTCGCCCCAGAGTGATCCTGGGTGTGTCTCCCCAACTTTGTCCCTTCATCATGCCACCCCTCTCCCACTGCAACACCCTGGTCCTCAGCATCAGGGAGGCAGGTTGGGCCTTCTAGATAGCGCCGTTTAACTGGGCCAAAGCAGAGAGACCCAACCCAGAGAAAAGCGAGAAGCCTGAGTAATAATCAGACTTAGAATGTTAGAGCTGAAAGTTAATTTTAGAGGTAGTCAGGTCAAACTCTCTCCTTTTATTTACAAGGCAACCGGAGCCCAAAGAGGGAAAGCAACTTGCGACCTCCTCAAGGCTATACAGAGACAGAGAATCCAATCCAGGTCATCTGACTCCCAGACCAGTGGTCTTTCCGCAGGACCACGGTGTCTTAAAATCACACAGCCTCCTGTTCTCCCCGACCCAGGAACGGGGAGTAACTGTAGGGCTGCGGGCTAATTGTCCCATAGCTCAGCGGATTGGGGCAGTCAAGAGGTAGTTGTCAGGCAGTGTAGGTTAATATTACTTGCTCTAAGCTGATCTGCTTCTAAGAGATCTTTGCCCCCCTTCCCTAACCTCTTAGCCTCTACTTCCTCTACTTTCACTGAACCCAAGATCCAGAGAAAAAGCCAACCTGGCCCCTCTCCTCTCTCGACCCGACCCCCAGCTGAGAAGAAATGAGACTATAGACTCTTCTGTCCTGGCCTCCTGTAACAGAGGGTGGAGGGTAGAGTCGAAGGAACGTAAGAGTAAGTCTCCAGAGAGTGCTGATTTCCAGGTAGACTTCTGGCAATCCTACCAACAGCCTCCCGAGCACAAAGTCAGCGTGCTCAACACACATCACCCCTTGCCCCAGGCAGGTTTATTCTTATAATATTCCCCAGAGCCTGGATTTCTAAAGCAATGGAATCGAAATTCTATTAAAAGAACCTTCATCCCTACCCCACCCATCCTGGGCCCGACCCCAGTCTGGTCTTATATATGGTTCCCCAACCTCAGGGAGGTCAAGGGATTATCGGCCTGAGGTGAATGGGACACAGAGACCTCGCTTGCTGGCATCTGCCCGGAATCAGGTCTGTCCCAGGCATCCGACACTGAACCATCCTAACAGCTTTGGGCTCGGCTTCACTGGCCACAAAACCAGCTGCTGGAGCCACTGCCGTGATCACACTCCTTAGAACCTGAGCGCGGAGCCTCCTTGGGCTGAGTGCACACGTGTGGACACGGACACCGGGAGAGTGACCGTGAGATTGGCCACACCCTGGATCGTTCCAAAGGACAGAAAGGACTCAAGGCTGTGCTCATCCGCTCCAAATGCCCAGCCCTGACCCCTGCCCGCTGGGGCTGGTGGAAAACCGGGACACTGGGAAATTGAAAAAGTCATCACAGCACTGAGACTGGGGATGAAAGGAGGGAGGGGTCTATAGGCCCCTCTCCCCAATCGGGAAAAGCTGACCACCTTTCCCCATCCTGAGGCAGACACCCCTCCTCCCACCTCATCCCCAGACCACCACCAGGCCAGCCTCGCTAAGGCACGCGGACTCCTAGACATCTTTCCTCCCAGTCTGAGTGGCTTTCACCACCCCTACATCAATAATTAATTCTCTAATAGAGAGGGCCCAGGGTTCAGGGCCCCAGGCAGCAATCTGTCACCTTCCAGCACCGTAAACAAGGATGGAGGTGTGTCCTTTCATTCTCTTTCAACCCAAAACACACACACACACATACACACACACAAATTTCAGTCCTTCCTCTAGCTTCTAAGAAGCCAGCATCATTGGCAGGATGGGGAGGAGGGGCGCAGCATGCCCATCAGGGTACCTAGAGAGAACCAAACAGTCCCCTAGCAAGCAACCTGTTACTGCTCCAGAGAGAAGGGGCAGAGAAGCCTTCCCCGCCCCTGGGGGCGTGCAGAGAGATTCCTCTGCTCACCCACTTCAGCTGGGGCTGGGGTGCACCTGAGCTCTCCGAGGGAGGGCTTCGCTGTAGACCTCTGCATTCAAGAGGCCCTCTGAGTGACCCGCAATTCACCATCCCCGCCCCCTCACAGCCCCAGATTCGTGCTGAGCTGGGCCACGTTCCCCACTCCCAGCTCTAGCCCATCCTGAGTCCTCCGCCTGGAGCATCGCTCCCTCCCTCTCTTCCCAAGCCGTCTCCTACCTCCACCCACTGGCCCTGGGACTGCATTAGCAACACCACGCTGGGGTCCGACTTGTTGAGCGGATCACGGTCCAGCATATGCCGGCAGCTGAGTCGGAGCTCCACCTTGGAAACGCAGGTGGCGGTGACCACCCCCAGGGCAGCCGGGGCTCCCTGCTCGGAGCCGGGATTCATCTTCGCTCTGGCCAGCTCCTGGTGCTCCCCGGGAGTTCCCAAGTAGAGCGGCTTAAAGGAAATGAGGGGACACGGAATTGGGGGTGGAGGGTGGGGGACTCCAGCAAGGAGCGGTCGGAGAAAGTGGAGATTTCGACAGCCTTCTGGAGTCCTGCAGGCTCAAGCTGGGAATCCCTCCCTCTTAAAGGTTTCCACTTCTTTGTGCTTTCGGTATATCCCCCCGCCTCCCCAGGACCCTTCCTCCACCACGGTTGGGGGCTAGAATGGGGCCACTGTCTGAAGCCCCAGACAGTGAATAGGATTGTAGACACTAGGCTCCCCCGAGGAAAAGAGAGGGTCTAGGGGAGATGGTCTTTTAGGGAATGAAGCCAAGCCCCGGGTGGTGCAGAGCCAGCTTCGCTGGCTGGCTCTGCTGTGAGTCCTCTGTCCCCTCCCTAGGGGCGCAGAGCTGGCGCCCGAGCTGCTAGAGGCTTAAGGCAGGGCTAGTATTCTCCGGCTAGGAGGAGAAGCGCGGATCTTCAAAGTGGGAGAGAAAGCTGGAGGAGAAACCAAGCTGGCCCCGGTCGGGCGCGAAGTTGGCAGCGGGAGCAGAACCACGCAGTGCCCGGGCCAGCTCCCGGCAGACGGGATGGAGGGCAAGCGGCTAACCAGCCCGCAGCAACCCCGGCGCGCCCTGAGGGAGGTGCCTGCTCCCAGCCGGCGGGGCGCAGCTGGACGGAGGGAGCCAGAAGGAGCCAGGGCTGGCAGGAGGCAAGGCAGGGCGCTAGGCTGGGAGTTGGGAGGTGGGAGCGAGGGGGAGGAAAATTCTGCTAAGGGACTGGGGTGGGGAAGAGAGACTCGGAGCCCCTAGTTCAGCTGCTGCCCCTTCTCTCTGCCTCTGCGCCGGGGGAAATGGTGGCCAGTCCCTAGGCGCGGCCCCGGCTTCCCATTCATACCCACCCGGGGCGGCGGGCACACGTGGCTCCACGGGCAGCAGCGCCCGGCGCATTGGCTGGCGGGCAGGGCCCCTCCTCTCCCTCTTTCCCTCTCTCCGTCTCTCCCTCTCTGCCTTTTCCTCTTCTCCCTCCTCCTCCGCCTGTACGGCCGCTGTCGCTGGGATTGCGGGAAGGAGGTCGCTGCAGCCACCGCCTGGTTGGTCAGCATTGCTCCTCTCAGGGAGAGGCCTGCGCCCCCCATTCCGAAGCCATAAAAACAGCCCCACCCCACCTCCTCCCGACCACAGGTTAGGAATCTAGGACTCTTTTGGCCCAGGCAACAGACATCATTCCAGGCTGTGCTGCAGCAAGATGGACATTCCCACAGGTAGCTGTGTGTGCTTTCCTTGGTGCCTCCCCGGCCAGGTTAGACCTAGAATCCTCACATCACAAAGGGGAGGGTGGGGGGCAGGGATAGAGGAAAAGGCATCCTCCTTTCCAGCTGCCCCTGCTGGGAGCTCCTGTTATCTGCACAGGCCCCCTGTAACAGCACCTGTGTTCTTAACTAGGTCCACCAAGAAATAGTGCCAGCCCAGGAAAGGCCCATCTCCCTCCCCCAGGCATCAGTTCTTCGGCAGGGACAGCTATCGAAGTAAACAGTTGGCAGTGCCCTGTTCAGTCCTGCCAGGCATACCGAGGGGCTGGAAGATTCCAGGACTCCTTTCCCTCAATATCTCTGCTTGTTGGAAAGAGGCACCTCACTACCTGCCTCGGACACAGGCAAAAAGCAAAACAGCTTTGTGCTAACCTAGGCACCTCAAAACCAAGTGCTCTGGAAAGACTTCTAATAAGATGAAGGAGCATCCTCTGTCCATCCTTTGAATTCAAACTATTGTTCTGTGAAGTTTGGATTCAAAGGGCCATGCTTGGGGACCTAGAGGACACAGGTTCCCCACCCCTGGGATAGCCCGTGGGACCCCCATCCTAGAGAGATATATCTTGTTCCTGAAGTTCTTACAGGCTTGGGGTGTGGAGGTATGTGTAAAGAGACTGAGGCTCCTTCCTCTGGTTCATCCCCGTGCCTCCTTATGGGTTCCGGGCACTTTCAGCTTGGCTCCTGGGTTCATTTCCAAAAAAGAGAGAGGCACAGACTGAGAACTCAGGAGCTCCAGAAGCAGCTGAGTTTGAGGACCACAGACTTCTGACTAAGGTCCAGTTCATACCCAGGGTCTTTAATGTCCATCACATACCTTCCCATGCAGCCAGGAAAGGGCCAATCCTGATCGTACAGGAGAGGTAGCATCCTTTCCCTAGGGAAGGTAACTCCCTGAGTATGGGGACTTGCCCTCCCAAGAGGAGTAGTTTCACACCACCCCACACAGGCATCACAAAGAACAAGAGGGAGGAAGTGGGAAATCACCTCCCAGATCATTCTCCTTGACTATTTTAGATAAAACTAAAACATAAACCTGGGCAGCAGCCATGTCACCTCAGGAAGGGAGGAAAATAAGGAAAAACCTGAAGCAGGAACCTGAGGCAAACTAGGGTGGGTTTGTGGATTGAAGCAAAGAGAAGAGAAGGGAGGGAGAAAAAGAGAACAGCTTACAGGCTCAGCAATGTTTTATTGAGCCCTTGGAAAAAGAGTCTGTGGCCGAAGTGGATCTGGGAGAACAAGATGATTCCTACCTCTGTCCCAGAGAAGTAAAGGACGTAGTGGTCAAAGGCTTGCAGGGCCATCATATCTATTGTCCTTCTCTCCTGAGAGGGGATATGCTTCCAACAGAGAACTCCAACTCTTAATTTTCCTATCCTAGCTTTTGATACTCCCCAAACTCAGCCCAAAGCATGCTAGTCCAAAATTGCGGAAAGTAGGAAGGGCAAGAGCCCTCAAGTGGTCACATGGTTTCATTGCAGGGGCTTGGTACCTAAAATAGAATCTGGGAATTTATATTTTTTAACTGGATCTGGAGGTGGGAGAAAGAGGCAAGAAACCTAGAACCAGAAACTTAGAAACCAAATGAAGTGAGGAGTGGAAATGACCAACATTCAAAGCTGGTCTCTGTATTTTCTCTTCTGTGTTCCCATTTCCTATTCCTGCCTGGATTAGGTGCAAAAAAAAAAAAAAAAAAAAAAGCAACATCGTAGCCTAAGGCAGAGCTGGATTCATTTCCAGGGCCAGTGTGATCTTTAGCTTCCTGTAGTGACTAACTGCCCCTCTGGACCCAGACTGTGCTGTTCATTTGCTTTATCATCATCACCTTGGCCCTCTGGGATCCTTCATTGGTGCATGAACCCCTGAGGGAGGAAGGTATTTTTCTCCCAAAGGTGCCTTCCTCTGGGTTCTAGAACAGTGGTTCTCAAACTTCTTGGTGTCTGATCCCTTTTACATTATTAAAAATTATTGAAGACTCCAAAGAACTTCTATTTATATGAGTTATATTTTTAATATTTACCATATTAGAAGTTAAACCAGAAATTTTTATAAATTTTAATCCATTTAAAATTTCATTAGAAATCAGGGTTATTTCTAATAACATTTTTGTGGAAAATAGCTATATTTTCCTGAAGCAAAAAAAAATTTTGGTGACCAGAGGGGCATTGTTTTACACTTTTTTACAAATCTCTTCAATGTTGTATTTAATAGCAGAAAACTGGATTCTCCTTTCTGCTCAATCTGTTATGATATCTTGTCTTAGTTGAGGTATATATAGGAAAAGATTCCAGTCTGACACAGGTACATAGGTTGGAAAAAGGAGAACTATTTCAGTAGGTGAATAACATCTCAGTATTATTATTAAAACAGTTTTGACCTCCTGGTCAAACTCCCTGAAAAGGTCTCAGGGGTCCTCTGACCACACTTTGAGAACTAGGCTGTAGACCATGCTGTATTCACCTCTCTCCTAGAGGTCCCTTAAAGAGTCCCTGTCAGTTTCCCTGACCCCATTCAGTGTAGCTTATTAGGCTGCTCTGAAGAATGCCCTTTTTAACCTTAGAGCACCATAGAAATAGGAGCTGGTTCCATCTTCTAGAGAAGCCATGACTCCCTTAACTTCTGTTCTAATGGGTCAGTGGCATGGCGCAGAAGGAGAGGGGCTGCATCTGACTCTGGGCTCTGTCCTCTGCTACTGTGAGAGACCTTGCACAAGTCACTTCCTCCAATCTGGGCCTTGGTTTCTCAATCTATAACACTATGGAATTGGGCTCCCAACCTGGGGGCCATGAACTGACTGATTGATTCTCTCCCTCTCCCTCTGTTTTCTCTCTCTCTCTCTCTCTCTCTCTCTCTCTCTCTCTCTCTCTCTCTCTCTCTCTGTCTCTCTCTCGCTCTCCCCTCTCTCCTCTCTCTTCCTGTCTCTGCCTCTCTCTCCTCTCTCTCTCTCTCTCTCTCTCTCTCTCTCTCTCTCTCTCTCTCTCTCTCTCTCTCTCTCTCTCTCTCTCTTTCCTCTCTCTTTCTCTATCTCTCTGTATATATATATGCATTTATGCATAAAGTTATCCAAATATATTGATATACTGATAACTATATTTTAATATAACTTGTTTTCTTTGTGACTTTAGGTATTTTTTATGCATTTAAAAATATTATTCTGACAAGGGGTCTTTAGACTTTACCAAACTTCCAAAGGGGTCCATGATTTCCAACTTATCCCATTCAAACATATTTATTATGTTCATACAAAGTTGTTTACATGCTGTCTCTGCCGTTAGACTGTGAGATCCTTGAGAGCAGGGATTGTCTTTTGCTTTTTTGTGTGTGTTTCTGGAATTTAGTGAACTGCCTGGCACATAGTAGGTGCTTAACGAATTCCTGTTGACTTGACTCAAGAACCTCTGAACTAGATTATTTCTGAGGTTCTTTCCAGTTCTAACATCTTGTGATTCTAAATTCCCATCCTCATCTGATTGGAAGCCATGGAGCTTTGATGGTGGACCCCATCTCCCTGTTTTAAAATTGCATGAAATTAGCTCCTCTCTACAGTCAAAAGCAGAAAAACCCACATGTCTTTTTCTCTTCTTTTCTGCTCAAAAAGTGTGGGCATCCTCCAAGGCTCCATCTTGGGACCATATCCTTCCTTTCCCTACATCCTCTCCCATGGTGACCCCAACAGCTGCAATGGGTTCAGTTATCATTTCTGTGCAGATGATGCCCGAATCTGCATTTCCCACCTTCTCATTTGAACTTTCTCTCTTGCTGGACAGTTCTGCCTGCATAGGCCATTGACATCTCAAACTCAACATTTTAAAAATGGAATTCTTATTCTTTCATTCAGTCTAGACTTCTTTCAAACTTTCTAATTCTTCTTATTGGCACCACCATGTTTGCAGTCACCCAAATTCATAACCTCAGAGTTGCCCTGGATTCTTCTTTCTCCCTCATGCCTCCCTCAATCCATCAATTGTCAAGCCTTGTCTAGCCTATCTCCACAATATTCTTTGAAAATGCCCTCTCCTCTCACACAGCTTCTATTCTCATTGCCTATCACATGAACTATTACAATAATGTCCTAATAACTGGTCTCCCTATCTTGAGTCTCTCCACATGGCTATCAAATTGATCTTCCTAAAGCCCATATTATGTTATCGTCCTACTCAAAAGTCTTCACTGGTTCCCTATTATGTCTGGAAGAAAATGTGAACTTCTCAGTCTGGCATTTATTAAAAACCCCTGCTGTCTGGTCCTCACCTACTTTTCCAGGCTAATTTCCTATTATTCCCCATCATAAATTCTCCATTCATTGTGCTGTCACTCATACAAGACCAGAATTGTGGATAATGTGCTGCTTTTGGAGTTGGGAAAACCTGAATTAAAATCCAGCCTCAGACACTTCCTTGCTGTGTGACTTTGGGCATGTCATTTAACCTCTCTTTGCCTCAGTTTTCTCATCTGTCAAAATGAGATAATAATCACAGCTATCTTCCAGGGTTGTTGTAAGCATCAAAGGAGATAGTATTGTAAAGTGCTTGGCACATAGGAGCTTAACAAATATTTGTTCCCCTCTATCTTAGCCTTTGCACAATTTCCCCTCCCTTTCCTCCTTCCCCCCATATCTACTTCCTTATTGTCTATGCCTTGCTTCCTTCAAGGTCTAATTCAGGTGTCACCTCTTACACAAGCTTTCTCCTGAGCTTCCCAATGCACATCACTTTCTCCACCTTGTAATGGCTGTGAAACTTTGAGTTTGCGGTACATTTTGTCTACTTACTTGGGTACATGTTGTATCCTCCCAGTGGAACATAATCTCTTGGAAAGCAGGGACTATTTTTATTTGTCTTTGTTTCTCTAGTCTATATAGCACCACAGGCCCTTAACACCTGCTTGTAGAACTGAATCAGGTCACTCGCCAAGTTTCTGTTTCCTGTCTGAGGGTATTATTTTAATTCTCTGATCACTGGCACAAAAGAGAGACTGATGGCCAGGAGCTGCAATGGACTCAGAAGACCTGAGTTCAAACCCAACCTCAGACTTTTTATTAGCTATGGGACCCTGGACAAGTCACTTAACCTCAGGTTTCTCATCTGTAAAATGGGAATAATACTATCACCTGCCTCCCAGAGTTGTTGTGAGAACCAAATGAGGTAATATTTATAAAGTACTTTGCAGACCTTAAAGTGTTTTTAAATGCTGCTGCTGCCATTACTGTTAGACTCTAAGCACAATGAAGGTGAGTTCAGTCCAGGTCCACCTGCACCACCAACCCACTCCAAGTTGGCTTTTTTTTTCAACAATTGAGAGGCCGAATGGGATACTGGAAAGAACACTGGACAAATAACCTTGATTCAAGTCCTGGACTAGCTGCTTACTAGCTGTGTGATCTTGGATTTAGGCTTAAGTCCCTTAAGTCACTTAAGCTCTGTAGGTTTCAGTTCCTTACTTGCAAAAATGACATTAAACTACATCAGCATCACTTTAACACTTTTTGTGTCCTAGGCTGTTCAGATAGTGAAGGGAAGCCCAAGTGCAGGGACCCCTTTTGAGAATCACATCGTTATGGGTATCAAATAAAATATATAATATTATAGAGGAAACTATAGTTACCAAATTTTTTTTTAAAACTCAACAAATCTTACAGATCCCAGGTTAAGAACCCCTGATCTAGACAATCCATTTCTCTGGTCCTTTCCAATTCTCTATCTCTGATCTCTTGTTAGTATTTTTAATATTTCTTTTTAATATTTTAATATTAACATTTAATATTTTAATTTTCCTCAATTACATGTAAGGATAATTTTTAAAATTCATTTTTTTTTATTTTGAGTGCCAGATTCCCCTTCCTTCACCTTCCCCCTCCCTGAGATGGTAAGCAATTTGATATGTTTTATATATATATATATATATATATATATGTGTGTGTGTGTGTGTATATCTATATGTATTCAATCATGCAAGACATATTACCATATTAATCATGTTATAAAAGAAGACATGGACTCAAAGAAAAAAGACATACAGAATGTGTCCATCTGCATTCAGATGCCATCAGTTCTTTCTCTGGAGGTGAATAGCATTTTTCATCAATCTCCCACTCTTATGAGGAAGCACTTTGGGGGCTACCCTTTTTTTTTGTAAGATTGCAGCATCAGGAGATAGCATCTGAGGCATGCAGAATTTTTGGAGTGTTTTTTTTTAAAATCCCATTTCCACCCAGGAATTAGGGGAAAGGGATCCATGCCTTTCCCTCAGGAAGAGAATCTTCTTCCTCAGTTCCTGTTTTAGAAGTAGATACTGCTAATAATCCATCAAACATTTCCTGAGCCCCAACACTATGCAAGGCCATTTAGGCAGCACACAAAGAAGGGACAGCTATGGGCTCCTCCCTCAAGGACCCCACAAGATCCAGCACAGGAGGCAGGCAAGGCATGCACATGAAAAGAGATTTCCCATTACAAGAAGTGTATGGTATGTGCCCCCCAAAAAGGGACAGTCAGTCCTCCAGGACTTTGAATACCTCCAAGTATTCAGATCACACAGAGGTCATTTACTAGCTAGGATGGCCATGGAAGGCTTTGGGGAGGAGGAGATGCCCTCTGGCACTGTAAGATGTGTAAGGCTTGCAGGGTGTAGAAACAAAATCTCTTCCTTGAAGTCAATTCAGAATCCTGGCACTCTCTGATGGGAGAGATTCAAGGCAGGACTCTAAGTGCTGGCCAACTGATGTTAGTAGCGGGTGTCAAACGGAATTTGCATTTCCACCTTCAGGAAAGGGTCTTGAGGACCAGAACAGGATTAAAATCCTTCTATTTGGAAGGTGGTGATCGGCAGTTGTCTGTCTTCTCCTGAGGATAGAATTAAAACTGCAATCCAGAGAATTTGAGTAAGATTCAAAATAGACATATTTTTTACATTCATTTTTTAAAATTATGAGCTTCAAATTCTCTCCCTATTGAGAAGGTAAGCAATATAAAATCAATCATACATGTGAAGTCATGCAAAACATATGTCCCTATTAGCCATGTTGCAAAAAAAGGAAAGGAAAACAACTTAAAAGAGGAAAAATATGCTTCAATCTGTCCTCCATATTCATCAGCAGAATAGGACTGTAGATTCAGGACTGGAAGAGATCTCTGACACCAATGTTACCCAAGCCCCTCACTTTTTCAAGTGGGGAAACTGAGGCACAGAGAGATTAGGTTCCTCCCAATTAGAGATATTTTTCATTCATTATACTTGTATTCTTAATGCCTAGCACATGTAAGGGACTTGATAAATACATGTTGATTGATTCGACATTTTCACTGGCTGTTTCCCATGCCTGGAAGTATCTTGTTCATCATGTCTTGCCTCCTGGCTTCCTTCAACTCTCCATCCAAGTCCCACCTTCTGCAAAAAGCCTTTTGTGGTCCTCTTCAACATCCGTGCCTTTCCTCTGGGATTCTCTCTTGTCTCTATCTTGTTTGTACATAATTGTTTGCCTGTCGTCTCCATTAGATTGTGAGTCCCTTGGGAGGATTGTTCCAGCGGGGTGAGAGTGGGGGTTGCTTTCTCTGTATCCCAAGTGCTCAGCTCAGTATTTCTCACTTAGTAGGCTATTGACAAGCATTCTTGACTTGACGTGCTCATAATCATTCTGATAGAAAAGGGCAAAGGCAAGATTTGAACCCAGGTTCTCTGACTGCAAATCCAGCACTTTCTACTGTGTGGCACTGCTCTCCCCTGCCCCTTATATAAAAAAGAGATTCTGAAATTATAGGCAATTGAGGACTCAGAAAGTTACTAGGAAAGAGGTGAAATCTTACCTTGAGATCCCAGAATGAGAGATTTAGAGTTGGTAGGGACCAATTCCTTAAGAGCAGGACAGTTGCTGAAGAGAGAGATTGTGGACAGGTAGGTGGTACAGTAGATAGAGCACCAGGCCTGGAGTCAGAAGGACATGAGTTCAAATGTGACTTCAGATTCTTAGTGGCTGTGTGACCCTGGGCAAATCATTTAACCCCGATTACCTCCAAAAAAGTTTTTTTAAAAAATGATGTTGGCATGGAAGCAGAGGATTGGCTCAGGTCAGTCAGTCAGCAAATATTGATTAAGGACCTACTTTGTACCTGTGGAACTCACAATCTAATAGGGGACACAATATGAAAGTATCCATGTACACACAGGATAAACAAACAGGTGACCACAACATCTCTGAACAAGAAGAAACTTCATCCTCACAACAAGCTATGGAGGTGGGTTGTTAATATTACTTCCATTTTATAGTTGAGGAAATGGAAGTATGTCTTCGCAGGACTTCACATGGATAATTATTGCTTGACTTCTCAGTGGATGAGGGAAGGGATAGAAGAAAAGAGAGAATTTGGAACTCAAAATTTTAAAAAATTAATGTTATAAATAAATACAGTTGAGAATACCAAGGCAGAGGTATTTTCTTGCCCAGGGTCACATGACTAGTGATTATATGAGGCAAGATTTGAATTCAGATCTCCTCTCTCCAGGCCCAGTACTCTGTCCTTCTGGATGTCTCCAAAAAGATGTAATGAAAGGTAGTTTCATTCATGCATTTCCTGCTAGATATGTGGTAATCATGGATAATCTGCATCAGCCTGTAGGACAGGAGAAGCAGCAATTGACTGACTGTAAGGTGGGTTCTGTGGAGTTTAGGAAACCCCCAGCCAGGAGAATAAATAAGTATTTCTTCCCACAGACAGAAAGGATGGAAGGGCATTCAGATTTGTGCAAGTAGCTTCTTGGCCTCCTCTGAAGCCCACTAGAGCAAGTGTCCTGGCAAGACCCTCTGCCCCAGTCAGTGGCTGTCACCCAAACCAAGCCACCTTCTGTCATCTTCCACCTCCTAATTTCCATCCAAAGCAAAGAACACAACTCATTATCCTCAACTTTACAAATAGTAAGACATTATTATTCAATGATCATTAGTAGCCACCCCTTAAGTAATCCCAGCACTTTATTCTTTTCAAAGCACTTTCAGGTCTATATATATTTATTATCCCATATGATCCTCCCAACATACCTGGGAAATAGACATGGGTGGGTATTATGTTCCCCATTTGACAAATGAAGAAACTGAGGCATAGAGATGAGGTGATTTGTGAGGGTCTGACACAGCAAGACAAATAGGCAGCTAATGACAAGGTGGACTTGACCACCCTCTGACCTCTTATTTTCTGATGAAAATAAGACAGGGATAATCTGCCTTTGTACCCTTGCCCATGCCAGGCTGACTGTCTCTGTCATGCCAGCGATGTTCTCCCTCCTCATCTCTGCCGTGTGGACCCCAACAAGAGACTTCTCTTGTTTTAATTATTTAATTCTAGTAACTTCTAGTTCTAATTCTTCCCCCAACCCCCACCCAAAATTTATCTTGCACACATTTTGTGTTTCCTTGCCAATGTACTGATTGTTTCCTCCCATGAGAATACAAAGTCGTGGAAGAGAAGGATTGCTTCATTTTTGGTTCCCTATCCTTAGTGTCTGGCACCATTCCCTGACACAGAGCAAGTGTTTAATATTTGGCGAGTTTAATTGAATTGCCCAGAACTGAAGCACAAAATATATAATATTCCCCCTTGGTGAAGATATAAAAATTATAATATTAGTAAAAACTATCATTTATATTGTTCCTTGAGGCTTAAAAGATGCTTTAAAAATCTATCTCCCTTGAACCTCACAAAAACCCTGGGAGGTAAATGAGGTTATTATCTCCATTTTACAAATGAGGAAACTAAGGCAGACAACTTAAGGAAATTGTCCAAGGTCACACAGATGGTAAGTATTTGAGCCTAGAGTTGAACTCAAATTTTTGTCTCCAGGTCTGGTTGTTATTTTCTCTTTAATGCATGAGAAGAAAAGCCTTGTGGAGGGCCTGGAACCTTCCCCCCAGGAGCTGAAGATCTGACAGAGACAAGCCCATCATTTTCCTTTCCATTTACTACACATTTGCCTCCCCAGAATTTATGGTGCTCAAGGGAAAGGCACAGAGAAACTCAGTCTTCACCTTAGCCTTCTAAGGCAAACTTCTTCCCTAGACCAGAAAAAGACACATCACAGATGGCTCCCTGGTGTTGTAGACAGGATCAGAGGACCAAGATTCAAATGCCAGCTTTCAGTTTGCTATTTGTGGGACCTTGGGTAAGTTACTTCCCAACTCTGGTTTTCAGTTTTCTTATTAGCACTAGCTCGTAGCACAGTGCTCAGCATTTAGTAAGCACATAATAGTTTTCTTCTCTCCCTTTGTTCCTTCCTCCCTTTCCTTCCTTCTTTTCCTTTTCTTTCTTTCTGCGTTTCTTTCTTCCTTTCTTCATAAAAGGAAGGGGTTAGACTAGATTCTCTCTGAAGTTTCTTCCATTTGATGATTTAAAATATGTCTTCTGTCCCTCTTCCTTTTTCCTCCTCCACCTAGTAAAGAAAGTCACCCAAAGTCAGTAAAAATAGCTGCTTAGTGTTGGGGAGGGCTTCCCTTGAAGAATAGTTATCAAGGATTCAGTGGCATTAGAGGGATGGGCGTGGGAGAAGGAATGGTCAAAAGAGCTTTCTTTACCCAGAGTTCAAACCCTTGATTATAGGACATGATCTCCTACCATTTCTGCGCTAGCCCGGATAGGAAGTAAATATTTTGGCACTCAAGACAACTTCCAAGATTCCGTCCCCTCCCCTTGAACTACTTATTCCCTTGGCCTCAGTTCTCCCACTTGGCACAGAGACAAAAACCATCCTGCTCACCTGGAGACTGCTAGTAGTGTGTGAGAGGGGCAGAAAGGGAGGCCACTTGTGTACACTGATGATTCCCCACTGAAGGCCTGTCTTCCCAAGGGTCATTCAGATTCAGAGATGAGACACGATTGAAACTTGGACTCTAAACAACTTCCTTCAAAACCTCAAAAAAAGAAAACATTCAATCTGGAAAGATCATAGATTTAGAACTACAAGGGACCTTAGAGGCCATTTGTCCAATCTTTTCATTTTACTGATGAGGAAACTGAGGCCCAAAGTGGTTTAACCAAGATGGCGCAAGTAATAATGGACAGATCCAGGATTCTACAGTCAAGATTGGATCTTCTGGCTCTTTCAATGTCTTTAATCTATGAGAGTCCTGGAAATTATTCTCTTTCAAATAATAATCCCTGAAGTGCTTTTATGTTTTTCCAAAATCTCATTTGACGCTCAGCTTCACTCGAGGGATAGAATACCAGGTGCAATGAGTTCCGTATGACCAATAAGGAAACTGAGACCAAGAAGGTCAAGGAGACTGGTTGAATCTTAGATGTCATCTAGTCCAACCTCTACCTAAATCATGGCTCCCTTATACCAATTTGATATTTGGATGGATTCTTCTCTGGATCTGTGGCTTCATGAGTGTAAGAATTTTCTCAGGCTGCATTATTGCTTTCTGGTGCTATTTCCATTTCCCCATGTAGCATATTGGAGACTGGGATGTTAGGATTAAAATGTGGTGGCCCCACTGTCATTGGTAGAGAATTCAGCATAATAATAGCTAACATTTCTATAGAGTTTTATGTACAAATGTCATCTCCACCCTGACAGGTGGGCATGAGACTTCTATACAGTCTATACACTTTTGATCTCCCTCTTGTAGTCAGATATCCAGGGTCCCACAGCTAATAAGGTTTGAATTCAGGAGGATGAGTTTTCCTAACTTCAGGACCAGCATTCTATCTACTGCATCATCTAGCTTCCCAAGCTGGTATATTAATAAATAGTAGGTACTCATCTTAATAGTAGGTACTTAATAAATGCTTATTTCCTTTCCTCACTTCTCAGATTCATATTTTTAATGCATAAAATAAAATACATAGGATTACAAAAGAAACTAATAATAGTGAAATATACTTATCCAAATATTTTTACAAACAGATTCTTTTCATTAGACTGTAACTTCCTGTTCTTTCTTGGTTTCATTTATAAGGAGAAATGTCCACATTGGTGTAATATGGTTCATCCAGTGGCATGTCTTCTCATTAATCTCTGGAAAGGGATCTCACTTTTCAAGTATAAACACATAATGTTTATTGACAGACTCCAAGTTAAGCGATCCCTAGTGTAGTCTGCCCCCAGTTCTGTCACTGCCCCTATCCCTAATGGGAGAAAAAGAAACTGTAAAGGACTGAGGCCCATTGGATTGGTTTTCTTTGTTTCATGGACTGTTATGGCCAGAGTTCACTGCTAAGTGGCTGGTCTACTGGTTACCAACCCTTGCATATTCCTCCAACCTGGTCACATGTTCGTAGCCCTAGAACTGGAAAGTATCTCAAAGACCACTGAGGATTTTTCAGATGAGGAAACTGAGGCCCAGAGAAATTAAGTGACTTATCTAAGATCAGTAGCAGAGCCAGATTTCATCACATGAACATAGCTCCAGTGTTGGAACCATATAGGTCAACCCTCTCCTTTTCCAGATGAAGAAACTGAAGCCCAGGGAAGATGATTGACTTACCCCAGGTCACTTAGGTCATGTGCTAGGGATATGATTTGAACCCATATCCTCTGACTCTTGAGCCAGTATTCTTTCCACAGCACCACACGTCATACCAGCATTGAATTTTGTTTTCTTTTACTATCTTAGCCAATTTGATGAAGGTTAAAAGCAATCTTAGAGTTGTTTTTAAATTATC
The DNA here is from genome assembly GCA_023548195.1 of Bettongia penicillata ogilbyi. Lineage (NCBI taxonomy): Eukaryota > Metazoa > Chordata > Mammalia > Diprotodontia > Potoroidae > Bettongia > Bettongia penicillata. Next base: position 5,429,425 of record JAJHZJ010000391.1, on the reverse strand, counting down.
ATGAGCCAATTAATTATTTTTATTTATCCCATTTCTAAAAAACTCTAATTATTAGGGAATAAGTCTAAAAAGTGAATCCACGATGAAGTCAAATATAACCCAGATCAGTCAGTCAGTCCAGAAATGCTGACAACGTGCCAGGCTCAGTGCTGAGCCTGGGAATGTACAAAGAAAAGCAGCAGTCCCTGCACTCACGCTATTAAACTACACTGCCTTTTAAAAATGGAGTCCCATTATGATGAACCTTGAAGGTACAGATTTTTTTTTAAATGGCTAATGTGTGAATTTATTTTGCTTATATATGCATATTTATTACAAGGATTTTTTTTCTTTTTCAAGGTGGAGAGGGCAAGGAGATGGGAGAAAGAAAAAGTAAAATTTTGTTTATTTTTTTTTTAATTAAGTTAAGAAAGATTTAAATGTTATCCACTGTTGGTGGACCTGTGAATGAGTACAAGCATTTTGGAATTATACACACACCAAAAATGACTTAAACAGTTTATGCCCTTGACTCACCTAAACCACTGCTATTCATATGCCCTAAAGCAATCAAAGAGGAAAAGATCCTTTATGTATAAAAATATTTATAGCTGCTCTTTTTCATGTTGGTAAAAACCGGGAAACTAAAAGGATTTCCAACAATTTAGAAATGACTGACTATCAGGGCATATGAATGTGAGGGAATATTATTGTGCTGTAAGAAATGAAGAAATGGACGATTTCAAAAAGACATAGAAAGACTTCTCTGAACTGATCCATTCACTGTGGGAAAAGTACTGAACAGGAGTCAGAAAATTCTGAGCTCAAGTCCCAGCTTGACCTCTAACTAGATTGTGACTTTGAGGTGACCAGGTGGGTAAAGCCCCAGGCTTGAAGTCAGGACAGCCTTAGTTCAAATTAACCTCAGACTCTTAAGAGCTGTGTGACCCTGGGCAAGTCACTTACCCTTCATTTGCCTCAGTTTCCTCAACTATAGAGTAGGGATAATAATAGCACCTAGCTCCCAGGGTTTTCCTGATGATCAAATGGTATGATATTTACTAAGGGCTTGGCACAGTGCCTGACACATAGTAAAAACTATATAAATATTTATTCCCTTCTCTTCTCTCCCCTTATCCTTGAGCAAATCACTTAACCTCTCAGAGACTCAGTTTCTTCATCTGTAAAATAGAGATAATCATCCATGCCCAGGCCTCCCTCCTAAGAAGGTTGTGATGATCCGGAAAGTCATCATATGAGAAAATGCTACCTAAGCTGTAAAGAGAAAATTATAAACAGAATTTTTAAAATGGGAATAGCTCCACAAATAAATCTGGCTAGACACTTCTTTTTTTCACCCTGGATGCAAACCTACAGTTTTTTTTTCCTTACCCCCAAAGAAATATTATTTTATCTGAGAACATCTGCAACCTGTCTGGAACATTTTTTTTTCTCTCTAGTTCTTGACGTTCAGTTTACTCTAGAAATCAAGCAAGCTCTCCCAGACTCTGTGATAAATCACAGCATTATTAAACAAACACGGGTTATGCCAATGTCTTGAGTAGTGTCAATCTGAATTGGAAATGTGTTTGCTTTTTCCCCATCCCCAAGCAGCTTCTTCATTAAATCACAGGAAGATACTGTCAATAACAAAGTCCCATCAGTTACCCCCTCCCTGTGTGGCTTTAATGTCTACTAGAACACCCATAGCTCCCTCACCCAAGCCTTTCCAGCCTCATCTCTCATTGCTTTCCACCATTGAGCCATCAGCCCAGTCTTGCCATCCCCGGCACGTGACTTCCTAAGTCTAAATAAGAATAGCATGGGTATGCTCTTTTTCCCCACCTAAATTTCCCCCTCTAATCCACATATCCCTAGCCTGTATTCAAAATGGCCTCTCCCTAACAAACTTGCTACCCTGTACTAGTTATGGTCCTAAGAACCATTGTTTTGCATATTATCTCATTTGACCTTTATAACCTGGTTAGTTAGGTGCTATTATTATCCCCATTTACTGTGGAAGAAACTAAAACAAACATATGAAATGATTTGTCTAAGGTCACACAGTTAATGTTCATCCCTTGTTTTTGAAAGGACCAGTGCTATCACTCACTGGGGGAAGACTTGGATTTGAGGCAGAGTTGAGCAAGGTCGTCAGCCTCCCTCTCTTGTCCAGAATCATCAGAGTCCAGTAGCAGAACAAAAGTCAAGATGGCTGGTGATGGCCCAGGATGAAGACATCTTCAATGTCTAACCAAACTCTAAGCACTTTATAAGAGACTGCTTCAGTCACTTTCATGGATGTTGGAACAAATTGTTCTCATCTGCCCATTCTGCCAGGGGAAGTCTTCACATATTTGGAGTAGACATCCCCCAACTCACCAATGGGTTTGAAACCTGGTTTAGCTCATCTGCCATGACAATGTACCAGGGTGTGGTCAATGTGCATGCCATAGTTTCTTGGAGTCACAGGTGAGAGTTGGGTGAATGTAGAGACCAAAGGTGGATGAGCTACCCTGAAAAGGGTTCCACAAGTCCACACACAAGAGGTGCTAGTCCTCTCACCGTAAGTGTGACTCCAAGACACAGCTTGCCACCTTAATACCTAATGAACTCCATTCTACTGATTATCCCAAAGACGAACAGATATTAAATCTGGAAAGGTCTTAAGAGTTCATCCAGCTCAATATCCTAATTTTGAAGAGAGGAAAACTAAAGCAAAAAAAAGTTAGATAACTTGTCTGAAGTCACAGAAATATTAGCAACAAAGCATTTATGTACACAGATTATTTTATGCTCCTTTGTACCATAAAATCCTTCCCATATGTCTCCTCAACTAGAAAGTAGTTTCCTTGACAATAAGGACCTCACTTTCACCCTTTTCTAGTACCTAACAGCTGGCTGTCGACGAATTTGTATTGAATGGAGAGATGTACCTTAAACTTTTCTAGTATAAGGAAAAATTCTCAATAACTCCCTTCCTTTAGTGAAAATAATCTTTTTAAAAATTCTTTGCTCACATTTCCTCGTTAGTACTGTAAGCCCATCTTTCCTTCGAAATTTTTACTTTTGTCAGTCACACCAAATCTGTATTTTAACCATTCCATTGTTCTATGATCTTATTAACTTAAAAAAAGAAGTCATAGATACCATTTGTTTATCACTTAAGAAATTTCATTGAAATGATCCTTTTCCTTTCCCTTTCCCCAGCCACTACAATTGAATCTTCCTTAGAAACAACAAAAAAAAAGTTCATGGGAAACAATGTTTACAGTCTTCTGCCCTAGTAGTCCCCCACCTGTCTGCCAAGAGGAGAGAGGTATATCTCATTGTCTTCCTCCCTTCCCCATTCTGGAGTATTTATTGTTTTTCAGTGGTGGTAGTAAATCACAGTGAATTCGAATCAAAGGAAAAAGCAAATCACTTATAGAGATTAGGCAGGCAGGGGAGCAGCTGAAGGCAGAGGAGAAACAATGCAAGGGAAATAGGAAAGTATCTGTCATCTCATTAACATTGTTTCAGTCACTGTATACACTGTACTGGTTCTACTTCTTGTACTCTGCATCAATTCATACAAATCTTCCAGGTTTCTCTGGACTCCTTGTGTTCAAAACTTTGTATTGTACAGTAGCATTCTCTTCAATTCATATCTGTTCCTTCAATCTCCCAACTGATAGGCACCCCCTTTGTTTTCAGTTCTTTGGTTGTTGCAGTAGTGTCTGATTCTTCATGACCCCATTTGGGGTTTTCTTGGCAGAGATAGTGGAAGGGTTTGCCATTTCCTTCTCCAGTTCATTTTAGAGAAGAGGAAACTGAGATGAACAGAATGAAGTGACTTGCCTAGGGTCCCACAGCTAGTAAGTGTCTGAGGCCAGATTTGAACCCATGAACATGAGTCTTCCTGACTCCAGGGCCAGCCCTCATCCACTGAGTCGCCTAGCTGCCCACCTAACCCTGGTGAATACCTCAAAAGCTTTGTGACAAAGGAAAAATGAGCACTAGATTTGGAATTAGATGACCTGAGTTCAAATCCAGACTCTGCCATTCGTTAATTGTGTGACCTTGAGCAAAGACATCTTTGAACCAATTTCCACATCTGCAAAATGGGGATAATTATACTGACACTACCTTCCTGACAGGATTGTTGTGAACATTCCACAAGAAAGTGTGTAAAAAGCACCTTGTATGCCATGGAAGGGGCTATCATTTATGAACTCCTGACTCTGAAGTAAGAATCTAATTTTATCACCTCTAAGCTAAAAGACAAATGCTTAAGAAAAATACCTGATACATGGATCACATCAGACAATGGATACAAATTTTCTACCCCACTAGTCTCCTACCTTTCTTCCAAAAGGAAAGAGGTATAGTGGCACATAGTAGACTCTTAATGAATATCTCTTAGTTTAATCAGTGGCACAGGTAGGAGAATGGAGGAAAGGGAATAAGCATTTTTAATGGTACATGTTTATTTATTAAATATACATTTTCATTTTCTTTTCCTATGTTTTTGCTTTTTTTTCCCCCACAAAGTCAATCAATTACTAAGTACCAGGGAACATGCCTTCTGTGTGAAAAAAAAAATTATTTTCCTTCCATCTGTTCCTATTTTTTAAATTTAATTTAATTTATTTTTTGGCTACATTTTAAGTTACAAACTGTCTCCCTCCCTCCCTTCCCACTCCCCCCACAGAAGACACCATTTGACACAAACATATATACATATACATATTATATATACATACATACATATATATACATATACATACATACATGTACATACAGATATACAGATATGTAAAACCATACTGTGCACATATTTATTCATCAGTTCTTTCTCTGGAAGTGGATGGCATCTTCCTTTATAGGTCCTTTGTAGTTGATTTCAACATTTATGATGCTAAGAATAACTCGGTCATTCAGAGCTGTTCTTCCAACATTCTTGTTGTTACTGTATACAGTGTTTTCTTGGTTCTGCTCATTTCACTTTTCATTATTTCGGGCAAGACTTTCCATGTTTTTCTAAAATCAACCAACTCATCACTTTTTATAGCATAGTAGTGTTCCATCACAGAATAAGCATTATTAAACTCCTTACGATAACCCTGTGATTATTGGCTTTCTGGGGGTCATTCTAATGTTTAGTAACTGGAAATTAAAATTTCATTAAAGGTGGGAGTAGCATTTCCAACATTCAGATTCCTCTAACTCTCCTACTATATGGTTCTGGTCCATCATACTTGAATGGTCCTTTGATTTCATCCTTGAGACTATCTGGCAACTAGGAGATGCAAAGTAAAGGACACTGGGCCTAGAGTCAGGAAGACCTGAGTTTAAATCTGACCTCAGACACTTCCTGGATAGAATACTCTGGGCAAGTCATTTAATTTCTGTCTGCCTCAGTTTCCTCAACTGTAAAATAAGAATCATAATAGCATTTATCTCACAGGGTTATTCTAAGGATCAAACCAGATTATATTTATCTGTAAAGCACCTAGCACAGTGACAGAAATATAGTAGGTGCTTAATAAATGCTTATTCCCTTTCCCCTCTTCCTCTAGCTGAATCACTGATCAAGTCAAGTCAACAGGAATTTATTAAGCACCTACTATGTGCCAAGAGCTATTCTAAAACCCTGGTGCATGTTCTTGTCCTCCATGTTTTCCCTTATATTTCCCATAGCTGATCTACCCAACATGCTGAAGACCATCCCTTGGTGCCTCCAACTGGTCATATCCATCTGCTATGTGTTATGATTTATGCCTTAGCTTCATGCTAAGCACAAAGTACCAAAAAGAAACCTTGCTTCCCTGGAGGCCATCCAAGAAGAGGATATTCTGTTCCTTCCTTGTGACGAAATCCACATTCCTCATTAAAGGGCAAATCCTTCGATTCAAAAGGCTGAATAGGATGCTTTCCTACTTAAAAGAAAATCTAGCTGGTTAAATTTAGGACACTGAAAAATGTCCAATCCAAGTCTATTCTCTGAGAAGCTCAAGTGCTTATAACATCCTGGAGTGGCTGGGATTCAGGGGCATGTTGGGGGTGGGGGAGGGAGTATATTATAATCAGAAAAATGAAAAAAACAGAGGTTAAAAGGCATGAGGTGAGTCATTTTGAGCAGATAAGCAAGTATTGATGGGCACCATGACCCCAGCCACCATGCCTTACTTGATCAACCCATCCCAGTTCTCTTATTTGGAAGATGTGAGGGCTGTGCAGATTTTTTTTTTTTGAGTGATTAATGGTGCAAGCAACGTTGATATTTTCCTACATTGTTTGGCCTCTCGATCAATACCTTAGCCTTTTCCATTCTCCCCTGCACCCCTACCCTTCATCTTCTCCAAAGTCATTTTTCAGAAGAAAGATCTTCTGTGGGGAGTGAAATGCTCTGTCTCTCCTGACTACAGACAAAGCCAACCAATCTCAGACTCCCATTCCCACCCAGCAGCCTTGTCTAATACTTGAAGCCTTTCAGGATAACTCCAGCCCACACACATTCCTCCCCCTCAATCCACTTCCCCCTCCTCTCTCATCCCCTTCTCAGCACTCCTACAGTATTTATTATCTTAGTAGACGCATCAAAAGCTGAATCATATGTTGTCTCTTACTGTTCTCTAATGATGTTATGGGTGTCGGGATTGTCTACCTGGCTGGAAGGCAAGTTCAAAGGATAAGGTATCACTTTTGAGATCTGTGTGTCCCCCATAGTGTCTGGGTACAGGCTAGGAGGCAGCCTGGTGTGATGAATCATAGCATCATAGGGTATAGAGCTGAAAGGGGCCCTAGATCAATCAATAAGAATCCATTTATTAAGCACTTAATATGTGCTAAACCCTGGAGATACAAAGAAAGGAGATATACAGTCTTTGCCCTCAAAGATTTCATATTCTCAAGGAGGACTTAACATGAAAACAAAGGGTTATATACAAGAAATATACAGAATATATAGCAAATAATTTAAGAAAACTCTAGGGGCAGAGAAAAACAAAAAATAGGATTCAAGCTGAATCTTGAAAGAAGCTAGGGAAACCAGGAGGCAAAGGTGAAGCATTTCTGGCATTGAGAACAGCCAAGGAAAAGACCTAGAGGAGGGAGATAAGGAACAGCAAACTATGAAGCTAGGTCGTGGAATGTGGTATTATTTTGTCAATCAGTTGTGTCTGACTCTTTAGGGCCCCATTTAGGGTTTTCTTGGCAGAGATACTGGAGTAGTTTGCCATTCCCTTCTCCAATTCATTTTACAGATGAGGAAACTGAGGCAAAGAAGGTGAAGTGATTTGCCCAGGGTCCCACAGCTAGTAAGTGTCTGAGGCCTGATTTGAACTCAGGTTTCCCTTGATTCCAAACCAAGAACTCTATCCCCTATGCCACCTCACTGTCGCATAAAAGGGATTAAAGTATAAGAAGATTGAAAAGGAAGGGGTCAGGTTCAGAAGGACCTTAAATAACTAAAAGAATAGTTTATTTTTTATTCTGGAAGAAAAAGGAAGCCACTGGAATTGATTGAATATTAGGTGATGTGGTCAGACTTGTGTTTGGGAACAGTTACTTCAGTAGCTGAATGAATGATGATTGGAGTGGGGACAAACTTGAGCCAGGGAGACTAGATTGAAAGCTATCTTAAGATGATAAACGAGGAGGGCTTCAGCTGGGGTGATGATCAAGTGCATGGAGAGAGGGAGTGGAATATATTAATTACAGTAATTATAAAAACAAAAATGTTATAATTATAGCTGTAATAAATACCTAGCATTATGTAGATCTTTAATATTTTCAAAGTGTTTTCCATATATTAAGTTCCTCACAACAACTCTGTGAGGCAGGAGCTACTATCATCCCCATTTTACAGATAAGGAAAGTTGGGCTGAATGACTTACCCAAGATCACGTAGCTGACAAGGGTCTGAGATACGATTTGAACTGAGTCCTTCTGTCTTCTAAATTTAGCTCTCTATCCACTGTGCCACCTACCTGTCACATATGAGAACTGTAATAAAGGTGGAATTGATTGGATGTGTGGGATGTATGAGCGAGGAGTCAAATATGACACAACAATTCTGAGCCTGGATGACTAAGAGAATGAGAGTGCCCTGAGCAGTAACAGGAAAATTCATAAGAGGGGAGAGGTTTGGGACATGCTGAATTGAGATAGCCAATAGGCAATGGGTAAGGAAGAACTGTAGCTCAGGTGAGTAACTAGGGCTGGCTAGGTACATCTGGGAATCATCTGCATAAAGATGAGGGTTACAAACTCTTGGGACCAATCAGCTGGTCTCATTAACCCCCTCATTTACAGATGAGGCAACTGAAGTCCAGAGCTTAGAGTGACTTCACTGAGATCACCATCAAGGTCTTTGCTGGGACTGGTGAGACTTCTCAGAATAATTTGACAACCCAATGAGTTAGACAAAGCAGTGAATTTGGGGCCTGGAAAGGCTGGGCTAAAATCCCCCTCAGCCTCTTCCTATCTGTATGAGCCTGGGCAAATCCCTTTAGTAGTCTGGGCCTCAGTAAAGTAACAGGGTGGTACTCAAGGCCCTCTGAGAAGTTGTCTAGCTCTAAACCAATGATCATATGAACACAATAGTGCCTTTTATTTGGCATGTTTGAGGGAAAGCCCAGAAGGGAAGACCATGTGACTTAACTGGAGACACTTAAGGTAGCAGAAGGAAATGAAAGGGAAGGGAATCCCATTGGCGCACACACACACACACACACACACACAAGCATGCACACACACAGGCACACACATATGCACACACACACACATCCCTTACATGACATCGATAGGAGGCAGAAATAGCGAACTGGCAGGCTACCAACTTTCTCACAACCAGGGTTGAGATGAACATCTTTAGATAGACTCAGGGATGTAGCAGAGGTCATTGGACAATATGGTCTGTGGATCAAGGAAGGAAGAGGAAGTCTACAATGGAGAAATACTGCTAGCAGGATCTGAGACATAGTTCCATCAAGCTCTCCCTGAGTTAGCCTGCATCCTTAAGCATAATAGAGCACAGGACAAGTGTGCCCTCAAGAGGAAAGCCAATGTAGCACTTACCCCAGAATATGGTGGCACATCCTTAGACCTGGTCACACACAGACATTCTGATTCCATGCCTACATCTGTATCTCATGACAGTTCCCCAGCAGAACTGATCAGGTACCTTATAGAGAGGGGAAAGGTCCTATTTAAGTGGATCTGATTGATTTCCCCCACCTACCTTGACATCACAGGCTTGGAAATATCAATCAGCTACAAAATTAAATGGTTCTAGTTCATCTGGGAAATTTAAAACTCTCAATATAGAAGTTTCCATATATGGGATCTTCCAGAGAAAAGGCAGAGCAGAGAAAAGAAGGCACTAGGGAGAAGAAGGGGCATGACTGAACATACTTTGTCCTACTGGACAAAGAAAGGCTAGATCAGAAAAAAAACAAAGGTTTTGCAGATTACAGTCATCACATAGGTATCGAGTATGAAAGCATATTTAAAACTTATTTTTAGTACAACTAGAAATATTATGAAATAATATTTTTCTAGACCAGAAAGCCCTTTCCTAAATCCTTGCAAAAGCATCTTAGAAAAGTGGGTGATAGGCATCGCTCAGATCTGGCCCCAAATGCCTCTGGGTTCTCTGAAAAGATTTTGAATGTCCCAGGGACAGCATGTTCTCTCACTAAGGTGACTTCTGGCTGAACCACTGAGACTGTCATCCTAACAAGACAACGTGACCTTGAGGCTGTTGATCCCCCAAGGAAATGGAACAAAAAAGTAGGAAGAGGAGAGAATTCACCAAATTTGGGGCTACTTATGTAGATAAGGATCCATTTGTCTCCTGAGCTGTTCTATCTGCCACCCTCCCTCCTCCAAAAAAAAAAAAAAAAGATTTATAGTTACTGACAGAAAAAAAAAGAAAAAGAAAATTGAATGATAGATCAAGATGAAAAGACATTTCTTAGGGAAATGAACTGTTGTTGTCCAGTCATGTCTGACTCTTTGTGACCCCATTTGGGATTTTCTTGGCAATAATACTGGAGTAGTTTACCATTTCCTTCTTCTGCTCATTTTACAAGTGAGGAAACTGAGACAGAGTAAAGTGACTCGCCCAGGGTTACACAGATATTAAGTGTCTGAGGCTGGATTTTAACTCATGTCTGATTCCAGGCCTGTTCTGACACTCTATTCACTGCACCACCTAAATGGGACTTAAGGTTGGTCCCAGCTTCTTAACAGAGAGTAATTCTTGTATTTTTTACATTATTGCCTTCCCCACCCATGAAGAGATTGAGTTATTGGCCCAGGTGAGGGTCCTATCCTCTTTGCTCATCCCTTTTTATGTCACAACATTTTCCATTGAGGAAGATTTTAAAATATTGATAAAGGGAGGAGGTCCATTTGCTTACTCCACCAGTAAGGGAAATAGTTCAGGAAACTTCATCTTAGGGTAGAGAGTCATGTCAGAGAGCACTGGAGACCATGCTGGATTGAACATCTCTTTTTTCATACTAGAAGTGTATGCTACTGGTGGCACAGTGTTATAGCACCAGGCCTGGAGTCAGGAAGACCTAAGTTCAAATCCAGCCTCAGACACCAACTAGTTGTGTGATCTTGGGTTAGTCACTTAAACTCCCTGTCTTCCTCAGTTTCCCCATCTGTAAACAATAACAGTACCTACCTCCCATAGTTGATGTGAGGACCACATGCGAAAAAAATTGTAAAGCATTCAGCATGGTACCTAGCTCATAGTAAGTGATATAGAAGTGTCAGCTATTATTAGATTCATATTAAATTGAACAAAATCGTATCTGTCAGACACGAGTCAGAAGCTGCAGACAAGAGTATTAATATTTTTTCTTTGATGTTAGTGACAGAGCCCAGATTAGAACCTAGGCTAGGCCTTCTTGACTCTAAATATTCCCACTATATATCATTCACAAGTCTTTTTCAGAGCAAGACTTTAAACCAAAGCATCAATCTTTCACAGAACACTCTTCACAGAGGACCTTTTTGCTTTAAGGATCTTTCCTTGTTATCTCTTAAGTTCCAGGCCCTGGCAGGGCTTTACAGATTATTCCTGTTCAGTCTTTTTCAACCCTTCATGACTCCATTTGGGGTTCGTTTCCTTATTTTGTTTGTTTTGCTTTGCTTTTTGGTAAAGATACTGGAGTGGTCTGCCATTTTCTTCTCCAGCTCATTTTACACATGAGGAAACTAAGGCAAACAAAGTGAAGTGACTTGCCCAGGGTCACATAGCTAGAAAGTATCTGAGGTCAGATTTGAACTCAGGAAGACTCATTCATCTCCCTGACTCTCCAGGTCGGGATATTCTGCGTACTATGGCACTTCTTAGTGACCCTCCTTACAAATAGCAGATCTTCAAGAAATGCTAATTTTTAAAAACTAGATCCGGAAGGCCCAGCTTAAAATTCTAGCTCTGCCACTTACATCTGTGACCTTGGACACATCTAACTTTTCTGGCCTTTATTTTCATCATCTGTAGTATGAGGCTGTGAATTAGAATCAGGGATTCTTGACCCAGGGTTTGTGAACTACTTTTTGTTGTTTCCTAAAATATCTTAAAAATTGCAAGCCAATATCATTTGTTTCCTTTGTAACCCAATGTATTTTATTTTATGCACTGAAAAATGTGATTCTGAGAAGAGGTCCATTAGGCTGCCAAAGGAATTATCAGTGACACAAAAAAAGATAAAGAAGTCCTGAATTAAGTGATCTCTGATGATCTTAATTACCTCCAGGATCAAATATAACAATCCTCTGCTTGCTTTCCAAGTCTTTTATAAGGTGGGAAGGGCCCACCTTTGCAACCACTCCCCCATGTCCTCTCTCACTCAGCAACATCAGCTCCTCTCACCTGACGCTCCATCACTTGATGTTGTCACTGACCATCCCCATCCCCAGAATCCCCTCCCCTTCCTCATCTCCAGCTGTTTGACTTCCTTGGCTTCCTTCAAGCCCCAGCTAAAGTTCCACCTTCTGCATCATCCTTCTCTCCGTTAATCATCTCCAGTCTATCCTGTATATAGTTTGTTAGTGAATAGTTGTCTGTCGTTAGACTGTAGGACTCCTTTGTCTTTGTATCCCCAATTTACTGGGGCATAGTAGGCACCTGATAAACACTTACTGATTATTGACTGACTGGTGTTTCTTCTAACTTTAAATCTGATAGTCCTAAAAAACCCAACTAAATCTAATAAAGCTCTCAATTAACTCCTGCCATCTCCCTCTCCATGGTCTTGCCTAGTTTTGTGAATGCCGCTGCTGTCTTTTTTCAGTCATATCCAACTCTTTGTGACCTCATTTGGAGTTTTCTTGGCAAAGATACTGAAGTGATTTGCCATTTTCTTTCTCCAGCTTATTTTACAGAAGAGGAAACTGAGGTAAACAGGGTGAAATGACTTGCCCGGGGTGACACAACTAGTGTCCGAGGCTGGATTTGAACCCAGGACAATGAGTCTTCCTGATTGTAGACCTAGCGCTCTATACATTGTGGAGTGCTCCCCTCCCCAGCTGCCCCTTTGCCTAGTTAACTGAAGTCAAATGACTCCCATCCTCCTATCTTCTAATTTCTAGTGGTCCTACCTCCCTTTCCCTTGGTGATACTGTAACCATCCTGTGGGTACCTGGAACCCTAGGATTTCCCCTTATCCTTTTCCATCTCTATTATGACCCTGTGACCTGAATGTCCCCTTCCTTTTAGAGTGACCCCCTCACTCTAGTGTGATACTGGACAAGTCACATCTGCTCCTTGGGCCGTCTTCTTTAAAACTGAGTGCCAGAATCAGAAGCCCACTCAGCTCTGAGTTTATGATCACTTTTCCTTCACAGGGGAAGGAAGGGCACCCAGTTGTTCCACATGGTGTCTAAAAGATGGGACAGGGGACTGACCTGAACATGAACAGATCCTCCGAGAAGTCTCTCTCATTTGTTTCCGGGTGAATCCACCAACAAAAATCTAGAGTCCTGCAGAGGTAGCCCTGCCTGCTGTGTTCCAGAGCAGAGCTGGCAATTTTAATGTTGCTTGGCAACCAGATGGATCATAGAGAAGATGGACTTCCAGAACAACCCACTCCACCAAATACAAATTAAATCCACTTTTAAGCATTTATGCAGCTCAATAAATTGTATGAATTTCCTGGGTTAATGGATTTGAGTTTTCAAGGCTGTCACTTTCCCCTTCCTCACCCCCGTCTTCCCTTGCTTTTCCTATTTTCTTTGTACGTTTCCTCATCCACTTTCTGCTGCCCCTGTCTGTGCCAAACCTCTGCCTAACAAGTGATTTGCTTCTCCTTGGCCCTAATTCATTTGTAGATGATTAAAATGAGACAATGCCATTTACCAATTCATGCTGTCTGGTGCCAAAAATATGCCTTTGATGATCTGTTAACCTGATACTAATATTAGACATAATTTGACATGACAATCCAACCAAGGATGAGATAAGAGGCAACCTTTCTCACATTAATTCTTTCTGTACTCTCTACAACAGGCAGCCAGGCAGTAGACAAACATTTATTAAGTATTTACTATATGCCAGGCACTGTGCTAAATATGGAGCTACAAAGAAAGATAAAGATCGATAGGACACTTATTACATGATTAATAGTGCTAGGAATCATGTTAAGAGCTAGAGATTACAAATACCAGAAAACCAATTTGGAACTATGCCCCCAAAAGCTATTAAACCATGTATACCCTTTGATCTAGCAATACTGCTAGTCACTGGATTCAGATAGCTCTGGAGGAGAAGTGAGGCTGGTGACCTGCACAACCCTCCCTCACTCAAAACCAAGTCAAATACAAGTCATGTCATCATTTCTCTGATGTCATGGTCCTCTTCGAAAATGAAGGATGAAGAACACAAGTGCTACTAGGTCTACACTCCAAATAGATCAAAGAAAGAGGAAAAGGATCCAAAAGGACAAAAATATTTACAGCAACTCTTTTTGTGGTGGCAAAGAATTGGAAACTGAAAGGATGTCCATCCATTGAAGAATGCCTGAACAAGTTATGTCATATGAATGTGATGAACTATGGCAGTGTTGCAAGAAATGAAAGGGGCAGTTTCATAGAAACCGAGGAAGACTTGTACGAACTGATGCAGAAGGAAGTGAGCAGGAGAACCATTTCTATAACAAGAAAATCAAATTCAAAAGACTTAGGAACTTTGATCATCACATTAACCAAGCACAGTTCTAGAAGATTCATGATCAAAAGAGGTAACATCTCTGATAGAGAGTTGATGAGCTCTAAGGAAAGATTGAGCTATGAGATTTTTGGACATGGCCAATGCAGAAACTTGCTTTGCTTAACTACAAGTATTTGTATTGGGACTTTATTTTTCTTGCTTCCTTAACACAGGAGGCAAGGTGGAAAGGACAGAAGAAGGGTCTTCATTTGAAAATTTAAATTAAAAGCAAATCCTATAAAGCAAGTAAGACAATTCCTACCCTAGAAAAGTTTACATTATCATGGGGCAAGAGAGCAAATAAATCAGAGTTGGAAAGAAGGGGAAATCAACAGGGGAATTGCTGAACAAGTTGTGGTATACAATTGTGATAGGATACTTTTGTGCTATCAGAAATGATGCAAACAAGATGGTTTCAGAAAAACCTGGGAGCGTTATATGAACTGATACAAAATGAATTGAGCAGAACCAGGAGAATATTATACATGTCAACAGAAATATTGTAATGATGATCAACTGTGAAAGACTTGGCTACTCTGATCAATATAATGACCCAAGACACCATCCACCTCCAGAGAGAGAACTGATGAACCCTGAGGACTCACTGAAACGTATTTTTTTACTTTATTCCCTTGCTTGCTTGTTTGTATTTCAACATGACTAATATGGAAATGTTTTGTGTTACTTCACGGATATAACTGATATATTGCTTGTCCTTTCAATGGGTGGAGGAGTGGGAGAGAATTTGGAATTCAAAATTTAAAAACATGGATGTTAAAAATAAATGTAGAAATGTTTTGTGACTGCACATGTATGATCTATACATGTTTATCAATGAAGAGCAGAGGGAAGGAGGGAAGTAGAGAATTTGGAACTTGAAAATTTTTAAAAACATGTTAAAAATAGTTTTTACATGTAATTGGGGTAAAGAAAATATTAAATTTAAAAATAAATGAATGAATGGATAAATAAATGGCCAAAATAAAGTCTTAAAAAAAAAAGAAAGTGGTATGGAGGTCTGGGCTCCAGCCAGATGAAGCAAATCTTATCTATCAGAAATGAAAGACACAGGGGTGGAGGCCAGGTTTGCAGTGGGGAGGAGGTAGAGATGACTGTCAGAGTAGAGGGGGGTCAGCGACGCTTGCCATCAAGGAGCTTTTATTCAAAGGGAGGAAACAACATGCAAGTAATCATGCACATATAAAATATAGAGTGTATTATACTGGATAGAGCATTAGCCTTGGATGAGGAAAGCCTGGATCTGACACATATTGGCTGTGTGACCTTGAGTAAATTATTTATTCTCTCAGTGTCTCAGAAAACTCTGTGGAGGCAATTTTGGCCCTGGAAATGTTCCACACTCAGTAAAATGAAATCCAGATTAAAAAAAAGAAAAGAAAAAACTTTCTCCCTTGATTTTGCTGCTTCTGTTTATTTGTTCACACTATTCCCTATACCTAGAATGCCTTCTTTTCTCCTGCTGATTTCCTATCCCTCCTTTAGAGTAGGGTGGCTTAAATTCTACATTCCCAGGAAGTTTTCCTGAGTTAGTAATGAACTTCCCCTTCACTCCTCATAGCATTTTGCTTTGCAATTCTCTGAAACACTTATGTCAATCAACAAATCAGTTCTTAAACATTTATTAAGCACCTGCTATGTGCCATATTCTTTTCTAGGCCCTGGGAATGCAAGTACCAAAAAAGGAATCAGAAAAGCTTATGTTGTGATGGGGAAGATGACTAGACATGGGGGCATAGGCAGAATAAATATGAAGAGAATATGTGCAGAGTAGTTTGGGGGGAAGGGTACTAGCAGTCAGAGGGAGCAGGGATTAGAGGGAATTTTCTCTTGAAGGAAAAGGAGTCAGTGAATCAGGTATAAGGAAGGAGTGCGTTTCGTCCAGGCATTGAGTACAGGTGGATGGATGGATAGATGAATGGATGAATGGATGGATGGGTGGATGGATGGATGGATAGATGGATGAATGGATGGGTGAGTGGATGGATGGATGAATGGGTAGGTGGATGGATGGATGGATGCATGGATGGGTGGATGGATGGATGGATGCATGGATGGGTGGGTGAATGGATGGATGGATGGATGGATGGATGGATGGATGGATGGATGGATGAATGGATGGATGGATGGGTGAATGGATGGATGGAGGGGTGGATGGATAGGTGGATGGATGGATGGATGGATGGTTGGATGGATGGATGGATGGATGGATGGATGGATGGATGGATGGATGGGTGAATGGATAAAGAATTATGTCAAAAATCAGTTCTCAAGTCATTTGGGAGTTTAGGGAGTTTGCAATGAGTTGGGATGTTTGTGAGTGTCCTTCACACTCCTACAGGACTTATTTACCCGTCCCAAATTTCTCTTCCCACCTCCAGTATTGTATTTCTGACTACCCTATTTAGTCACATAGACTGTGAACTCCTTGACAGCAGACTTCTTTTGCCTTTACTGACTTCATATTAGTGCTCTTGGCATCATAGCACACTGCCCACCATTAGCCAACAAGACTGCTCACAGAATATTTCCTTATCACCAAGCCAACAGAGCCCCATTACTGCTGTCAAGGGAAAAGTCCTGAGCAAAATTCTGGTGCAATACTGTAATCAGATGACATCAGCATGTGGTCTTTAAAAGCCAAATCTGGTTCATTTGCACATTGATTGCATTGATCTTTTCTGACAATTTCTAATATTGTTTCAGTCTGTTCAATATTGAAGCAAATCTTGCCTTTAATATCAGCAATTTCTAGAGTGCCCCTTAGCCATCTGCAGAATTACCACCATGTAGGCATAATTCAAATACCTTGCCTTTATATATGGAAATCTCTTCACCCTATCCTTCCAACCTTTTCTTTGGTAGCATACATTCATAAACTGAAAACAACTTTATTTTTTGGTGGCCTCAATCTGAATATAATCATGGCATCACAAAGGCTGGGAGGGAATTTTTCCAGATGAGGAAGCTGAGAGACCCTCCCTGCTGAATCATCATTTATCCAAGGTTGCAAAGATTTTTTTAAAAAGCATTTTTGTTACTATCTTTTGTTTTGACATCTTCATGAATTTGTAAGCTAGATTGATCAGTTCTTTTTGTATCCCTCTCAGTTAGCCCAGTACCTGGCACAAAAGTGGCTTAATTGTCTAAGCTTTGAATGGCTAAAAAAGAAAAAACAGCTCAGCAAAGCCAAGAAACAGGACTATGTCTGATGCCATAGGTAAGTGTGGCAGCATGCCCACAACCCTACATCTTTTTTTTTGGGGGGGGGGGCGCCAAATTAGCTACATATTAAATAGAATAGGCTGGTCACCAGTGCAAGTGTTCAGTCCAGCACATTTACTAACATCAAGCTTAAACCAAAACTCTAGCTTTCCTCCCAACATAGCCTATTTTGGGGTTTGGGTCTCCAGCATTTAGCCTCCATGGACTCCATGAACGCTCCTTTAGGGTCAGGGCCAATCCCCTTCAGACTTCATCTCGATTTTGGTCTTTATCTGTAGGCCCTGGAGAAATAGAAGCTCGCTCCTGGAGAGCAGACCCCGTAACCTCAGCACTTACTAAACGACCATGCATTTAGTAGGCACTTTTTAAAAGGGGATGGTGAAGTGCCGATTTTTAAATGTCAGCAGGGAACCAAACGGATAAGAGGGAGTGCATCTGTGCCTTGGGGCCATTTCCTATCAGGTTGTACCCCTTTAGACCCAGGCCCCCCATTATTGCCTAAACTGACATGCCTCATGGGCACCCTCTGCCTGGTGGACCACTTAGCCACCCTCCATTTGAGGGCACCCAAACCAGCTGAACTTCCCAGGACCTTGTCACCACTCCCAGGTACCTTTCTTCTTCCCTCTCCTATCTCCTCCAAACCAAACCCCATGACTTTTCAGTTTCCTTTTGTAAATTGTCTTCCCCCGTTGGTCCTTGAGAACAGCAACTCTATTCATAACTTTGCCCAGTGCCTGGTACATAACAGGTATTTAATGGGGAAAATGGGAGAGTCTGACTCCACGGCATCTCTTCCCCACCTCCCATTTCTACCAGTATAATCTTTACCAAGATTGTTACAAAGGGCTCGCACCAGCCCCATCTAGTGGGGTGATGCATTTCTTCTCACAAAGCAAAGGGCTTCAGGGCCAAATATTCTTGTTACCAGTCAAGGCCCTTAACACTTTGCAATGTTTCTACCATATGGCATAATGAAAAACTGAACATGATATTGCATTTTTTTGTGGATCACTGTTATTTGCATGAGTCACTAGGCATCAATCCAGTTTTATAACCCTATCACAAGAACTGGTATGATGGTAATGAAAAAACACCAAAGTGCAATGGGTACACAAATTCATTGGTTAAGAGAAACATAAAGGTGGTTCATACATAACCTGCAAACTGGCAAAAAAAAAAAACAAACCAGTCAATATTTGGACACATGGGAAGATTGGTCCATTAAACACATGCTTAGCGAATCCCAACTGGTTCAATTTTTCTGAAGATCAATATGCAATTACAACAAAAAAAATAAGACTAGAATATGGCAACAGCAGTGACAGGGATGGATCCCAAGAAAGTCAGTCAAAAATAAAGTTTCAGTATACTACTCCACCATAATACTATTTCTATTTCTCAGAAGAACTCTCATCAACTGGGTAATAGCTGAAAATTCTTAGCAGACCAGTAACACATACTGTACAATATAATCAATGAGGATTCAGTGAAACATTAGCTATGCAAAACGAAGTAAGCCAAACTTCCTCCCAAAGTGCATGTCAACATCAATATAAAATAAAAAAATTAATAAGGCAACCGAATTAAAGACCCTGCCGAACATTAAAAGAAAACCTCACCTCACGAGAGGAAAGTAGCACCTACAGCACATCAGAAAAACAGTTGTGTTCCTAAGGAGAGCTCTTTGGCCATGGACAGAACACTGGCCTCAGAGTCCTGAAGAATCATGGGTCTGGTTGGGGGGAGATCAAAGTGGAATGCAGGTAGTTGGTTAATTAGTGCGGGTGAGGGAAGCATGTCTAACAATGAGCTCTACCATCCAAGAAGTTAGCCCTGGCAGGCTGTCATGTCAAGGCTACTGGCGTAGTAATGGAAACACAGCACAGCTAGGAAGGCTTCAAGGCATCATGTGACAGAGGCAGCCTACTAAAAGTACCATAACAGAGGTTTGGAGACAAAGGGAAAGACCTCAAACCTTCCTCCCTTTACTTAGGCTTAGGTTACAGAAGCCTCATTGAGGGGGTGATTTTTAAGATAAAATCATGTGGTAAAACCAAAGCACCCAATCACCAAATGAACGGACATTGGAGATGGGTCTTCTCCACCAAGGCACTTAAGGTTCTCAATGGAAACAACAGCTAGAGAATGAACTGAAAGCCATTTTAAGACTATCAACAGGAAGAGAGCAGAGGCCCACGTGTTTTATCTCCACAACCCGAAGCCTATGTCAACAGTATTTTCATGCTCCTGAGGGACAACCACACCTGTTCAGAACAAGGAGAACAACCTGCTCCCAGGACTCCTCCCCCAGACAGACTGGCTTTTTAATCCCTCTCCAGCTCTGTACCGGTGACCCAAGACAATGTCACACAGCTATTTTGTATTATTTTATTCAAAGTTCTCAGAGGCTCTTTACTTTTTCTTCTCAACATCTTGCTCTGCAGCCTCCTTGGCTCGTTTTGCCCGGATTCCAAAGAGACGGGCATTGGCCCGGGCCATTCGAAGACTAGCAAATGCCTTGAAATTCTTCTCGTCTTCAGTAATGACACGAGCTTTCTCTTTCTTGTAGACCTGAAGGGGCAGAAAGACCTCTTCTTATCTCACAGGACATTATTTCCATCTGGATTCCCCTACAACCTGACAGTTGGCCTGTCTCCAGCAGCAGACCTTACTAGGTACTCTTGGATTTGAATTGTTACTAACAATTTTAACAAAAGAGTCAACTCTGTCCAGAGACCAACAAGGAGTTGATTGAACAACATGAGAATCGAAAACAAGTTTGAGGAAAGCCCCAAGGTACCTACAGAAGAGTTACTAAAATCAGGCTAGTAAAATGCTGTTTGAGACTAGTAAAAAAAAAAAATACAAAAACATACACTGCATTATCTTATAGAGAAACTTACATCCTGGTATAAATAATTCTTTCCAACTAAAGAAAATTTTCAATTATACCTTCTGTGTTTACCAATTCCACCTCCCTCCAGCCCACTACATTAAAGTTGCATCACAGATGCAACATGATGTAGGGCCAATTCCAGGGTTGGGAAGAGTAATTAAATTGGACCCAAGGGAAATAGAGATTTCTCCTTCCTAAGCATTCAAGGTTAAACTTCCAAAGATCACCCTCCCCCATCCCCCCCCCAGAGATAGGAGAAGTCCAGTCTTTCCCTCTTCCATCTCCTCAGAAGAAATCCCAGTTAGAGTCATGTGGGCAGTGACCCACTTCTGCTCATGAATTAGTTCACTTACATTTCTGATGGGCATAACTGGTCCTGTAAGCTGAGTTGCCAATTTGAGTTCTTCAGCCTGTAAGAAGAAAATAAATTTTCAGTGTTTTGCCTACAATTAGTGACACTATCTCAAATATACACAGACCAAGGAGTTTCTGTCACTACTGTCTTTGTTTAGATCTGGAAGGAAAGGGAAAAATTTGAGAGAACCTGTCATATGCAAGCAGTAATGCCATGTTGGTTAAGGCTAAAGATTAAAATACATTACCATTAAGCAGAATTCTAGGTCTTGTTCAAAAATGAGAGACAATTTTACAAACTGTTGTAGACCTCCATAACCTCAAATGGTAGACTAACATTCACTCAGCTGGTGCTTTAGTGTTTGTCCTTTCTATCTGAGGCAGGCGAAGGAGAATATACTCCTGAATTCAAATGTTTACTAATATCAGCACAGGTACCCTCAAATATCTTAGAAAGTTTTTGTAGAGTGCTCTATACTTTTTACATCCAATGAATTTCTGTGTTAACATTTATGTGATGGTATTCTACGATGTTTTTTGAAGGAGATCCATCAGTGCTGTTATCAGTGTCTCGTAAAATAGCACAGAAACTTTCATGAACTTGAGATGAACTGGTTTTACCATTCATCAGAATGAACAATTTTAGTAGACTAAGTTTCTACTTCTGTAGACGGACAACCATCCTCCCGATCATTTAAGTTGCAAACTCAGGTGTCACCATGGCACCTCCCTTTCACCCCTCCATATCCAATCTCTTGTTGCCAAGTCTTGTTGATTCTACTTTGATTTTCAACCATCCCAAGATGTCACCTACACCCCATAAAGATTAAGTGCTGCTCACACCCTGTGACTTCTACATCCTACAGAAAGGGGCCAGGCTACACCCCATAAAGATTAAGTGCTGCTCACTTCTACATCCTACAGAAAGGGGCCAGGCTGTAACAGTCATCAGATGGAAAAGGGTTCGAATGTACATTCATCAGAGGCAGCGCAGAGATTCCGGAGACCATGTCATCATTTGATGGTGCAAAGGTCCTCATGCTCTCATTCAAGCTACCCATCAGTTGCCTTACCTCCCTCCAATCAACTCCAGCACCCCCATCCCATGAAGCTAAGACTGAGTGCCATTGGCCTCTTGTTCCTCAAGTCAGTCACTTTTACTTGCTTTCCTCCGTGCCAAGAATTCTTCCCCCAACCCCCTTTTTCTCTACCTCGAAGTCTCAGCCACTTTCCATAAGAAGTCTTTGCTGGTCAGCCCTACTCTACATCAGTACCTTTCCTCTGCTGATTATTTCCAACCTACCCTGCACGTAGCTTGTCTGTATCATTTTCTCACTGTCTACCCCATTAGACTACGAGCTCCTTGAAAGCAGGGACGATTTTTTGCCTTTCATGTAACCTTATTTAGTACGGTGGCTAACACACAGTAGATGTTTAATAAAAATGCCTACTAACAAAACTGAAGTGAATAAAATGAGTTGACCATCAGTCCTCTGCACATAAAGGACCCGTGCCATCTATGCCGTGTACTACACTTACGGAGCTATCTCCCTTCTTGGGTGCAGATGGTTTCCTTGGGAAGAGTATCAGTTTGGAACGATATTCTTTCAGCCGCTGCACATTTGCCTGGAGAGACTCTGTAGACTTATTTCGGCGACGAGGGTCCACGGAGATACCAATGGTCCGTGCCACTTTTTTATGGATACCAGCCACCTACACCCCAAAAAGATAAATATTAAGTGCTGCTCACACCCCATAACTTCTACATCCTACAGAAAGGGACCAGGCTGTAACAGTCATCAGATGGAAAAGGGTTCAAATGTACATTCATCAGAGGCAGTACAGAGATTCCGGAGACAATGTCATCATTTGACCAGCGCAGAAACAAGTACTATGCGGTGTCTAGTTAAAACTTAAGGTTTCCATTTAACTTACCCGAAGCTCTTCCAAGCTGAACCCTCTACCAGCACGTACTTTGGTGTGGTAGCGGACCGTAGGGCACCTCACGATGGGACGGATAGGACCAGATGCAGGGCGAGGAGCGATTCGACGGGCTTTTGCTTGACGAGCCTTTCGCCTATTCAATGAGACTCAGGAATTATCTTCCTATCCCTGCTTGAGGATCAGCCCAGGGATAAGGTAACAACAATAAAGAGATGTCTTCTAGACATTTTGGACACCCCAAACGTTAAATGCTATCACAAGCCTGCAACTCCTCGGTCACAACAGTCATCAGATGGAAAAGGGTTCAAATATCCTTTCATCAGAGGCAGTACAGAGATTCCGGAGAAAATGTCATCATTTGACTGTGAGATCAAGTTTCTTCTAAGATATCTAACTTCTGGTCCAGTCTCATAGACATGTTAATCTCATGCAAAATACACACTATAGCCCAATTCAACCAAAATAAAAATGCCACCATAAAAATTAAATATGACTAGAAGACCAAGAGATATGCTCCCCACTTTTAGTGGAGACAAGGGTAAAGGGGGTGCCCTAAGTCCTGCCCTTCTGAACCAGAATCAGAGCACTAAGGCTTTGTCTAAAATTCTTATTTCAGATGAAGAAACCAAGGACTAGGAGGTGACTTCAAACAGAAAAGCAATGAACCAAGTAAAACCTCTCATATTACTTACCTTCTAATCTTCCTGGCTGGCTGGTTAAACCATGTAGCAACTCGTCTTTGCCAGTCTTTGTGGAAATGGGGCTTCAGAATCATGCCATTTCGGCTGGGCGCCATGGCTGCTTAGGGCCCTGCAGACAAGCAGTAACACCGCACATTATAAATATATAAACCTAGCCAGCAATTTCATGGTTACTTTATACTGCACTTACCCATTTTCATGATATACTCTATAACCTGCTTTAATGATCAATTCAATAAATACTTCCTAGGTACCTTTGTACAAGCTGATGTGTTAGATGCTACAGTCTGATCTCATGATCTTATTTTGGGGGAGAAGAGACTGCTGAACCTACAAGGTACAAAAATAAAGCAGTGCTAGTAATAAAGACCTGGACAACCTGAGATAATATAGGGGGAGGATAACGAGAAGGAACTAGGAATATTTTTATCCTTTAAGAAAAGCAAAAATTAAAAGTTACAATTTATACTTATATAGCACTTGCACGTTTACAAACAAGGTGTTTTAAATACATACTTCTGAACCCTCACAGCAAGTCTGTAACCTGTAAGGTAGGGGCTATTATCCTCATTTTCAGGAAAATAACGAGAAGGGATTAAGACCCAAACTAAGGTGTCTGGCATAATGGTGTAAAGATGGGATAGCTGCAAGATTTTTAGAACTCTGAACTTAGATATGAAGAAAAATCATGGACAGAATATGGAGTTGCAAAAGTGAGTAATTAGAAGTAGCTGAGGTCCTGGGTATAATAGGAAAGCTAAAAAGAAGACGTTAGTATTAGCATTACTGGGATGGGCAGAAAGCATTTGGAGATAGATTGGAGCCCAAGAAAAGATTCGGGATTATCTGCATGAAGGTAAGTGAAACTAGAAGCTGAGGGGAACATTAAAACAAGCAGAAAAACTAGGAGTAAGTAGTTGCAGTAAAATTGAAAATGGTGCATAGATCCTATATTTCACCCGTATCTTTGGATTTTATCTGTTTCCCCTTCGCCTTAGCCCACAATCCAACTGTTTCGCCAGCCCACACACGTATCTTTTCCCCTCCTTATCTCACTCCTCCATTTTTTTTGGAACTGCCGTGATTCCCGAACTGGGCTATCTGTTACAGAGGAGGAAATTAAAGTTGGGGCCTTCAGTGACTTGCTCAGGGTCCCAAAGCCAATAAATATGGGGCAGAATTGGAGCGCTCTACCCCATTACGTTCATGAATGAAAACAAAGTCATTAAGAGTTTGCAGTGTACAAAGGGCACACGGTACCTCCATCCAGCCTCCAAGTGTAAAGATAAATGTTCCCAAAGCAGGATCTAAAATCCCTGCTGCTTACAAGCTCCTCCGGCCAGCAAGGCCCCACAGCTGGAACGCTGTGCAATGTCATCTTCCCCCTTCCCCAAATTACTCTGTATGTGATCCCGAAGGAGGGATGGCTTTTGTCTTCAAGCCTTTAGGACTGCACCGCATGGTAGACGTAAGGACAACTTAACGTCCGTTCAACCGAATGCCGGGAACCAGGTCAGACAGGGCTGGAAAGGCCCCAGCCCGGCCACGCTGACCGGCCCGCGGCTCCCCGCCCGCAGGGCCCCGCTCCCCGGCCTCGCAGCGCCCTACCGAGCCCCCCCCCCCCACCAAGCTCGGACCCACGCCTCGCCCGATCTCCCCAAGCAGCCGGGGCGGGGGGCCTGCAGGGGCCGGGCCCTTCCCAGCCTTCCCCTTCACCAGCCCCAGAAACCTCTGCTATGTCCCAGGGCCCGAGGATCTTGGCGCCGCCCTCCGAGCTGCAGAAGCCGCGGCCTGCTTCTGGGAGGCGGCGGAGCTCGAAATCGGGCTCCCCTGACGCGGCGCCTCTCGCCACCCGCGCCTCGGAACAACGTGCTACAAGACCTGCCGCCGGCCGCCTGGGTCTCCCGCGGGGAAGCCACGGTCCCGCCAGCCTCAGGCGGGCTAGGCCAGGCCGAGGCCTCGGGAGGCCCTGCGCCGCGCGTCCGGAGGGGAAGCGAAGGACCCATGGCAGGGCTCTCGTGGGCCTCACTGCCCAGGTCCAGGCCCACCGCTGCCGTCCAGGTCGAGAAAGGGGCCAGATAACTCAACCCGGGGACGGATGGCAGCGGATGGCCTCGGCCACGAATCCCACTTACCTCCTCACGGGCACCTCAGCCGATCGGAAAGGAAAGCAGCGTCCCGAAGCACGCTGGGATAGCGATGATTTCAGCCTATCAGAGTCCCCGACGCTTTCCAGCCAATCGGAGCTATAAGTGGAGGCGGAAACGCGCAACAGGGGCAAAGGGGTTCTGCAGCCTACAGGATAAACTAATTTTTCCCTTCACAAAGATGGCGCCAACCTTAAAGGTACATGACTTCATTTTTCTCCACGACCGACCGCAGCAATAAAACTTGAAATGACCGAAGTAATTTGGTTAGCGTTATTTCCTGTTGATTGTACCTTGCAGATGCGAAAAACCAAATTCTTTATTTGGAATGTGTCCTTTTCTGGATTAAAAACTGTAACAAACTAGTGAAAAGAACTCTGTACTAAGGCAGGAGACTTGTTTCCTTGGCGGCAGTAATCAATTTCATTCCTGCGCTCGCCCGGTAATTCAGTGTCATTGAAGCTGTCACCCACTCTTTTCTCACCTGTCAGCTACGGATCCAATGGGAAACAAGCTCTGCTGGCTTGGGGACCCCCCATGGTGAACTTTGGGGGGCAGTAGTGGTGACTGTAGACAGAGGTGCGCACAAGGTGGATTACTTGGGTTTGGCGCTTACCTGTGTTCATCTAGAGCTCCGCCGGTGACCTCATCGGCTCCCCTGCATTCAGTTATCATCCCTAGGAGGAGGAGCCTTAAGTCCACTCACACAAAGCCAAGCGTTCTGCTGACCACCAATCTTGCATCTCCAACTGCCCATTATAAACCTCGTACGTAAGGTGGGTTTTAGTGGCATAATGTGAATTTTTGTTACTGTTTCTTAGAGTTCAGTTTCCCAGGATCCATAGCCATAACAATCTCTTGTTCCCAGATAACAGAGTTCCCACAATTATGGCTCAAAGCATCTCTACCACACTTGTGCAGTTATATAATGATAAATTATATCAACATCTACTGCAGCTGCCCAGTGAGATATAGGGATTAGGAAATGCTGTAGGAGTTGTGCCCCCGTTATCAGCAATCCCCTTCTGAGAAAACTGGATTAGAATAAAGCTGATTATGAACCGTTTTTCAGTGTCTTCCCTGTCTAACCAGATCAAGAGTGAACCTGCCCTAGCAGCCCTCCTGTGAGCTGTATTTTATCCATCTTACAAACCTCAAACTGAATGTTCCACAACAGGTCCAGAACTGAGCTCATTCTTTTCCTCTTCCTCATCACTGTTGTCTTCTTGCTGTAGAGGGTACCTACCATGCCAGTCATAAAGGCTCATTCTCAAATCCTCTCTTCTCTCACCCTTTCACCTCCCTCCTGGCTGCCACATCCAATCTGTGGCCAAGATCCATCATTTTCTCCTAACTTCTCTCCAATATGCCCTTTTCTCCTCTGGTCTTGCCACCTCAATGCAGGTACCAGCTCACCTCACCCTTCCTCTACTGCAATAACCTGCTGGTAGTCTGAAAGGGGAAGGACTAAATAGGCTAGAGGTCCTAATTCCACTCAAGTCAAGAGGTTTTTATGAATGGAGGACCCTGTGCTGATAAGGATACAAAGAAAGACAAAGAAGTTCACAATCTAATGGGGGAAATATGAAAATAATTATGAACAGACAAGCAGCCTGTATCAGATTGCTTGTTGTCTTGAGAAAAGAGGAAGAAAAAAATTTGCAACTCAAAATCTTATGAGTGAATGATGACAACTAAAATTAATTAATTTTTAAAAGGTATATACAGAGTAAATTGAAGATAACCACAGAGGAATGGTGCTAGCATTAAAAGGTACTCAACAAAGACTTCTTTTAGAAGGTAGAATGTTAGCAGTCTTTGAGGGAATCCAGAGAAGCCAGGAGTCAGAGATGAGGAGGGAGAGCATTCCAGGCCTGGGGGGATAGCCAAGGAAAATGCCTGGAAGCAGATAAAGCCTCTTGTGTGAGGCCCAAAAAGCAGGCTGGTATCCCTGGATCAAAGGATACTTGGAGGGGGGTAAAGGTGTAAGAAGACTAGAAAGGAGGGGGAGGCAGGTTATGAAGGCCTTTAAAAGCCAAAAGGTGAATTTTATCTTTGATCCGGGGAGAAAAAAGGAGCCACTGGATTTGACTGAATGGAGTATATTTGTATATCATGTTCAGATCTATGCTTTGGTGGATAAGTGGAGAATGGACTAGAGTGGGCAGAAATTTTGATGGATAAGTGGAGAATGGACTAGAGCGGGCAGAGATTTGTGGCAAGGAAACCTTGACTCCTCATTTTCATTTCTTATGAACGAGTTGCTAAATATGCTGTATTATCAGTGTCAAAGGAGGGAAGATAATACAGCATATTTAGCAACCAGTTCATAAGAAATGAAAATGAGGAGTCAAGGTTTAGACTGGGGGGAGAGTAGTGCCCTAAGTAGATCTATGATCCTATAATACTTATTATAAAATTCAATAGCTTTTTTAGTCATTGCCCTTGACCTCTCTGAATCTAGCACTGCTCAAATCCTCCCTCATCCCCCAACCCTTTCTTAATATTCTCTCCCCTTCTGGCTTCCAGAACACTGTACTCTTATAATTCTTCTTAGCTCTTTGAGCACTTTGCTGAAAATGTTGCCTTATTATACTTTCTTCTCTTTAAATGTGGACACCCTCCAAGACTGTCTTTCCCCCTCTTTTTTTTCTACATACTTCACCTTAGTGAAATGAGATGATTAGATATCTTCTTTCATGGTTTCAATTGCTGCTCTCCAAAATGGTTACATCAGTTTACAACTCCACCAACAGTACATTAGTGTCCCAATTTTCATACATCCCCTCCAATATTTATCATTTTCCTTTTCTGTCATATTAGCCAATCTGATAGCTTGAGTGGTTTTAATTTGCATTTCTCTAATCAGTAGTAATTTAGAGCATTTTTGTCATATGACTATAGTTAGCTTTTATTTCTTTGTCTGAATACTGCCAGTTCATATCTTTTGACCATTTATCAATTGGGGAATAACTTGTATTCTTATAAATTTGACTCATTTCTCTATAGAAATGAGGCCTTTATCAGAGATACTTGCTGCAAAAATTTTTTCCCAGTTTTCTTCTTTCTTTATAATTTTGGTTTCATTTGTGCAAAAGCTTTTTAATTTTTATATGATAAAAATTATCTATTTTACATTTCATCATGCTTCTACATCTTGTTTGGTCCTAAATCCTTCCCTTATTCATAAATCTGACAGGTAAATTATTCCATGCTCTCCTAATTTATGGTATCATCCTTTAAGTGTAAATAATGTGCCCATTTTGACCTTATTTTGGAAAACAGTGTGAAATGTTGGTCTAGACTTAGGTTCTGTCACACTGCAAAATAATATTTTTAAAAGCATAAAATACATGAAATCACAAAAGAAATGAATATATGTGTGTATATGTATACATATATGTGTGTATACACACACACGCACAAAACACAAAATTCATTGATACCAGGTTAATAGCTACCCCAAGGCAACTCAATGATCCAAGACAACTCTCCCAGACTCACAATGAAAAACGCTATCTCCAGAGAAAAATCTAATGGTGTCTCAATACACACTGAATCACACTTTTTTTAACTTCATTTTTCTTGAGTTTTTAAAATTATTTTCTTTCACAGCATGACTAATATGAATATGAAAAAAAAAGAATTGCCACCCCAAAACATTGAGGGAAATGCAAAAATAATGAGTTATTAGTATCTGTCCTGGAGGTCTTAATCTAAGAGGAGGCTTGCATTTCTAAATCACACGTTGGGACTATTGTAATGGCTTCCTATTCTTTCAGTCTGTCCCCTCTCATACTTTCTCTAAACAAAAACCTTCAAGGAATCCCCCACTGCCTAGTGAGTAAAATGTATACTTCTTTTCCTGACACTTATGGCCTCCCACAATCAGGCTCCAACCTACTTTTTCAAGGTTATCTCAACTTTCCTCTTTGCTACATCTAGTCAAACCCAGTCACTCCTATATCCTCATCATGTCCATCCTTCACCCATCCCTGTGCCTTGGGTCATATCACACTGTCCCCTCCTCTCTCATCCCCAACCTTAATTATCTTCCCAGGTGAAATTCTTCCCCTCCACGTTCAGTTCAGAATCTATCTCCTTCAAACTGTGATTGATCCTCAATATTCTCCTAGTACTCTATTTAAATCTCTTCTTCATACTGATTCCACTCTGGCCCATATTCATTGTGTACATCTCAGCTCTGTAAGATTATACTCTAGTAAGGCCTGACTCTGAGCTAAGACTTACCGAGCTAGTTCCAGACATTCTTCAGAAGCACCTGGAGAACACGGCTGACTGCAAGCACTCCCAGATACATGCAGCATACAGCCCAGAGCTGTCCTTTGGGAAACCACAGAAAGCCCCTGAGTGGGGGGTGGAGCACATACAAAGGATGTGCACATTCCCAGGAGAACATAAGTAGCCTGAAGGTAGAGACTTTCATTTTTGTTCCTGTCAAATTAATTCTTAGGAAATTCAAGTCTGACCTTGTCAACTCTCCTATTCAATAAACTCCAGGGATCACCATGACCTCCAGGATCAAATATAAAATCCTGTTTGACTTTGAAAGTCCTTCCTAACTTGCCTCCTCCCTCCCCTCCACACCTCTCCAGTCTTCTTACACCTGATGCTCCTCTATGTACTTTGCCACCCAGTGACAATGGTCTCCTTGCCTTTCCTCACACAAGACACTCCATCACCTCACTGAGTATTCTCCCTGTCGGTCCAGCATACCTGGAATGCTCTCCCACCACATCTCTGTCCCTTGGCTTCCTTGAAGCCTCTGTCTTTATTTCTGTCCCCAGGGCTTCCCACAGTTTTTGGCAAAGCTGAGCTGACTTGAGCCAACTACAGAGGCAGCTAGGTGGCGTAGGAGATTAAGTGTTGGCTGTAGAGTCTGAAGTTTGTCTCAGACAAATAGCTGTGTATCCCTGGGCAAGCCATCCTGAATTCATAGTCCTCAGCCCCAGTTCGCCCCTCTGTAAATCAGAGACAGTACCCACCTCACCAGGATACTATGAATAACATATGGGAACATCTTCTCAGTAAATATATTCTGCCAATGCAGAATGGGACTGAGAGATAACCTAAGGAAAATGCTTTGCCAATCTTAAAAGTCTTCCACAAAGATGAGCTATCATTCTGGTACATCACACGAAGCAAAAGCCCAGGACAGGTTGAATTAAAGTGTTTTGATTTGAGGGCAGAGATGGTTTTATTTCATTGCCATATCTGTAGTGCCTTGAGCAGGCACCAAGCACTCAGCCCTTTACCAATTTAAGGCCTAAAACAAAAGAAGCTTGGAGGCATCAAAGTCTGACCCATAAGACCACTCAGTCCCTCTTTGCCTTGGCAAAGTATATTTACTCAGAAGACATTCCCTATGCTAATGATATCACAGAAACGATACAAAAAAGTTACTGCCCAATGCATATTTTTGGCTATGGGCTTCAGGTTGCTACAAATAATTTGGTGAATTATTACGGGATAAAACTTAGGAACTCCTTTCTTTACTTTAGAAACCACTTCCAAACACCTACTTATATTCCTTCTTGGTTCTTTTACACTTAAATGTGGAACATTCAGCACTTTCCTAATACTTACAATCTTCTTTAAAGGGAAAAGTGTGGTATAATTTTTTTTTTAAAGTTAAAATGTCTCACATTCTTGACACCTGCCATTGTGACCCCAAATAAGCCCGTGCCCAACATCTTAATTTCTAATGAGCCAGTTATACATGTACAGTCATCTTGATACCACTTCTGAAGACCAATCTTTAAATGATCTGCGTTGCTTGAAAAATGTTTCGTTTTGAAAATGTCATGCCACTCAGCAGTACAAATGATACACTGCTGCCTCGTTTATACCCCAAGGCCCTCAGTTAAGACACATGTCCTCTGAATGTATTTTTATAGGGCTGAAGTCACAATAAATGTTCAAAGGATCAAGGTGATCAATTTATTTATAGACTTTTCAAGAAGTTGTAACACATACATCCCTTTAATCTTCTAAGCACAAGTAAGCATGTCAGGTCAAAGGAAGATCAATTCACAAATACTTTTCTGTATATTCAGGTTTTTTGGGGGGAAGGCAAGGAAATTGGGGTTAAGTGACTTGCCCAAGTGTTGTGTCTGAGGTCCGGATTTGAACTCAGGTCCTCCTGATTCCAGGGCCGGTGTTCTATTTGCTTCTCCACCCAGCTGCCTCTGTAGATTTATTTTTAAGTCATCTGGAGAGCAAGACCTGTCTTTTGCCTTTCTTATGTCCCAAGCACTGACCCAAATACACTGTAAATGTTGACTTGCTGACTTGTCATTTTGCTTAACTGGACTATACTTTTTTGATATGCTTTGCTAAAATTTATCATAAAAAAAAGTAAAATTCAGTAAAGATCCCTTCTTTAGAAAAACGAACAAAGGTATGATAATTTGAGGACAAAGAAAACACAACTTTACCAACGCTGTGCATACCGACACAAGATGACTACCTAATCCCACCTTCCTGGGCCACTGTCCTTTATTAGAGCTGCCAGTTTTGGGCGTACTTTACTAAACTATCAATGGCTGGCAATTGCTTGTTGTTGTTATACCCAGTGCATTTTAGTTTTAAGTAACCCCAGCCTTTGGTCTTTTCAAAGGCAGGCAAATCAATTCTATTCCACTGATCAAACATTTTTAAAGCACCTACTTTGTGCAAGACATTGGGATACAAAGGTTAAGAAAAGAAATAGTGCCTTCCTTTAGGCCAATTATAATCTGTACTCTGGCAATGTAGTTGGTATTAAGAGTTAAGTATACAACACAGTGATCTATAAACACAAAGAAGAGATTGTGACCAAACTTGAGGAGGGAAAGGGCACTTTTAGTTGGAAAGATTTCCTCGAGGTGGTGCCTGGACTGGGTCTAGAAGGAAGAGGATTTAAACTGGTAGAGATGAAGGGAGGGGGAGAATTGAGAGAGGAGGAGGATTGGATGGGGGGCGGGGATCATCTCTGACAATGCAGGTCTGTGGCCAAGGCCTCAACGAGGTGGTCCAGCTTGGCTAGAATGTGGATTTTGTAAAGGGTGACTACAAAATAAAAATTAAAGTTACACTAAGGAGTTGGTATTTCATCATAGAGGAAGCCTGGAGCCACTGAAGCCTTCAAACTTTGGCATACAGGTATTGTGTTGTTTCTGTTGAAAACTATCAAGTTCTTTTGGAGTTCAGTAATGAGTCCCCATCCTGCGCTATCCCAACAGCCTCTTTCGTACCCATTCTCCACAAAGGTGCCCTGTCCATTGGACCCAGGTAGGTCATCACTCATGACAACCTTCAGCAGTTCTTCCAATGGCCCCTGCTTGGCACGTCAAGTCATTCACCAGCTGACTCCAGGAGACTTTCCAGGCTCATTTCATACACACCCGCTGGACATGAGCCAAACTGAATGACTCGCTGTTTTCTATACTTGCCTCTACACCCTTTGCACAGGCAGTCCCTCAGGTGTAGGTCATGCCTAGACTCCTCACCCTCATTTCTGCTCCTTAGAATCCCTCTTGTTCATCAAGATGAATTCATGGTCAACCTCCAACAAGATTTTCTGGGTCCCCTAAGTCACTCTTTCTTCAAATTATCAAGCTGTTATTTTCATGTTGCATTGCTTCCAGGAAAGTCAGAGGCTGTTTTTTGTCTGTATTCCAGTACCTAGTGTAATTCCCTGTATGAACTAGAAAAATGCTTGTTGGGCCCCTTTTGTAATACCAGAAAACTGGAAAGGGGATGATGGCCTTCAGTTGGAAACAGCTCAACAAATCACAGCTTATGAAGGTTCTATCATCATGCTATGAGAAAACAGAGGCCATTCTCGGTGATTTCCCTCTTCTTTCCTCTTTATCTCCTCTATCACTCATGTCCCGTCCATCACTCTTCTTCACCGCCCATCTCATGTGATAAAATGGCCTTACTCCTCACCAAGGCTAACCCCTCTAATTATTCAAGGGATCTCACTCTACCTCTCTCCTCCAACAGATGCACTCCTTTGCCTTCCCCACTCTCACTTTTCACTCCCTCCACAGGCTCATTTCCCACTGCCTACAAATATGCCCTTGTCTTCCTCATCCTGCAAAAATTTCTCACTTAATCCTTCTACCCCTATCATCTGTATTTCTTCTGCCTTTTGGGGCTATAAAGTGCCTCCACTTTTTCTCCTTTCTCTTAACCCCTTATAACCTGAGTTTCCAATTACATCATTTTACCAAAACTACTCTCTAATCAATATTCTTAGTTGCCAAATCCAAGAGCCTTTTCTCAGTCTTCATTTCGCTTAACCACTCAACAGCCTTTGACACTACTCAGCATTCTCTCTTCCTTGTCATGGTCTGCTCTCTAGGCTTTCCTCCTACCAATCTGACCACTCCTCAAGTCTCCTTTGCTGGATCCTCCCCCAGATTCCACCCTCTTAACTGTAGATGTCCTTCATGGTTCTTCTGTCCTGGCCCTTCTCGTAGTCTACTCCCTTTATATTTCTCTTCATTTGGTGATCTCAATGGCTTTCATGGATTTAATTCTCTCTCTAAACTGATGACTAACAAATCTACCTATGCTGCATCAAACTCTCTACTGACCTCCAATCACTCATCTTTCAAACATCTCAAATTGGACGTCTAGTAGACATCTTAAATTCAGTATGTCCAAAACAGAACTCATTATGTTCACTAGATCCTCCCTGGACCCACCTTTCCTATTAGTGCACAGAGCTAACTCCATCCATCCAGTCCCTCAGACAACCTAGAAGTCATACTGGACTCCTTACTCACCTTCCCCACCCCCATCCCCATAAGCAAGTAGTCACCAAGGCCTGTTGATTTCACCTTTGAAACATCCTTCTCTCCTCTGACTCTAGTAGAGGACCTCATCACCTTACCTGGACTGGGGCAGGGTGATGGGGGGGGGGGGGGGGGTTATCTGCCTGCCCCAAGTCTCTTCCCACTCCAATCATGTGACACCCCCACTCTTTGCTCAATAAACTCCAGTGGCTCCCTATCACCCCCAGGATCAAAGCCCTTCCTTAAGGCATTCAAAGCCCTTCATAACCAAGTCCTCTCCTTCCCTTCCAATCTTATTATACCCTATTGTCTCCAGGCTATTCCATAAACAAAACACTCCATCTCTCTGAGCATTTTCTTTGGTTGTCCCCCATTTTCAGAATGCTCTACCTCCTCCGCTCCAAATCCCTTTTAAGCCCCAACTAAAATTCCACCTTCTACAGGAAACCTTTCCTAACTCCTCCTGCCTTTCTTCCTTCATTTATTTATCTTGTATATAGATTACACTGTATATATTTGTTTGTACATCTTTCCCATTAGATTGTGAGCTCCTTCAGGACAGGGACTGCCTTTTGCTTCTTATTATAACCTCAGGGCTTATCGTAGTGGGGACTTAATAAATGTTTACTGATTAAACTGATGAAAGAGACTGTTTCAGTGAAACCTTGGAAGATTTGTATAAACTGATGAGAAGTAAAATGAACAGATTGAAAACAATTTATACAAAAATATGTAAAAAAACAAATTTTGAAAGTCTTAAAGAATTGATCAAAGCAATGAATGGTTCCAAAGGATCAATGAAGCATACAACCTACCTCCCAAGAATCAAATAATGCACTCCAGGGATAGAATGAGACATACATTGTTCTGGACACAGACAATGGAGAAATCTGCTTTGCTTGGTTATGTTTCTTAGTATAAAAACTGTGTTTTCCTTCTATCCTTTTTTCAATATGTTTGGGGAAGAGAAGCAAGAGAAAATACATTTTGCTAATTTACCAAAAGAAAAATGTTTGTTGACTTGGATTAGTACCAGAGAAGTAAGTGTGATATCTAGTCCACACGTGTTTAGAATACTCCACTCCAAATTTTTAGATGATACTAGGAATTGCCCACTAACTTGCCTTTCCTCCCTCCATTCTTACATCTTTACCACCCCTCTCCATGAAAGGCACATTTGTGTACATGTTATAATCCATGTTTCCCTCCCTCCAAAAGAATTAAACTTTTCTGGGGAAGAAATTTTTCATTTTGCCTTTCAATATTTCCCCAGTGCCTTGCTGAGTAAATAACTAATAAATGTCACTGAACTGGATTTCATGAAGGACCCTCTTCAGTTTTTAGTCAATAGCTATCAAGATCATATGTTGAAGTAATTGGCAACAAGCTTTTTGTCCTATGTAGTATTTTGCAATGACCAGGATCTTCAAACAGCTGCCAAATAGTTATTTTTAAAAAATTATATAACTGTAAAACTTCAACAAGCTGGCAAACAGAAGAAGTAAATTATGTCAGAGATACTTAAGTCTAAAATGTGCAACTCCTGGACTTGGATACAAACCATTCTTTTCAACAATCAAATAAAATGTGTACTTATCTATATTGCTAGGAACAGCAGCTATATGGCACCAAGTAGGTCTCTTTCAGTCCAGGAAGAGGTACTTTTATCCACACAATGAACTAGTTTTTGAAATCATATGTGAATTAAATTTCTGTGATGAAAGACCAAGGAAATTTACTATAAATTTTACCTTGAGTGCCTTGCTAAGATAAATCCTTTTTACACTTTCCTATTGCAGGACAGATGTGTGTCATTTCATCAATTCCACTCTAAAAAGCTTCTATAGATTTTCTGACACTCTCTCTGGAATTTTATCTCCATGACATTTCAGCCAGTACAGAATACCTCCCTCAAAACTTGCCTAGTAGTCTAACTAGATTTCCTTCTAGAAAAGCAGTGAATTGGGGGACGGAGCCAAGATGGCGGGGTAGAAAGACGCAGGTTTACGAGCTCCGAAACCACAGCCCATAGAATTAATGTAAAAAGAGACCCCCATAACTTCTGGACCACTGAAAGGTGTACAGAAACAGAGTGGAAGAGATTTCCGTTCCAGAGAGCCCTGGAGAGCCGTCCCCAGGGTCCGTCGCGCCGCGGAAAGCGGACCCCATCCCAGCGCTGCCCTGGCCGCGGCCCCAGAGAAGCTGACCCAAGCAAGCTTCAGGGACAGAAGCTCCGGCAGCCGGGAAAATCCCTCCGCCCACAGAAACTACAGGTCAGTGAGAGAGATTGCTGGGCTGGAGGAGGGGAGCAGAGTGTCTCCGTGACTCGGGCCCCCTTGGGAGGAAGCAGTGGCGGCAGAGGCGGGGGCAGGGACGGCTGCGGAGGCAGCGGTGGCTGCGGCCCGGGACTCCCCCAGCAGCAAGCAGGATCTTCATTACTGAAAGTCTCTGCATAAACAACCTGAGGGAGCTGAGCCTGGGAGACGGCCCTGCCCTACCCCGCACCATTACTGAAGGCCTCTGCATAAAGCCCCTGAGGGAACTGAGCCTGGGAGGCGCCCCCCCCCACCCGCTCATTCCTGAAGGTCTCTGCATAAAGCCCCTGAGGGAGCTGAGCCTGGGAGGCGGCCCTGCCCCCACCCCAGCACCAGAACTTAAGCTCACATTGAATAGCAGCCCCTTGCCACGGAAAGCCCATTTGAATCTCAGACCCCAAGCACTAGCTGGGCGGATCTAGGTGGGGGTGGACAGGAATCTCAGAAGTCAAGTAACTGGCTGGGAAAATGCCTAGAAAAGGGAAGAAAAATAAGACCATAGAGAGTTTTTTCCAACAAATGCAAATGATCCCGACTTTCGGATCTGACAAGGAGGGGGACATATTCTTGCCATCAGGGAAAGCTGTGGAGGGCGGGGCCTCGGTACCCCAGACATCCCAGGGGGATGTCGGGTAGGATCAGGCCTTGGAGGAGCTCAGAAAGGATTTTGAAAGGCAAGTTGGACAGGTGGAGGAAAAACTGGGAAGAGAAATGAGAGAGATGCAAGAAAAGTATGAAAAACAGGTCAATACTTTGGTTAAGGAGACCCAAAAAAATGCTGAAGAAAATAACACCTTGAAGAATAGGCTCACTCAATTGGCAAAAGAGGTTCAAAAAG
Source organism: Bettongia penicillata ogilbyi (assembly GCA_023548195.1). Classification (NCBI taxonomy): domain Eukaryota; kingdom Metazoa; phylum Chordata; class Mammalia; order Diprotodontia; family Potoroidae; genus Bettongia; species Bettongia penicillata. The sequence continues at coordinate 5,391,986 of JAJHZJ010000391.1, read as the reverse complement.
CCAATGAGGAGAAGAATGCTTTCAAAAGCAGAATTAGCCAAATGGAAAAAGAGGTTCAAAAGCTCACTGAATTTAATAGTTCTCTCAAAATTAGAATGGAACAGATGGAGTCTAATGACTTTCTGAGAAACAAAGAAATCACAAAACAAAACCAAAAGAATGAAAAAATGGAAGAGAATGTGAAATATCTCATGGGAAAAACAACTTACCTGGAGAATAGATCCAGGAGACACAATTTAAAAATTATGGGACTATCTGAAAGTCATGATCAAAAAAAGAGCCTAGATATCATTTCCAAGAAATGATCAAGGAAAACAGCCCTGACATTCTACAACCAGAAGGCAAAATAAGTATTGAAAGAATCCATCGATCACCACCTGAAAGAGATCCAAAAAGAGAAACTCCTAGGAAAGTTGTGGCCAAATTCCAGACCTCCCAGGTCAAGGAGAAAATCTTACAAGCAGCTAGAAAGAAACAATTCCAGTATTGTGGAAATAAAATCAGGATAACACAAGATCTAGCAGCTTCTACATTAAGGGATCGAAGGGCGTGGAATAGGATATTCCAGAAGTCAAAGGAACTAGGACTCAAACCAAGAGGAATAGGATATTCCAGAAGTCAAAGGAACTAGGACTCAAACCAAGAATCACCTACCCAGCTAAACTGAGTATAATACTTCAGGGGAAAATATGGTCTTTCAATGAAACAGAGGACTTTCAAGCATTCTTGATGAAAAGACCAGAGCTGAAAAGAAAATTTGACTTTCAGACACAAGAATGAGAAGAAGCATGAAAAAGTAAACAGCAAAGAGAAGTCTTAAGGGACTTACCAGAAGTGAACTGTTTATATTCCTACATGGAAACACAATATTTGTAACTCTTAAAACTTTTCAGTATCGGGGTAGTTGGTGGGAACACACACACACATGTACATGCTTGCACAAACACACACATACACACATGCACACACATACAGAGACAGTGAGCACAGAATGAATTGAATAGGATGGGACCATATCTTAAAAGAAATTAAAGTAAATGGTGAGAGAGAAATGTAGTGGGAGCAAAGAGGGTGAAATGGAATGGGGTAATTATATGTCATTTAAGAGGCAAGTAGGAGACTTTTTAGTGAAGGGAAAAAGAGGAGAGCTGAGGAAAAAAAAAAATTAGTTTACCCTCATCACATTTGACTAAAAGGAAGGAATAAAATGCACACTCATTTTGGTATGAAAACCTATCTTACAGTATAGGAAAGTGGGGGAGAAGGAGATAAGCAAGAGGGGGGATGATGGAAGGGAGGGCAAAGGGAGGAGGGAGCAATTTGAAGTCAACACTTGGGGAGGGACAGGATCAAAAGATAGAAGAGAAACAATGAGGGGCAGGGTAGAATGGAGGGTAATTCAGTTAGTCTTACACAACACGACTATCAGGGAAGTCATTTGCAAAATTACACAGATATGGCCTATATTGAATTGCCTGCCTTCCCAAAGGGAATGGGTGGGGAGGGAGGGATGGGGAGAATTTGGAACTCAGAGTTTTAGGAACAATTGTTTAGTATTGTTGTTGCTACTAGGAAAGAAGACATATAGTTAATGAGGAATAGAAAATCATCTGGCCCTACAGGAGAAAAGAGAAAATGGAGACAAGAGAAGGGAGGGATGACAGAAGAGAGGGCAGATTGGAGATAGGGAAAATTAGATTGCTTGGGGTATTGGGGTAGGGGTAGGGGATAAAAGGGGAGAAAATCTGGAACCCAAAATTTTGTGAAAATGAATGTAAAAAGTTAAATAAATAAAAAATGAAAAATAAAAAAAAAAAGAAAAGCAGTGAATTATGGTCTAGCAATGAATAAAATACTCTGAGGCACTGTCCTGCAAGATTCTAAGAACATGCAAAAAAAAAAAATAAAGATTCTAAGACAGACCCAAGCCTGGCAGGAAATAATGAAGTGTTTACATAGATGCCAGGAATCAGGTGAGCCAGAGGCTTCATCGTATGACCAGATCATGCCCACCAACAGCTAACTTTCTTTCAGCTGGGTAGTGCCCCTAGACTCTGGACAGATTCCAAAGCTAAGCCAGGAGACTATTTCCAGCATGGCACTGCCTTGGGAAGTCTGCTCTGGAACAGCAATCTGGAGGATTTCCAGAGGAGCAAATCAATTCTAGGACTTTTGGAATTCTATCTGTACCATCTCCATGATGCACAATTGCCATCCTATAATTCATTCATTACAGGTATTTATAATTATTACACAACAGGTGTTACTTCTTGGAAACTGATTTCTAATCCAATACAATGATACTATTTAGATCACACTTCAAGGTTTACGAAGACATATGTATTTGTAATCTCATTTAGTTCTCACTACTACCCTATGAAATATCCCTGTACACAGATGAGAAAATCAAGGTTCCAAAAAATGGCACGTACAAGGTCATCCCACTTGCAGATGGTCTCTTCTAAGTGTACCACTATTTCCACCCCAAAAGGTTGCCACCCTTAAAATGCTTAAACAAGAATTTGATTTATTTCATTTCCTGTACTCCTACAGACTCATTTAACAGATGATCTGTTAAGGCTCAGTAGAACAATTCACTTGGGGATTTAATCATAGTATGAATTAAACAGGGTCCCTTTGTAGGCTTTTCTGGATGGTCACCTGAATGAAGATACGATCCAAAATCAATTGTGTGCCTAAGCTATCCTAAGCTTGTATCCTATTAGTTGAAGTTTCTGCTAGACTATGGAAATCTACCACAAAGTCCTAGGGACTAGCAGAGTGCCATCTGTGCATAAAGCAGTCCTTGGTAAATATCACTTTAGCAATATGAAAAATCTGTTTCAGGGCCCTCTCAGGAAACAAAATTGCCATCCTATAATTCATTCCCTACAGGTATTTTTAACAGCTGCCTGGGTTCACATACCTGACACAAATAGGACATTTCTTCTTGTACACTGATTCTGAGAATGGTAATTTAATATATTAAATGTTATTCCTTCATGGCAATACCCCCAAATCCATGCCTCCCAGTGGTTTTCTGCAGAGAAAATTGAGGGATGGGAAAAACAGGATTGAACATATCAGAGATATATTCTTATACAGTAGTTTTCCTTCATGTACAAGGGAAGAAGTAAACCAAAATGCATCTCTATTGATCAAGGATGAGAACAGGCTCTTCCAGACTGAATGATGGATGCACTGAATGAGAGATTAAAAATTAAGCGAATCCATGCCTCTTACAAAATAGGCTTTTCCCTTAAGCTATTCTAACATCAGAATCTACAAACTATATTGAAAAAACTAAATAGACACATAAACCCAACCACTCTCCTCAAAGAGGCCTAGTTAAGTAATATGGAGGTGGATGTCTTGCAAAATTTATTAATCAAACATTACAACAGTTCACCCAGGTGATAAAAGGCAAGATGTCATAAATACTTTGAAAATAAAGCATTAAGAATATCTCTGTAATATGATATCCAGTTAAATAGCATCAGAAGATATTTTAATCCCATAAATTCACTTTCCTTCATTTCCCATATTATAAGCTCATTTCCCCGATGACATAATGAGAGGGCTCACAGCTAAGACATGGAATAATTACCAGATCAGTGTATCTTATTATTTATTCTGATAAAATCAGAGGAACCAGGGAAAAGGTCAAATATCAAACATCAGGCAGACATAGGATTCCTAAGAAATGTGACTATTGTTCTTCATGGACAGCAGGTCAGAACTGCTATATGTTCTCAGTAACAGTGTTTATAAACCTCTCAACGCTAGGTAATATGCAACACCTGTCAATATGTGATGGAAAGTGTCCCCGTAGGGGAAAAGATATAAAAATCCCAAATCCTCTGCAAAAGGACTTACTAATGGTTAATGAACGAATGCAGCTCAGACCTGCACCTGGGGAGGCTGCCCAGTGTAATCTGTGTGCTGTTATGGGTTTCAGGGTCATGTTTGGACACAAGAACTGGAAATCCTAGTTTAAATGAAACCTATAGTAGGTCAACTGAATGGGATGTTTGTTTCCTGGTTTCTGGAGGAAACGCTGACTCCTTTTCTAACCCTCTGAGAGAGGAGGTCAGACTATTTTTGTTGGGATGGCTCTTCCTCATCCAAGTCCTCCTCTCGAGGCTGCCGTGGCTGGGGCAGCTCTTCCTCCTCCGTGCCTTGTCTCTCTCTCTCTGCATCGATCCACTTCTGCGGAGCGATCATTTTTTTAGGCCCGTGGGGAGGTGGACCGATCAAGGCTTCAATGTCCTCATAGTTTATCACTTCCTTCTCCAACAAGGCATTAGCCAACTAGAAAGAACAAATATAGCAGTGTATGAGCACTGAGAGCAGGCTCCAAGATAGAGACAAGAGCCTTTTGAGATCAGAATATCAATGAATGAAAGAGCAAACCATTCAACAGAACATCCATGCAGGCTAACAAACTTCAGAGTAAAACCTCTCTCAGCCTTCCCAGGATCCAGGAAATGAAGCTCAAAAGGGTTATTTCTATGAGTAGTATATATCAAGCTCTAGGACAAATCATTTTCCCATGGAAGCAGTGACAAGAATGCAGGCTGAGAGACAGAAGAGGGATACATCTTGAGAATGATGTTCCATGTCCCTAACTTTATTTCTCATTTTCTGGCAGCAAAGGTTTTACTGGCAGGTGGATGGGGGTACACACACACACACACACGTATACATATATACACACACATATAAATATCTATATCTATTTTTAAAAAAACCCTCAGTGGAGCTGGGGAAGGGTACATCAAGGGCTGATTGTAATGTTCCACAGTAAGTAGAAGAGCAATGGGAAAAGTCATCTCTGACACTCAATGTGGTATAAATTTCAAGTGTGTAGAGGTTTAAAATAATACATGGAGGCAACTGCAAAGCAAAGTTAACAGGACTAGCTCTACTGTTCCTGAACCCAAGTGCAAAGAATGCCATCAGAATAACACATTCCTTGTTTCTGGTTCTGGTTAGCTAAATCTTCAATCTGACAAATATTCACTGAGTACTTATTAGCTATAAAGCACAAAGCTGGACACCATGGGTACTCAACAATAAACAAAACGTGGTGCTTGCCTTCAAGAAACATAAAGGGCAAAATAAAAGACAAATAGTTATAAGTAAAGGTAAAATGTGATGCCTGCGATAGGAAGAACACACAAAGTGCTATGGGAACACAGACCAGAAAGAGACTATTTCCATACAGAAAAGGAGGTATTTGTGATGGGACCCAAATGGCAGCATTTCAACAGATGGAGTAAGGGTGAAAGGAGCGGTATGAGCAAGGAAGAGAGGTGGGAAAATCTGGGCTTCAATAACCTCATGCAATCAAGTTTGGCTGAAATATATCACATATGAAGAAACACAGTGGAAGCAAAGGCTAAGAAGTGGGGGTTGGGGCCAGCAGGGATTATCCTCAGCAATTCTCTGATGATGGGATTTCCAACATCTATTCAACCAATCTCCGCTCTGCAGACCACTGGAGGCCCTTCGTTTAGGGAGTTATCAGGTGCAGAAAAGTTGCTGAACAATGGTTTGTCTGTGTGCTGCCAAGCTCAAAAGACTGGGCCACAGCTCAAGCAACAGATAAACTCTGAGTACTCTAGGGTGGTCGTAAAGAACAGAGTATGGGAGTCAGGTGGTTTGTCAGACTTGAACCTCCTTGTTCCACAGCTTTCCTACCTCCTGCTGTCGTCACAATTTGTGTCTATTTTCCATCCATCCTCAGAAAGCATCATAATCCTTATAGCTTCACTTTCAGTAATGGGAGAAAGCTAGGGAGCTGGGAGTCCCCACTGAGGATTCTCAAAAGAGATAAGAATGAGGAAAGGGAACTGTCATTTCACTTCTGATTCTGCAATGCTCTGAAAGAGAATCAATAATTGTGACCTGGAGGAGCTATTTTAAAGGGTTCTCACAGGAATAAACTTAAAACTCACAAAAAAAGTAAAGAGCAATCAAAAAGGAGAGATGTCATTTGGAGCGCTTTTCCAGCTAGGAGCTTTATCACAGAGAAAAAACTCAAAGAACACAGGCTCACAGACTTAAGAGCTTGAAGGGTAAAATTTCAGTCAGTCAGTAAACACTCACTAGGCAAAGACTATTAGCTAGTCATTGTGCTAAGCACTGGAGATGTAAAGAAAGGCAAAAGGCATCTAATCTAATCCCTACATTTTATATTTTATGCATGAGGAACTTGAGGCCACCTGAAGGAACTTGCCTAAGATCACAAATTATCTTAATAGACAATATCTGAACACAATTCTCTGCTCCTCTGATCTACCCCTTGGCCACCCCACCACCCATCCTCCATCTGTTATTTCTATCTGTAGGTGCAGTAATCAAACCAACACAACAATTACTGAAAAGGACATGCCAATCAATTCCACTATGACTCCACCCACCACCCTCTGACTTCCTAGATCAGAACACCCATCTCTGGCCACAACTGACCAATGTGTTGCTTTCCTCTGTTAGAAGGCAAGTTCACTAAGGATAGGGCCAGCTTTGCTTTTTCTATTTTTGTATCCCCAGACTCAGCATAGTGCATACGTAGTTAAGTACTTAACAAATGTTTTTTCATTTATTCATTCATTCAACAGCCTGCCTCCCCTGGAAGATGTAGTGAGAGTCTTACAACAATTGAGAGATGCCAATATGGGGAATTACTAAAAATCAAAGTGGCTTCTGGGAAATCATCCATATCTCCTATAGCCTCCTAGCTAGCATGGAACTGAAGCCTGTGTATCCTCACTGCCAAGGGAGCAGAGAATGGAAAAACCTCGCTACTGTCTTGGGAAGAAAGCTGTGGATATCTCTTAAGATTCTGTCACACAAACTCAGACCCTCCTACTTCTACCCAGATGACTGCCAAATCGATACTTTTATCCAAACTTCTCCAATGCTGACAAATCATTTCCACATGGATGTCACTCTGGCACTTCAAATTCAGCATGTCCTTAACTGCATTACATTTTTTCTAAATCTCCCTTTCAAGGGTACCTACCTGCCCAGTCGACCCATGACTGAAAGCTTGGTGTCCTCCCTGACCTCTTACATATGAGCAATAGCCAAACCCTATCAAATCTGCCACAACAAATCTTTGGCACCTGGCCTGTCCCTTTTATTTTTACTGCCACCCCTGGAGCACAGGTGGTGATAACCAGCCTCTCTTCTAGGAGCAAAATATTCTGAAAACTTCCCACTGGGTCTTCCCACATATCTAATCTCTGCTTTTCCAATTTCACTTTTACACTACTCTCAGAATTCTAAAGATCTTCAGGGACTCCCCCTTACCTAACAAGTCAATTCAAGGTCCATTGTAATGTGTAACATTCGAAGGCCTCCTCTATCTGATGCCCTCCTGATTTTCTATCGTGAGCTCCTAGGGCTCTCCTTGAATTCTATCCTCCAGGTCAAGTGCAAGTCATGTCATTGTTTCTCTGATGGCATGGTCTTCTTTGGCAACAAAGGACGAACAACACTTCTCCATTAGAGACGATTTCCTATGCATCTCCTTTGTGAAGCTGATCAAATCCTCTGCCTTTGCTACTGGGCCTTGCAACCCATCTCGTGGAGGTGTCCTTTCTTCTACAAGGCTAAGCTGTATGAAGGCAGGGCCTGTGTTTTAGGCAGCCCCCAGCACAGTTTGTACTAACTCTGAAGTATCTAACAATCAGTGGCTCCCAAAGTGTCCTAGTGAATGAAGCAGGGAGGTCCCAGGCTTGCAATCACAACATTTCATATGTGGAAGGGATTTCTGTGGCCACCTAGTACCACTCACACTTAAAAAGAATCACCTGCTAAAGCAGAGAGGCTCATCCAGCCTTTCCCTAAAGAACTGAAACGGAGGGACCCATGACCTCCCTAAATAGCCCATTCTGCTTTTGGGGCACTCTGAAGCCAGAGGACTTGGGTTTAAACCCATCCTCTGAGCATTACACGCTGCTGTGACCTTGGCAAAGTCACCTGATGCTCACAAATCTGTTTCCTCACCTGTAAAAGGAGGGGCTGGACTAGATGGCTAGTTTGCACTCTAAGATTCTATTATATGCCCATCCAAGATACTCTGGACACAAACATGTTCTCTTCAGGAGCCTATTCCAATGACAGGAAGTAAAAAGAAAAAGCCAGAGTTCTCTTCTCTTCTCGGACTTCTCACAGCTTAAGCGAGGCTTCAGCAAGTGTTGATTCTAACTTGGCTTGGCTTCTGTCCCTCCCAAGTAGGCCCAGCAGCCCCAGATGGGCGTGTGAATGTCTGTTTACTTAGTTACCTAGCAGCACCACCTCTGGGCAGATTAAGTTATATAATGCAACATGTGATGACCTGAGGGATGGGAGGGGTCACCAGGAGGCCTCAGAGACAAACAAATGCACTAGCAAAATACCACAAACCTCGTAGGTTTTTCTGATTTTGTTTTTAAAATCAGAATCCAATTGCTGCCTTCTCTCTAGACCTGCCTTACAGAATTAGCCACACAAAGGCTGAAGATTATGGCGACAAGTTTGTACTGAACCCTATATTCTCCTACCATAATTTTTGGGATCTTCATGTGGGTTAGGTTTAGGAGAAGAGCTTGAGATTGAATAGAGTTCTTCCCTTTGTAAAGATAACACAGGGTTAACATAGGAAAAGTGGCCTCTTTATCCACTGGCTCTGATCCAGTAACAAGTAATTTCCTCGGCTCTAAATGCTACCAGGATAGTCAAACAATACTTGTGGGTACTACTAAGATCAGAAGGAGAAAAGAAGAGCAGAGCAGATGAAAGAGGAAGAGAAGAAGCAGAAAGTACATTTAGTGCAGAGGGAGAACCCCAAGCTCAACAGGCCACAGGCACTTTCCCCCTTCCTTACCCATGGCTCTAACTGGTCCAGACCCCAGAGCGACAGCACAAAATACCAGTGTGACACTTACCGAATGCAACTTAGCTTGGTTTTCCTGCAGTACTTTCTCTGTGTGCCTGTATGCTTTAGCCACCAGCAGTTTGGCTTCCTACAGAAAAAATGCCTATGAAAAGTTACTATGGACAACTACAATTCCTAATTCCAGTTTCTTTCCTTTAAAAAATACTTTGATTTGGGCAATTCACTTTGATTTTCTGGGCTACAATTTCCTAATCAGTAAAGCAATCAGATGAGATTAAGTGAATTCTTAAGATCCCACACCAAGCTCTATTCTATGAGCAAAATCTCTCTTATGAAGCCCAGAATAAGTAGTTCCCTCCCTCTCTCCCATGGTGGTGCCTGGATACAGGTGCCTCATTCACAGCCTCCTTTTATAAACAAAGCCAAGCAGGAAGACACTCGATTCTCCGCTCCATGCACTTTAATGTAAAAGGTGGTTCACTCCCTATTAGGACTCAGGGTTTCTTCCCTTTGTTTCCCCACTACTTCTCTAGGTCATGGTATCCCATCTTCCTAGCTCCCTGACCCAAAGATAACTTTAAACCTGGCAACACATCAAAAAATAATAAGGCCCAGGTAAAATGCACAGCAGCACGAACTGGTTCCTGATGCTGGAGAACTCTTAGAAAAATAAGTGTTCTACTTCCCAGTGCTGGCTAGGGAGGAGGAAAGAGAAGTACTTTTTGTAGTCTCACAGAAAATACATCAGCCTGGACAGCACCACGGGAAAGTTGTATTTTAGGAGGATGGACAGTACTCGATCTTTTGGAATTGATGCTGGTCTTCAATCAGGAAAGCAGCAAGGTAAAAACCACACAACAAAGAGGTATGTGACACTGAACTAATGTCTCGTCAAGTGTTTGAGGAGATGTTTTCATTTATTAACTCCATCTGGAGTGAGTTCAAGGTTCTGAGTTTCTTCAGCTGGATTTTTTGGAGGAATAGGGGTGCAGGTTGGATGATTCATAACACTTTTCTTTAAAATTACACAGAGACTCTAGGCAAATGTCTACACTATAGCCATCCTCCTTGTACTATCACAAAGAGAAAATGATCAAGGATTAATTATTCTGTGGGATGCCCTTTGAAGGAAGGGCTAGAGTATGGGAGAAGGCAGGCTCTAATATCTCTGAGGAAATGACCTTGGCTAAGAGAATACTCAGCAGATGCTTGACATACAGAGGTATTTTAGTCAAAGTGTCATTGCCTGCTGCATTTAATATCACAAGGAGCTCACAAATCTTAAAGTTTAACATACTCTATTTGGCAAACCTTTCTCACGTAGAAAAAACATACTACATAAATAAAGGAATAAATAAATCAACCATCTCAGCATGTGTCACATATGATTCATTTAATTTTATCCTGAGAGACTGACCCTGTCTTGCTAGGTCCTGGATTATCTCAATGGTTATCAGTTCTACTGAACAGTTATTTTCTGTTGCCTTGATGCTCAGAATTTGTATCTACAGCATAGGCCAGAATGCTGTATAAAACCCTACAGTCTCTTTCCATAAACAATTCTTTGATGTCCCGAGTTTAAGTCTATGGGTAGCTGTGACAAAGGAGCAAGAAAGAAGGCATGGTGCTGATGTGTTTTATACCAAATATTCATCTGCCCACTTAAATAACAAAAGAGAGTAAAATGATTTTTTTCCACATATCTTAAAGTAAAACAAGAAATAAATACTAAAAGGAAATCATCTAGGGATGGACAGTCATACCAGGCAGAGGATTAGAATTTAGCGTACTAAGCTCTTAAGCAATGACAATCAATTTGTTCAAAGACCAGTAAAACATTAAGATGTGAAAACCAGAGTCAATTAGGAATGGTAGGTAACATTTAATGGTGAAAACCCCTGAAGAGCTATCAAAGTCTTATGAAGTGGTGAGCTCTTACATACTTCCCTCTCTGCTTTCCAAGACAACATGCTTTAGGTCTCTGGAACTAAGGAAGTTGCTTATATTGACAAGGACAAGGACACCATAATTTGGGGCTCACCCCCCTCCCCATCAACTTGGGATTCCTCTTGTAGGGAATTTGCACATTCAACTTTAAAATAATTAAATATCCTGGCAGTTAGTCATCTTTGTATACTTACATGATCCATCATCTGTTGAAGCCCTTGGCTAAAGGGTCGCCGTCCTATGCCTGATGTACTCTCCTGCTGCTCAGGGAAGGAAACAGGGCCAATGCTAGGCACCATCCCAAACTGCTTCACCATGGAATAGGCTATTTTAGTGACTTTCCTTAGATCATCCTGTGCCCCTAAATAATCAGAATCAAAAGGAATAAAAGTTTCTCATGTTGGCCAATTTAATGAGTTTGTTAAGGCTTCATTCTGAACACAAATATGAGCCTGACAACAAAATTTAAGAAGTGATCAAAGATTACAGTGACAGATAATAGGATATAAGACAAGAGTCAAATGGCACTTTTTCCTGGTCATCTTACTTCCCCATTAAAAACAAACCAACTATTTTGCTACTTAATACTATTCTATAAACAATAGGAAAATGTAGCTCTTAATATCCTAATGTTATTAAAATGAAGCATTAGATAAATGAACAATAATTCCCCCACCAGTTTCATTAGATTCACAATATTTGTCAAAAAAAAAAGATTCAATTTAATGCTGTTTTGTGAATTTAGATTAAAAGCCAGTGCTTAACATCTCAAATTTTCACATACTGGCAATAAGTCACCATGAATTTAAACCAGGTGAGTATTTCATAGCTGAAGCCATACTTGTTTGGGTTTGTATTCTAAGGCCCCAAAAAGCATTCATTAAAGGCACTCAAACAATACTAAAACAATTTGGATTTTGAGTATTTAAATACATATTAATTTTAACTAGACTAAAAATGTCTACCTAAGATTTTTATTGGGGTTCTCCTCACCTACTCTTCTCCAAATAAGGTACTAATGATGAGGCTCACGCAGGCTCCATCCCAACCAACTAACTGGTCATGAATCAGCTATTAGGCCTCTTTCATACTCTCAGGGAATAGATGCAGTCTCCATTGCAGATAGTTTTTTGGTTATGTGGAACTGATTTTATTGAAATATGTGAATCCAGAATTCTCAAACACCAAATTAATTACAGATATGGAATATGTAGAGAATACAAATAAATACATCTTAACTTAAAGAGTTTTGAAAAATAATTTTCCTAGCTCCACATCTCTCTTGGTTAAATCTCCTCTTTTGAGAACATTAATGGGGTATTCCAGGAAACAGTCTCATTTATTCTAAATTCTGTGACCCTATTCATGGTCACTGACTCTGAAAAAAGACAATCTGGCTTTGAAGTTGCTTCTGTAAAAGGATATTATTGTAGTATACATAATGCTAAGAAATTCTTCACTGATTCACCTAAGAGCTAGCTTCTCACCTGAAGTAACCTTATTAAAAGAAATGGCTTCAGACACTCGGCCTCCCAAAGCCATGCACATCCGCTCAAATAGCTGCTCCTTAGTAAAGAGATATTGGTCTTTGGGGAGGATCTGAGAAAATCCTAGGGCAGCATTTGTCCGTGGTGCTATGGAGACCTGCAAAATGTCAAAACGGACCTCAAATTTCACAAACAGAATGGAGACTTTAAAAAAAAACCCAAAGAACCAATCTGAGAGGAAGCAATGCAACACTGATGCTTTTTTAAATCTCAGGCTTGCAAAGAAGTTAAAACACATATCTAAGACAATTCCAAAAGATTCAAGATGGAAATGCCATCCACATTCAGACAAAGAACTGTGGAGTCTGAATGCAGATCCAAGTAGACTAGTTTCACCTTTTTTGTTGTTGCTGTGTTTTCTTTCTCTTGGGTTTTCCCTTTTGTTCTGATTCTTCTTTCACATTATGACTGATGTGGAAGTATGTTTAATATGATAGTACATGTATAACCAGTGTCAGATTTGATATCTTGGGGAGTGAGGGAGGGAAGAAAGCGAGGGAGAAAAAAGTTTGGAACTCAAAAATCTTACAAAAGTGAAACATTAAAAATTTTCTTTACAAGTAATTGGAAAAAAATAAAATGCTGTTTAAAAAAATAAAAAAGGGAATGGTCTACAATAGAGAAGATATGGTTAAAAGAAACAAGGGGGCTTAAGTGAAATGTTTACGGCTCTATTTTTTAATAATTCTAGCTTATCTATCCTTTACAACTTCTAAAAATCTAGATCTCCCATTAAAAACATATTTCCCCCTCAAAAAAAAATAAAACACACACCCCAAACTAATCTTAACAACGTGACTAGAATTCTAATATTGAAGTAGCACAGTTTGCAGAAGTAAAAAGGGACTTTTCGTTTATGGTCATTGTAACAGTAGTTTGGGGGCTGAGGGTGTTTTGAAGCATGCAAAGTGCCAAAGAAAATATCACAACAATGTCAATCTGGAGACAATACTTTGTAATAAGGCAACGTTTATAACACAGAGTCTATATTAATCCATTCCTCACTTAACTCCAGGATAATTCACTAAAAATAAACAAGTAGAACAGAGCCTATGAGATCACAAGTACCCCTGATTACATTATTTTCTTAAATCATCCTACAAATTGGAACATCTTTTAAATGCAAGAGGAGATGAATGACCCTGTACCTTTCTGAAAACAATACATATCTGTCCCTAACAGAAGATTAGACTTTGAGTCAACTGAAAATCATGTCAGATGATTATAAATAGTAGTTCTGTACACTCCTCTCCACACTAGCTGTAGTACTTCAGAATTTGATGGCTAAGTATAGATTCCTCCTATCCATACCTGTCATCAGTTCACTGACTTCCATCATCACCTTTCTTAGTCTTTCCAGATGTAAGAATGTCAACAGTTGCAGTTTTCTCTCCTAGTTCATCCCTTGACCCCCTGTAGCAATGTGTGGTTTTCTTGGAGTACATATACACACAATGTTGTAGATGCTGCCATGTAACAATGATCACCATTATAAACATTTATTTCGGAGTACACCTGTAATTTCATTGGTGTAGGGAATTCCTTATGAGAAAGTGCTTTCTACCACTGCTGGTCGGCAGCTGTTCTCCAACTGAGAGTCTCAGAGCATTGCCAGGAGCACCAAGGGGTTCAATGACTTGGCCAGGGTCACAGAGCCTGTTTGTGTGAAATGTGGAACTTGAAGCCAAGCATTCTTGCTTCTGATGTTGGGACTCTAACATATAAACAGGATAAACATTTCTACAGTCCTGGAAAGTCTGTGAAGTATTTGAAGGTTATGTACTACAGAACTCTCACCTCAAGTTTAGAAACTGAGGCTGCGGGAGGTTGAGTGATCACACAGATCCTAAGGGCCTGAATCCAAATATTCTTGATTCTAAGTTCAGCTCTCCATCCACCATGACACAATTTTTTTCAAACAATCAACAAATGATTATTAAGCATTTACTACATGCCAGGTACCATGCTAGGCACTGGGAATACAAATAGAAAAAAGTGAGTCTCTATCCTTTAAGGGTTTGTTGGGAGCTGATAACACATTCAAGTAAATAAAAAGTAACCAGGAGGGGGGACTGGGAAGAGCTGAACAAAAAGTGGTGGAATCAGTTACATCCTGTTGAAGGACACAGGATTTGGGTAGAGCCTTGAAGCGATCTAGGGGTTCCACATGGGAGACGTGAAGAGCAATTCAGGCTTGAGGCAGCCCTGTCCAAAGGCCAAGAGACTGGATGTGGAATGCTGGGTTAAGGGCACAGAGTAAGAAGGTCAATTTGCCTAGAACTGGGGTGAGGGTTTGGGAGAGAGAGAGACAAAGACAGAGAGAGAAAAGAGAGAGACACACACACAGGGAACCAGCCTGGAAATATAGGTTGGAGCTGCATTGTGAAAAGTTTTAAATGCCAAACAGGCATTTCTATTTTACACTGGGGTGGGGGTTGGGTTGGGTGTTGAGAAGTGGACGCTAATCAGCTGAGAGAGGAAGATGAATGAGAGCCCAGGTATAAAGGATGGTGTGTGTTTCAAACCCAAGAGAGGACAAGTTTTGAACCATCAGAAGCTTTACCTTCATCACTGCCTCAGTGTGCTCCAGAAGCCAGCCAACCAAAGCATGGCCTGACTCGTGAAATGCCACAATCCTCAGCTCTTCCTTGGACAGAATCTTGCTTTTTTTGGCAGTACCTAGGGAAGCACCAAAGATTTTAGATGTCATGCGAAAGTATAAGTCCTAATACCTAGGCAAAATCTGCCAGGTACCGTCCTTGCTCATAAGCCCTACTATTTCTGCCACGTGTAATCTAAGAAGTGAAGTACCCATTATTCAATTTCTCTGGCCATGTCTTGCCCTTCCAGACTAATCATCCACAACTTCTGCCCACTTAAAAAAGGACAAAATAGGGCAAGACTGTAGTTAGAGAGAAACATTTTCCTATTCTTTTACATTATTTAATATGTTATCAAAAGGCTTCCTTTGCCAATGATACATTTTGATGAACAGATCTAGAACTTACATAATGGTAAGGACCATAGGGATCATTAAGTCCTAATTCCTTCTTTTTACCCATACAGAATCTGTGGTTGACAGACATGAAGTGATCTGTCCCAGGTCCCCAGGTTGGCCCTAGGTGCAGGCCTGGACCAAGAACCTAGCCCCTTGGGTTGCAAGCCCTGCTTTTCTTCCATTCATTACATCATACTGCCTAAGAGGCTCAACAACTTCCCAGAGAAGAACATGGTATTTTTCAAATACATTTTAAAATTTCCTTTAAGATATCCAGAGTGAAAGCAGATGAGATTTAAGTTCAGAATAGTTGGTTATCACACTGCTACATGTCTCTATTGGTTATTTTAAGAAGTGCCCATTAGGGTCGGGTTTGAAAGAATTTATAGCATTATAATATAACTTGGCATTTGGAAGTAACAGATGGAAAGCACACTTCTCTTCAAATATGGGTCACAGTTTCAGATTAGATTTAATTATATGTAGCACATAAGTATGTGATGATTTATGAACTTCCATCATGAAAAAGTTTGCTCTGGGCATATAACACAAAAACAACGTTTGTGGAAAAAAAATTCAATTATAAAAGTTTTTAAAATAGAGGGGGAAATGTCTCAGAAGCTCCTCCAACTAAAGTGGCATTGTAGGAGAAAAGAGCATGGGTGAAGAATCAGAAAACAGAGACGCTACTTGTTGGCCCTGTGTATGACTTTGGGCAGGTAACATGACCTTAATTTCTTCATCCAAAAAAAGTGGAATACTACTTGTCACTCTGGTTACCTTATAAACTATTATATCAAATATGATAACAAATGCAAAAGCATTTTGAAAACTGTGAAGCATGAATTATAAAAAAGAGAAAATACTCTCATTTGCAGAAAAAGATCTATGGAGTCTGAATGCAGAAAAAGATCTATGGAGTCTGAATGCAGATCAAAGTATGTCATTTGTTCTTTCTCTCTTTATTTTTAGTTTGTTCTATCTTGTGGTTTCTCCCATTGGCTCCAGTTCTTTGTAACAATATGACTAACATGAAAATAGGTTTAATATGAATGTAGATATAAAGTCTCTATCAAATTATACACCATCTTGGAATGAGGAGAGGGGAGAGATGGGGAGAAAATTTGGAATTCAAAATCTTATGGAAGTTAATTTTGAAAACTAAAAATAAATAGATTAATTTATAAATTTAAAAAAAACCCGTGAAACACAATACAGATTTAAGGTAGCATTAATATTATTTTGAACTAATATGGTAAACCTACTTCTCAACTTTGATCATTTTGTTACTCTGGATGCATTGGAAAAAAACAAAACTGTCTTCTAAATAAAGCAGTCACCACCACCTTCTGCTGTCCCCCTTTCTCCTTTCAGGAAAGCACAGCATCAGCAGTCAGACATCAGTCCTGTACTTGGGAGGCCTCACAGAGCCTTCATTATAAGGCACCAGAGGTTCATCTTCTTTGTTTGGTTTAGTTTTTGTTTGGAACTAGGGATTTCACTGGCAGAGAAAAGGGGAAAACCTTCCACTACTGATGCAGGTCAGTAACTGTCATGGCAGAGAAATCTTTGGCAATGAAAGGTTAAGGGAGGGGTCCCAAGGTCATGAAGCTCATATCTGAGAGAAGGAGAATAGGAAAGCAGGTCCCCCAGAATGAAGTGGGACCTCCGTCAATTATACTTTAAAAAAAATTCACCTTAGGTTAACCAAACCCCTTCCTGCTGTTAACAAGAACTTTTCCATTTTTTTTCCATAAAATTCTATTTGATTTCCCTGTCAAACTTCATTTACTGATATGCCCTTTGTTAAAAATTAAAATCAAGTCAAATAGGAATTTTGAAGAGATATGTTTCTTAACGTGGATTTTCTACAAGATGAAGGTGCTATAGGAATATTTAACATAAGTCTTGGCTAAATGTCCCTTCTTTGACTGAAAGTGACTCCCCAGAGCAAGGCAAGTCCCAAAATCAACAACAACAGCAACAGTCAATTAGCGTTCTCAATATGAATTAGATCTCCCTCTGTAGTTAGAAGATTACAAGTTAATGATAAGGGAGGGGGGCAACAGTTTAAAAACTCCATCTTGACAATCTGTACAGATTTTTTAAAGAGGAGATGACAGTATTAAGAGGTATTTCCTTAAGGTACTAATCTCAAAACGTTACTGTTGTTCTTATTTGAATTTACTTGGTTAAAGAAGTTGAATACTTTCTAATGACTTACAAATAACTATCCTGTGCTTTAGTCTATAGATGACTACTGATTCCCTTAATGGAAAGAAACACCCCAATGGCTAGTCCAAAAACAAATATTTATTAAGTGCCTGCTATGTGTAAGTCAATGAGGATACAAAGAACAGAGGAAACAATCGCTGCCTTCACGGGGCTTGCAAAGGTATGATTTCATACACAAGTAAAATAAAAGCTAGTTTCAGGAAGGGCAGAATCCTAGCAATTGGGGAGAAGCAGGGCAGGCTATAAGGCGACCTTATCTAAACCTGAAGAACATTAATGATTTTGAGAGGCAGCGGTGAAAAGAAGAGTTCATTTCAAGGTTGACAAATTAGGGCCTTCTGTTTAAATACAATAAAATGTTATTTTAAAAATATGAAAATCATTCATGGCTGGGGGGGAGGGGAGAGGGCAATCTGGCACTTATTTTGCCGGCTTCTCTTCTAATCTCAAATTTCTTGCTTTTTTATTTGTTCTATTGTTTGCTGTTCATGTCTATTCAAACCCTAAATGACTCCCACCATCCACCTTCTCTGCTCCTACTCATATTGCTCAACTTGGTACAAGTTGTACAACCATAATTGGGTTCCAACAAACTTAATTATTATCTAATCTTGATCCCTACACACACCTTCTCAGTGACCCCATTAGCTTCCATGAGTTTTCAATTCTCACCTCTATACTCGAGATCTTAATGTATGCCTGACTGTACACATTTGATTTCTACATTGTCAACTCCCTACTGGACATTTTAAGCTGGATATTGTGCAGACATCTCAGGATCAATATGCCCAAAAGAGAATTCATTATATTCCCCCAAACCCACCCCTCTTCTGAACTTCCCAGTTACTCAGGGCACCATCATTCTCCTAATCACTCAGGCTCACAACTCCAGCATTAGTCTCAACTCCTCACTCATCCCATGTACCCAATCATTGCAAAATCTTCTAATTTCTCTCACTGCAATGGCTCTCACATACATTCTGTTCTCACAACCACCATCCCGGTTCAGGCCTTCATCATCTCTCACACAGAATGTTACAACACTGCCTCGCTGGTCTCCTATCTTTTCCTGTTCTAATCTATCCTTCACAGAGCCTTACACAAATTTTCCTAAAGCCTAACTCTGACTCTTATCACCTCCCCCCTACTCAATAAACTCCACAAGTTCCCTATTACCTCTGTTTTGGCATTTTACATTAGCAGTCTTCAGACTGTGAGTTAAGCATTTACTCTGCTTTTAGCTCTGGGAATACAAATCAAGACAGCAAACAGCCCCTGCTCCCACCTTACTCATCACTGCTTTCCGGCCTTCGTGTTTTGCATGACAACACTCTGTTTCCTGTGTCCAGGCTTTTGCACTAGCTATCCCCCACTGGCTGTCCCTCACACTCTTTTCTCATCTTGTAGAAATGATCTCTGGTTTCCTTCAAGACTTGATGCAAACACTACCTTCTGAATGAAGTCTTTTCTGGTCCCTTTTCCTTGTAGTTAACTTACATGTGCACTGTGTGCTTGGATGTGTCAGGGCTGAACTGGAATGTAGTCCATGAAGCTCATCTGGAGATAGATCTGCAGTGGGCCTTCCCACTGTCTGAGTATGCATGGAGATCTCCTGGCAACTTCCAGGCAAACATCTGGTTCAAAGATGAAGCCTCTTAACCTATGACAGTAGGACAGGGGTGGTGCACTGTACCAACTAAAAAGAGAAACAGCTTCCTTTCTGTCTTTCCTGTGAACTGTTCTCACATGGAAGCCAACACATGCACTGATTTAGGTGAACTTGAGGCTGCTGCTTCTACACTGCGTTCCTCCTTTGAGTGTTGGTGACTGAAGAGGGACCAAGAGATGGAAGTCCCAATAGATCTAATGATTGTCAGGATTATTGTTTTAAGATAACCATGCAATCTGTCCAGCCCAATCAGAAAGTATTGTTTGCTTAGAGAGACCACCCACCAGACTGTACCTGGTCTGTTCATTCATAGGTTCAGAGCTAAGAGGAAACCTTTAGTGAGTTAGGGAAGAGGACAAGCAGTTATCTGTGTTGTTATACATATCTATATATGCTATTTCCTCTATTAGGAGGTAAACTCTTTGAGGACAGGACGGTTCCTTTTTTGTTTTTGAATCTCTAGTGCCTTGTACAGTGCTCATCACATAGTAAACATTCAATAAATACTTTCTGATTGGTCAAAGAGTTCATGAAGGAATGGCCTAAAACAAGGCTGTAAAGGTAGGCTGACAGTCACTCTGGGATGGGCTTTAAAATACCAGCTGAGGAGTTTGTGGTTAAGCAACACAAGTTTTTGAAGAAGGCAAACACATAGTCAGGCTTAGGAATATTATTTTGACAGTGATGTGGAGATAGACTGGAGAATGGAAAGCCTAGAAACAGGATGAACAATCAGGCAAATAGAGTAATGCAAATTACTGTATGAGTAATAAAAGTAAATGGGAGGAAATGAGGGCCTTGAACTAGGGCAGTGACCATGTGGATAGAAAGAAAGGGGCAAATGTCAAAGAAACTACAGAGAGTCAATGAGATCAGGAAAAAACTAGATATGGGCGTTATAGGAAGGGAAGATTCAAGGATGATTAGAAGCTTACTAACCTGGGTGGCTAGGAAGACAGTGGTACCCACAACAGACATAGGGAAATTTGCAAAGGAATAGGTTGGGATAAGAGAGGGGAAGAAAGAGAAGAAGAGATAATCAATTCTATATCAGACTGGTTGTATTTGAGATGCCAATCTCAGATATGAGTAATAAGCAACTGATGGCAGCAATAATTCAAATGGCAGATAATCCAAAAATAATGTTTTAGAATGTCTCATATTACTTACTTTTTCAGTTATGACATATACATTCACAATACTTTAAATAAGATACATTGTGAAGAATTCACAGATTGATGAAATCTTAGTGTCAGAAGGGTCCTTTGAAATTATCAGTCAAATTCAGATGCATGAAAACTAACTTAAAGCAGCATCTTTTTAAAAATATCTAGTGATAAAGTTACCTACTATATCAAAAAACATCCATTTCCATTTTCTGACAACTCTAATAGTTAGAACCTTTTTCTTCACAATGTTTGCAATCTTATCCATCAGTCCTTACAAGTCTTTGGAAATCCCATGTGATAAGAGTAATTTTTCTAACACATGAAAGTTTTTCAAATATTTGAAGAGAATAATCAGAGTCTCTCCCAGATCTATACTTCCTTCAAGCAATCTTCATATGGCATGGTTTTGAATTCCCTCCCCATCCTGGTTCCTCTAGTCTGTATGCATTCCAGATTAACAATGACCATCTGAAAACGTAACAACCAGAAATGAACATCTTATTCCAAGTGCAGTTTAACCACTGGAGAAAAGAATGGAAATAATGCCTCCCTTGTTCTTGGACACTACACTTTTATTAATGTAGTTTGGCTTCTGAGGCTAACCACTTCCAGTTCCTTCAATTTCTCTTCACACTAGACACCAGTTCCCTCTCTATCCTAGTTGTTCTCTTCTGCACATACTCCTCCTAACAGAAGACCTCATTCTCATAATCTACTAAGAAAAGGGAGGCCAACTGCTGCGAGCTCCCTCTTCTTCCCCTCTACTTGAAATCATACACTACATCCTGCTCCCTATCCTATCCTTTATTCCAGACTCTGAATGAATGAAAAGTCTTTTTTAATTAAGCAGAATACTTTGCTAAGTGCTGAGGATACATAGAGTAAGGTGGTCCCTACTCTCAAGGACCAAACATTCTGGTATTCTGGGCAGGGTGGGGACACTGCTATTCCTGGGGCTTAGGGGCTTACCAGCTAAATATGACTCATACTCCCTTATACCTTTCTCACCCTCTCCAGTCATTTCTGGCATTTTGCCCCTACACTCACTCCAAGTGACACCAGTACATTCACTGCTGTCTATAAACACACCCAGGTCTCCTCCATCCTTAAAAACCCTTCACTTGACACTAAATCCCCTAAAGCAATGATACTACAGCTCTTCTTCCTTTTTCAGCCTAGCTACTAAAAAAAGCTATTAATATTTGTTGCTTACATTTACTCCTCCTCTCACTTATTTCTTAACCCCTTTAATCTGGCTCAACATGCAAATGAAACAGCTCTCTCCAAAGTCACCAACAATTTCTGAATTGATAAATCTTATGGCCTTTCTCAACCCTCATCATTAGTGACCTCTATGCAGCATCTGACACTGTTGATCACTCTCTCCTGGTTATTCTCTCCTTTTTTGGTGTGGATGACACTACTAACTTGCTTCTCCTCCTAGAGTCTAGCCAGTTCTTCTCAGGCTCCTCTGCTGGGTTTTCATTCATGCCTAGGCCCTTAACCTGCGGATATACCCCAATGCTCTGTCTTGGGCCTCCTTCATTTCTCTTTGGTGACCTCGTTAGCTCCCACGGGTTCAATGAGCTTCTCTATGGAAATGATTCCCAATACCCATGAGCATCACTGGCCTCTCCCCTGAATTCTAGCTCCACATCACCAGCTGCTTACTGAATTTTTCAAACTGCATGTCCTCCAGGAATTTCTAATCCAACCCAAAACCAAACTCATCACCTATTCCCTCTGCCCCTCCCTCTTCTGAGCCTCCCTATTTCTGTCCAGGGCACTACCGCTATTCTTTCACTCATAGTTACACAACTGTAGCCAACTCCGACTCTTCCTTCTTCCGTCACCCCACATATTCCAACAGTTACCTTCTGCATCTCTGCATTTCCCTACACTCACATGGCAGTCCAACTAGATCAGGCTTTCATCACTTGTCCCGTGAGCTCCTGAAATAGCCTCCTAATTCTTCTCTCTCTCAGGTCTCTCCTTTTGCCAATCCATTCTCCACACAGCTGCCAAAGTGATATTGCTAAATCACATGTAAGGTTATGTCACTTCTCTACTCAATATACTCCCCATTTCCATCAAGAATAAAATAGAAACTCCTCTGTCTGATATTTAAAGCCCTTCATGACAGGGCATCAGCCTTTCTTTGCAACTTGTCCTGCCCAACTCCCTTTCATGCACTCTGCCATCTGGCCAAATGGCCTCCTTCACCTCTCAGTGCCTTTGCGCAGGCTGCCTCTATACATGGACTCCCTTCTCTCTTTGACCTTTCAGAATGCAACCTTTCTTTTCAAGTTCATCTCAAGCGGCATCTTCCACAGAAGAAAGCCTTTCCTAACTCTCCCAGCTGCCAGTGCCTCTCCCCCAACTAAATTATCTTGTATTTCTTTCATATATATTTACATGTGGATGTCTCCCTGACAGATCAGAAGCCAAGGACTATCATAGTTCTTGGCACTAAAAAATGTACTTAATAAATGTTTGTCACTTGACTTCAGAGAAATTAAGGTTTTTTTATTTATCTTACCTTGTTCCCTAACTTCCCTTTTCTTTTCAAACCATATAAAGTTCAAGCTTAAAATGAGCTAATTTCAATCTCTATATGTCTAGGAGGGGCAATGAAATATTTTTATTTAACTGACCTCCCATTTTACAGGTTCATCTATATTTCAATAAATATTTTTAATTTTTATTACATGATAAGAGAAAATACACGATCACTGTTAAGAATGGAAAAGAAACAATTTTACAGAAGAAAAGAGTTTCCATACCTGCAATTACTCGCTCCACAGCATATTCAAAATTAAATGTATCAATTGATTTGTGTCCTTCTCTTGCAGCATGCAGGGCAGCCTCATTACATATATTTGCGATGTCAGCTCCTATTGGTAAAAAGTTTGACATTTAATATGTTTAGTAATAAACCAGAAGAAAAGCAGAGAATTCCATTACAATATTTATGTGGTAAAACATAGGGATCAGGAATGACAAATCCTGAGGCTTCCTCAACAGAAGCTAGACTCAGGAATAATTTGTACACTACTTGGATATAACATCATTTCATAGAGATACAGTGGTAGAGTTCGAGCTAGAGTCAAAAGACCTGAGTTCAAATCTGCCCTCACACTTTACTAGTTGGAAGCCCCTAGGAAAGTCTTCTAATTACTCTGCTTCTGTTTATCCATCTGTAAAATGTAGATTATTAACAGCACCGACTTCCCAAGGTTGTTATGAGAAGTAAAGTACTTGATAAATGCTAGCTATTATATAAAATTGGTGGTTAAGAAATAAAAGGCATTGATAGACAAGATTCTATAGAACATCACATAAGATCTCTTCTTCCTCTGAAACCCTAAAATAGCACTTCGTTTGTATCTCGTTATGTCACTTAACAATGATATCATCCTTTATACCATCGTTGTTATGTACCTATCTTAGTTAGCCTAGTCTATTATACAAAATTCCTTGTGGGCAAGGACTATATTATCTTCACTCTTCCATAATACTTGCTAAAAAAAAAAAATGTGCTAATTGGATAAAGAACCAAAGAGACAGGGTATATATATTGATAAAATAAATGTTATGAGGTTGGTAATATTAGCCTATAAAATTTAGAGATTTTAGACTCCTAGCAAATAAACTAAGAAAAAAAAACCCTTCAGTGACAATGTTTATTTTTACTAAATTAAAACTAGTATAGAAGGAAACTCTCAATGAAAACACAGGGGTCAGATATAAAAAGAATGAATAAATTGTAATGAATCACTAGGACAGAAGATAAAATCTGGATTCAGAATGAGAAATTTGGAGTGGTCACTTCTGTGACTGGCAGAATGTGTTGGGATATTACTAGAATTGCAAAACCAACGTCTTTCCACAGAGCAATGTGAACATATGGTTTGAATTTGTGGGTAAAGGTTCCAAAATAAAAAGGAAAGCCAGTGCACCTTAAGGCCTGATAGAGCAAGAAACCAAGGAAGGAAATTCCAAGTCTTATATGTGCAAACAGACCCTGCAAAGCCCTAGAGAGAACACCACAGTAGAGTAGCTTAGAGATAGGAATACTGCTGCAGACACTAAGTTCCTTATTCATGATTTGATCTACCCTAAGTGGGTGGTCTAAATACATAGTGAAATACTACTCTGTTCATTTTTCCCCTGGCTGGGAAAATGGCTGTTATTTATTTATAGCTTATTGACTTAACTTATCTTTCACCTGCCCTACAATGCAAAACTTATTCTCAACTGAGGCCTTCTCTGAATTGTTTCCTTCTGTGTACGGAAACACACAAGAACGCACAGTTCTATATTTACTACAAAATAGTAGATACCTATGAAGCTGAAAGAACCTCAAATAATCCTGACATCTAACTGAGGTAAAAATGAATTGTCCATCTCCACTGGCCTTAAGAGAGACGACAAATAAATTCAATATAGCTGTAAGGAGAATTCTTTGAGAAAATTCACTAAATTTCATACTTAACTTAGCAATCTCACTATGGGCATATGCCTAAAGAAAGTCCTCTGTATAACTAAAGATTCATAATGACACTAAGGTAACAGGTAAGTGGAAACTAAGGGGGTGCTCATCCACTGTAGCATGGCTAAACAAGCTGATATAAAAATGCAATGAAAAACCACTATACTGTTAAGAAAGGAATGAATAAATTAAAGAAATATGGGAAGACTTGTATTAAATGATACAGAGTGATACAAGCAGAACCAAAAGAGAAACAATGGCTATAATAACATAAATAATAACAGCAGTAAAGGCAGTCAAATTCTGATGCATTACAGCGAACAATTCCAATCCTTAAGAGCGAATAAGAAAATACACAGAGAAGTGAGGATCACAGATGTGGGACAGGCAGCTGGTCTGTTCATAAATGGAAAGGTTTAGTGGTGGGGGTGAAAGGCAACAACAGAACTACAAGGGAAGGGACTCTACTCTAGGGATATATAAAGTAGCATCAAAAGAGATCCATGTAACTTTAAAAAAAAAAAGATCCAAGTACCGCACTAGAGACACAAAACATTCCAAAAGACAAATGAACTCCCATACCACTAAACCCAGGTGTGAGCTCTGCCAGACGCTGGGAATAAAAACTACCAGTCTGGGTCAGCTTCAGACTCTTCAGATGCTGTTCAAATATTTCTCTTCTTTCCTGTCATAACACAAAAGGAGAGACCACTATTTAGGGGAGGGGAGGCACAAACAGACCAGAGAATTGGGCTGGGGGAGGTGCCTGTGGGATACATGCACAGCAGCCAACGTGGAAGCCACGTGTCTAAAGAACAGCTGTGGCTTGGGCCACCCCCAGGAAGGGCCACAAGAGGGAAGTGCACCTCTATTCTCAGGAGATTCACCCACCTTCCCTGCCAAACAGAGGCTTGGTCACGGCTCTGCTTCCAAATACAGCCCCGATATGTGGGGGTTTACCATGAGTCACTAGCTTGCTTTCCCAAGTTCATCTCTAAGTGTGTCATTAACCACCTCTAACTTTGATTCTGCTCAAGGGGCCCTCCCTTGGTCCCCACCACCCCTCCAACTCTTCCTGTTGCTCCCACAGGACCAAATCACCACACCAGACTTGAGTTCCTGTTCCTGGAGGTGCTGCTACAAAGACCCTCTTCTACCAGCTGAGGCTGTGTCCAACCTTAAGCTGGGAGGAGAAGGAGGGGTGGCAAGCAGCCAAGGAGTGAATGACTCAGCTGGTCCAGGAGGTCCTGATTAAAACACTCAGAGCTCAGTTGCCAGGGCTTTTTTCCCTTCCTCCTTCAGGGGCAGCTGCACAGTTCAGGCTTTCAGTGCCAGATAGTATCAGGCATTTAAGGTATTTAAAATGAAAACTCTGAGGATGTCTACAAAGCTGCAGATGGAAGGAAGAGATGCCATGTGAGAAGAATGGGATTCTTTTACTTTTCCTCTCTGGATTTGGTTTCAGAGAATTTGCAATAAAACTCAATCCAGGCAAGCAAATTCAACCCCAGATGCTCAGGGAGAAAGAGGAAAAACAACAGTGGATGAACAAAAACAAGTTGCAAAACCAAAGAGAAAGCAGCCAGCCAAATAAAGTCTGGACAGATAAGAGTAAAGGAAATTCACTCACTCCATCTGCACTGGAGGAATGTTCCAAACAAGGGCCATCCCTGTGGGGGCAGCGCTCACTGTGGAGCAAGTTTAGGCAGCTCTTCATTTCATGGGAGAGGAGGCCAAAAAGCTTCACTCAATGACTATTTCCATGACAAAAGGATAACCCGACCCTCTCGGCCCTGGGAACAAGGAATCAGCCAAGTGATCCCTCTTCTTCCGCTACTTAATATTTCTCATTGCCCCCTTCCATTACTTGATAAGGGCCTCTGGCACACAGGAGGGCTTTAATTTTCACAAGCTTAAGAATATAGCCATTCACTCTAAAAGGCCTTGCAAATTAGCCTGATGAAATCACACTTGTGTTTCTTACCTGTAATGTAGGGAGATCAATAAAAATATGTCTGTCAAGTCTCCCTGGTCTCATCAACGCATTATCCAAAATATCAGCACGATTGGTAGAAGCCAACACTATGACATGATCTGTAGTTCCCATTCCTGAAGATAAAAGCAGAAGAGAAATTATTTTAAATTGTTGTTACCTTTTGTTTGTACATCATCATTATTTAAAAATATATTTCTTTCCTCCCCTATCTAGAAAGCCATCCCTGGTAACAAGAAATAAAAAAGAGAAAACTATTTTTTTCTTAAAATGAATATAAAGCAGTATATAGAAGTTTGTTTTCTGCTGAAGTTGAACTGCTCCTCTATAGAGCTAGGCAGTTATTTTCTAGAGAGGTCTAATGTAGAGAGAATGATACACTCAGCTAGCTTCCTAAACAGACCTCCATAAACATTACTAGTACATAATCCCTAACACCCTTCATCCAAAACAATTCTGACAAACAAGAATTCACCCATTTTCACCCACAGAAAGTTGGAGAGAATCACCTAAGGTAACAGTACCAGAAGCATAACCACAAATCTAAACCAGGAAACTATTTCACTGTACCCTGCTCTAAGTCCTAGACAGTACTCCTTGGAGGGATTTAAGTTGCCTGTAAATGCTCAACAAGAGAAAGCCAGTTTTACTGCACTGTTGAACCTAAGGATCTATGGAGTATTTTCCTCTATCCTAGTTTGATGGTTTTCTGTTGCCTAAAGTGACTTTTTATTTGCAACATCTGCAATACTTTATTACATTTGGTCTGATAGTAATGGTTTTTCAGGCACAGGGTTTCTTAAAAAAGAACTGTTGAAAGGGATTTCATGGAAAAAAATCACTGAGTATTACTAAAATGCTAAAAAAAGAAAAAATCCTGTCTTTTTAAACTTTAAGCTCAGCTGATACTTCAAAAAAAAAATCAACCTTTAAAATTACTTATCAGGTCACTACTGCACCAGAGAGAAAGAAGCTCATATTACAGAGATAATTAAACAAACAAACTCTGCTATCTTCAAGCATACTTCTGCCTCTCAACAGATGGATGTCAACAAAACTCAATTCTGCTTTCTCACTAGCAGCCAAACTGGAAGCTGCAAGGTCTATAGCTGCCTTCCAAGCTCAGAGCTCTCTAGCTGGTTCACGTGCTCATGTCGGATGAGTCACAGGCCTGCAGATTCCAAGCACTAGCACCGCAGAAACAAGAGATTCTCACGAAGAGGAGCTGATCATCCTCTGAGAGTGGCTGTGCCTCGACATAAGCAATAGAATAGGGTGACTTATTCCCAAAAGTGCTTCCATCTTGGATCACAATCCCTCCCGAATTCTAAATAATCTATTCTAAGAAATGAAATCTCAGTATTGTTTGGTCCAACACCCAAGGAGAAAGGAGGAGGATGTCAGTCACAAGAGACTTAAAAGGCTTTATTTATACTGAAATATTACAAAATGCTCAGTACATTATCATCTTAATGGTACAAAAATAAATGCTTGTAGCTTTGATCAAAAAGCTGTATCTTAATTAAAGCAATGACTTAAATATGACAAATAAACAAAAACAGAAGCCCCAGAGTATACACATCTCTTACTTCAGCCACCACGTTCCACTCCTAAGGCAGAATATCAATTTGAGTGAAACACTGGTCCAGGAAATCAAAGGATAACAGGGATGGGAGAACCCTGAGAGATAATTGGTTCATTTCCCTGTCCTCTAGAACTACTATCAGATAGCTAGGAATCGAGTCTACTTTAACATACCTCTGGGAATGAAGATTCTATCATTTTCCCTCAGGAATCTAGGCCAGTCTTTATCTTAGGTTTCTGAAATGCTTCTCCTCTAAAGAGGTCAAATCAGTGAGCACAGAATTTTAAAAATATATCATTTCAACAAGTAGCCAAGACTTTGAAAATAAAGTCACAGTTGGTACAAAGGAAAACATGGCCACAGTAGAAAGAACACTGACCTCACAGCTGGAAGACCTCAATTATAATTCTGTCTCCTCCAATTATTAGTTGTGTGATTCTCAGGCAAGTCATACAACTTCAGTGGGCCTCAGTTTTATTATCTGTAATATGGGGATAATGATACATGTTCTACATGTCTCACTGGATAATTATGAAGATGAAATGAGAATGTATGTGAAGATGCTTTGGGAACAACAGAACCATGCAATTATAGGCTATCATGCTGAAGGCAGAACAGTAAAAATATACAGAAAACTTCAAAAGTTATATGAGGAGTGAGGAATAAATATCGATTTCAAAAAAGACCAATAAAATCACTGAAGCCTTCCCCCACTGAAGTCGCTTTCTCCCAATACTGAGTTCTTCCAGGCAGGGCCCCGGCCAACACATACTTTATTACCAGGATTTTGCCACCATTCACCCCATCTTCCTCAATCCCCTGCAGAACTTCCACTTCCTACACCCCAGTTTTCCATTCCCTTTCATGTGCTGCTTTATGGCATTATAACATAAGCTTGTTACGTTGAGAACAGAACTGTCTTTTTATTTGTCTATACATTCTCAAATGCCAGGGTTGAATTTTTAGGTATTAAAGCAAACCAGATTCAATCTGAGCACAGGGCCTAGCACACAGTCATCAATTAATAACTGCTTACCTACTTTCTTTACTGTGAGAGGAATGTTTTCAATGCTGCACTAAGTGGGAGGAAGATCCTTTAATGGGTGACCTCTCCTTCAAAGCAAAGCCACTGTTGGGAGTTTGACCTGCACTACATGTGTATTCCTGATGCCATGTTTTCTAGGTTTGTCCCCTTTTCTTTCATATTTCACAAATCATAGGTGGAGAAATGCAGTCATGCTGGAAGTTTCCCAAGAAATGGAGAGAACATTTCAGAGGCTATTTTTGGCCTGGGTTTGAGTAAGGACTAGTCTACCCAGCTCTCTCTCAAATGAACCATCATAATTGACAGAGGCTATTAGAAATACGAACCTACTCTGAGTCCCTCTGAAAAACAAAGGTAATGCCAGGGATGGCCGTTTAAATATTAGAGCAAATCAGATCCTAGTCCAGAGCTACTTCCCCTGACCTAAGCTCAAGGGTTGAGCTGGAAATGGATAACTGAGTTAGCACTGGGCTTTATGTCAGAGAAATTCTTACCTCTGCTACAGAGGCACCTCCAAATAGCAACCAAGAGCAGAGTTTTCCTCATCCAATTCAGACCCTGGAACATTACACACCTCTAGAGGTGAGCCAGAAAAGTTTGCGTAAGTGAAATCATTCTGACACACTCATTTGTCACTTTGAAGGAATGGAGACTAACACCTGAGACCATGTTTCAAAAACTTGCAGTAAAATTACAAATCTTCAGAAAAAAGTACAGAGGATATAATGCAGACTTCCCTATTACTGAAGTGCAAAAGAGTAAGCAGTTATGGTAGTGGCTACGGAAATGCCTACAGACAACGCCTAGGTAAATGGTGACCAATGTAGAAATCACTAATGAGAGACAGATGTATGTAAATAAGTACCAGAGCTAAGAAACCTGCTTCAGTTAAAAATGCCACCACCACAACAAAACCTCCAAACTTTAATTACAGGGTTAAGAAGGTACAGAAAGGGATTTTTAAAACAAGAAACTGCCTGGCTGAGTAACAAAAATGGAACAATTTTTCCTTCTCCATTGTAATGGAGAAGGAAAACAAACTAAGCCTGATTTTTATGCACATGGATTTTCTCATTTTAATCAAGAACCTGGAATGTTATTTAAGTTTCCAAACAGACCAAGGTCATTGGGTACAATTATTCTTGGAATTCCATGTCAAAGTTGACAAATTCCCAATCTGCAAGCATCCTTGTTTATGTCCATATCCAGCAGATCTGACCATGGAGGAAACAGACTTGCTGACAGATCTTTAAAAACAGTCAGCCTGCTTCCAAATATTTAACAGCACTTTCACCAGTTCTGCCAAGAAGCCCTGTATCAAAAACATGGTGAACTTGACGTGAGCTTAGCAAACAGTACCATGGTACCATCCCTGTGGGGTGCATTTTCAATGTGTATTAACTTTTACTCACACAACATAAATGATGCCTTTAACCCTGAACTTGCTGACAGGCTGGAAAGCTAATGCTATTTTGCAAGGCTGGTCTAGATTCATTCATTACCCTGGGAGAGATTTCTTTGTAAAAACTTATACCGGTCCTTCTAAGAATTTCCCCTAAGTGAAACTCAAGGCCACATCTATTCCATTATTATTTTTCTCTATCACAGGAGCAGTATCTTTATGCCTTCATAAATTAAAAGTTGAAGGAATTGTAGAGGTCTAATCCAATACTGTCATCTTGTAGAACTGAGAAGACTCAGAAAAAGGGATGATTAGCCCCTCGTTCAGACATCTAGGGTTCATGAGTCAGGTTTTTGCATCCAAGTCCCAGGACAGTGTTCCTTCTCCTTCCTATACAGCTTCTCCTCCCTCTATTCAATGTGTACAAAACTGAATTCACCATTACTCTCCCCCAAACCACTCTTATTTAGAACTTCACTATTCTTGTCATGGGCAACACCATTTTTCCAGGTAACCAGAATTATAATCTTGGTGTCATCCTTGACTGTCCACTCTTTCTCATTTCTTATGTCCAATAAGATGCCAATCAAATGTAATTCTGTATATAATTATTTATGTAAATTTCTTCTCAGAAAAAAAAATGACAATTCCTTGAGGGCAGGGGCTATCTTATTTTTGTCTTTCGTATTCTTCCCCCCTAAAAAAGTGACACAAGTTTCCATCAACAATATGGACAATTCTTGTTAGGCTAAACTCTGTCCCAAAGGGAATCTGTCTTCTGAAGCACTAGAAGTAATCTGAGTGGAGGGAGGTGTATTACTACCCAGACTTACAGGCAAAATCAAACAAAAAGGCCAAATGAATAATTTCCTTCACGTTTTAGGAAGCTACATCTGAAGTAAACCAGGATAGGTAAAATTAGAGCTGTCCAGGGCTCACAATGTTACCAGAGAAGCAGCTAAAATCCAGCCTCTGCCTTAGCCCAAGGACCTAATTTGGTCAATTCACCTTTTGGAGACCTCAATAAGAGGATAAGACAAATAAGGGAAAGGCAAAATAGTAAAATAAGTATTTTCTGTTTGTTCAGACAATAAAATATTAAAAGGCAATAGGCTTGTGAATGGCCAGCCAGGTCTGTGACAAAGCCTTTCCAAGCTGGAGGAGACCTCAAATGTCTAGTGCAAACCTTTGCCAAGCTAGGTCTTGGTGCCAAATTAATTTCAATACAACTCCTATGTTTCAAATATTTACCCTTTTACGTAGATAATAGGAAGATATTCCTGAAAAATGAAAAATTCCTGAAAGCAGAAATGAATATACTGTTTCAATTTATTAGCATCTAATTCTTCTTTATTATTAAATGTCCAGTCAAGTTTGCTATTAGCAATTGCTTATGTTCCCAGATTTACCCTTTGAAGTTTATCATAACTTTATCATTCCAGGATTAAAGTCTTCACTGAGCTTTTCCTGTGAGGCTAACAAATGGGACCTCTTTGATCTCTTTTCCCCGGCTCACAGTGCCCAACGCCCCAGAGAAGAGCTGTAAGTAAGCACTTGTATGCAAGAAAGGAAAAGACTGTGTGACATAAGATCTGTGTTCAAATCATGGATGTACAATTTGCTTGTTTTGGGAACTTGATCAAATCACTTAATCTCACTAAGCCTCAACATCCTTATTTGTAAAATGAGGATAACAATATTTGCCCTGCTTCATCTAAATGTTGTTGTGAGGTTCAAAGAGAAATGCAGATGAGATGTTTTGTAAACCTTAAAGCATTTTTTTTAGAACTGAAGCCTTATTAAAAAGTTATAGAAAGTAAAATTCACATTGTTATTTCAATAATAATACCAAACAAGTTAATGGTATTTGATAAATATTAAAAATTATATTTAAATTTAACAGAGGGAGGAAAAAGAGAAATAAAAGGGAGTCTGGGAGAAAGCTGCGGAGTGGGAATTCTAAGATTACCTGGTGTGGTGCAGGTAATGTGTGGATTTCCCAATAACTGAAAGACAAGGAAAGAGAATATTTTATGTTGGTACTTCTTCATGGAGATCCATATGAGGAGCTCTCTCTCAGTTTAAGGATACTTCTTAATTCTTTAGAACTATATGGACTTTTCTATTTATCATTTATCATTTTCTGTTTACCATCATTTATCAACTATTTATCATCCTATATTCAGCTCTTTGAAATCTGACTATTCATGAAGCAAGACACTGGCTTCTTATATAATAGAACTTGATTTTTAAACTACAGACCACATAAATAGAATCTCTTCAATAAATATTTATGGATTAACTGGTAGGCCAAAGTAATGAGAGATGGTTGAGAAAGCTGATTTTTGGGAGCGACAGCAGAAATTACCATGTTAATATTTAATAATATTAACATTTGGTTTAGTGAGATGCATCTTTCCAAAGAAAATGAGTGCAATACCTGTACTGTGCCATACACATTTTCAATTCTCCATGCTATACTTTACTCCATAAGGCTTGGATGATAAAAACTCTGTATATGTAGAAGATGACAACAAAAATATTTTGAAAAAAATCAGAGGATCTCAGGATTTAAAGTTGAAAGGAACAAAGGAAAATATCTAGTCCAACCATCTCATTTTATTAAGTAGGAAACTAAAGCTCAGAAAGGGAAAAGAGTTTTGCCCAAAGTCAAAGGGAAAAGATAAAACAGCTAAGTGTCAGCTATCTCAGAGAAGTTCAAAGGAATAAAGGACAGTGGAAGAAGACACTGTCCCCTTCCACTTGCCATCTCAGGTGAGATCCTTGCTGAAGTAAAAAAGTTAAGGTTAAAAATGGATATGTAAAATGGAAAACTAGCAGCTAGACAAGTGTTTTGATATGGAGAAAATCAAAGTGGAAGAGCTGGAAGGAAAGAGGTCACTGTAGCCCAATATTCCTGTTGGCAGAAGCTTTCCAAAGCACAACCTGCCTCCTACCAAGGCAGCCCAATTCACTTCTGGTATAACTACTGGCACGTTTTGACATGGTCAACCTAAACTGACCTCTCCCCAACTTCTACCCATTCCGTTTTCCTCTTTCTGGGGCCACACAAAAGAAATCATGCTAGAAGACAGCTACCATTTCTCTTCACCTATTTTTTTCTTCTTCAGGCTAACTAGTAGCAATTCCTTGCACAACATATCTCAGGCCTTCACTTTCTATGCTGACCTCCTCCAGAGATTCTCCAGCTTATCGGTGTCCTTCCCAACCAAAAGTACCCAGAATAGAACAGAATATTGCAGATGTAGTCTGACAAGGCAAAAATATAGGGATGCTATCATGTTCCTCATTCTGGATACAATGCACCTCAATGCAACTGAAGACTGTACTATCTTGTGGGCCAATGTTAACACACTAAAAGAACCAGCTTGGAATGCACTAAAACTGCCAGATCTTTTTCAGATCTACCAACATCTCCACCATCTTGTCCTCGTTGAAGGGAATTTTTTAAAAAACTAAGTGTGGGATTGTTACATGAATCTCATAAATTTCCAAGAAACTTGAGGAGATTTGTATAATGGGGATGCAGAGCAAAGTAAGTAGAACCAAGAGAACAATTCATACAATAACAGTTACAGTAAAGTCAAATAACTTTGAAAGACTAACTTCAATCATGATCCCAGAGGATTGAGAATAAGGAAGCATGCTACTCAGCTCATGAGACAGGTGACAGACTCAGTGCAGAATGAGACATAGGCTTTTTTTAGTCAAAGTCACTAAGGAAATCTGTTTGCCTGATTATGTTACAAACATTTTGTTTTTCCTTTTTTCCAATGGGGAGGGAGAAAACAGGTTTTTAATTGGAAAAACATTTTAAACCATTAATCTGTTATTAAATTTCATCCTATCAGATTCAATCCAGTAGAGACAGCATAATATAGTGGGTAGAGTACCAAGTTTGTCTTCAGGAAGATATGGGTTCAAATACTGATACTTCCCTTCTATGTCTCTGAGGTGACTTTCCCAGGACTTATCTGCTAAGTGTAGATAGGTTATGATCTTGATTAGTATAGACACTTGCCAAACTGGGAATGATGAAATCACAAACTTCTGAAAAGAATAAACCCATCATGCTAGCCTATTTAAATGTTTTTGAATTCTAACTTTGTCATCCGTGTTAGCTATCTCTCTTAGCTTTGTGTCACATAAAAACGTTAACTAAATATGTTATCTAAAATTTCATCATGTTCACTTATGAAAAATTCAGAACAGGAGCAATCATAAATTCCACCAAAAATCCCACCCAAAATGATATTAACCAATCCATTAATGACAATTCTTTTGGTTGAGTTGTGTAGCCACTTAACTGTACTACCATCAAATCCAAGTCTGTCTTGTTCACAAGAAGGGCATGAGAGTTTGTCCAACATTGGTAAAATGTAAGTAAACTATCTACATTGAGACATCTCAATAAACAAGAAAACAGCACTACATCTACAGTCACTTCAGAAATTCTTTTCAACCTTTAAATATATTACCTATAAAAAGACAATCCTGCTGTCCTCTACTAAATGGTACATGAATTATGCAGCAAAAACTTCCATTTACTGTAGTCATCTACTTTGTCATTAAACACATCCTGAATTCATGAAACGGCTGTTTATTAAAAATGAATAAATCTGGAGATGATGTTTGTACAGCCATCTTGATCATGGTTGGTTTGTTTAACTAATGGTTGCGGTCAGCAACTCAAAAATACTATTTGTTGAGTCTGGCAAAATGGAAGATAGTGCTAATGCTTCTATTTGTTGTAAAAATTATATCCCCTTTTGATGGGCTAAGAGTCCCAAAGGTAGACAAAACCATTAGATTAAAAAACAAAGTGTTATTAGTCATTTGCTCATCCTAGCAAAGAGAGATCCTGGGAGATCCGGACTTATACATGCATTACTCTCTATCATATCTAAAAGAAAGGAAGTAATCTAGGAGCCTGAGGAGGAATATTTATCTAATATCAAGTGAAACTCAAGATTTAAGTTGAATCAATATTCATTTTTATCACTATATATCAATGAATAATGAAGGAATTATTAGGAAACATTTGCTAATCAACTCATTACTTAAAAGAAGGTCTTTTAGATGTTGTGGGAAGACAGCTGACTCCTGTCGTATACTGACAGCAACAATTACAAATATGAAGGGTAGTATTTAAAAAAAAAAAGCTTCTACTAAATGAGGGCCTACCTGTAAAACAGAGATATACAACCTTTATTGATCATGTACACCATAAAAATATTTGAACAGGCATTCCCAATGTACGCATGCTGGTTTGTAAATTATATGTGCTACTAAATTAATATATATGTATATTATAAAATATCCACAAAAAAGGAAACTAAAAAAGAGAGAGTAAAAATAAAATAAATACTTTAAAATAATATATTTCTTTAAAAGAATTTTTTTTATTAATAGAACAAAACCATTTTTGGTCCTTTTTTGCCCAAATAATTTTAGTGAGGGCAATATGATGAAATATGCATTATTTTTTACAACTGTGCTTTTATACTTTTGTGATACTATTCACAAAGGTCTGTTTCTAAACTTGGTTTACTTCAATACTTGGTGTCAGCATCAAAGAAAAAGGAAATAATAGTCCCATTGTATTCTGTCCTTA
Source organism: Bettongia penicillata ogilbyi (assembly GCA_023548195.1). Lineage (NCBI taxonomy): Eukaryota > Metazoa > Chordata > Mammalia > Diprotodontia > Potoroidae > Bettongia > Bettongia penicillata. Next base: position 5,355,382 of record JAJHZJ010000391.1, on the reverse strand, counting down.
TCAGACTTCAGAGTTGTGTTCAATTCTGGGCAACATGGTTTATAAAGAATATTGATAAGCCAGAAAGTATCCAAAGGAGGGCAACTAAGTTAGTCCATTTTTTTTTATAAGGATCAGTTCAAGGAACTGGGCATATTTAGGTCAGAGAAGAGATGACTTGGGGGGTAAGGGGAGAGATGATAACTATCTTTAATGTATTTGAAGCGCTATCATATGGAGGAGGGATTAAATTATTCTGTTTGACTACAGATGGCAGAATAAGCAACATTAAGTGAAAGTTTCAAAGAGGCAAATTTAGCCTTGATATAGGGGGAAACTTCCTAAAAACTAGACCTGTCCAAAAGTGGAATGATCTGCCTAGAGGGATGGTGGCTTCTGTCTCCTTGGAGGCCTTTAAGCAGAAGTTAAATGACCAGTCATTAGGTATATTAAGAGTGGGTGTCCCTTTCATGAACAGGTTGGACTTAATGGTTGATGAGGTCCTTTTCAAAGCTCAAATTTTATGATTCTGTAAAAGCTAACAAAGACAGGCAAATCAAAATGGAAGACACATGATATTCATTTTTAACATCTCTTCCTACAATTATAGTTATGCAAAGGTTTTCAATGAAATTTGGACAGTAAATTTCTATCCTACCTGATGATGTTGGGGGTAGGGAGGGAAATGGTCTTTAGAGGACTGGTCTCAGGTCTGGAGGCTGTTCCAGATGGGGAGAAAGGGACGGTCGCAAGTCAGATACAAAACTGCTTGGACTATGGTTTCTTGGTGATTGATAGCCTTTTTCATTTGCTTCCAAGCATTCAATATTTTTCTTTTGGAGGGCTGAGGGGGTATGGTGGGGTTGGGGAGGAATCTTGGTGAATCTGACAATGTATGGTCCTTGCAAGTAGTGGTTGTTTCATTTATGATCCTTGTGTTTCTCAATCCTAGAACAATACTTGTTGATTGATCTGAGACAGTGCTGTGCTTGCTCACATACACCTCTAGCCTCCTGGCTGAAGCCACTCTTACTGCCTTTTGCTACCTACCGCTTGCTCCCACCGTGGCTATGCCTCCTCCTCTCCCTCAAAGACTTGGTTGCTGTTCTTCCTCTGTTTCCCATACTCTCCTAGAACAAAGGGGAGGCAGGGAGGAAAAAGGAACCCTGCCTCACGTACATTGCTCCTGCTGAATTAGGGGAAGGGAAGAACTCAAGCCAAAAATGACCATCCAGCCCCAATGACACGGGGTATAGATGGGAAAGGGGTTAGGACTGGGTGGGGAAATGACTTCTGGCCCACCTGCTCACCTCACTGACAGCCCATCTGTCTAGGGAGGATTATTGCAAAGGCAGGTGGTGACTGCCACACAGAATGCAGCTGGGGGAAGGACAACAGCAAAGGCAGCTGGTGGTTGCAAGTATGGTGATCAGCTGGGCTGCTCTCCTCAGCTCTGGCATTTTCTTCCCACACTCCACTGGAGCATCATGTGGGCATCCCACCCTTGAGAAGGGTGGTAGTGACATTGTTGGATTCAAAACGAAACAATTTTATCTATACAGACAGCAGAGACCGTCTTTCAGACAAACTGGAAGGTTGGACATATGGTCAGCAGCATACTAACCGTCCATTTCAACCAAAAGCTGGTTTAAAGTCTGCTCTTCCTCAGTGTTGGAGAAGCCAGACATAGTAGTAGATCGTTTCTTGCCCACAGCATCAATTTCATCAATGTACACAATACATGGGGCCCGGTTTTGGGCTTCTCTAAATAGGCTTCGGACTCGAGCAGCTCCAAGACCTGAGAAGAAAAGAAAAATGGATAAGAAATTGGAAAAGATTAGGAAATAACACTAACTAGTTGGTAAAGTAATCATCTTCTCCTACCAGAGAGTAGGCACACTTACAATAACAATTTTCAGAACCTAACAGGATGCCATTATATAGAGACAGACACAGACAGATCTTCATAGTGGTAGCTACTCCAAACCATAGTACAAAGCTGTAGACCTCTTAGCTTTAAGTGAAAACTCTTCACTTTAATGACATGATTATCTAAAAGGACTAACAAATTTAACGCTACAGTATCTCAATTTTCTTTCTCTATTTCTTTCCCAACTCTCCATTAATTTTGCACATGAAGAAGTAAGATACACAAAGCAGGAGGAATTCAGAAAATGGTTAAATTTTTCTTTCACCAACTGGGGTACTCAAAAGTTATTACACTCTTGCCCCCCAATTTATAAATACTTTGCTGATGACTCACCTCCTATCACTTCCACAAACTCTGAGCCAGCCATTGCCAGGAATGGCACCTGGGCTTCCGTAGCTACTGCCTTGGCCAACAAAGTCTTTCCACAACCTGGGGGTCCAAGTAATAAAGCACCTTTTGGGACTTTGGCACCAAGCTGGAGGAAGCGCTCTGGACTCTAGAGGTAGAGCACATGTTACATGAGCATAGTCATTTGGGGTTTCAAAGAGGTTTTAAGAGGAAATAGCTCTAAGAGTTTCAAATAACTTACTTTCTTTTTCTTCTTTTTTACTGACCCCTTTCGTTTTTACATCACCTTCGTTTCTAAATATATCCCTTCTCTTACCCCACATCCAGCAAGTTATCCCTTGTACAAAAAGTAAAAAGGGGGGTGGGGGGATGTTCAGCAAAACAAAACACAGACCAGGCCGAATAATGTATTCAATGTTTCACAACCACCATCTCCCATCTATACAAAGGAAGGGAGGAACATTATCTCATTTTTCTCCAGGGAAAAATTTATTTCCTTACACATGACCTTATTACATGATGGTTGTAAATTCAAACTAGGAAAAATGTTCAATCATTCCAAGGAATCAACTTCCCAATTAGGAATAATGATTAGTATGTTCACTGGCCAGAGCATCAAGGGCCTAACATGTTTGATGCAGATTTAGTTTGCTTTCCCAGCTGGTGAATAGATATGTCTGCATATTCAGTAAGTACTCAGTGTGTCTCTATGAATAGAGGAAAGAGACAGATAATATCAAATTAACTACATGCTATGTAGGTTATCAATCAATACACAATACAGGTGCTCTGGATTTTTTTGAAGTGGAATTCCAGTTCTTAAGATAATTCACAAAAATGACCCTGACATAACGTTTTCTTCTAGGAAAACTAGAATGCCTTTCCTTCTTGCTTACCTAGGATATAAAAAACTCAAGAGTTGATTGAAATGATTAATCAAAAGACCTCAAGAAAGGTCTCCAGGCTTCCTCCATACTTTCAGCTTCCTTTCTGCCCCAGAATTTTTGTTTCTCACCTTTAGATAATCCACAAACTCCTTAACTTCTAATTTGGCTTCATGCATTCCTGCTACATCTTTGAAACTGATCCCTTTCCCAAGCTTTCCATCCACGACAGTGAAGCGAGCCATTTTCAGTTGGTTCTGTGTTGGAAAATAAACAAATAGAAGCAATATTGAAAGAATGCATCCTAGCGAGAGGAGGAAAGAATCCGTATGTCAGCACCAGTACTCCGGTCTATCCATCCTTCTGTTCCCTCTTACATGCACAAAGACAGATTTCTTTCTCATATCAGTATTGCCTCTGTCCACAGTGCCCTATAACAAGGAGCAGAATTCATTAAGGGCAGAGACATTATGAAAAGAAAGCAAGTTTTCTTCAATGACGCAAGGAAAAACATCATTGTTTAATACAAGTGGCTATTAAGAAATGTGGTTGGCTGGTAGCATTTAACAGCAATTTTTAGGCTCTTCCTACATGATTTGAAAAGTTGTTACTTATGACTGCCAGTGTGAATAAATGACTCGTGAATTATCTCACATGCTCAGCTTATAGGGCCTCCTCCACTCTTTTTACCAAACCAAACTACACTTCAATCTGTAAGAATGCATTTAAATTAATCATTTGATAAAGATTTGGATTCTGTTCACAAAGCCTCAGTTAAAACTAGTTATTATTTAACCTCTAGTCACCCTATCAGAATCAGAAATATTGAAGATATGATGAAGCATGATCGGGGCCACCAATTCATTTTCATTTTTTGTTTATATTGTAATATCTGGGAAAAAAGAAACGGAGACAAGTTTTGAGACTGTAAATATAACTGAATATGATTTATGTAACTTACAAAAGCACTGAATCCCCCTTCCCTTCCTGTCATCCCAGCAAGGCGGAAAATGCACCATAATATGGCCACACCCACAGCTGTCATTCCCAGGGCATAAAGTGCACTAAAAAGAACAAAAAAGACAAGTTACAGGTTTTAAACCATTACAAATGAAACAATGTAATAAATCTACAAAGAGTGAACAGTTCTTTGACATTCTGAAAAGTGAAAAAATTATCTGAGGCTTTACAGAAAAAATGCCATGAATTTAAGTCTTCCCCATCCAATTTATATTGATTAGTCTCTTAGATAAGTTTTCTTTTTACTCATGTTTTTGCACATAGGCAAAATTTTGAAATGTATCACACAAGGCTTCAACTTGGTAAATGCCTCCCCTGAAGCAGCTTATGCTACAAACAACATTCTAACTATTCACATTCCATAAAGTCATCCAATCATTTCAACTAAATTATCAGTTCACATAAGGCACCCCAGACATTGCACAGAAATGATCCAAGACCCAGGATCAAGTGTTCACTTAGAAAAGGATAACGAGAATAGCAGGACTCTCATCCATCATTTTCACACTGTCACAAAGCCAGAAATCCTTAAGTTTCTTACAGAAACATGGTCTACATGAAGTCCTATATGGGACCAAAAGACCTTGAGGAAGATTAACTGAAGAACACAGGGAATCTCAACACTAGGCAAATTTCCACTCTTACATATCATGGGAGGTGAAGGATCTTTTTGTGCCACTAAGGAAGGAAAGGAGTCAGAGACTGATTGGGATCCTAGCTAGACTAAGTTTGGCCACACAAAGGTCCTCATAGAAAGAACCACTACTAATCACCCACAGTATTTTGAAATAAGAGGTGACATAACTCCTTCCAAAGTGGTGTTTTTAGTTTTTTCATTTTTCCCATGGCTCAGGACATGCTGCCATGGTATTACTGAATAAAAAACATTTCTGGTTCTCTAATTCAGAAAGGTCTGGTATATTTCTAATGAGGCAATCTCATTTTTATTTCTTCTCATCGAGTGATGAAGGGGGTAAACTTACATTACAGAAATGTCTACTTTTCAAGTTCTACATACTGAAAAACAGAAAAGAATTATGTGGATAACAGAGTAAAATCATTTGCTGTATACCAAAGGTGGAAAAGAGCTTTTTTGTAACAAAGTCTTCCTTCAAGAATTTGTAATAGGTAATAGAGTTGTAGACATTACCAATGACAAATATGCTAGTTACTTCATGGCTCAATAAATTTTGATTTTTAAAAATAAGCTGTCCATTTAAAAAAGAAATGTAAAACTGCAACAACAAAAAAAAACTATGCCGAAAGTAACTGGGATATCAGCATATGGTGGGAAAATTTGACTAGACCTTTTACATACCAATGAATCAACAAGGGATGTTCTTCAGCAGAGCCCCAGTCCAAACCTCAACCACCCAGACCCCATCAGGATCTCTCTTTCCCAACAGTATATACTGAAGACTCTTTAGCCCTGCCACTGGTTCTGAGACTGTACCCTAAAAACCATCAGTTCTTTCCATCAGCTGAACTCTCCTACATGTATTGTCTCCACTCATTTCATCCCTTTTGGCCCTATTCCTGACTTCAAGCCCTGCTCTCCATATCCTCTACCTTTTCAGCTCCTTTTTTTGTTTTCTTCCTCCAATAAAAGGTACCCTTCCTGAGGGCAGGAACTGTCTTTTTGCTTGCATTTGTATCCCCAACACTTAGCATAAGGCCTGCGCTTGGTAAGCAACTAAAAAATGTTTGTTTCCTTCCCCCTTCTTCTTTGAAAGGAAGGCCTCTTTGGTTTTTCTCCTTGTGTTCCTGGTGCATGGCCCATAACAAGCACTGATACCTAGCCACTCATACCCTACAAGTTCATTTTCTCCTTGTTCTTTCTTTTTGCCCAGAATATTCCTATGGTAAAACCAAAACTTTTACCAAACCTTTTGTATTTTGTTTTCAATAAAAAACTACTAGTTTTCAAGTTAACAATTATATAAAAGGGGCAAGAACACTCAAGTCCCCTGATTGATCTCACAGGGTTGTAAATCAACATCAAATCTATTCTATGTCTGAGCTACAAGTCAGAGAACCAGAGTTCAAATCCCAAATCTGTTACTTAGCACACATGTGATTCTGGGCAAATCTCTTGGCCTCTCTAAGCCTCAGTTTCCTCACCTGTACAATGAAAGAGCTGGATGACATATCCCTTGTACTCTAAATCTATGACCCTAAAATCCTATTACTGTTTTGACGATCCAAGTCCAAATTCACTTGACTAAATTTACTTTCTCCAATTCCATCTTCCTCTGTGACTGAATCCTCAGGTTGCAAGACTAACACTCCACCCAAGTCACCATCTATAGCTCTTCTGCTGACAACATGATACAGTTTTCATCTGACCTTCATTTCCACACTTTTCATTCTCCACTTAGTTGGAAACTGGCAACTTCACAAATTTAATGGATAAATAAACAAGTCACAAAAACTGGAAAATACTGAAGTATTTCAAGCCAAATTATAGATTCCCTCCTTTCTAAATTCTAAGTATTTCTTGAGTACATTTAATTACTGTTCCCACAAGGAACTACACTGTTAAATAAAGACCACCACTTCTAGTACTTTGAAAATTCTTTGGGGGTTTCTTGCTCCCTCACATTTTCATGACTTGGTGGAAATGAACCTGACCTACTTAGAGCAGTCATGAGAAACACAGGCCACAATCATACTTTCCAAAGAAGCCTGTCCTTTTGTAGGACACTGGAATCCTGTCTCTGCCTTCAATGTTCAGTTCATCTTCAGCCGCTCGCAGCTTCTCTTCAAACTTGTCAATATTTGCAACCTGCATCCGATACATCAAGGTGAACCGCTGGGGACACAAAGCAGAGAAGGCCAGTGATGTGAACGAACCCCAAACCCAAGAGACTTGACAACAAAGCAGTGGACTGTCAAGAATCATATAAATCTATTCACAGTGTTTATTCCATCCCCTGAATGGTCAAGAAACAATATGCCAATACCGTTCAGCTTATCTGGAGTGTCACAGATCTTTTTATTATTTCAGTCTCAAAAGATCCACTGATTCCCTGAATCAACTACCACAAAAGCCCAACTGACCAAAAGCTCTATCAGATGGATGTCCTCCTTCCCCCTCCCACTAACCCAACGGATAGGAGAAAGGCAGATTAAAGGAAAATAAACTGAATTAAGGAGAAGGTTTTTTTTTAACTTCTTATCTTGAGATTAATACAAACACTACCTATTTTCTGTATCATCCACAACTTTACACAGCAAAATGAAGTCTCGAGCTTGAATAAAAACTCTAATTATTGAGGTATTAAATAAACTAACACAATTCAGAAAAAAACTGTAACAATAAGAGAGGTAACATGGCAAAGCAGAATGAGCACTGGACTTGGAGTCCAACTTAAGTTCCCACATCAATTCTGTCATTTGCTACCTTTGTGACTTTGGGTGAATTTATCTAACTGGGCCTTAGTTTCCAGAAGGTTTTAAAGTTACTTCCAGTTCTGTGACTAGAAATTCTGTTCCTTCCAGTACTATGAATTCCACCTGTGACTGTGAAAAAGGAATTTCTGTTTAGCCTTCAAAATCTAATTAATTAACCAAAATATCTCCATTCCCCTCAGGATTCTTTCTTGTCAATGGAGGTTTTATTGTATTATTTCCATCATTCTAAATTCTATTCTTTTTTTACTCTTCTTAAAATTTTTACTGTTCAATTATTTGTAGACAACTATATTTTCTCTCCCAAGGAAAATTTACTTAGGACACTTTCTCCCTATCACATCCAATCTTATGTTGTACTTCACTTTGTCAATCAAAAATAATTTATTAAAGGTTTACTATGTGCCAGGTGTTATGCTATGTGTTAGGAATACAAAGGAAAAGCAAAACTAGTTCCTGCCCTCAAAGAGCTAACATTTTAATGGGAAGACAATGTGTGTGTGCCTGTGTGCGTGTGCGTGTGACAGAATACAAGAAAAATATGGAGTAACCTCAGAGAAAATGGTACTATCAACAGGAGGGGACTAGGACAGTCCTCGCAGAGCACATGGCACATGAGCAGTCTTAAAGGAATCAGAAATTCTAAGGTTTGCAAGGTAAGAGGAAGAGCCCTCCAGGAATTACGAACTGACAGGTATTACAAGGGAAGATGCAACATGTTCAAGGAACAGCAAGTAGGTCACTGAAGTTGTATGTCGGGGTGCATGGGCAGAACATAAAAAGATTAGAAAGGCTGGAAGGGGCAGGATTGTATGCTTCCAAAAAGAGAACTTTATATTTTACTATGGAGGCATTAGGGATCTAGTGGAAGTCATGGGGACATAACTGGACCTATGTTTTAGGAAAGTGTCAACTCGAGAGGAAATACCAATTGGAAGCCTAGTGTAACAATCCAGAAGAAAAGGGATGCAAGACTGAAATAGAATGGCAGATGTGTGAGCAGAAAGAAGGGGAGGCACATGAAGATATTATAAAGGCAGCAATAAAAATATAGCAACTAATTGCGATTTATGGGATATATATATGGGATGAGCAAGAGAAAGGAGTCACTGATGACACCAAGTTTATGAACCTGTGTGACTAGAATATTAGTGCTACCCTAGACAACAATGCAGAAGTTGAGTAGCAGTGAGCTTGATAATGAATTCTGTCTGGGATATCTGAATTTGGGAAGCCTATGTATATATCACAAAATACAAGAAAAATATGGAGTAACCTCTGAGAAAATGGTACTAGCAAATGGAGGGAGCCAAGAAAGTCCCAACCTGAAATGTTGGTGATGTCAGAATGGTGCTCAGCAAAGAGTTGAATATGTAAATCTAGGAGACTAAAGCTAGATAAATATAGCTGCAAGTAATCTGCATAAAGATGATATATGGCCCTATGGAAGCTGATGAGATCACGAAATAGTGAGGAGATATAGAGAGAAAAATGACAAAGGCCCAAAACAGACACAATTAGTAGACATGATACAGATGATGATGGTGTAGCATGTTCACCCGAAAAATTGTTCACCTGCTTTCCTCACTTTTAAACTATTTATAAAATCAAGACAAGCCAATAAAAATATGTAGGAATCCAATACAAACCACCTTCTGAATGTCTACTTTCTGAATGTTTGGCATATTCTCATCTCTAGGGGACCTTAACCTCATTTCTGTGCCCATCAACTATGATGTAATCATTCATTCATTAATTCAATGAGCATTTATTGAACACCAACATGCCAAGAGCTATAGTACTGCCTATATACCAATTAGATGCTCAAAAATGAAAAAGTCCCTGCAGAAGACAAGTACACATAACAATAAATGAAAAATAAATAAAAGACAACGTTGTGGAGGAAAAACTAATGACTGGGGGTTAGGAAAGGCCTGTTTTGTGTTGCGTTATGTGGGTGTTTTTACCTTTCTATAGTCTTTTCCCCAATTACATATAAAAAATTTCTAACATTCAGGTTTTGTTTTAATTTTCGAGTTCCAAATTCTATCCTTTCCTCCCTTCCGTCTCCCCTCTCTGAGACAGTAAACAATCTGATATAGATTACACTTGTGCAACCATGTAAAACGTATTTCCATATTAGTCATTTTGTGGAAAAAAACTCAAATCCTCCCCCAAAAAAGAAAGTGAAAAATAGTATGCTTCAGTCTGTATTCTGACGCCACTAATTCTTTGGGAGCAAACAGCATGTTCCATTGTGAGTCTTTTGGGATTATCTTAGATCATCACACACTGCTGATAAAAGCTAATTCACAGTTGTTCAATATGATATTACTGTAACCTGAGTACAACATTCTCTTGGTTCTGCTCACTTCACTCTGCATCAGTTCATGTATGTCTTTCAGGTTTTTCTGAAATCAACCTGCTCCTTATTTCTTATAGCACAATAATATTCCATAACTTGTTCAGTCATTTCCTAATTGATGGACATCTCCTCAATTTCCAATTCCTGGCCACCACAGGAAAGGCCTGTTTTGAAGGTAGTGACTGAACTTGAATTCAGGGGAGGCAGAGATCTCAAGATGGAAAGAAGAGCTCTTTGAGCATTGGAGCAATCCATGAAAAGGATGGAAATAGGAGAAAGAATGTAAGGTACAAGAAACAAGTGTGTAACACAGGGAGGGATAAGAAAGTGCTTGAGGGGGATAATTAATGAGGGGGAGCAATAACCAGCCTGGAAAAGATGGCTGAAGCCAGATTATAAATGGCTTTAAATGCTAGGCAGGAATTTTTATTTCATCCTATACCCAAGAGGGAGCCACTGGAGCTCCTTGAGCACCTACCTAAATAACTTGGTCATATCTGTGCTTCAGATATATCCATAGTGCAGTAGTATAAAAGGGGTATTGGAAAAGAGAAAAATTGGAGGCAGAGAGAAAAGTCAGATTACTCCAGTAATCTGAATGGTGATGAGGGCTTGAATGAAAGTCAATTAAGGGAAATTTCAATACTTGTCACATATCCCTTAATTGTGCATACATACATATGCATATTCACATTGAGGAAAAATATATGTATGAATTTTTAAGTTGTGTTTTACTTATACCACATCAAAATGAACTATTTAAGCGTATCTCCCATCCCCTAATAATCGCCAGTCATAAAGGAAGGCTAAGGTTGGTGGATGTCTCTAGTTTAGTAGTTCTGAGCTACCGTAGCCCATCAGCTATCCATAACAAGTCCAACACAAAGGTGCCTGGAAGAAGAGGGACACCAGACTGCCTAAGGAGGTTCAGGTCAGAAAAATGGAGTAAGTTAAAGCTAACATGGTGATCAATATTGGGACTGACCAAGTTAGTGGCCACTGTACTTGCAGCCTGAGTAAGACAAGAAGTCCTAGTCTCAAAAAGAAAAAAAAAAAGCAACCACTCTGCTGTAGTGTGGGTTGTTACTATAATGTTAAAAATTACTTTACTTAGACATCAAAACATAAGCAAAAACATACCCCTTTTTCGATTTTGGGGAAGTACAAAAAAGATCAGTAGGAAGATAATAAAGGACCACAAAATCTGAGAACTACATGACAAAATCTAGCTTGATTTCCACAGAATGATATTAACAACAGTACAAGGCAGTAACATTCTAGGATTTTTCCACCCAGAGGTCATTTAAAGTTCATGCTTCCAATGTGTGTTCTTTACGCAGATTCATACTGCAACCTAATTTTCATAAAAATTCGGTAAACTCTGCTTGGAGAGAGAAAAGGAGGATATTTCCTACTACAAAATTATTATTTTGGCTAATCAGAGGCTTCCCAAAAGCATCCAGCAGTGATTAATTCTCCTCTACCACTACCCTCATTTCAGTAAGTGAATACCTTAATTAATATATAATTTGAGGTGGTGCAGGCATGACGACCTGAGTTCAAATCTAGCCTCAGGCAGTTGACACTAGCTGTGTGACAGTGGGCAAGTCACTTAATTCCTATTGCCTTGAAAAAAATCCGCAAAACAAAGATCCATATAATTTGAAATGGATTAGTTGTTTGAGGGTGGGTTAATACTAGGCCAAGAATTCTCAAATGGGTCCACAAAGTTATCTATTTGATCAAAATCAAAGGGAATCATTCATTTTTATTTACATGCATCAGAATGGCAGTAAGTCTAGTATACAAACAAGAACTACTCTTGCCATGAAAAAAAAATACACCTTTAACAATCCAAGGCAAGTGAAACCTTAAGAAGGAGACATAAATCATTTTCAAGATATTTCAACTGATACCAGTGACAGTTCCCTAATCAATCATGCACTTTTTTGAGTCAAACTATCTGCTTGCAATATCATGATTCTGCACACACTTTAAGAACCTTCATCTTCTGTAGGAAAATTGAGACACTAATGCATTGCTGGTAGAGTTGTGAAATGAGCCTACCATTCTGGAGAGCAATTTGGAACTATGTCCAAAGGACAAAGAAATTGTGCATACCCTTTGACCCAGCAATACCACTACTAGGCCTATATCCCAAAGAGATCATAAAAAAGGAAAAAGGACCTACTTGTACAACAATATTTATATTAGTCTTTATGTGGGGGCAAAGAACTAGAAATGAAGAGTGCGCCCATCAATTGGGGAATGGCTGAACAAGTTGCGGTATATGAATGTAACGGAATACTACTGCACTATAAGAAATGATGAGCGGAAAAACCTGGAAAGACTTGTATGAACTGATGCTGAGTGAGGGGAGCAGAATCACAAGAACACTGTATACAGTAACAGCAACACTGTGTGATAGACTTCGCTCTTCTCAGCAATACAATTATCCAAAACAATTCCAAAACACTCATGATGGAAATTCTATCCATATACAGAGAAAGAACTAAGGAATTTGAATGCAAATTGAAGCAGACTACTTTCACTTTTTTTGTTTTTTGCCTTTTCTTTCTCATAGTTTTTCCCTCTAATTCTGATTCTTCTTTCACAACATGACTAATATGGAAATATCCTAGACCAGATTATCTGCTGTCGTGGGGAGGAGGAGGAGGGAAAGAGGAAGAAAAAAATCTGAAATCAAAATCTTATAAAAGTGAATGCTGAAAACTGTCTTTACATGTAATTGGAAAAAATAAAATACTATTTAAATTTTTAAAAAAAGAATCTTCATCTTCACTATGCAATGAGACTTCTTTTTTGACTCTAAAAAACATCAGTCAATAGTTGTCACTCTGGCAACAATGTCTCTTCATTTAATGGAGATAGACAGATAGATACACAGGCAGGCAGATATTGCAATCAAACAAATCAATAAATAATTATATATTTAATGACACATATGATTAGCACTGTGCTAAGTGCTAAACCCAATAAATATTACTACTATATAATTTTAGTGAGACCCAAAGAATGATCCAAGACACTGAGATAAAGAGATATTCCCACCATTATAGCAATGTTCAAGCTTCTTGGTACAAAACAGTGTCACTGATTTATCCAGAAATAAATCCTGTGCTATAATTTTGTCAAGGACCCAAAGCAAAGATTGTCATTCAAACAATTCCATTCAAGTGCTATCACCTTCACAGGGCAAGAGTTCCCTAACCACTCAAATCATCTCTCCTTCCTCTAAATTCCTACAGCACTTATCATCAGCTTAATGCTCCTGCACTGAAAGCTCAATGAGCATCCACAGAGTGATGTGGCAGCCAAAAAAGCAAATAGAATCTTCAGCAACCTCTTGAGAAAGTTTCCAGAACCAGGTGATTTGAGTCCTTCTGTACACTGCCCTCATCAGACTATAACTACTTTACTGCGTTCAGTGCTGAGAGTCACAATTCAGGAAGAACAATGACAAGCCAGAGATGACCCAGGGATTCAATATCTGTTGATATGGAACAAAAACCTTAAAAGTCCACAGCCAACACCATTCAAGGATAAAGAATACTTTTTTTTAATTTTAAAAATTCAAGCTCTGCAAACAGGGAGTCAGGAAATAGACACCAAAATGGTGGTATCTCTATTTTTGTCTAATGTTAAATGAATGAGCAAAGAAAGTACCTTGGGAAATGGGAGTGAAGGTAGGTGTCAATTCTGAAGCATGCTCTGAAGAGACAGTTCTCAAATACTCAAATGGCTCTGTGATTTCATTGATCTGAATGCTTTCTCCAACAGTGACTCATCAGTGCTTGGAAGTGACTCTGGGATCTCAAGGACTATAGTAGTGAAGCACAAGTTATAGCAGGTTCTGTTATGATAGAAATGTTTTAAGTATGGTCCTTGCAATACATCAGGTCTGTTTTCTAAGGATATGCCTAACTAATAACAGGAAGATTCATTGTCAGAAGACTGATGATGAATTCTTTGGCCACAGCAACTCTTAAAATTCAGTAATTCGACTGAGCAAAATCCATTTATTGAGATACACTGTAACACTCAGGTCATTCTGTAAGTATTGTTCCTAGGCTTGCCTAGGAAAAGAGGGAATAATGTAGCAGAAGGCCCATATTTTTCAAAGGTTATTCAAAAGCAACATAAATTTACAACTGGAAAGGCCTTCAGAAGTAATCTATTCCAACTATCTCATTTTACACAGGAGGAAACAGAAATTCAGCGGTAAATTCAGGGAGGCAATAGAAAGACCACTAGATTTGGAGACAGTGGACCTTGGTTCGAAGCCCAGATTTGATGCAACACTTAATCTGACCTTCAGTCAATAGTCACTTAACCTCTCTAGGATTAGGTATCTTCATGAATAAAACAAGATGGGCTGGAATATATGACCTATAAGGTCCCTTTCAGCTCTAAATCTATGTTCCTAAGAAACCACTTTTAAGGACAAATAGATAGTAAGTGGTAGAGCAGGATTTAAACCCAAACTAACATGTTTTAGAGTATCCAAACTTAAGCACATGTACAAAACAGAAAAGGAAGAAACAAGGGGGAGATGATGATTCGAAGATCCACCCCCATTCAGTGGCATATCTGAAAATCCAGGGGCTACTGATCTTCATAATATGTATGTTGGAAGTTTTGATCTATTTGATATTAACACAGTATGCTTGGCAATGATACAGTAATGATAAATATGAATTACTACTATTTTTTATCTTATGATTTAGGTATCTTCAGGTATCTCTCTTGCTCTCTAAAACTAACCCATCTAACTGCCTACTAAGTCATATCACTGGCTCCTATATTTCCATCACCTTTTATATGTTCAGTCTGTCTCTCCACTAGTTCTTTTTTCTAGTCAAATGTCCATACAGGTCTCCCATACCTTGGAAAAATTCTCACTTGACCCTGCCTTCTCTAGCTACTATCTTAATTCAACTCCCAAGAATCAGGTTCCTTTACTCTCTGCTCTTCTCCCTTTATATTTATTCACAGTTGACACACAGTAGATAGTTAATAAATGTTTATGTTGAAAATTCCCTGATTTATACTCAGCAGTAGTCCTGTTCTCTCAAATGAACTAGTTCTGAATCTCTGTCTATACCATACATTTCCTAAATGTGTCTTAAAATTAACACCTCTTCTCTACTCTCCTTCTATCTCCTTATCCCTGACAATGACATCAACATGCATCTAGTCACCCAAGCTTGGTTATCTTTAACTCATCCTTCACCACGAACAGTCAAGACTTGCTCATTTATCTTA
The DNA here is from genome assembly GCA_023548195.1 of Bettongia penicillata ogilbyi. Classification (NCBI taxonomy): domain Eukaryota; kingdom Metazoa; phylum Chordata; class Mammalia; order Diprotodontia; family Potoroidae; genus Bettongia; species Bettongia penicillata. Next base: position 5,340,159 of record JAJHZJ010000391.1, on the reverse strand, counting down.
TGAAACATATTGTATTTAACTCTTCCTACATATTTACACAGCTCCCTACTCCAAATCCTCAGTATATCTGGATTACTCTAAGTGACCCCCTATATCTGACCTCCCAAGTATTTGACCCTCCAATTCGTTCTGCCAATTTATGGTTAATTCACTTCCCTTAAATACTGTTTTCATCATGTCACTTTCCTGCTTGAAAACCTTCCAAGGCCTCTTATGTTGGCATATGAAATTTAAACGCATTGGCTTGGCTATCAAAGTCCTGAGAAGGCTAGGTGTACTCTACCTATCCAATCTTATTGCCTATTCCTTGCCTATTCACACTGGGCTCCTCTCTATCTCAAAAATAAACCTACCTTCACAGGTTTATTACACTGTTCCCAATGCTTGGAGTGTTTGTTCTTTCCTTTCCCCAAATACATAAAACCTACTCATCCTTCAAGGTTCAACTCAAGGTCTATCTCTTAAAGAAAGCCAGCAATTAAATTTCTCAATAATCCCCAACCACATTCAGGTCTGCACAATATAAATTAGGACTTAAATAGATCACTTGTATTATTTCCTATGTTTCATTTTAGGGTCCGTAAAAGCCACACCCTTCACTACCTCTTGTATCATAGCTCAGGGCAATACAATGCTGAGCACCTATGTGGGAAATAAGTGTGGAAAACACCCTGCACCAATATAGATCTGCAGCTCCTCAGTAACTTACAATCTGGTGGCCCAGGGAACTAAGATGCTACGTGACTCACAAACAGTCACAAAGTTATTAGTATATGTCAAAGGCAGTATATGTCAAACCCTAAATCAAGTTTCCCTGATTCTCTAGGCACTAAACACTTCTCAAATGATCAGGATTCACAATTATTTTAAAATACAGTCATGCCTCTTTTAAGGAAACTCCCAAATGGCATTTTACAAAATAAACGACTTAGGCTGCAGTGAGCCATTACAAAAGGATCTACTTTAAGGCTTCTTTAAATACCATCTCCCATATGATAAAACAAAAATCTGATTCACACTAAAGTCCTGAACAAGGTGAAAGGTGAGATTCACCTGTAATTCATTTGTAAATTGGTGGATTTACTTACAGGTCGGCCAAATACAACAGCTCCTGGGTGCAGATAGATTTCCACTACATCGCTCTCTGGTACCACCTGGACCTGCTGCACTTCCCCCTTTGCCAGCATCTCATTCACAAAGTCGCTCCAGGAAATGCTAGCCACACTAATGTTTAGAGAGTTCAGCAGGCTCATGATAACAGCAATGACAAATAACGTCCGTAAACGTTCACGATACATCTGATCTTCCCGTTCTTTCCGTTTCTTTTCCTCTTAATGAAGGGGAAAACCAATAGAAAAGATTTAAAACAAATACATAAGAAACACAAGATAAGAGCATGTTAATATTTAGAAAGTAATTAAAATAAATTCCTTTTTGTGTATTCTTTTCTCAAAAATGTCCAACTCAAGAAAGGCAGTATGTGTTGTATGAGACTTTTGCTTTTTTGCCAGTTTCCCAACCAATTTCACTGAGGCAAATGCCAATCACATGACTTGTTCCTCCTGGTCTCTAAGATCACATTAGACAGTGTATAAAAGAATCCCTGTCCACTGCCCCAAATGCAGCCGTTATATAAATGTCAAGAGTACTAAACTAGGAATTAGAAGCTAGTTTCAGATGCCAGATCTGCTACTTAGTAATGGGTGTAGAACCTTGGGAGAAGTAATTCCTTTCTCTGGGCTTTATTTTCCTCATCTGTAAAATGAGGGGATTGAGCTAGAAAAGCCCTCAATTATAAGCTTATAAATAGTAAGCAGTTTATTAAAAGCTTGTTATGATGTGGTGTGCTCAGTAAGCCTTGGGGGCACAAAGAGCAAAAATAGTTCTTGCCTTCAAGGAACTTGCATTCTAATGGGAGAGACAGTGTATACATAAATACCAGACATCTTCTGAGAAGATAAGGGAAGGCTCTAGTGACTAGGAGGACCTGGAAAGGTTTCATGCAGTAGGTGGCATCTGGGCTGAGTCTTGCTGGGAGCTGGGGATTTGAAGAGGAAGAAGCAAGGAAAAGTATTCTAAGCAAGGGAGATAGCCAGTGTAACAGCAAAGAAAAAGGAGGTGCAGTCAGTGTAAGGAGCACCAAGAGGACAATGTAGCTGGACCACAGAATGCATTAAGAACAACTATGTATTAAAAGACTAGAATGAAAGGGGCCAAAATGGGAAGGGCTTAAAATACCAAAAAGAGGACTTTGAATTTGTTTCTGAAGTTAACTTGGTGGAGTGGAGGACGGTGGGGAGAAAAGATGTAACACATGCAGATTTAGGAAAACAGCAGCTATGTGGAGAATGAATTGGAGAGGAGAGACTGGAGGCAGGGAGATCTACTGAATTATGAGCTCCTTGACAGCGAGACTGTCTTTTGCCTCCTTTTTGTATTAGACCAGTGCCTGGCACATAGTAAATGCTTAATAAATGTTAACTGACTGATATAACAATTAGGAAACTATAGCAAGGGTCCAGAGAGAGGTGACAAAAGCCTGAACTAGGGTAGTGCCTTTGAGCAGAGAGAAGGAGATGTACATGAGAAATGTTGTGGTGGTAAAAATGACCAAATCCGGCAACTAAATGAATATATGGGGAGAGCACTAGAAGATAAGAAGATTACAAACATAGATGACAGGAAGGATGGCAGTACCCTTGACAGTAAGAAAGTCTGAAGAAAGGAAGGTTTGGGGTAAAACATGAGTTCTGTTGTGGATATATTGAGTTTGAGATACCTATGGGATACTGAGTTCAAAAGGTCTAAAAGGCAGTGTGGGATATGAGGCAGCTCTCTTTAAGACAAGGCCTGGAGATGTAGATCTAGGAATCATGAATGAATATTTATATTAAGTGCTTCCTAGATGTACAGCATTGCACTAAGTGGGGATACAAATATAAACATAAGAGGGTCCCAGAACTCAGGGAGCTCACCTCCTAGCAGAGGAAGACAACACAATGGAGGTTTCAGAGACTGAAAGGTTATTTGGTCCTTAGAGTGCAGTGCAAAGCAGATAGAAATGAATCTTTCTCAATGTAATTAAAAAAAAAAAAAAACAACTTAGTAGTTTTTCTGATGTTAAACCATGTGACAGCACCAAGACCTCTGGAGGCAAGAGCTTTGTTTTCCAGGTCTTTAGTAGCTGTGGTTGCTCACAGTACCAGTACAAGAAGCTGCCAGATTCCATCCCCACAAGGGCTGATTCTGATTCCCTGTATTATGGCAATGGTGGCCAAGATGATTTGAGGGGTTTGGCTATTCCCAGAGGTCTTGGGTTCAGCTGCCAGGGAGTTACAGTTAAGTCAAAGGTTGGTAGTGGTAGCAGGCAACTGCTCCACAAAGATCAACTGCAATGATAGCTGCAAGAGTCAACCTGGAACCGAGCCAAGTAAAGAATGACTGGGGGAGGAGAGAGGGGAAGAGTTGAAACATATTTCCAGAGTTTGCAGGCTCAAAATCCTGAGCTATTTCCATATCTCCATCAGAGTATGAAAGGAGGTGAGGGCACAAACTGCCTCTCATCTCTTCTTCAGTTAGGCTGGTTTGCCTGTCCCATCAGTGGCACTTGATCTTGGTAGGGATGGAGGGGCTCTACTCACAGGAGGGCTGGTCCTTAAAGCAGGGCCAGTGGTTTGGGGGGCATTAAGATGAAAACTAAGTCTGGTGTCTGATGAGATCACCAAATGGAAGCTCTGGGAGTCACTCAGAGAGTGACCAAAATCCTGCAAAGAAGTTTGTAGAGGAGTAGTCAGAGAAGTGCACTGAGAGCAGTTACAGGAAACAAAAAGAGGTTATGCAAGGGAAGGAGCTCAATGATCTTGCAATTAAAAGATAACTGTGGAGAAAGTAATTTCAGTTGATTGAGACTGGAAGTGAGAAAGCAGAAGGTTTCAAGAAGTGGTGTGAAATAAAATAAAAATATCCCTGCTGGCCACTATTGGCTTAGAAAGCCACAAATTAACATTAACTATATTGTATGGTACTTTTATTTATTTTGTTAAACGTTTTCCAATTACCTTTTAACTAGGTTCCTGCAATCCCTCTGCATGAGGACTCCAGTTTGACACCTCTAGTTTAGAGGAAAGTGAGAGAAGAAAAACTAGGGTCGTGACAATTTAGTTGGGAATCTAGGGGAGGTACTGAATACAGATGACTTTCCAGTCATTTAGTGGAAGAGGAGAGATATGATGATGAATAGCAAGGATAGTAGACTCTACTCAAATACTTTTAAGGATACGGTAAACAGGGATGTTTGTAGATAGCATGGAAGGAAGAATTAGATGGGGTGAGACTGAAGACAGAGGTAAGGTATAATATAGGGGAACAATCCAAGGGAAGAGAATGGGATCAAGGGTGCATGCAGTGGGATTGGCCATGACAAGAGTCATCTCCATCAAAGATGGAGATGAAAGAAGAGATACTAAGGGAGAATTTCGGGTGATTAAGAGTTGTAAAAAGGAAAAGAAGAAGATTGAGGTAAATGGCCTCCATTTTTTCAGTCAAGTATAAGGTAGATGAGGACTGGCTATGGGAAGCCTGAGAAGAGAAAAGAAAGTGGAGAACGGCTTCTGTGGTGAGTGGGACAGAGAACATATTAAAGAGGAGTAGAATGATTGCCTTGCTACAATAAGGGTCCAGCTAAGATTAGATAACACAGCAATAAAATCAATCAGAATAGTTTTGTGACTTCGTTAAGCTCTATTTAGCAAAACTTAGTAGAATAAAAGGTGACAGATGATGGAAATAATGTAGAGTTGGGAGGTTGACAAGGCATGAGGAGCAAGGAGACTGAAGGAAAAAGAAACCTGAGAATAAAGAAGAGGGTAAAGTTGAACTTAATTACCAATTCACTAAGATTGGGAAGGGAAAATAGGTTACCAGAAAAGGGGATGATGGTTTGGGAAAGTACTGACAATCTAGTTGGGAAATTTTTCTACACATGAAACAATTAGCAACAGCCTATAAACTAAGCATTAACATATTTGGCACTCATTCTAAGTGCTACACAAATGCAGAGAACTCTCATCACTAGTCCCACCACCTCCACTGAATACTCCTTGACTCCTCCAGCTCCTAATGATCTCTATAGATGACATCTTATAACTATAAAGATAAGGGCTAATTTAGCATGGACAGAAGAAAACACAGATGGGACATGACAGCTTTACTCAAGTATTTGAAGAGCTATCATGCAGAAAAGGGATTAGACTAGTTCTGGCAGCCTTCAAGGGTGCAAATAACAATAATGGGTAAAAGTTAAAGAATCAGACTTAGGTTACACGTAAGGAATAACTGGGTAAGCTAGGTGGCACAGTTAATAGAGCCCCAGTCCTGGAGACAGGAGAACTCATCTTCCTAAGCTCAAATCTGGTCTCAGACACTTACAGCTTTGTGATCCTGGGCAAGTCACTTCATCCTGTTTGCTTCAATTTCCTCATCTCTAAAATGAGCTAGAGAAGGAAATGGCAAACCACTCCAGTACCTTTGACAAGAAAACCCCAAATGGAGTCACAAACAGTCAGATACAACTGAAACAATGAAACAACAGCAACAAAAACCAGCAACATTAGGAAAAATCCCTAATGATAAGAGTTGTACCAAAGTAGGCTACATGAAAAAGTAATAGAAAAATTTCTTGTGTATATGTGATGGCTCCCTGGGAAACTGGGGGCTGATAGTGGGAGAGATAAAGGGGGTGATACAAGAACACAAAAATTAATTAAATTTTTTTTTTAAGTAATGGGTTTCCCATTGCTAGATATTCACTTGAATCATTACATAGAGAAGATTCCAAAATGCTCTGCAACTCTGAGATTTTGAAGTTCTAAAAGACAAGATCAGCGTGGGCTAAAATTACTAAGTAAGACTTCATAGAGTAGATTAGATTGAGCAAGGCCTCAAAGAAAGGTATGATTTGGACAGGAGCAAAAGAGGGGTTGGAGAGGATCAGACTCTGGTAGGCATGACCCATGGCAGGGGACAATTCCATGGACTAAACAAAAATGCAGCACTCACCAGGTAAAAGGCACTCTACCAAATTACACAGAGAATCCATTGTTAGAGAGATGGATACTTTAAAGAAAGTTTCCAAGAGTTGATACAGTAATTCTTAGTAAAGATAAAAATGGAGATTCTTTTTGTCCAGATAATTACTAAGATCGCATAAAGCATCGGAAACAATTTAATTCATGCTGCTGAGCATTTTATTTATTTGGACTAGAGATTAAATTTATGAGTAGAAACGTGGCCAAAGATTATAACACAACTATTTCTCATTGGTCTGCCTTTAATACCCTATGCAGAAAAGGTACCTGATCCAACTATCTTGCTAAAATTCTCTGCTCTTCAAGCACAAAGCACTGTCTAAAAATTCCATCTGCTTTCCAGTTTAAGCCTAACTTTTAGAATGACATGGTTTAGCTACAAATACAAGTAATATAGCTTTGTTTTGTATGTATAAAAGTACTAACTCTCTCACATTTCTCCTGGGATCTCTCTAAAAAAACCCAAGTCCTGTCCTATCAACATGAACTAGACATTTTAAAATATGACAGTTCATCATATTAACATAGGTTAGTATCCTTACTTTGTATCACTTATTGGAGAATATTATCATAACTGAGGTACTATTTTTCTTTACCTATCACCACCCATCTACTATGTACTCAAAACTGTGCTAGGTGTGATAGGGGAATAGAGAAGTCTATCTTACACATTGCCCTAAGGAAGCCTAACTGGAAAGAAATTACCTACTCAATAATGGGGGGTGTGTGTGTGTGTGTTCATCCTTCATTGCCAAAGACTATGTCATCAGAGAAATAACGACATGACTTGCACTTGACTTTGTTTTGAGTGAGGGAAGGCTGTGCAGGTCCCCAGCCTCACTTCTCCTCCAGAGTCATCTGACTCCAGTGACCAGATATTCAGCAGGATGACCGGAGATGACCCAGGATGAGGCAACTGGGGTTAAGTGACTTGCCCAAGGTCACACAGCTAGTGAGTGTCAAGTGTCTGAGGTGACATTTGAACTCAGGTCCTCCTGACTCTTGCAATAGTGCTCTATCCACTGCACCACATAGCTAACCCAATACTCAATAATAGTGAACAATGAAAGACAATCTGTAATGAAAAACTAAACACCATGGTACAGACTATGTAAGTTCAACAGGAATCTAAAGGAAAGGGAATCAAAAAGACTAGAATAAGTCGGGGAAAGTTTAAACAGAAAGAATGACTTGATGTAGACCTTAAAAGATGCATAGGTTTGGGGACTCTATAAGAGCAAGGGTTCTTTATTAACCTGGAGTTCATGAACTTGTTTACAAATACATAGGTAGAAATAGCGAGATGATTGGTTTTCTTTGTAATCCTACATATTCTGTGTACTTTTAAATAAAGCTTTATCATAAAAAGGGATCCATATGATTCACCAGACTGCCAAAGTGCCTTATGACATGAAAAAGACAAAGAACCTTTCATGTACAGGGAAAGGGATGCCAATTCCTGACAATGGAAACAACAGAAGTGAAGGCATAGAGGCAGAGCCAAACGCTGGCCAGTGAAAAGTGCTGTCTAAAATCAGAATATGGGTGAATAGGTGTTTAGGAAAGTACTTTGTAAAGTGCACAGTAAATATAAATGGAGAATTATTATGTAAGCAGCAAGAATATGAACAGTTTTAAAAGTGAATGAGGGAAGATAAGCTTTACTATAATGAGAACAATAAAGAAAGTACATGGCAATGGATGGAGAGCTGAACCTGAGTCAAATCCTGGCTGAAGTTCTCTGCCTTCCACATCCTGGCTGTGTGACCCTGGGCAAGTCAAGTATCTTCCTGGTATAGCAGGCAGCCTTCAAAGGCTTTAAACTACAGAGGAGGTGCTGACCAGCATTGGCAGAGCAAAGTTTCCTCATTGGCAGTAGCCTAAAATAATGAAACTACAAGTCTGATCCAAAGAAACAACAGAAATATAGTAAGCAGTGAATGTAAGATGAATTTCAAAGGAAAAACAGAAGATTTAGCCAAATGAATGTAGGGAAGAAAGAGAGAGCTTGATTAAAGAATGATCTTGAATTTAGATCCATGGTGATCTTTTTGTGCCCTATATATAGAAAGTTTTTCTTTACCTAAAACATACAGGGCTTCAAGGTTTGATAAGTGCTTTACAGATACCTTAAGGCATCATATCAATGCAAGAACAACTCTCCTGACTCTCTGCCATTGCTCAATCCTGGCAGGGGTTCTCCTTACACTACGTTCACTTGTGCTGCTCTCATCCACTCTCATGACTCCACGAGCACTTTTTTTAATATTTTATTTTCCCCCAATTACATGTAAAAACAATTTTTAACATTCTTTTTCAAAAAAAGCTTTAGTTCCAAAATCTTTCCCTCCTGTCCTTCTTTCCCCACCCACCACTAAGAAAGCAAGCAATTTGATATAGGCTGCATGTTTCCATGTTAGTCATGTGAAAGAAAACACAGACAAAAAACAAATGAAGAAAAAAAAACAAAGTAAAGAAAAAGTATCCTACAATCCGCATTCAGATTCCATCAGCTCTTCCTCTCAAAATGCACAGCATTGTTCATGTATCCCTCAGGACTGTCCTGGATCCACGGAGAGCAATTCTGGAATCTCCATCTCCAGAAGCTCCATCTTTGAAGTTTCATCACTCACCTGCTGGACATCTCAACCTATTTCCAAAACAGAACTCATTCTCTTATCCCCAAATCTATTTGCCTTCCTGACTGTCTAATTTCAGTCAAGGACATCACCATCCTCGCAGTCACCAAGACTGTCATTGGCACCATCCTGCTTTATTCTGCAACATATCCCCATCTTCCTGAGTCTGCCTCCATAGCATCTCTTGCACATTTCCTCCTCTCCCCACCCATGGCCACAGCTCCCTTCCATATGGAAAGAGTATGGTCAGGGAAAGGACTAGTAACACACACTTGGGACATCTGCCAGATCTGAAGGGCTCTAACTCCACATGACTGGCCTTTTTATGCCTTTGGGTGACCATGAAGCCACCTAGGCCCCTAGGGCAATCAATTCCAGGTGACAGTTTTATCACCCTTTAAAGAAAAAAAATTTACCTCATCCATGTGGAAACGGGAGAGGGACCCTACCTAGTAAACAATGGTCCAGTTTAGCTCCTCTTTCTGTTTTTGTCTTCTTTTGTTCCATTTTTACCCACTGGAACTTTAATTTCATAGCCCAAATGTGATGGCAATGTTGTCACTGATGGAGAAAATTTTGTTATGGAAATTTTTACAAATCTTTTCCATTTTTTCATCTGTTTATAATTCTTCTCAAAATTTCAGCCTGAACTGCTTTTACAACGATCTAGTTTATTGGTCTTACATTAATCTTTCTGCAAACTTGGCTTTCCTTCCACTGTTTTTCATTGTTTTAATATCATATCCAACCATATTCATATCAAGCCATTTATATCCAACCTTTTACTCTACAATATTTTACAAAGAAGCTTATATACTAAACTAGCATTACTTTTTTCTAACATCTCTCTGTGGCAAATGTTAGTTGGCTCAAGCAGTATCCAGGTTCTTTTGTCTTTTTTGAAGCAACTGCTTTACATCAGATAAAATTCAAGAGGAAATGTCATTTATATCAATATCTGTTCTTTATTCAATATTTTTGCAGGAAAAGCTTGTTTAAATAGGTACTATGGGAACTATTTTAACTGCATCCTATCAATCACTCAAAAAGCATATAGCAAGTACCTTCTACATGCTTATTAAGCACTGGGGATACAAAAAGAAATTAAGATGCTTACTCAACATACAGAATATCTGAAAAGTAGTTGAAGATACAAGACTGGACATCTCCAGAGAGATTAGGACAGGATAGGTACATCTGAGAATCATCAGCATAGAGACGGTAATTAAATCCATGGGAAGTGATGAGATTCCCCAAGTGAAACAGTATAATGAGGAAAGAGAATAAGGCCTAGGACAAAACCCTAAGGGACATTTATAATTAGAGGGTTTGATCTGGCAGAGGTGCAAAGGAATACAGGTAAGAGAGGAACCAGGAGAGAAGAGGTATCCTGAAAATCTAGAGAAGAGAGTATCAGGGAGAAAAGAGTGGAAAGTAATTAAAAGTGCCAAAGACTGCAGAAAGATCAAGGAGAATGAGAATTGTGAAAAAGCTTTTGGATTTGGCAACGAAGAGATTGTTAGTAACTTTGGAAAGAGAAGTTTTGGCAGAATGATAAAGTCAAAAGTTGGATTATAAAGGATTAAGAATAGAGTGAGAGGAGAATACATGGAGGTTCCTACTGTACATGTCTTTTTGAGGAACTTAGTTACAAAGGACAGAAGAGATTTAGTATGATAGTGTAATAATGGGGACAGAAAGAGCAAACGAGGATTTTTTTTCAAGATGGTGGAGAAAAGGGTATGTTTGTAGGAAGTAAGAAATGAGTCAGTAAAGAGGGAGAGACTGAAAATAAAGGAGTAGGGATGACAACAAGGGATAATCTGTTGAAGGAGATGGTATGGAATAGGACTGCCTGAACAAGTAGAGCGATTGGCCTTGGTAAGGAGTGAGGCCACTTCATCATGTGAGGCAGAGATGAAGGAAGAGAGTGAGAGAAAGCATCCAAGTGACAGAAAAGGAACAGGGGTCATTCTTTATCTTTTTTCTAATAGGCACAATCCAACCATATACTGACCACTGATTTAGAAATAACTCTATCAGTAATAAATTATTTGCCATCTAGTAAGATGTAACAATTTCATCTCTTGTGGTATCATATGTTGATTTCCATTCCCAAGTCCTTCTCTCTTATTTAATAAAGTGCTTATGATACATTAGACATATATATGTATATAAATATATACGTATATGTGGGTATATATGTATACAGAGCAGGAGGTTTCTGCATAATTGTGTAATGCTACATAAAGACATGAGGTCTCTTCTTTTCATCAATCAGTTTCCATTGTTTTACTCTTTTCCCAATGATGTGCTGAAGTTACTAAACATTAAAATTCCTGGCACTTAGTAGGTTATTAATAAATGTTTGTTAAATTGAATGGATTGTCAGTCAACACATATTTGTTACGCATCTACTGTGTACAAAGCACAATGCTAAGCACTAAGGATACCAAAAATAGTCCTTGTTCTAACAGAGCTCCCAATATAATGGGGAAGACAACATGAAAAACAACAGTGTTCAAACAAGATATACAAAGATATATAATATATACCTACACACATAAATGAGATCAATTGGAGATAATAAAGAGAAGACACCAGAATTAAAGGTGGGGGGGGGGGGGTCAAGAAAGGATTCTCACTGAATACCAAATTTTATCTGTGGCCTGAAGGAAGCCAAGAGATGGAGATGAGCAGAGAAAGAATTCCAAGCATGAGGGACTGAGTCTGGAAAGACAGAGTACAGTATGGGAGGAACAGCCTGGAGGCCCAGGACCCCAGACTGCACAGTCTTTGGGAGAGGTAGGCAGTAAGAGATAACTGGGAAGGAGGAAGGGGCCAAGTTGTGAAGGCTCCCAACACCAGAGTTTTTCACATTTGATCATGGAGGCACTTGAGTTCACTGAATAGAGGAATGACATGGTCAGATCTGTACTTCAAGAAGGTTAACTTGACAGTTGCTTGGAGGATGAACTGGAGAGCAGAGAAACGTAAGGCAGGGAAATAAACAACAAGCTAATGCAACAGTCTAAGCACAAGGTAATGAGGACCTGCACTAAATTCTTGTAGAATGTCTTTGCAAGGGTTATTAGTACATAAACTGAATCTTGAAGGTGATTTTTTTAAACAAATACATGCAATGAAGGCAAGTAGTCTCATAAAATTGTTTTTTGAACAAAAGACAGATTTAATTCAAAAGGACATAGCTATATTAAAATTAAGCTGCTGGCATAAAGTATTTCATGCAAGTTCAAATCATATTTCTTATTGTTTTGGAACCACAATAAAACCAACTCTACCAGAATAAGTCACAGATAATGAAGAAAGAAAAGGCATCAGAATTAAGGAGGCTCATGAAAGGTTTCTTGTAGAAGATGGCATTTTAGCTGGGACTTGCAATAATCCTAGGAAGCCAGGAGGTAGAGAGAAGGGAAAGAATTCTAGGCATGGGGAAAGCCAGTAAAATGCCCAGAGTCTAGAGATGGAATGACTTATGGGAGGAACATCAAGTATCCGGTGTCTAGGAATGATCCAGTGTCACTGAATCACAAAGTACATGAGATCAAGGGTACAAAATATTAATGGAAAGAGAAATGCAAATCAAAACAATTCTCAACTTTCACCACATAACCAAAGAATTGGTAAAAATTGAAAATTATGAAAATGGTCTATCTTGCTGCTATAATGTGTTACACGCACATTGATACACTATTAATGAAGTTGCGCATTGGTCCAACTATTCCAGAAATCAATTTCAAGTTATACCAAAGTGACCAAAATGTCAACACACCTTGTCCCAGGGAACTCAACAAGGCATATAAAGAGGTCAAAAATGGAAGGAAAAAACAGGCCTCATAAACACCAAAATATTGATAGCAGTACTTTTTTGTCATAGTAAAGAACTGGAAACAAAGTAGATACCCAGTGACAAGGGAATGGCTAAATGAACTGTGGTACATTAGAGTCATGAAATGTCACTGCATCCCAAAAAGCAAAAGTATAAAAAAATTCAGGGAACATAAGAAGACTTACACAAACTGATGAAGAGTAAAGTAAATTGAACCAAGAAAACAATATGCACAGTGACCAAAATAATGCAACTGGAAAAAAATAAAAACAAAATAAACACTGTACTATTATGAGCAATCTGAGACACAGAAAAGAGCTGAGGAAATGTACCTCCTTTCCCTTTCTTTTGCAAATGTGGAGGACTGTGTGTGGGAGAGTGCATATAATGTCACACATGATTAATGTGCTGTTTAGTTTTGCTGAACTGGTTTTTTTTTTTCTTTCAAAATGTTTTACTGCAAGGGATGGCTCACCAGGTAGGCAGGGAAATGAAGATGGTATAAATTTGGAAATGAAGATGATGGAAAAACAGAAGATATTGACAGAAAAAATTTTAAATATCCCAGAGTTAATCCTCTAATCACTCTTTTCTACCTACCCAAATCTTACCCTCCGCTCCTTAGGTTCAAAAACTTTATTTCAGGCAAAAAAAATTTTCCTTCCTACTTTAATCACAGATTTGCAAATGCTTCCTTCATTCTTTTGCCTTATTACTTTTTAGTATATGCTATTAAACATATGTGAGAACAGAATATTAGACCAGGGACCTGTCATTCATTTAAATCCATCTGTAAAACTAATTATGGGGAATTCTGGGAAGATGGTGGCACTTTAGGACCTAGAAGAGCACACAGATCCCCAACAAACACACAGGTAAAGTTCCACAAGTGCACCAGAAAGAACAATGATAAAGCAAACCAAAGCAAAATAGCTTATACAGGTTTCTTCAACCAGTTCAGAACCCAAAACCTGCTATCAGCACAATCAATAACATCTTGTTGGAGCCCATCAGGTTCACAGGAAGGAAAAGGAAATTCCAAGTTCAGAACTGTCCAAGGAGAAAGGCAAAGAAGGAGGCAAGGCCAAAGTCTAAGTTGAGCCACCAGGAGATAAGAGCTCAAATTCAGGAATTCCTGCAAAGGGTGAGTCCTGGTTTTAGTCACTTCTAGGACCCAAGTAGGTTCTCCTCAAATAGAGTATAAGAAGGAGCTAAGTCCGACTCAAGAACAATGCCAAAACCTGAGGCTGGAGATATAGGCAAACAAAAGAAAACGCTAAACAAAATAAAGAAATATGACAAGTTATAAACTCAAACGAATAAAGCAACTCAAAAAGAAGCCTAAGGAGATCTCAGATCTCCTGGCCACAAGGACTGCCAAAAGTACTTGAAAAAAAATTAAATGAAAGATTTAAAAGTAATGTTAAAGCCCACAATTGGGAAGGAAAAAAAGGCAAAGAGAATTAATAGCTTAAAAGAGATGGTAGTAAACCCAATAGGGTTTTAGCTCAATAGAGCTGCTTGAAAATTAGACTGAACCAAAGAATTGAGCTGCTTGAAAATTGGATTGGGCCAAACAGAAAGCAATGAATCCATAAGACAACGAGGAACATCAAAATAAAATCAAAAGACTGAAAAAGTGTAAGAAAATGCAAAGTATATATGAGCTGGTTTTTTGTAGACCCTAAATAAATAAATAAATGCTTGCTGACTGGTGAAACTTAAGTATGTGATCTTCCTGTTTTGCTATAGCCAAAAATCACTTTGCAAAAAACTTGACAAGGAAATAATTCACAAGATCATTTCCATGAAATTGTGAGAACTAAAATTCTTGGAATTAAAGAACTGATTCCTAAACTCCTACATATAAAGCCACAAAAATTAACATCTAAGAAGGTGGAATTAATATGGATTGTAGTATTGTACACATATATGAAAAGAACTTTATTTTTTTAAAAAACATTTTAGTTTAGAGGCAGCTAGATGGTACAGTGAATATAGCACTGGCCCTTGAGTCAGCAGAACTGAGTTCAAATCCAGCCTCAAACACTTGATACTTACTAGTTGTATGACCCTGGGCAAGTCACTCAACCCTGATAGCCTCAACAGCAACAACAAAAATTCAAAGTTTTGAGTTCCACATTCTATGTCTCCCTTCCTCCCCTCATCCCTCTGAGATGATGAGCAGGTACAAGTTATACATGTGCAATTATGTAAAAACATTGCCATTATTAGTCATTTTGTACAAGACTTGAATAAAAAAAAGAAAGTGAAAACAGCACGCTTCAGTCTCTATTCAATCAGTATCAGCTCTTTTTCTACAGGCAGATACCATGCTTTATCACTAGTTCTTTGGTATTGTCTTGGATCACCGTATTGCTGAGAATAACCAAATCATTCACAACTCATCATCTCACTGCTGTTACTGTGTACAGTATTCCCCTGGTTTTGCATCAGTTCATGTAAGTCTTTCCAGGATTTTCTGAAATCATCCTTCTTGTCATTTCTTACAGCACAATAATAATATTCCATTACATCGTATACCAGAGCTTGTTTGGCTATTCCCCAATTGATTGGCATCCCCTCCTCCAATTCTCAGCCATCACAAAAAGAGCTGCTATAAACTCTTTTGCACAAATAGGTCCTTTTCTCCTTTTTTGGATATCTTTGGGATATAGACCTAGCAGTGATATTGCTGGATCAAAGGGTATATACATTTTTATTGCCTTTTAGGCACGGTTCCAAATTGCTCTCCAGGATGGTTGAGTCAGTTCACAACTCCATCAGCAATGCATTAGTATCCCGTTTTCCCACATCCCCTCCAAAATTCAACGTTTTCCTTTTTTATCATATTACCCACTCTGACAGGTGTGAGGTGGTACCTCAGAGCTGTTCTAATTTGCATTTCTCTAATCAATAGTGTTCTAGAGCACTTTTTCATATGACCATTTATCAATTAGAGAATGACTTCTTTTTATAAATTTGCCTCAGTTCTCTATATATTTAAGAAATGAGACCTTAACCAGAGAGACTTGCTGCAAAAACTTTTTAATTTTACTTAATCAACATTATTGATTTTACAATTTGTAATGCTCTCTATGTTTTCTTGGGTCCTAAATTCTTCGTTTATTCACAAATCTGGCAGATAAAACAATTTTATTCTCTTAATTTGATTATGGTGTCACCTTTCATGTATAAATCATGTACTCATTCTGACCTTAACTTAGTATTATGGTCTGAGATGTTGGTCTATACCTAGTAGTTGTCATACTGTTTTCC
This sequence comes from Bettongia penicillata ogilbyi, assembly GCA_023548195.1. Taxonomy (NCBI): domain Eukaryota; kingdom Metazoa; phylum Chordata; class Mammalia; order Diprotodontia; family Potoroidae; genus Bettongia; species Bettongia penicillata. The sequence goes on along the minus strand of JAJHZJ010000391.1, from coordinate 5,324,305 downwards.
ATTTTTCCCAAAAGTTTTTGTCAAATGATGAGGTTTTGTTCCAAAAGCTTGGATCTTTGGATTTATCATGTGCTAGATTACTATGGTCATTTACTATATATAATGTAATTTGTACCTACTTTATTCCACTGATCCATCACTCTATTTCTTAGCTGATATCAGATTGTTTTGATAATTACCAATTTATAATGCAATTTGAGATTTCATACAGCTAGATCATCTTCTTTCAATTCCTCTGTTATCCTTAAGCTTTTGTTCTTTCAGATGAATTGTTATTATTTTTTTCTAGCTCTATAAAATAATTTTTTGATAGTACGATTGGTACAGTACTGAATAAATAGATTAATTTAGGTAGAATTGTCATTTTTATTACTTTGGCTCAGTTTACCCAATTATATGACATCAAAACTGATAACTGAGATGAAGTACACTGCATGGTACATAGCGAGTGCTCAGTAAATGGATATTGATTGAAGTAGATGAATATTTATAAAAATATAAAATACCCAGATTAGCAGAACATGAAAAAGGATTTTAAACACCACTATCTCAGAAAAAGAGATGAAACAAGTTCTAAATAAACTTCCCAATGAAAAAATTCTAGGACCAGGGGTGGAGCCAAGATGGCGGAGTAGAAAGACTCACGTATGCTAGCTCCGAACCCACAGCCCTTATATTTCCTGCAAGAAGAACTCCCCATGAATTCTGGAGCACTGCAAGGAGCGCAGAAACACAGTGGAAAAGATTTCCGTTCCAGAGAGCCCTGGAAATCCGACCCCAAAGGTCCGTCGCGCCCCGGAAAGCGGAGCCCACCCCTGCGCTGCCCTGGCCACACAGCCCCAGAAGAGCTGATCCGAGCAGGCTTCAGGGACGGAACCTCCGGCGGCCGGGAAGGTACACAGTGAGAGAGACGTCTGGGCTGGCCGAGAGGGGAGCGGGGTGTCTCCGTGGCTCGGGGCCCCTTGGGAGGCAGCAGCAGAAGGAGCGGCAGCGGCAGAAGCAGCAGCAGCGGCCCGGGACTCCCCAAGCAGGCAGGATCTTCATTACTGAAGGTCTCTGCATAAAGCCCTGAGGGAACTGAGCCTGGGAGGCGGCCCTGCCCCCACCCCAGCACCAGAACTTAAGCTCACATTGAATAGCAGCCACTCCTGCCGCAGATAGCCCATTTGAATCTCAGACCCCAACCTCTAGCTGGGCGGATCTAGGCAGGGGTGGATAGGAATCTCAGAAGTCAAGTAACTGGCTGGGAAAATGCCCAGAAAAAGGAAGCAAAATAAGACCATAGAGAGCTACTTTGATGGGGTGCAGATGTTCCCGCCTTTCAATTCTGATGACAAAGAAATATTCTTACCATCAGGGAAAGACGTGGCGGTCGGGGCCTCTATATCCCAGACATCCCAGGTGGATGTCCGGTGGGCTCAGGCCATGGAAGAGCTCAAAAAGGATTTTGAAAATCAAGTTAGACAGGTGGAGGAAAAACTGGGAAGAGAAATGACAGAGATGCAAGAAAAGCATGAAAAACGGGTCAATACCTTGCTAAAGGAGACCCAAAAAAATGCTGAAGAAAATAACACCTTGAAAAATAGGCTCACTCAATTGGCAAAAGAGGTTCAAAAAGCCAATGAGGAGAAGAATGCTTTCAAAAGAAGAATTAGCCAAATGGAAAAAGAGGTTCAAAAGCTCACTAAAGATAATAGTTCTCTCAAAATTAGAATGGAACAGGTGGAGTCTAATGACTTTATGAGAAACCAAGAAATCACCAAACAAAACCAAAAGAATGAAAAAATGGAAGAGAATGTGAAATATCTCATTGGAAAAACAACTGACCTGGAAAATAGATCCAGGAGAGACAATTTAAAAATTATGGGACTATCTGAAAGTCATGATCAAAAAAAGAGCCTAGATATCATCTTCCATGAAATTATCGAGGAAAACTGCCCTGACATTCTACAACCAGAGGGCAAAATAAGCATTGAAAGAATCCATCAATCACCGCCTGAAAGAGATCCAAAAAGAGAAACTCCTAGGAACATTGCGGCCAAATTCCAGAATTCCCAGGTCAAGGAGAAAATCTTGCAAGCAGCTAGAAAGAAACAATTCCAGTATTGTGGAAATACAATCAGGATAACTCAAGATCTAGCAGCTTCTACATTAAGGGATCAAAGGGCATGGAATAGGATATTCCACAAGTCAAAGGAACTAGGACTCAAACCAAGAATCACCTACCCAGCTAAACTGAGTATAATACTTCAGGGGAAAATATGGTCTTTCAATGAAACAGAGGACTTTCAAGCATTCTTGATGAAAAGACCAGAGCTGAAAAGAAAATTTGACTTTCCAACACAAGAATGAGAAGAAGCATGAAAAAGTAAACAGCAAAGAGAAGTCATAAGGGACTTACCAAAAGTGAACTGTTTACATTCCTACATGGAAAGACAATATTTGTAACTCTTAAAAATTTTTCAGTATCTGGGTAGCTGGTGGGATTATACACACACATGTACACGTGTGCATGCACGCACACATACACACATGCATGCACACACAGAGACAGAGAGCACAGAGTGAATTGAATAGGAAGGGACCATATCTTAAAAGAAATTAAGGTAAATGGTGAGAGAGAAATGTAGTGGGAGGAAAGAGGGTGAAATGGAATGGGGTAAATTATATCTCATTCAAGAGGCAAGCAGGAGACTTTTTAGTGGAGGGAAAAAGAGGAGAGCTGAGAAAAAAAAAACAAGAAGTTTACCCTCATCACATTCAACTAAAGGAAGGAATAAAATGCACACTCATTTTGGTATGAAAACCTATCTTACAATACAGGAAAGTGGGGGAGAAGGAGATAAGCAAGGGCGGGGGATGATGGTAGGGAGGACAATGGGAGGAGGGAGCAATTTGAAGTCAACACTCTTGGGGAGGGACAGGATCAAAAGACAGAATAGAAACAATGGGGGGCAGGATAGGATAGAGGGAAATAGAGTTAGTCTTACACAACATGACTATTATTGAAGTCATTTGCAAAACTACACAGATAGGGCCTATATTGAATTGCCTGCCTTCCCAAAGGGAATGGGGGGGAGGGAGGGAGGGATGGGGAGAATTTGGAACTCAACGTTTTAGGAACAACTGTTTAGTATTGTTGTTGCTAGTAGGAAATAAGAAATACAGGTAATGGGGAACACAAAGTCATCTGGCCCTACAGGACAAAAGAGAAGATGGGGACAAAAGAAGGGAGGGATGATAGAAGAGAGGGCAGATTGGTGATAGGAAAAATTAGAATGCTTGGTGTATTGGGGTGGGGGGGAGGGGATAAAAGGGGAGAAAATTTGGAACCCAAAATTTTTTGAAAATGAATGTAAAAAGTTAAATAAAAAAAAAAAAGAGAAAGAAAAAAAAAATTCTAGGACCAGACAGATTTTCAAGTAAATTCTATCAAACATTCATATAACAACTAATTTCATTATTATACAAACTTTAAGGAAAAACAGGAAATGAAGGGAACAAACTCTTTCTATAATATAATTATGGTCTTTTACTCCTAAACCAGGGAGAGACAAAGCAGAGAAAGTACACTATAGACTAATTCCCTAAAGAAGAAGTATGCAAAATATTTAAAAGATTAGCAAAGATGTTATAACAACATCTTTAAAAGATTATGTATTATGATTGTGTTGGACTTATACTAGAAATACAGAGTTGGTTCAACATAAGGAAAATAATAAGTATAATAGACATATTACTATCAAAAGACATGATTATAAAGATTCTGAAAAATTTTTTGACAAAAATCAAACAAATCATTTTTCTTAAAAACACTAGAACACATAGGAATAAATGGATCTTTCCTTAATATGATAAGGAGTATCAATCTAAAAGTAAACAGTGTACAAAATAGAGAAATGTTGATTGTCATGTAACTTAATTTAGTGTGGTACTAGAAATGCTGCCTATAGCAAAAAGACAAAAAAAAGTAATCAGAGAAATAAGCATAGGCAAAGAGGAAACTTTTGCTTTTTGTGCTTGATATGGTCCATGTAAATAACCCAAAAGAGGCCATTAAAAAAAATTAATTGAAATGACTTCAGCAAGATTTCAGGATATAAAATGGATCCCTATAACTCATCAGTATTTCTGCATTTTATCAATAAAATCCAGCAGAAAGAAAGAGATATTTCATTCAATATAACTCAAGATTTTAAAAATTATTTGGGAGTCTATTTAGCAAAACATACATAGAACTATATCAATATAATTACAAAGCACTATTTATATAAATACAGACTTGTGTAATTAGAGAAATATTAATTGCTCATGGACAGGATGAGACAATGTAATAAAAATGACAATCAGTACAACTTAAATTAATTTAGCTATTCAGTGCCCTACCATTCAAGCTACCATGGATTATTGGAGGTAGAAAAAGTAATAAAAAATTTTATCTAAGAAACAAAAGGTAAAGAATCTCAAGTGAAATCATGGAAAGAAACGGGAGGTAAGGGTGAGTTACCAGTACTAGATCTCAAACAATATTACAAAGCAGTAAATATCACATTATTTGGTACTGATCAAAAGGGAAATTTATCTGAGGAACAGATTAGGTAAACAAGATACAGAAGCAAATAAACATAGTAGCATAATGTTCAGTAAACCCAAAGATCCCAGCTACTAAGTAAAATATATGCTATTTGACAAAAATTGCTAGGAAAAAAATTAGACAAATCAGCATATATATATAAATATATAACAGCATAAATGGATACATAATTTGGATATTAAAAGTCACATTATAAATAAATTAGACAGCAAGAAAGTAATTATCTTAAGCAACTTTATCTTAAAGATAGGAGATTTATTTGATGACGAAAAAAGGAACAGAGTGGACAAAACTGAAAAAGTTTTGTACAAACCAATGCACCTTAAATTAGTGAAAAACAAAGAAAAAAAGTCTTTGTAGCAAGTTTCTATGAAAAAGGTCTTATATCCAAAATATATAAGGAATTGATTAAAAATTTATAAGAACAAAAGCCATTCCCCAACAGATAAATGGTTAAAGGATATGAACAGGCAGAAGAAATTCAAACTATCAACAATCATATTTTGAAATTGTCCAACTCATTAATAACTGGAAGAAATGCAAATTAAAAGAACATTTGCAAAGATGACAAAAAACGAAAATGTTAAATGAGGCAGGGATATGGGAAAAGAGGGTCACTAATGTACTGCTGGTAGATAGCAATTTAGAATTGTTCCTAAAAAAAAGTTACTAAACTGTCTCTAACCTTTGCCTCAATGATATTACTAGAAGGTCTATATCCCAGAGTTCAAAAAAAGAGGAAAATAAAAATAAAAAATACAAAAATACTTAAAAGCAAAAATAGTAAAAGCATTCTGCCACAAGTTTCAGAGAAACCTGGAATGATGAAGAGCAAAGTGAAGACAATCAGGAGAAAAAGGAAGATAAGGAAGGAGAAGGGAAGGGAAGGATGGACAGGCAGAGGCAGAGAGAGGAACAGAAGAGAGGAAAAGAAAAGAGAAGCACTGAAGCTTTTCTAAAATGAGCACAAGAAAACAGAAGGAAGGCCAGAAAAATTCAGATAATCAGGACAGCTCTGAAAGTTACATGTTGAATTTATCATACTATCTGTAAAAGAAAAAGCAAGTTATAGAGGTCTACATTTTCATACACAATATTTTTATATTCTATGTATATGGAAATGTCAATTTTATTATGTCTGTTAAATTCAGAAAACTGGGAATCTTAAAAAAAAGCAATTATGGGTTTTGCTAGCTACAACAGAGGCTTAGAAGTCGAACTTAAAACCTGGAATTTCCAACTCTGCTCCAGGAAAATACAACTCACAAAATCAAATTACACAGAAAAGTCAATTAGCTGGAGGACCTGTAACTATTGCCAAAACCACTGAAGTCAGAGAGACAGTAAAGAGAAATATTTAGGTCAAACTCTACTCCAGAACACACAGAAAAAAGCTGCTGAAACCTGTTCACACATTGTGATTCGGTAGTTTTTAAAGAGAACAGTGAACTACCTTTTAGAAATATTTTTTACTTATGGTATGGAGAAGGCGAGGCCACTGCTATCTCCACATTAATCGACCAGAGAAATGCCCTTGCCCTGTCTCGCTTTAGGTATCCTCTTAGCACATGGGAAAAGAAACTCACTGAGAGTAGGAACTTTCTTGCTTACGTATTTAAGCATCCCCAGTGCTTTGCACAGACTAAATTCTTAATAAATGTTTCTTTTAGCTTGTATCTAAATAGCTTCTTAAATTTAATATGAAGATGTTACTTAAGAAAATTACAAGCCTCAGCAAGCTATGCTTTATCTAGACATAAGCAGCTGGGATCTAGATACAAGTAGTACTGGAGTATGTCTCCATAGTTTAAACTCCCTATTTAAGATGGAGGCAATACATTGAATTAATCAATGAAACCAGCCTGCTTTTGTTTGTCTTGTTGTACGTAAGTTCTAAAGACTTTCATTAGATTATGGAATGAAATATTTTAATCAAATAAACTAATCATTCACTTTTGTATCTAACCCATTCTTTCTTGGTTGTTAGGAGAATTGGGGAATGGAAATTTCAGAGTTCTCGAGGTCTGTCACTGATAACTCAGGTGATAAGGGTATGGCAGAGAGAAGCTACAGAATGCAGGTAGTGCCTGAATTTTTTCAGTTCAATTCAAAAAACTCTATGTGAGGCACTGTGCAAGTTATATGGTAAGATTAGACAGATATATATATATATAAATAATTCCTGACCCTCAAGGTACATGGGGGTGTGGAGGGAAGAGGGAGTGCACCAAAGGGAACATGGATAGAGAGAAGGAAAAACATGTGACACAGATAAGAAAGTAGAAAGTAATTTGAACAAGGAGAAAGCAATAACCATTGGAACGTAGGTCAAGGAAGGCTCCACAAAAGAGGTGGCAGCTAAAATCAGCCTTGAATGAAATCCATCCCACTGTTTTTAGTGGTCCAAAGGGAGAGTACCTACTGCTTTCTCTCTATTACCTCAGCCTCTTGGAATAACTCCCAGGGTGAAGGCATCAGTAGTCATCAGACCAATGCTAGAAACTGGGCACTTGTGCCTAAGTCATCCTCATTCACTTCTCCCCACCACCCCACCATTCCAAACACTGGAAGAAGGATGGAGACAGACGCCAAATGTGGGAGGACATCTAGGTGTGTGTAGAGCCAAAACTATAATTACATCCAGTACATAAAGCTATGTGTCCACTGAAGAAACAAAAGGGATCTGAAAAATAGATAAATGAAGGAACTTTACAAGAAAGATAGAGTCCTTCAGAGTCCTCCAGAGATTGTTAACTATTAAAAAAGAAATGAAATAAATTTTATAAAAATAGTTCATAAAAAATGTAATATTCCATAAATTAAAGATTTATATGAAGTTGGAAAAGACCAAATGGACTGAAATGCTGACCAAAACCTAAACAACACAGAGAAATGTGGTATCTCATGAGCCCCACTCTTTGTAAGACTGGCTTTACACACAACTGGTGCATCTGTACTAAGAAAAGTCAAGTAATTTCTGAACACCAGATGTAACAATTATTTCAAAATCTCAGACCTACCTTCATTGTCTTCTGGTATTTTCCCTGTGGATTTTTCTTTTTCCTTATTCTTTTGCTTCATCCTGGAGGTACTAAAATAAGAAGTACCACCTACAAGGAATATATGTAATATTTAGCGCCAAGGTAGGAAACTACAAAGAAAAAAAAGCTCACTATGTGATGAAATGAAGCAAAACAGAGAATGTGAAAAATTTTACCCATTCATTGGATAAAATGACCAAGTATGACTTATGCGATGAATGATTTAAAAATAATTTTCCCCATAAGCAATCCATATTCAGTGATCATGGAAATGTGTTGGGAAATTATTGCAGGAGACGATTAAAGCTTTTTAAATGGATCATTAATGTGGAAAATAATTTTCTTTTGTCCAGACCTGCTATTTAAGGTGGAATGTATATTGGAAACTCATTTGTAACTTTCAGTCTTAGATTTTCAAGGGAATCTAACTGAGAGGTTAATAGACTCAGCAATACATATATATGACCAATATATTTCAGGGGAAGGACTTCTAACTCAGGGTTTTTTGGCTCCAAGGTTGCTGCTCTATCTACCCTGACATCCTATCTCTTAGGAATTCACAAACAAGTAGGTTTTTTGAATGAACTAATGTCAGTAACGTTCTTGTTACTATCACTAGGATATGCCAGAAAGACAGCACCTTCTACACTAAAGGCCTATTTGTCCATGACCTTAGGACAAGAAAACAGCCCTTAGCAAATTTTTATGAATACACACACATTTTAATGCAGCAGCCCAAACTATCACTTTCTTTAAAGGAATGCTGATAGAACTACAAAGGAACCTTGTTGGAGAGTCACTGTCATGTACTAAAAAGATTATTTTGAAGTCATGAAGATCTTTGTCACTTTCCTCTGTTTCTCACTCATAAGTACATTTTAAAAGGGGAAGCCACACAGAATTCACATGTGCAAGCTACTGACTCAAAATCAATTGGCATGCAAACACACTCTCCATTATCACATATGGATAGCAGGCTGCTTGCTGGTAATTAGGATTCTACATTTTTCAATCTTTTTCTGCTTTTCCACAATAAAACAAGCAGAACAAGAGGTATACAGTTATCTATGCTAAAGGTTCTTTAACCAAGCACTAAAAGAAAGCATTAGGTAGGAGGTCAGCCAAGTAGTAAAGTGACTCACTAAAGGGCAATACCTCTCTATTTTAAGCACTAAATTCTTTGTAGTTTATTTTCAGTTCCATTCTGAATTTAAAACATTCACAGCAACATTGCAGATCTGCACCACAGCTACTTCCTTCAACAGCTGACAGACGGCCAAACACAACATGGAAAAGCAAATTCGTACAGCTTTGGGAACAATCTTTTTATTCTTGTTTATATATCCGAAGGTTTATTATTGTTGAAATTTACAATAAAAAGTTTTAAAACTCAATATTTATTTATTTTTCAAGTAGTACACTATACCTTTTGCCACATGAAAAACATTACATAGAAACACAAGCAACTCCATAGCAAGAAAAAAAAGAAAAATATCATTCAGACCTTAAATATGTTTTCCTTCCTTAATTCATTCCAGCATAGTCTAATAAAATATGAATTTCACTGATGGAAGAAATTCAACAAACATTTCTTAAGTACCAACTATGAACTGGGCACTTTGTTAAGCACTAGGAATGCAAAGAATAAAACAATCCTAGAGCAGAAGTCAAAATTATTCTTGGTGGCCAAATGACTAGGGATAGGACAAAAGGAAAGAAATAAACATTTATTAAGCACTTACTATGTGCCAGACATTGTGTTAAGAACTTTACAAATATCTCACTTAATTCTCATGACAATCCTAGGAAATATGTATTACCCCCATTTTTACAGTTAGAGAAACTGAGGAAGAGAGATTAAATGACTTGCCTAGGATCATATAGCAAGGAAGCGTCTAACACTGGATTTGAACTCAGGGCTTCCTGATTCCATGCACAAAGCTCTATCCACTGTACTATGCAGCCACCTTTAAGAAATAGACTGGTGGTTTCACTGGCATAGGCAACTCCCAGGGGAAGAATCCGTATCAGTGGAGTTTGACACTTGCCTAGGGCCACATGGCTAGCATGTGTCAAAGGATGGACTTGAACCCCAGTCTTCCTTACTTGGAGGCCAACTCTGTATCCACCATGTCACAATGACTCATCACCAAATGAAGAGGTAGTTAAACTTTTTTGCCAATATCAAACTGGCAACATTATCAGCTATTTCTAATTTAGAATAATGGCATTTTAGAGCTGTAAGTGCTCTTAAAGCCTTCCATTCTATAGCTGTGGAAACTGAGACCCAAGGTCAAATGACTTACACAAGGTTACAGAGCTCTTTAGGGGAAAAGGTGGGATCATTATGCCTTGCTTTGGCCCCTCATACATATGTTGAAAGGCAAACATTGTACATGTCAGAAAGGACTTAAGAGCTAGGAAAACAGGTTTAACACAGCTCAGATATTTGAACTGGCTAGTGCCTCTGGGTTAAAGCCTCAGTTTAACATCGCCCTCATAGAACAGAGAACATATGGCGTGCTGCTGCTACTGCTACAATGGCAGCTGCATGTCAAAACGTTCACACAAAAGGTTCATACCTAAAAGTTTCCAGAGTATGACTGGATTCTGAATTAGATGTTGTTTCAATAACAATCCTCTGATTCCTTGAAAGGTAGGGGACAATGTCCTCAAAAGTAAATTCTGAAAGAAAAAACAGCATCAGGGATCAAAGTAATACAGTGTTGTTGTCACCGTCCAATCATTTCGGTTGTGTGACCCCATTTAGGGTTGTCTTGGAAGAGATACGGGAGTGGTTTGCCATTTCTCCTTCATTTTACAGATGAGAAAACTGAGACCAACAGGGTTAAGAGATTTGCCTAGGGTAATACAGCTAGAAGTATCTGAGGTCATTTTTGAACTCGGGAAAATGAGTCTTCCTGATTCCAGGCCCACCATTCTATTCACTGCACTACCTGGCTGTGCCAAAGAAATATTACCCCATATTTATCTGTTCTCTTGGTTAGCAGTATCTGTTAATTAAATACAAACTGATATATTAACTGCTCTTTAATGCTTAACATGACAGGCTTTTCTAGAGTAACAGCATCACTTCTATATTACAATTAAGAAATAATCAGTTAGATAAAGCTTTAGTTTACAAAGTACTTTAAATGGCATCTCAATCATCACAATGATGTCAAGAGGTAAACAGGCAGGTAAAAATCATTACTTCCATTTTACAAATGAAGAAACTAAAGCAAACAAGATTAAGTGACTTGCTAACTAGTACGTGTCTGAGGCCACAATTGAACTCAGTTTTTCCTGAGACTTTGCACTCTATCCACTTTGACACCTAGCTGAGCCTTTTTCTTCCTACCACCTAATAATTCTTACTTCCTGCCTACAGAAAGTCTACCTATTTTAGAAGAGCTGTAGATATGTGACATGAGGTCAACTACAGAAAACTCAAAAAAAAAAAAACAAACCAAAAACCTAGGGGTGAGCCATATGTGAAACTAAGCAGCATAAAAGTGATTTGAGCACGTTTGGAAAAATCCTCAGTATGCACACACACAGAATCAATTAGTGACCACATGCTGAGTGCTACGGTTGTGTTCATCCTTTGTGCCTAGCACTATCCTAGGAACAGGAGATAAAAAGATGAAACAGGCCCTGTCCTCAAAAAATCTACATTCTATTGCAAGAGACAACACATGCGCATACACACGCACGCACACACACCCACGGTCAACGGGCTCATAAAGAGGACACAACTGAACAAGAAGAAACAATGCACATGACAAAAAAGAGGAGCATAAAAAGACCTGCCAAAACTAACACAAAGAGAAGTAAACAGAGCCAAGACAATAATAATTTTCACAACAATATTAGTAGCAAGACCAACCACCACAAAACAATCGAAAATGAATGTAGCAAAACTATAAAAACAAGGCTGATCCTGAAGAAAAGAAAGAAAAAGAAGGCTTCCTTTCTCTTTTGCTGAGACGGGGGAAGTCTACAGGTGTAAAATGCTGCATGTACTGCCATGTTTTGTTTTGTTCTGATATATTAATCATTTTACTGAATTTTTAAAAATGTATTAATCAGTTTTGCTAAATGTTTTTTCTTTAAAAAATCTATTATATAGGATGGCTCTCTGGGAGGAGAAGGATGAATACAGAAAATTTAGGCAATATAAAAACAAAAGGTATCAATAATTTTTTTTAAAAATCTATGAATGAAAAACATTTATTAAGTATTCTGTGCCAAAAAAAAATGTGCCAAGGACTGCAAAGTCAAATACAAAAAAAAAAAATGTGCCAAGGACTGCAAAGTCAAATATAAAGCTAGACAGACCCTTCCCAGCCTAAAAAAAAGGGTTAAATTAGGCTCTAATTAAGAGATGAATCTTGGACATTTCCCAAAGGATAAATGGTCAAAGTATATAAACAAACAGTTCTCAAAAGAAATGCAAAAGCATTAACAACCACATCATAATGTTCCAAACCACGAATAATAAGAGCAAAAAAAACAACTTAGAGGTAACACCTCATTTTTTACAAATATGGGCAGTGCTGTGGCAAGGGAGATACTCTGTTGCATTGTTGGTGTAGCTGTTACAAATCAGGACAACTCTGGAAAGCACGAAAGCTCTTCTGGAAAGTGATGAAAATGTCCATATACTTTGACTCAAAGATTCCATCACTGGGTGTATATCTTCAAGAGATCACTGATAAGAAAGTCCCCCAGTACACCAAATGTCTATAGCAGTACTTGTGGTAACAAAGAACTGGAAACCAAGTCACTGTCCATCAATTGGGGAACCACTAAACAAATTGTAGCACATAAATATAATAGAAAATTATCATGCTGTAAGAAAGGATGTGGATGATGACTATAGGCAAGCCTTGTTATTATTGTGTCATTTTTTCAGTCTTACCAACTCTTCTGACCCCATTTAGGGTTTTCTTGGAAGATACTGACGTTGTTTGCCATTCCCATCTCCAGTTAATTTTACAGATGAGGAAACTAAGGCCAAGAGGGTTAAGAGATTTACCCAGAGTCACACAGCTGGTAAGTGTGATTTGAGCTCAGGTCCTCCTGCCTCCAGGCCCAGTACTCTATCCACTGGGCCACCTACCTGCCCCTACAGAGAAGCCTGGAAAGATCTCTACGAACAGATACAGAGTGAAGTAAGCAGAGTCAAGAAAACAGTATACACAGTGACTACAGCAATACAAATGGAAAGAATTAAGAAAAAACAAGTGAATTTTGCAAAATAAAGAATAAACATAACTTCAAAGAAGAAATAAAACTTCCACCCATACCTTTTTTGAGGAGAGAGGTCCACAAGTATTGCACATTGCTCAAATTTTCAGACATTTTCTATTTATAGATCAGTTAAGCTGATTTTTCTTTTTTTCTATCTTAAAAAAATTGCTTTGTTATATGGGATGGCTCTTTGGGTAGAGGAGAGGAAAGGATACTGGGGAAAATTACAATGATGTAAAAAAAAGACATCAAGAAAAATCTTTAAAAAGAGAGAGACCAAACTTTACATTCCAATGGGGAAAACCAAACCACAGAAGAGTGTGAAGGAAGGATTTATTAAGTACCTACTACATGTTAGACATTGTGCTAAGCACTTTACAAATATTACCTCCTTTGAGCCTCACTACAACCTGGGAGGTAAGTGCTATTATTACCCCCTTTTTACAGTTGAGTAAACTGAAGCAGACAGAGGTTAAATGACTTGCCCACAGACACACAAAAGTAAAGTGTCTGAGGCTACATTTGAACTTAGATCTTCCTAACCCCAGACTCGGCATTCTTTGTACTGTACCATCTAGGTGCCAGGAAAAGGGGTTGTGGTCATCCTTTTCAATGACAAAAGTGATTTTATTCCATTCACAATGAAAGATATAAAAGTAGAGGAAGGGAGAGGATAAGAGAAAGGTGGCAAATTAAAAACTTCATGGGGAGATGGTTCCCAGAGAGTATTCAGTGGCTGAGCTCCTCCTAGGCACAGCCCCTAACTAGTTGGTCGAGGATCATTTATTAAACACTTACTGTGTGCCAGGCACTGTAAATACAAGCAGGAAGAAAGGCAGTCTGTGACCTCATGGGACTTCCAATTCTAATGGTGGAAAACAACACATAAAATGGAGCTGACAAGGCATGGAAGAACTAGGAATGGAGCCTCGAAAATATCTGGCTGGCTTAGGCTGACCTGAGCACTTTCTGTGAGGTATTGGGAAGAACAGACCAATCAGGGAAAGGGGATGCAGCTTACACAACACATGCAACACATACACAGTGGGAATTCAGTTAATATTTCATAGCCTCACATCCATAAATGAAACATTTCACATAATTAGAGTGAGAGAGGATCTTAGAAGATCTTTAGGTCATTTAGTGGAGCATCTAGGTGGGGCAGTGCATAGAGTGCTGTGCCTGGAGTCAGGAAGACTCATCTTCCTGAATCAAATCCCATCTCAGAAACTTACTAGCTGTGGCAAATCACTTAACCCTGTCTGCCTTGGTTTCTTCCTCTGTAAAATGGGCTGGGAAAGGAAATGGCAAACCTCCAGTACCTTTGGCAAGAAAACTCCAAATGAGATAAGAGTCGGACATGACCAAAGGACTGAACGACAGAAGGTTTTAGTCCAACCCCCTCAATTTATAGAACAATAAAGTGAGGACCACAAGGGGGTTTCATGACTTTCTGAAGTTAATCCAAATCAAAACTGTAACTGAACAGGAATTCTCTCTACAACATCCCCAAAGTCATTATTCAGTCTCTAAGCTAAGACCTCTAATGTCGGAGTATTCACCATCTTCCTCCTAAGAGTCAGGAAAAGGCTCAATGAAATCATGCACAAAACGTATTTCACCAGTAAAATCTAGAAAGACATACATGAACTGATGCTAAGTGAAATGAAAAGAACCAGCAGAACATTATACACAGTAATAGTCACAGTGTTTGAGGACTGTTTTTGATAAGACTTAGCCCTTCACAGTCATTCAAGGACCTAAAACATTTCCAAAGGACTCATGATGCAAAATGCCACCCACATCCACAGAAAGAACTATGGAGTCGGCATGCAGAATGAAGCAGACTATTTTCTCTTTTGTTATGTTCTGTTTTTCTCATGGTTTCATTCATTTTAATTCTTCTATGTAGCATGAGTAATGTGAAAATGTGTATGTGTAGAGCTCATATAAGAGTGGGCTCTGTATTTTATATTTTATAATATAATTTAATAATTTATATATAAATAAGATTGCATGCCCTCTTGGGGAGGGAGACAGCAGGGAAAGGGAGAAAATTTTGAACTTATAGAACTGATTGTTGAAAACTGAAAACAAATAAATACCTTCGGGGGGAAAAAAGTATTTCACAAACTTTAAAGCACTAAAGCAGGAATTCTTAGTCTGAGAATCATGGATTTTTAAAAATACTGTTAACTGTATTTCCACATAATTGGGAAAAGGCAGCTAAAGTGGTGCAGTGGATAGAGAGCTGGGCCTGGAGTCCAGTTCAAATCCTGCCTGTCTTACTAGCTATGTGACCATGAGCAAGTCACTTAACTGCTGACTACCTCAGTTTTCTCAACTGTGAAGCAGGGATAATAAAAGCAGCTATGTCCTAGGGTTGTTGTGAAGAGTAAATGAGATATCTGTAAAGTGCTTTAGTAAGTTAAATCATTGCTAAATAGTAAGCACATCACAAATGCTTGTTCCCTTCCCCTTTGTAATTCTATATATTTTATTTTATGCATTTAAAATCATTATTCTGGAAAGGAGTTATAGGCTTCACCACACTGCCAAAAGGGTCCATGGCAAAAAAAAAGGCTAAGCGAGATGAATGGTATTATTATTTTTGCTTCTTAAGACAATTCATGTCACTTTTAGACCAGTCTATTTATTCAAGAGACTTTTTCTTAAGAACAGGTTAAACCCTTTTTTCAACTTCTACACATTCTATTTCTGCACTTCAGGGCCAAGCAGAACAAGTCTTTCCTGTTTCTGATGCGAACAGGGATAAATACACCCTCCTCCGCAGCGACCCGGGATGCTACTGACGGGAGGGATGAATGAAGACTATGACAGGTGAGCCACGGTCCACCAGACGAGAGGAAAACACTTCACTGGAATGCTGACAATCAGAACCTCCGAAAGCCCCGGATGCCTTCATTAACAGAAAAGGTGGAAATAAAGGGCCCACAGGCCTCAGACCGCACAGGGAGAAAGTGGCACGGAAAAGAGCCCTGGGCGTGCAGCTGGAGCACGTGCTACTCTCTGGGTCTCAGTTTCCCCAATGGCTGTCTCCCGGCCCCGCCCCTGCGGGAGGCCTCTCCCTCCCCCTCGGCCTCCGTCGTACCCGGCCGGGGGCGCGCCGTCTCCCCCACTAGAACGGGAGCTCCCTGAGGGAGGGCCTGGCGCCCGGGAAGCGCCGGACCAGGCCGGGTTCGTGGAGCCTGGAGACAGGGCCCAAAGACAGGGAAGACCCAGGCTAGTTGGAGGGGTGGGGCGGAGGTCCCACCTCGGGAGGGCCGGCTAGGATCGGGGGCTAGGCCGGGGCTGGGGGCGGGGCCCGCTCCTCCACCTCCCCTCCCCCCGCGGGCGGAGCTCACGGGCCAGGCCCAGGAAGTTACCTGCAGGACTCGGCCGCCGGGCCCAGCAGGACCCCTCGGGGCGCAGCACAACTGCCTCTCCCCCAGCCCGGCGACCGCGGCGGCCATTGGCCTGACCCTCCAGGTGGATCCCGCGGCCTGGGGCCGCCATCGGCCCGGCCCGCGGCGGAGCGAGAGGAGCAGCAGCAGCGCCGCCGCCATGATCCCTCCGAGAGCGGCGCCTGCGCACAGGACGCCTCTCTGACCAGAACGAGGCAGGCGCGAAGGGGTCTGGGCGATGTTTGCTGAGAATCCGGGGAGCGGACGCACAGGGAGCTCGTGCGCATGCGTCACTTGTCACCCTTCGTCCTCCACCCCACCCCCACCCCTGGGGCAGTCCAGACCCCCCTCCCGCCTTCGCCCCCAGCAGCCCTATCCTGACCTGCACTAATCATGTCCCAAGGACACTGCATTTGTCCCCAGAATAAAAACCAAGTCGAATCAACCAGCATTTACAAAGCACCTACTATGTGCCAGGTGTTGGGCTTGCAAAGAGAAGGGGGAAACCGTCGCTGCCCTTACGTGCAAACAAACCATAGATGCACGAAATGTAAACTGCAAAAATTGGAGATCATTACAGAAGGAGGACGTTAAGGGGGAATCAGGAAAGATTTCCAGTAAAAAATGGAACTTGGAGCAAGCAAGCTGGAGATGAAGAATGAGCCTACTAGGCAGGGGGCACAGACAGAGAAAAATGTCTGGAGGCTGGAGATGCCCTGTTGTAGGAATAACCTGGAGGTCAGAGTCACTGAATTGTGCAGTGAAGGGAGCATAGGGGAAGAGGGGAGGTATATAAGAAGACTGGAAAGGTAGGAGGTCAGGTTATGAAGGGATTAAAAAGCCTACCAGGATCCTATATTTGATTCTTGAGATAATAGGGAGCCACAGGAATGTATTGCTTTTGCTTCTTTATTTAAGTTTTCAACATTCATTTTTTAATAAGATTTTTGAGTTTCAAATTTTTTTTTCTCTCCTATCTGCCCTGCCCAAGATGGCACGAAATATGATATAGATTATACATGCACAATCATGTAAACAGATTTCCACATTAATCATATGAAAGAAGAAACAGAACAAAAGGAGAAAAACATTAAAAAAAATGAAAATAGTATTCTTTGATCTACTTTCAGACTCCATAGTACTTTCTCTGGATGTGGATAGCATTTTCACTAGAGTTTATCGAATGGAGGGTCGTGTGTGTGAGGCAAGTTAGGAAGTTTTATTGATCAGCTGAGTGGTTTGGAATGGGGAGATACTTGAGGCATGGGGACCAAGGAGAAGACTCTTAAAATAATCCAGTTATGAGGTGAGGAGAGTCTAGACCAGGGTGGTAGCAGTGCCAAAGTGGAAATCCACTTAGTATTTTCAGAAAACTCAGTCTCGTTTTGAGCCCTGTGTTTCCAGTATCAGATTCCACCCTCTAATGGGACCAACCCAGCCTATTCCTAGAGGAATCCATTGCCAAAACTGAAATGGATGAAGGAAGAAGAATATCCAATCATTGAACTTTTTAATTGGAAGGGAACTCAGTGGCTATCTAGACCAAATTATACCCTAACAGAACTTTTGCTATAAAATCCTGGATAAATGTTCATTCAACCTTTACATAAAAACCTGCAATGAGAAGGAACTCACTACATCTCTAGATAGCTTGTTTGGATTTGGGGCAGCTAAAATTGTTAGGAATTTCTTCCTAATACAAAGCATAAATGTTCTCTCTTTGCAACCTTGATCAAAAACAGAGGAAAAAGAACTATAAATTAAAAAATTCTTAGAGCAGCAGTTTTGTTACATTAATAGAAATATGGTAGTGAAGTAGATGGAGGGTCTGGCCTGGAGTCAGGAAGACCTGAGTTCTAATCTAGCTTCCAACACTTACTAGTTGTGTGACCCTGGGCAAGTCTCTTAACTCTTAACTTGCCTCAGCTCTTCACCTTTTCCTCATGTATAAAAAAATGCACTGGAGAAGAAAATGGCAAACCTCTCCATTGTCTTTGCCAAGAAAACCCTAAATGGGATCGTAAAGAATTGAACACAATGGAAAGGACTCAACAAGTGTACACATCAAATGGGAACTGACTGAACAAATTTTGGTATATGAATCAATGGAATATTAAGAATATTAAGAAATGGTAAAGTAATGGAATCAAAGAAACCTGAGAAGACATATGGATGGATGCAGAGTGACCTATTCACTCAAATCAACAAGCATTTATTAAACACCACGTCTTGTAATGTGCTACGTGCTGAGAATATAAAGAAAGGCAAAAAAAAAAATAGTCAATTTCCTCAAGGAAATTTACAAATTAATTGGGAAGAACATCAATTTTTTTCATTGACTACAAGTTTGAAAGACTTAAGATTCAAAGCAATGACTAATCCAATTGCAACTCCAAAAATAAACAGGTCTGAGGGAATAATCAGCATTTCAAGGGAGAAGTTCCTAGGCTGCAGCAGAAAGAGCATTCCACAGGGGGAATCCGTATCTGATAGAACAGATAGGATTATAAGCCACTTTCAGTTAGGGGGTGCTGACAGACAAAACTCCCCTTCTATCCAGAGAATGAAAGTTGCTTTGTTTCATGCATATAAATTTAAGGATTTGTACTAATGACATAGTATCTGGTAACCTCTGGATATGTAAAACTACCCAACTCAAGAGAACCCAGTGTTATTTCGGCACTATGCAGGTTGTACCAACCACTAGCCACCATTGTAAGCATAATCTCTATGGGAGGAAAGATGAGAAGAGATCTTGATATTCCATTAAGTCAGAATCTACTTCAGACTAGAAAGAGAATTACCCAGCCATATCCTTGTTTTGTGTTCAATATCTAGATCCTTCTAAGCTAAATAGATCCATTCTTTCTTAATGCCTTGCTTTTGTCGGTTCACTCATTTGTGCCATTTGGATAACCTAGATTTGGGGTGGCCTCCGAGTTGCTTAGCACAGCATCTCAAACTCAACACATAAAAGAAAACTCATCTTTTCCTGCAAATCCTCCCTTCTTCTGAATTTCACTGTTACTATCTAGGGCACCACTATCTCCCCAGTTACCCAGGCTCACCATCTCAGTATCATCCTTGACTTCTCACTGTCATTTATTCTTACATATCCAATCCATTGCCAAGTCTTGTCATTTCTGATCCTCTCCTATCACACTGCCTAGTTCTGCTACATCCCTGCCCTCCACTCACATACCTTAGCTCAGGCCCTCATCATCCCTCCCTTGGATTATTGCAATACTCTTCTATTTGATCTCCCACTTCAATTCTCTCCCTCCTCCAATTTGCCCACTATTCAAGGTGGAGGTGAGTTTTCTAAATTATAGGTCACCTTCCAATTCCAAAAAACTCATGGTGGAAAACGTTATTCACATCTAAAGAAAGAACTATGGAACCCGAATGCAGGTTGAAGCATACTATTTTCTCCCTCTTTTTTTTTCTTTCTCATGGTTTTTCCCTTCTGTTCTGATTCTTCTTTCACACCATGACTAATGTGGAAATATATTTAATATGATTGTACATGTATAACCTATATTAGATTACATGCCATCTTGGGAAGGGGAAGAGAAGGAAAAAATCTGGAACTCAAAATCTTATGAAAGTGAATGCTGAAAACTATCTTTACATGTAATTGGAAAAAATAAAATACTATTAAATGGGAGAGAAAAGTATTGGTCACTTTCCTGCTTAATTTCAGTGGCTCCCTATTACCTTAAGGATCAAAAATGAATTCTTCTGTTGTTTAAAGCCCTTCAATACTTGGCCTTCTGACTTTTCCAGGCTTTTTACACTTTACTCCCCTCCATCACTCTCTAGTCCTACTACACCAGCTTACTCGGTGCTCCCATTTCTGTATCTCCTTGCACTGACTGTCCCCCATGCCTGGAAAGATGATGAAAGGGGCATCATTTGTACTTCTCACCTGTCTTGACATCTTTCCAGACTCAACTCAAATCTTTCCTTCTGTTGGAGGCCTTTCCCAGCTGTTGTTGCCTTCCTTCTGAGATGACCTTCTATCCTCTCTGTATCTGTCTCTTATGAACCTACTTTCTTACTCATTTGTCTTCCCCATTAGAATATAAACTTCTTTATATCACCAGCAATTAACACAGTACTCAGAACATAGCAAGCTCTTACTACTTACTTCTCAACTGACTGATTGAAAGTAAGTACACCTAAGTTTTAGTCAGAGTTTTTGATATTGATATCAAAATGTGTGATCTTGGACCACTCATTTCAATGGACATCAATTTCCCCTATACTATGAAAGGACTGCTCTAAGGTTTCTTTCAGCTTTGAAATTCTGTTGATGATGCTCATTCAATGACCAAAAAAGGGTTCTGGTATGTCACCATAAGATATTCTTTCTAGAAGAAGGCTTTTAATGTACTCAGTGAGACTACAGATTTAGCCTGGAATGTACCTTAGAGGTCAGCAAACTGAACTTCATATTTTACAGATGAAGAAATTGTGTCCTAGAGAGGTTAAGATTTTTATCTGGGTCTAGGATCACACAGCTAGTAAGTATCTGAGGTGGAATTCTAACTCATTTCTTAGTGCCTCCAAGACCAGTACTTTACCCACTTTGTCCCTTTCAATTTGTCTGTAATGTTTTGTTGTTGTTTCTAACAATTCCTTATTCCTGACAGTGGAAAGTTGTCCTTGATTGCAAGAGGTCAGGATTTCCTAATAACAAAAGGTCCCTTTTTTCTTTTGGAAGTTATCATGCATTTTGTCTGATCCTCAATTATAGGGTACAGCTAGGTGGTGCAATGGATAGAGCACCAGTGCAGGAGTCAGGAGGATCTGACTTCAAGTCTCACCTCAGACACTTGACACTCTCTAGCTGTGTGACCTTGGGCAAGTCACTTAACCCCAGTTGCCTCATCCTGGGTCATCTCCAGTCATCCTGATGAATATCTGGTCACTGGATTCAGATGGCTCTGGAGGAGAAATGAGGCTCAGCCCTCCCTCACTCAAAACAAAGTCAAGTGCAAGTCATGTCATTATTTCTCTGATGGCATAGTCTTCTTTGGCAACAAAGGATGAACACACACATAAACTCTTTTAATATATCTTAGAATAAAGGGATTTTAGATTTAAAAGTAACCTTTATATATCTCTTATGAACCTAATTAGGTTCACAATCAGAAATATAGTCCAAACCTCTCATTCATACAAATTAGGAGATCGTGGAAGTGACTTGTTTCAGAGTCATACAGGATCACACAGGAAGAGAGGGAGAGATGAATAATCCAGCCTCTGTTCCCAAGGACACAATTTTGGTTCTTAATCAGGTGGGCTCCCTAATATCCTTTGCTTAGGTAAGTTCTGTTAGGGGTAACATATACTTTTACTAAGATTACAAGCAATTAACTAAAAAAATATATATTACCATAGTGGTGGGTTAAAGGTTCAATTTTAATTACAATTCTTACTTGCTCACAGATACATTTTTTAAAATTTCCATCCTGATTCTTATCAAGCCCTGGTCCCTGGAGCACATATTCATTTTCATTACCAATCTAGTCAGCGTGGTATATTTAGCAGATGAGAAAGCTGGAACTGGAGTCAGGGAGACCTAAATCCAAATGCAGTGTCAAATACTCAAATGAATGAATGAAAAATATATTTATTAAGTGTTTTCTACATGCAAAGCACTGTGAATAAAAATAGAACAATAGAATCTTCCTTGCTTTCAAGGAACTCTCATTCAAATGGGAAAAAGAACACATGTGGAAACATTCAGTTGTGAATCAGATGGAAAGGTCCCATGGTCCTTACGAAGCAGTAACAAAGAAGATGGAAATTCTGCCTCTTTAAGGACATTTCCACTGATAAAACTAATCAGCTTCTGATGTTGAATCATTTGACAACACCAAGAACTTTCTTTTCTGTGTTTTCAGGAGCCGTGGCTGTACAATATTACCTGCAATAGTATTTGCTAGGTCCACATCTACATAGGCAGGGCTCCCTTCCCGAAATCAATTGAGGGCACTGGTCTGGAGGCATTATTATTCCCAAAGTTCCTGGAGTCAGCATTCTGGGTTGTCTTAATATATGTCCAAGCTGTGTGAGCCTGGGTTAGTTGCTTCCACCCTGTTTACCTCAGTTTCCTCATCTGTAAAATGCTCTGGAAAAGGAAACAGCAAATCACTCTGGTATCTTTGCCAAGAAAAACCCTAAATGATGTCATTAAGAGTCAGACGACTGAAAAATGACTAAATGACAACAAAAATGTTGATAATTAAGAGCACCTACTTTCAAAGTATTGTTCTTAAAATTTGTTATTCCTAATAATTGAGAGGCACATGCTTGGTCTAGGGAATACAGATACAGCCTTCAAATTAGGAAGAACTATGTTCGTGTATCCTCAGCACTTAGCACAATGCCTGGAATATAGTAGGTGCTTAAGAAATGCTTATTGATTTTACTTGACTTGGAAAGTTGTCCAAATTGGCACAGTCCCTCCGTGCCCTTAGACTGACTCTCTATCCCAGTTTGTAGGAATCTTGAAGAAGGTAAAGATATATTAAAGCCAATTTTGGGTTTCACATTCCAAAACACTACTCACTATTCAGTTCCTAACTTGACCACTGTCCTCCCTATGATCACATCAATACCTGGAAATGGGAGAAGAGGTCAGTAGTCTAACCTCTCCAAGGATTGGGAAGGCCACAATCTAAACATGACCAGAGAAGTATTCTTTATTTGACCTGATGCAATCCATTTCCCTAAGAAAGGTCTAGAAGGTCCCGTTTTCTTTGACCTAACTTCAGGGGTGGGGAACCTGTGGTCTTTTATTAAGGGAGTTGGTTCTGTGAAGGTTGGATTCAGTCAAAGGGCTCCACTGGAGGACTTAGAGGACCACATATGACCTCAACACCACAGGTTCCCCTTCCCTGACCTAACCTACTTTCAGTCAGTGAAAGTTAGAAAGAGCTTTTTGACCTGAGAAATACTTTCTTAATTTTCCAGAAAAATTAAAAGGTAGGGTTTTAAAAATCCTTTCACATTAAAAATCCTAATGCTCATCATACGATGAAGAAAATCAAGAGATACTTCTTGCACAATGGATGTAGTGCTATCTGTGGCCAGAATTCTTACTGTTCTTTGTGTCATGAAAGTTTATGAAATTTATAAAAGGTTCAGTCTCTTTCCATCAAGGAAAGACTCAATGCCAAAATAAAAGAGTATAATTTAGCGCCTATTTCCCAGGATTGTTGGGAGGGTAAAATGAGGCTTTCCAAATCTTTTTTTTTTTTTGTATTTCTTTTTTTATTATTATTAAATTATTTTATTTGTTTTACAGTGTTCGACAATCACTTCCATATCAGATTTTTTCCCATCCCTCCCCCTAATCCCTTATTTTCCCTTCCCTCCCCACTCCCTCCCTGAGACAGCATATAAATCTTATGTATATACGGTCTACATGCACATTCCTACTAAATACATGTTGCATAGAAGAATTAAAATGAATGAAAGAAACCATAAAACAAAATAAAACAAAACATAATACCAAAGAAAATTGTCTGCTTCTACCTGTGATCCAATTCCATAGTTCTTTCTCTAAATGTGGAAGGTGTTTTGCCTCAAGAGTCCATTGGAAATTTTTTAACTTCTTGCATTGCAATGAAGTGCTTTCCAAATCTTAAAATGTTATATAAATGCTAGGCTATCACTATCATCATCAATAATGATAATAATTTTGAAATCAATAACTAAATTGTCAGGCTTATTAAGCACTGCTAATAAACGAGAATGAATGGATAAAAAGCATTTATTAAGCACTTATTATATGTAAAGCCTTTTTTAAAAAACTAGGACAGACCCTGTTTTCAAAGAACTCACACTATAATTGGTGGAGACAAAGAAAGTTCAGCTGCAGAACAGAAGGAAAGGTCCAGAAGGTGCTAAGGATACAGTGGAAATTCTTATATACTGTATTTAACTACAGATTTACCATTTACAAAAATTAAAATTCAGTGATTAGTTCACATACTCTGAATTTCTCATGTACGCAAAAAAGACATGGAATTTTATATCAGTTAAGATTTACATGAAAATATCCTTTTATAAATTTTAAATAAATATATCATAATTCAAAGAGATACGATAAAATACTATTTAAACATATATATATAATTTATTTTTGGTCTAGCCTTGTAATCTCCCTCCACTCAATCAGCAAACATATCCTTGCCTTGTCTATCATAGAAGAATTTAAAAAATGTAAATCAATGGCCTTGGTTTCATGGCCTGAAAAAAATAATGATTTTAATTTTCAAATGCTAATGTTTTGAAATTAATACCTTTCCAGATAACTTTCATGTTCACTAGGTTGGCTGAACTCATAGCAACTCTGTGGGTCTAGGGGTTCAAACAGAGCTTAGCACTGTACTGTACATCAGGAAAGACATGAATTCAAACTCTGCCTGATTTTCACCTCTCTGGGACTCAGTTTACACTTAGTGAAAGAGGAATTTGGAATATAGGATCTTTAAGGTCCCTTTCCCTTCTAAATCTGGGAGCCTAGAGGCAGCTAGGTAGTCAATAAGTACATCAGTCAATAAGTACACAGAGATCATTGTACCTGAGTTCGGAAACATAAACTGTATGACCCTGGGCAAGTCACCTTTCTTGGCCATAATTTTTTCATATGTAAAATGGGAATAGTAACTGCACCTATCTCCCTAGGTTATTATTGTGAGGGTCTAATAAGTTAACATATATAAAGGCTTTGTAAACCTTAAAGCATTATATGAACATTAGGAATTATTATTAAAATTATTGTTTTCATCAGTTTAAGGGACATTGAGACATTTCACAATAAATCAGTAATCTATTGTATTTTGTAATTGTAAAATTAACCAAAAAAAACACCACCCTATTCTTTAGGGCATGGATGGAATCATTGAGAAGGGAGGATAGATTGAAAGAGATAAAATGGAATGTAATTGTATATCATAAAAGCAAATGAAAGGGAGGAATGACTTCTAATATGACGTACTCTATCCAAGAGAGTTTTTATTAGAGGATAACTGTTGAAGGAGAGAAGGGAAAAGATAGAGAGGAAAAAAAAGAGACAGATTGACAGTGAAAGATGGCGCTGGATGGAGGGTCTAAGTAGAATTCATTAATAACAACAGTTTTGCAAGTGAGCCTGTGATTTCATTGATGTAGGGGCCTTCTTGGTGAGGAAATGCCTACTCCGAATATGTCCTACAGTATCTTCGAATTCATTCAGTTTTAAAAAGGTGATCCAGGTGGGGCGGTTTTATGGTCTGTACTAATTATTACTTGAGTTTTTACTCCAAATAAAAGCATTTAATAGTTTGGCTTGGGCCTTTGTTCACTTGAGCAATTTCTTCCCTCCCTCTTCCCTTCCTTCCATTAAGACGACTGAAATAAATGGGCATACTTTTGTTGTCAGTTATCAAGGTTTTCCTACAGGGAATTCAGGCAATGTGTTTTCGTCAAAAGGCCCTTTGTGGAATGCCTAGTCTGCCCTGCTTTGGAAAGGTCTGAGTCTGTTGACCTTCAGGGTATGATGTAAGAGTGAGCTTTTAAATCAGTTTTTGAGGGCTGGGTGATACTTTGGGACTGTTTTATAAAATATATAAAATTTTGTTGTTTGCAGTAATTATGGTAGCTACTGATGCAGGCATGATTTAGATTGATGTTTTAATTCTGTACATATAATCTGAGACAATCCTGCATAGAGTGCAATTTTAAAAATCAGATAAACAATTTAAAAAATCAACCCAGAAGACCATGTTTAAAGTTAAATCTCTGATTTTTATTGGTAACATAGAAAACTGATGTGATTATAGAAAAAAATTGCTTCAGTAGAGATTTTGCTAGTGAAAGCCTGGTTTAGTACAATTATGCTTACTAATTACAGATGAGATGCTAATTATATCAAAGATAATTTTAATGATTTATACTGCAAATGGAAACAAACTATCAATTTCACCAACTAATAGGCATTTATCTATAGTAATATAATGTAACTATGGATTTAACATGAAATCCATCCCTATATTTTCTGAAAGTAGTTTCTCCAAGTTGTAAAATGATGTCAGGTGGTAGTTAGAGTCAGATGGACTTTCATTCCAGTCTGGCCTCAGACTCTTATTAGCTATGTGAACCTGGGCAAGTCATTTAACCCTGAGTTTTCTCATCTGTAAACTAAGGTGGAGAAGGAAATAACAAATCATTCTGGTATCTTTGCCAAGAAAACCTTAAATGGGGTCATGACTGAAATGACTACACAACAGTCTTCCCTATTTCCCTTGCTCCTCTGATGTTGCAACCTCTTTATGATATTGTAGAAAAAGTGGTTTTCAAGAGTTTCCGTGGCTATGAAATTTCTCACCTCTTTGAGAGCTTAGCTGGGATAGTCCTTAGACCAGAACCCTCTAGTCCATTGCTGGGTCCATGTCAGAAGCTTTTCCAGTTTAATAGGACATGTCAAAACTCCAGCTCTGCAGAGAGCTTCAGGGTCACCTTCATGCAACAATGGAGTAGGTAGGGCTTTAGTGGAAGAATTCACATACACAAATAAACAGCTGCTTATCTTGACTATGACTTCAGTGACACTGTGACACTTTGGAACTTCTGGACTCTGATCAGCTGCTTGTATGTTATCAATGAATTTTCTGGAACGGCTAGGAGAACTGTAACCTTGGAGAATATGTGGTTCAATGAGATGGAAGGAACGTGGGTGAAATCTGTAGGAACTTGAGTTTGAAGCCTGGTTCTGACATGTGACAGCTTCTGGGTAGGAGTCGTGGAGACCTTCCCTGTAAGCTGGGAGTAATACTTACACTACTGTACTACCTCTCTTCCAGGATAGTCATGAGGAAAGTGCTCTGGAGGCCAACAATTCATCATTTTACTTGTGGCCATTTAATGGCTAATGAACTTTCCTTTTCTGAACAGTTTTTTGAGAGTATAACTGATAATCAGTAGAAACTGATAATAGATTTCATTTGTTCATCTCCAGGTATGACATTAAGAGAGCACATGAAAAAGATTTATTTTTGAAATGTTGACGGAATTCAGTATTAAAAGCTCTGAATTAACACTCCTGGAAACGCCCCAGCCCTGGCACCAGCGGCTGTCCTGACAACAGACTCCATCAGTTTAACCCAATTGTGTCCCCAAGGGATCACTTCTAAGGATTAGAAAAGAGCACGATTTTCTTAGCCAATTCATCTCTGGCTTGGTTGCAAATGGGGAAGAGGTTTACTTTCAATTAATTGCCTCTGCTCACCTAGGAAAGTTTCCGGTAAACCCAAGCAAATCTCATTTACTTGGAGATAAAATAGCTATTTCAGGATTATTATGTTTTGCATCTTGATTTGAAATCTTGACATAAATTAGAGATGCTTATTTTTCATTACTAGTTTTTGTTTCATTTTTTTTTGAGGGGGGAGGGAGAGGAAGGCAATCAGGGTTAAGTGACTTGCCCAGGGTCACACAGCTAGAAAGTATTTGAAGCCAGAATTGAACTCAGATTCTCCTGACCCAGGTGCTGCTCCAAGTTCACTCCTTTTTAAAAGGTCAATGTTAGATTCTCATATACAATAGATGGTGAAGAAAACCCTTTTGAAGCTTTTTAAAAAAGTCTTTTTAGATGAATCATCAATGTGTGATTTTTTTATGAATTGTTAAAGCAAAGATTAAATACTGAAATGTTCGTTCTCTCTCTCTCTAAAGTAAAAGAAAATTCTACAGTTTAAGTATGGAAAAAAATTTCTTATTTCTCAAGGGCACTACCAAATGTCAGCCAAACCCAAAATGTAATGATAACATAGATTGGTAACATTTGCAAAGGGTTCCAAATGATATTGAAGTCAACCCTACTACTATTTTTCAGCACTTAGTAGTTTAATAATTGCCTGTTGCTTGATTTTTCCTAGCTTTTCCACCCCCATGTATCATGAAGGAGATTGAGAGCAGCAAGATCTAGTCTTGTAAGTTTCTAATTTGTTGTACAGCCATAGAGAGCAGACTTGGGTGTTGAACAATGCTAGTTGATTGGTTTCACAGATGGCTTGGAAGGGGGTATAAACTTAAAAATAAAAATAAAAATGCTCTTACTGTAATATATAGTCCATATTTCATTCAGAGTAGCATTGTAAACAAGTTCAACAAACTTCCCGGTCCATTACATAAAAAAAAAAGTTTTATTGCTGTCTTGTTTTTTTATACCAGGGACATTTCCTCATACTCTTTCCCCACCCCCATCCTTCCCAGTCACAAAGGAAAACATTCAAAAACAAAGCTGTCACTACCCTTGAAATTGTTTAGTGTTAGACACCCCCCTAATCCCCTCCCCCAGTCAAAAACAATGGGAGCAAAATGAATCCAATTAGCATTTCTTTCCACTCACTAATCTAAAACTGTTACTTGTTTGGGGCAAGTAGGCAAAAGTGTTTATCCTCTTCTTTTTTTTAGAGACTACAGAAGGTGGCAGTCACTTTTTCTTGTGGGAGGAGCCTTGAACAGAAGGCAGGCAGGATCCTGGAAGGAGCTGGAGCGGTTGTTTTTGGATCCCAAGGGTCTAGGACAGTGCCTGGCTGGTGGAATTGAACAGAACAATGGAGGTGGGGCCTCTTCCCAGTTACCTCCTCTTTTTCTCCTTGGATAAATGGATATACAATCTTCTTGAGTGAACACAAATTTTGACAGGGATTTATGAAGTTGCTTATCGGATTTAGGATTATTTAGTATTTCGTGCTATTTTAATCTAACCCGTAACAAATGTTTTTAAAGTCCATAATTCTGTACTACCCTGTTTTATTATTGTCTATATTCCTTTTAGGAATACAGATCACTTCCTTCTGTAGGATACATGTCTATGTGTTTCTCCCTTATTTTTTTTTCCTCCATTAATCTTTCTTAGAGGATTTACCCCATTAAAGTGGAGGATTTCCTTAGGTCCATAGACACTCACTGGGGAGGCAGTTGCTAACAGCTGGATTTTGAGTCAGGGGGCTTTATGTAACTTTGGGCAAATTGCTTACCCTGAGTTTTAGCTTCCTCATATCCAAAATGAACACGTTGGACTGCATGACACTGGACCCTGGCTCTAGGATGCCTAAGTACACCTCCCCCTACTCTAAATATGATTCTTTCAATAAAATAAATAAAAGCCACATTCTTTGCCTGGTCCCCAGCATGAAGGTTTGTTCTTATTTTCAAAGCCTTTTGTTTATATTAGATAAGTAAGACATTACCTCTTCATTCCAAGACAGCTCAAAAAGGGAGTTTCTCTGGGAGCCTTTAGCCTGGTCTTCGCCCCTCCTATTTTACTTTTCACTTTCTTGCCAAGTATTTTGTTCGTGTACATTTGCTTTGGATCTTCCTCCTTGGAAAGTGATTTCCTGGAGGACAGGGACCCTAGTTTTGCCTTATTTTGTAACCCCAGTGTTTAGTACTGGAACATAGTAAATGCTTAATAAATGCTAGTTGAGTAGTTCAGCTGACATTATAAAATTTGAAATGTATTGCCTGGATAATAAATAATATTTATATAACATTTTTGCAAAACAGTTTATGAATATCATTTCATTTGATTCTCACAACTGTGAGAAGTAGATACTTTTATTTTCCCCTATTTTATAGATGAGAAAACTGAGGCTGATAGAGGTTAAGAGACTTGTCCACACAGTTAGTTAAGTATCTGTGGCTAAATTTGAACTCAGATCTTTCAGAAACCTTGTCTCGGCTCTACTACATCACATAGCAGTTGCCAATTAATACATTATTCATATATATAATAAGATGCTTTTACACACTGAAAGTTTATGAAGAGGTGGCCTGATATGATCTTTCACTGTATGTATTAATGTCAAGAATTAACCTGACACCTGTCATGGCAATTTGTGAGCGTTATTAATGTGGAAAACCTGAAGCCAAGGTTAGTTATAATAGTCTATTTGCTGATATTCACACAAGAAAGGAGATAATAAATAGAAATACTTTGCTAAAACAGTTTTCTCATCTGCAAAGTGGGGGACGGGTGTAGATTAGATGACCTACAGTCTCTTTTAATACTAAAATCCCATAATCATATTACCTCTGAAGAGGGCTGGCAGACAAGCTGTCCAACCTAGGACACATGATATTTCTTCTAAATCCTTCCAGTGTGGAAGAGTGGGGGAGAGGAAGGAGGTGGGCAGGAGAAGAACGAATGTCCAGAGTTGGAGATAGTACTGTGCCCAGCCTGGAGCTTGGTTTCTTGAGTAAAGGGCATATTGGGGGGCAGGAGAAAGGCTCCCCATTTCCTTCTTCTGTCACCCCAATTACTGCCGTTGCCTCCTCCTCACCCGATGTTCAAAACTAGTATAATGGAAAGGGCAGGAGCAGTCAGGAGGCCCCTCTGCAGAGAGGTCCAGTTCCAACCCTACCAGTTG
Source organism: Bettongia penicillata ogilbyi (assembly GCA_023548195.1). Taxonomy (NCBI): domain Eukaryota; kingdom Metazoa; phylum Chordata; class Mammalia; order Diprotodontia; family Potoroidae; genus Bettongia; species Bettongia penicillata. The sequence goes on along the minus strand of JAJHZJ010000391.1, from coordinate 5,293,578 downwards.
GGTGACTTCAAAGGTTTCCCATGACTTCTAAGGTAAAATATAAACCCTTCAATTTAGTATTTACAGCTCTTCATCCTCTGGCCCCAGTCTACCTGACCAGGTTTATTCCACCTCACTCCCCTGCGGGCAGTTTAGGGAAACTGATCTACTGGTACTTCTCACCCTCTATTTCCAAGTCTGTGCCCCAGGTCTAAAACGCGTTCATTCCTTCCTCCCCTGGTTCTCTTGGGATCCCTAGCTCCTTTCAGTCAAGCCCGGACCATCTCCTGCGGGAAGCTTTCCACGGTCACTGGAGCAGTCACAGCTGTCTTCCTTGTGCGAGGTTCAAAGAACCATACCCAATCTCTTTTCTTCTAGCACTTGCCCAGGGACCAACTCTACACATTGAAACACCTCCCCTCTCCACCCCCCCCCCCCGCCCCACTCCCGCCCCCTTTGTCAGTTTCTTTGCTTCCTTTTTCACTCAGTTTCCCTCCTAAGCACCTATAAATAAAGCCGTCACTTAACGTTTGCAGACTTGCATCGATCCCACGCCAGTCACTTATGCCCAAAACAGAACCTCCAGCTTTTATTACAATAATATTTGTACGCCCTACCTCATAGGATTGTGGAGAAAACGTTTTCCCGCAGATGTTAAAGTGTTAACATTTGTTTACATCAATAAATATTTTTGTGCACAAGGGGCTCTAGTGGGAACTGGAGCGTGATAGGAAATGTAGTTGGTAGCTCCTTCCTTTTAAAAAGGGGCTTTGCAGTCAACAAGCATTTATTAAATGCTTACTGTATGTTGACGACTGCGATAAGTAGTACAGTGATTTTAAAAAATACTATAAATGAGGATATGAGAATATCTAACATCTAACTTATGAAACTTCCCCGGGGCTTTTTAGGGTCTTAGGCTTTTGCCTTAGGTAGTCTGGTGAAAGGTTTTAAAACAAAATACACATAACTGCAAAGGAGACGCACAGTAAGGCGTTTAATGGGAGCCGCAGCCCAAACATTGAGACAAGCCCCGAGGCCAGAGCAGGCCAGGCAGAACCCTTCGACAGGACTGGGGGTGGGGCGGCGGCGGGCGGGCCGCGTCAGGGGCGGCTCCCTCAGCCCCATGTTTACGCGGCGGGATCCAAGGACGCTCCTCCCGCCTGGAAAGGCCTGCCTGGGCTGGGCCGAGCCCCGCCGGCCCCGCGCTCTTTCGCTCCCCCGAGGCCGGCCTGGGATAACGCAAGGACGAGGCCCGCCGTGACCCTGTCAGGGTTGGGCGTTCGGCCCTCGGAGCAGGAGCAAGGGGGGCGGCTTGAGAGGGGTGGGGGCCTCGCAACTCAGGTCAGACCGTTCAGGGCCAAGGAGACGAGAATCCCAGGGAGTTCCGCTCGAGAGCTCCTCCACTCCACACTGAAGTTCTGCGCCGCTCTCCTGATCATTTCCGGCATTTAGAAAGGACCAATCACCAACGACAAAGCCTAAAGAACCACCCAATGACCAATCCGGGCCGGCAGCCAATCCACCGACCTCCTCCTCGCGCGCCCACCCTACGTAGATACACACCGTAGAAAACGGTCGTGACCAATCGTGCCTTTTCGTCCCGCCTCCTGTCCGTCCTCTGGGGGAGTCGGAGGTGGGGCATGCCCATTTCATACTCCCGCCCCTTTGCCCCCTATTAGCGCACTTCCGTCCGGCGAGCCAATAGCGTCGGTGGACACGGCGGGCCAATGGGAGCGCGCGTCTCATGTGGGTCTGCGGCCGCCGCAGCCGCCGCTGGGTCCTGGAAGTCAGAGGCCGCTTCGGAACTGTGCGCTATGGATCGGGAGCCCCAGGCGAGGAGGCGCCGCCGCGGAGTCTGCGGCCAGACGGCCCCCTAGGAGAGCGGTCCAGCCCTCGTCCCGCCCGCGTCCGCCGCCCCCTCGCCGTGGGCCGTCGTTCGAGGGGCGGGCGCGCCTCCCGCCCCGGCTCTCCCGGCCTCCGGCGCTTGGCTATTGCCGTCGTCGACTCCAGGAGAGGCCGAGGCTGAGGCCGAGGCCGCCGGCGGCGGCTCGTCATCCCCGCGGCTGAGCGGGGCCTTCGCGTGCGGCCCCCGCGGGCAGGCGCGGCCCCCACGGCAGACGCGGCCGGGGCTTCATGGGAAGCGGCCGCCGGGCCCGGGCCTGGCGTCGCTAACCCTGCTCGCGCCCCGCGCAGCCCCGGCCGGAGCGAGCGGCCCTTTGGAGGTAGGAAGGGGAGGCCTGGCCCGGGCAAGGCCCAGCGGGCGGTGCAGGAGCCCTTTCCCCGGGGCCCGCGGGTGGGGGCGGGGAGCCTCAGCTCAGGCCCGGGGAGGCGGCGGCGGCGGGAGCGAGCAGGCGGGGCGTGGGAGAGGCCGCCGCGGAGCGGGCCCGGGCCCGCGGGATGGGACGGGACCAGGCGAGGACCGGGAGGAGGAAGAGGAGGGGGTGTGGTGAAGGCCGGGCAGCGGCAGCAGCCCCGGGATCTCCGGACCCGGGCGCCGCGCAGGGGAAGCTGCCGAGCCTGTGCCGAGGATCCCGGGCCCGCGGGCAGCGCTGCGGGAGCCCAGGAGCTGCCCAGAGGAGGCGGCCGGGGCTCCCCTGGGGGTGGGGCCGGAGCGGCGACCCCGAGCAGGGTGGGCTCCGGAGCGGGGGAGGGGAAGCGGGGGGTGGGGGCCCCCGGAAGGAGAGCGGGGGCGTCTGGGGGCAGCGCCGGAGGCGGGGGAAGAATGCGGGGCAGCCAGCGTCGGCCTGGTGTGTGTGTGAGTGTGAGTGTGAGAGGGAGGGAGGGGAAGGAAGGGGGAAGGGGGACCCGGAGCAGCGAAGCCGCCGCGGCAGCGGCTGCTACGGCCGAGCTGGCTTCAAGGAACAATGTGAGACGTTGCCTGAAATGTTAATTTCCGTTCCTCATTTCATCATCCCCCGGCAGGGCGGTTACTGTGTGTGTTTGTGAGTGTTTGTTGTGTGTGTGGTCGGTGTTGCCACAAGTCAGTCTGCGAGGAATTGGGTTCTTTTATTCTTATTGTTTTCTTTTCTTTCTTTCTTTTTTTTTCAGAGAAGCCTAAATTCTTCTCGGTGCTTGAATTTCTTGTGGTTCTGTTACGGTTGCCCCGTCTGTGTTATGTCTTTTGCGAAACATATAAAGTGCTAACTTTTATTGAACTTGGAGAATATGATGTATGATTTCGAGAAAGAATAGTTGGATTAAGAGGACTTGGTGAACTGAGAATCCTGTTGAGATAAGTCACACTATGAGGTCTTGGGTACAGGCCGTGAATTTACCTATTTTGAAATAGTTTTCTTTTTTCTCAAACGAGTGTTGAAAGCAGTGATTGAATCATGTGCTAAACATCTTTTGCCCTTTTCACTGTATAGAAATGTGCATAATGGTTGAACTGCATATTTAGAACCTTCCTTCCTTCCTTGGTCGTCACATAAGTGAAAGGCTTCATGGGTATAGTTAGATAGGGGGCTGGCCTTAGATGCAGGAAAGACCTAGGTTTATGTCTTTCCTCAGACATATAATAGCTGTGTGGTAATGGACAAGTCATTTAACGGCTCTGGGCCTCAGTAGCTCTCTAGGACTACGTTACAGAGAATTTCCAGTTGATCATAGATCTGGAACTCTCCTTTGAAGTCCTTGTTTTCAGCTTTATTTTACAGATGAGGAAACTGAGGCCCTGGGAGGCTGTGACTTTTTCAAGGTCACAAAGGTAATAAGTGTCAAAATCAGGACATAAAAGTCAGTTCCTGATCTCAGGGAGTTTACATTCTGTTGGTAGTTTGGGCTAAATGTATGAAAATAAAACATGAAATCCTTACTAGGAGGAGGAAGACGATGAGTGACTTGGGATGGGATGGAATCAAGATAGGTTTTTTCTAGGAGGTGGTCCTTGAGCTGATTGTGTAAGCTCGGCATTTTATAAGACCAGGCAAAGCTGAGGAGGGAGTAAATTCTAGTCATGTGCAAAGGCACGGAGGTAGAATGTGAGGGCAAAGAGACCAGTTTGACTGAACTATAGAGTGTATGAAGAGGAGTAATGTAGAGTAAGGTTGAAAAGGTAGGTTGGAGCCAGGTTTGAAAGCTTTTATATGCCAAATAAAGGAATTTGTAGTTCACCTTAGAAACAACAAGACCAATTCTTTAAGAATATTAATTTGGCAACTGTATAGACATTAGTTTGGAGAGGAGAGAGCCTGGAGAGAAGACCAATAAGGATCCAGGTAGTAGTAGATGCAGAACTGGAACTTGAACAGATTCTTGGATTGCAAAACTAATGCTCTTTTCATTATACCAATTTACTTCCCTTATCTGACTGGGTAGAGGGAGTTTCCACACACTGTTTCCCATAGGAATGCTATTCAGCCTGAAGTTCATTTCTGGTCTTCTCCCCCCCACCCCCTCCCCCCAAAAGCTATCAGCATCTGTATTGACTTTTGGAAGAGATGCCATTGCATAATCTTGGTTTGTGCAGATTCATTTAGTGACTTAATTTGGATAATTCTTGATTGGAACCCTGAAGCCCTATGTTTGCTTGGTACTTGCATTCTTACTTTTCTTGATCCATTAGATCAGTTCATTAAAATGGTAGCAGTCTTGGAAGACCTACAGTTGTTTTATGAGAGGTGCAGAAGCTCTCTTAGGTTGCTTTCCAACTTAAAGATGGAGAGTATTTTGCTCACCTTTGATTCTTAAATTTGAATTGGACAACCATGTGCTGAGGCCTCTTGGCCTCCCTTCCCCCATTCAGCTGTTCTGTTTCTGTATTTTCACGGTTTAGAACAGGAGCTTATTCGACTGTCCATTTTGAAGATAGGGAGGGAAGGGAACAAAGATCAAGTTGCTCTGTTTTTCTTGCTGACTTTGTGTATGTCTAGTGAATATTTAGTGAAAAAATCCTGAGATACATTCTGCAATTTGATCCAGACCTGAAACTTTTTTAACTTTTAAGTGACATGTCTTCAATTCCTGGTTTACTGTTCTCATCGTGTGGCAGCCTTTTAACTTGGAGTATAACTGTCAGATGTTTTTCTATAGCCTCTCTGTAGACTAGCCATGTTAATCAGACTGCTCCAGCAGTGCCTTTCATCTTACTAAACCAGATGGGCTGCTTATGACTAGTGGTTGTCATTTTAACTATAATTACCATGTTGACACAGTGACAAATAGAACTTTCTACAAATTTAGTTAGAAAAAGAAACTGATATTTGTATTTGAGAATAATATTTATGAGGCTTTGTATGCCTTGGATTTTAAAGCAGCCTTGACACATTAAGGTTATGGTTCATCAGTTAGAAGAGGATACTCATAGTAATTTTACATGTGGGCAATGAGCCCGTCATCAATTAAATAACATAATTAGAGTGTATCAGAAAAGCTAGTTCAAAGAAATATCTTCATCAGTTGCCAAAATACAAATGTTTTGATCTATCCATTACTGGTGATCATTCAAAACTGCCATTTGAGGGCGCGCTTTTTAAATAGTATTTTCCAGTTAATAGTTGAGCAGCACAATATGATTATTTATCTGCCAATTTATCATCATTATTCACCAAGCTCCCAAATGAGTATTGGTGATGCATTCCATACAACCTGAACAAAAAAAATCTGTTGTTGAACTTAACATTTAAAAAAACAGTTATTTAAGAAATACTTTTTTGTGTGTTTATGTATGCACACATTCATGTTCTAATAAAAGACTTGCTGTCTATTTAGAGATTTAAATTAAAGTCTTGTGTACCTTATTCAGTCTCATCTTGACACTTAGTTGGAAATGTGTTGCTTGTAGTAGAGAGGATCCTTCCACAAGAAAATAATGAATATTGGTGACCCTAGGCAGTAGAGCATAATGAAAGATCCTTCAGCAAAGTGGCATGGGTAGGCCTATGTTGGAGGATAAGCATTTGGAAGAGGATGACTGGAGAGGAGAAAGAATACATTCAGGGGAACAATTAGGAGACCACTGTCTAGGGGAAGGTGCTGAGGCTCAGCGGTAAGTTGGTGGCCTTTTGAGTGAAGAGAAGGGATGAGTTGGGAGACAGGTGCTATGCAAGTACAATCTGCAGTTTGTCATCTAAGCAGGGAGGTGGGTGAGGGAAAAGGAAGAGGTACTGCTGGTAAATGGAAAACTATGAACTTGGGTGATTGTAGGTATTTTGGCATCACCCCGCCCCCCCAAGGGGAGTTTGGGGGAGGGATAGATTTAAGAGGGGAAGATCCCTGTCTTCTTTGGAGGCAGAGAACTACGTTCATGTCATATCTCTGATGCTTGCTCCCTGGGTTAGTTAGTAAGCATTTATTAAGTGTCAGGCAATGAGCCAAGTGCTGAGGATACGACAAAAGGAAAAGACACAGTTGCTTAAAGAAGTGCATAGTTACTTAGCTTCCCTGACCCTCAATTTCTTCAGTTCTAAAATGTAGGTATTGGCCTGTGGTCTCTAGATTTTGATATTATGATTGTTTATGTATATTTGAGAGTCATCTGCACATAAATAGGGCATTTGAACCCATAATGAGATCACCAAGAGAGGGTGTGGAGAGAGAAGAAAGTACTAAGTCTCTTTTGTACCCTGGACTGTGCTAGGCATAGGGCATGCATATACAGAGAATGAAATACAGCAATCTCTACTCCCAGTGAGTTTGCATTAAAATGGGGAGGATAGCAAGTACATTAAAATATACATATATATATATATATAAATAAAGAGGAATAAACACAAATATATTCAAGGTAGTTTGATATGGAGGGCACTGGCAGTGTGTGTGTGTGAGGAAATGCTTAATGCCGAAGTGCTTGAGCTATGTCTTAAAAGGAAGAAGAGGACTCAGGCTGAGATGAGGAGGAGGGTGTGTGTGTGCATTGAAGGCCTGGGGGCTGGGCAGTGCAGAAGCTGGGGCCTAGAGGTGGTGGAAACAAGGCCAGCCAGTTGGGCTCGATCCCAGAGTGTAGGAGGGGGATAATGTCCACTTAGGGTGGAAGGAGAGTTTGGGGCCAGGCTGTGTAGGGTTTTAAAAGCTACAAAGAAAGAGTTTCTATTTTATTCTAAAGGCAGTAGAATGCTGATGGCCTTGATCAAGTAAGGGAGTCACATGGTTAGATCTGCAGTTAATGAAAATTACTTAAAGGAAATTACTTTGGCAGCTGTGTGGAGCATGGACTGGAGGGAGAGAGACTCTAGGCAGGGAGACCAATTTGGAGGCCTTGCACTAATCTAAATGAGAGGTGATGAGGGTCTTGAACTAAGGTGGCAGCTGTGAGAAGGGATCAGATGTGAGAGATGTGGAGATAGGGCAGGAGTTGGCAATTCTTTGGATGTGTGGGATGAGGGGAGAGTAAGGAGTTGAGAAAAATGTTGATTGAAATTATGAACCTGAGACACTGCAATGATAGTCATAAAGGCAGGGGTTTTTAACCTTTTTTTGAGTCATGGACTCCTTGGACCATCTGGTGAGACTTATGAGCCCTTTCTCACAGGTGTCTTTTTAAATGATAAAATTCGTAAGATTAAACAGGATACCAATTTTATTGAAATATAATTTATAAAAATAATGAAAAATAATGAAAAATAAGTTTGCAGACTCCAATTTAAGAACTCCTAGTTTTGAGAAAAGATTTGCCATGTTTTGGTTTTGTTTAGTTTAATATATCTTCAAGACAACCAATTTGAAATGTCTGGTAGGAAATTGGTGATGTAGAATTGGAGTTTAGGAGGAGAGAGTGAGGTTGGATATTTATATCTTGGAATCATCAGCATAGAAATGAGACTTTAATCCACAGGATTGGATAAAGTTACCAAAAGTATAAAAGAAGAGAAGACCTTGGACAGAATCTTGAACTATATGTAAGGAAGTAGAGGATGAGCCCAGAGAGAATGGTGTCAAAGAACCCAGAGAGGGGAGGTTGTTCAGTTGTATCAAATGTAGCACCCACCTTGGTCTTGAAGTATTAGAAAATAGAAGAGACAATTTGATTTGGCAATTAAAAGAAAGAGCTTTGGTAACTTTGGAGAGAATAGTTTCAGTTTAGTGAAGAGGTTAAAGTTAGGTTGTGAAGGGTTGAGGAATGAATGAGAAGAAAGGAAAGTAAAGGCAATGAATATAGACACCTTTTTCAAGGAGTTTAATTGTAATAGTATGATAACCTGAGGGAATGGCAAGTTCTAGTGAAGGGTTTTTAAGCAGTCCAGGACATAAGGTAAGGGACCAGTAATGGAGTCTGGACATAGTGAGAAAAAGGTGAGAAAGAGGACATAGTTGTGTCCTAAAAGCTAAGTGAGGAGAGGATCGTGAAGAAAAGGGGTGATGGTCAACAGCATTAGTTAAGTCTGTGGATGAGCAATTAGAGATTGCTGATAACAACTGTAGTTCATTTGATCTCTTCATCTAGTTTTTTTCAGCAGATACTTAGGATACCTCAAACATTGTAAACTCTGCCTCACTTGATGAAGCATTTTCATGATGCTTCCAAATATTTCTTTCTTGTGGAACACTGTTGCTCTTACTTGTTTCACATACAGGAATTCTCCTTTTCAGCCATGCACACTTGCTGGTTTCTGCCTTTATGCCATATTCCATCTCTGTGCCCATGTTTGCTACATTACATCTCTTGTCTCCAGGTGCCCAATGCTAGTATGCTCTTCCTTCTCTCATGGAAGCCTCTGCTTTCTTTCACTGCTCAGCTGAAGTGCTGCCTACTACTAAAACACTATCTGGACCTACACAAGTCACCTTGTACATAGTTTCTATGTAACTTTTCTACATGCCTGCTGTCTCACCAATAAAATACAAACTTCTTGAGGGGAGATAGCTGTTGATTATTTGTATCCTTAGATCCTAGCACAGTGTTACTGGTACTTTAATAAACACTTTTTGAATGAATGAGTACATAAACAATTTAGGAAGAAGCTGTCGCCTTGTTGACTGCCTTTTATTTAAAGGATAAAATACAGACTTCTTAATTTGATATTTAAAACCATCCATACTTTGGCTCCCACCTACTTTTCCAAATCTTACTCTCTTCGGGAACTTCATAGGCTATAGATTTCCTTAATTCTAGGTGATGCTCACATAGATATCCCTCTCTTCATTCCCACAAACCTTTCCCTCTGCCCACCCCCTTCCCTGGAAAAACATTCCTTTTCCATCTCTGCTTCTCAGAATTTTTTCCTTCCAGACTTAACTCAGGTCCCACTTTTTCCTTTAAGACTTTACCAATTTCCCAAGTTAATGCTTACTCTTTCCCCAAATTTTCTTGTATTGTTCTTATTTGTGTACCTGGTATTTCACATCAGTGTGACCCTGGGCAAGTCATTCAACTGGTTTACCTCAGTTTCCTCATCTGTAAATGAGCTGGAGAAGGAAATGGCAAACCACTCCAGTATCTTTACAAAATAAAACCCCAAGTGGGACCTCAAAGAGTCAGATATGACTGAAACAACTGAACAATATAACATCGCTTCAGTAAAACACCAGAAGCCCCTGAAAGTAGTTGTGTTATTTGAGTTTTCATAGTTCCAGTTTCCGCTAAGGTGTCTTCAGTAGGCTCTTAATAAATGGTTTGTTGAATTCATTTGAAGTGAATTAAGAATTTCTATTTAGTTGTACTAAAACTATATTCCATGAAATTTGAAAAGTGGTTACAGTTTTGAGAAGCAAATAAATGCCTTTTGTGAAATAGAGGCGTAAGTCCACTGCTTTTGCCTTTTGTCCCTAATGGAGAAATGCTCAGATATTTTATAATTGTTTGGTTTTTTTCATGTTTTCCTTGATAAATTTTGAAAGAAATTAATAGTATTTTATTTTTTCCAATGACAAGAAAAGACTTTTCAACATTCATTTTTTTTGAAAGATTTTGGGTTCCAAATTTTTCTCCCATTCTCTTCCCTCCCATGATGGCAAACAATTGATATACGTTATATATGCATATATATTGTACTACATATATGCACAGTAATAAAAAACATTTCCACATTAGTCATGTTGTGAAAGAAGAAACAACTAAAAATAAACCCACCAACCCTTCACCTCCCCTCTTCCCCCTGAAAAAGTGAAAATAGTATGCTTAGATATGCATTCAGAATCCATCAGTTCTTTCTCTGGATAATGTTTTCCATCCTGAATGTTTTGGAATTGTCTTAGATCATTGTATTGCTGAGAAGTGCTAAGCCAATCATAGTTGGTCATATGATAAATTTTTAATAGAAGGGGTTTCTCTGGTATTTTACCCTAATTGAAAGTTTAACTGAAATATGAAAGTTCATTGTTTTACTGTTGTATGATATATTTGATATGGTAACAAGTGTCCCAGACCTTAAGCACCTAAATTTTAAGAGGAAAAAACAGTCCAGTATACCTTGAGTGTTTTAATCAAAATTTAATCTTAACAGTTTGTTAACTGTGCAGCTCTTTGGTATATATTAGCAATGTAGGGTTTAATTTTGACCTAAGCAGTAACTAGTGTTTGGTTTTGGATCATTTTTAACCTTTTAACAAGAGGGAGGAAGTTTTGTTATTAAGGTCTTGAATATTTAAGGCTGTTGTTGGTAAGGTTGCTGCTAGATGGTGCAGTGGATAGAGCACCAGTGCAGGAGTCTGGAGCACCCAAGTTCAAATCTCACCTCAGACACTTGACACACTAGCTGTGTGACCTTGGGCAAGTCACTTAACCCAAATTGCCTCATCCTGGTTTATCTCCAGTCATCCTGAAGAATATCTGGTCACTGAATTCAGATGACTCTGGAGAAGTAAGGCTGGTGACCTGCACAACTCTCCCTCACTCAAAACAAAGTCAAGTGCAAGTCTTGTCATCGTTTCTCTGATGGCATGGTCTTCTTCGCCATGAAGGAAGAACACATTTAAGGCTGCAAACAGGAAATTAAGAAAGGTAGCAGTTTTCAAGGTTTTGTTTTCTAAGGAGTTACAGTTTTGATCAGAACTTGACTATCCCTGGAATGTGCTTCTCCCTCAATTCTTTCAGTCTCAGATTTCCTTCAAGACTCAAATGTCACCTCCTTCCTTGAGAAGGTTTTTCTTGTCTCCTCCTGTCCTGCTAAAGTCCTGCATGCCTTTGAAAGGCTACCTTCTATTTATTCAGTGTATTGTATATTCTTGGTGTTAGCTCTGTCACTAGAACTTGAGCTCCCTGAAGGTAGAAACTGTTTTTCCTTTTTTTGGCGGGGTATCCTCAGGGCTTAGTCTAGTGTGGGGTGGGGAACCTTCAGTTTCCAGGCCATATGTGTCTCTTTTAGGACTTGAGGATCTAGAGGACCACATGTGGCCTTCAGGCTGAAGGTTCCTCACCCCTGATCTAGTGCATGGTACTTTGTAAGTGCTACAGATGCTTGTTGAATGGCTTGTATGGAAATAAGTTATATACAGTTTTGCATGTATAACTTTTTTTATTAGTCATGTTGTGGAAGAAAGCAGAGACAAAAAAAATCCCAATAAGAAAAAAAAGTAGTAAATTACGCTTCAGTCTGCATTCAGATTTCATCAGTTCTTTCTCTGGACATGGATAGCCTTTTTCATCATAAATCCTTTAGAATTGTCTTGGATCGTTAAATTCCTGAGAAAAGCTAAGTCATTTCAGTTCACCATCATAGAATATTGCTGTTACTTTTTCACATGTATAATTGATATCACAATTCTTGCCTTCTCAAGGGATGGGGAGGGGCAGGAGGGAAGGAAAGAATACAGATTTAGAATTTAAAAAAGAATGCTAAAAATAAGTAACATTTATTTTTAAAAAAGAAAATATAAAAAAATAAAATGCTTCTTGATTGGCTGAAATTCTGTTTTCAGGGAAATATTAGGAACCTATATTGTATACTGTTTGTTTTATTCAGGCTAAAAAATATGTGTGTAGTCTTGAAAGGTTTAAATTTTGGGTCCCAAAAGAGGTTTCCTGTTATAGTTTTGCTTCTTGACTTTTTTTTTTTTTGAAGACCAAGGTTGAATTCATTCTGAGGTTGGTAATGTAAAGCATATCTAAATTACTGTGTCCTTACCATCTGGGTAAATATAAGACTTTAGTTTCCAGGACTGCCCATAGCATCTGTGTGGTGAATTATTTATTATTCTAAAAATTAGTAGACAGTCTTTTTTTCCCACTTGTAAAGAAACCAGTATGTACCTGTTTGGCATTTTAAAAATAAAAATAAAATCACCTTTTCTTAATAAAATGTTCTTATTTGTAAGTTAGACTAATTCTTTTCCTGTTTGGCATTCATTATTAAATAAAATCCAGAACTCTATCAATGCTGTTTTATTTCTAGAAAATGTAACCTTTATTGAATAGTTGAAAAGTTGAGATTTTGTTTTTAAAATGTTGTCAGAGTTTGAGTATAACAGAAACTTCATTTACTGTGAAATGGAGCAACAAAGTGACCTCATTTTCCTCCTTACCTGATCTCTCTCTAGTAGCAAGCAGGCATCCCTGGATCCAGCCTGGATAACTTCCTAATAGTGGTGACTTTCAGACTTTGGACTCACAGTAATGATTGTCCTGGGTTATAGAAATATTTCTTAATGGGAAGAATAGTAGATCTGTTGGTTCATAAATTTGTTTTTAAGGATTTGATTGGTTCTTTTCCCTAATGTTGTCATATCTAGAAAAGCTAAAAAAAGAAGTTTCATTTGAATCAGGATGACACTGTAAACTTTAGAACAGCATGAATGTGCTATTTGATCATGTCTAAAACTAGTGGGAGGGGGAGAAATAGAAGGAAAACCTTTTTTATTACTCTTTTAGGAAATTAAAACTTGTTAGTAAGCAACATGCTTCGACATGTGGTTTTACATCCTGTAAAACAGGAAATAAAAAAAACCCAGCCCTCAAAGAAGCATTTTAGAAAGAATTATTTTATTTTTCTTAAAACTAACATGTCTGGCTAACGTACAGAAATTTTAAAATTGTGTGTCTTCCTCATTTACCTTTCAGGAACATTTTTTTAAACCATAGACTAGGCTATCTGAAAAGTATGAAGGAGACTCTCAGGGTTTTGCTAATTAATGTCCCATGACAAGCCTCTTGATCCTTATATCTAGGAATCTTTAGTTCTTGAATTCTTTGTTGCTTTGCAAGGGTATGCTTCTTTGACCATAATGCTATTTCCTTTACCTTTACCTTGGTTTTGAGATTGGCTTTTTCGAAGATTAATATATTATGCCAGAGTAATAACACTGAACATTTGTTTACAGAAACTTTTCTTGCAACACCTGACATACAAAATATTGAGATCTGGCATATAATTTGGAACTTGGGGTAGAAAAGATAAGTCCTTTTAGTTATGGTTTAAATAATCCTCAGCAGATATAAGTTTTATGGGATTCATATGAGAAGTTTCCATTTTTCTGTGGTGAAGAGATTATATCTGATTCTTCCAAAATTTGAGTTCTTGTCCTGTTTTGACTTATTAAAAGAAAAAGCTATTTTGAAGGAATAACTTTAATCCATGGAAAAAAAAGGGATAATTAACAAGAGATCTTCCCCCCTGCAATTTACATATTTATTTTAGTTTTCAGTATTCACTTCCACAAGATTTTGAGTCCCAGATTTTCTCTCCATCTCTCCCCTTACCCCCCCCACCCCATGACAGCTTGCATTCAGATACCCCGTTCCCCAATCTGTTCTCCCTTCTATCACTGGGTCCCCCTCTTACCCTTCAGTTTTCCAGTAGTGTAAGATAGATTTCTATACCCCATTGCCTGTGTATCTTATTTCCCAGTTGCATGTAAAAACAATTTTTAACATTCAGTTTTTAAAATTGGGATTCTAAATTCTCTCCCTTCTTCCCTCTCCACCTACCCTCATTGAGAGGGCAAGCAATTCCATAAAGGTTATACAAGTGTAGCCATGTAAAACACTTCCATAATGGTCATGTTGTGAAAGACTAACTATATTTCCCTCCATTCCATCCTGCTCCCTTTCTCTCCTCCCTGCCCCCCCTGGTTATTCTGTTTAATGAAACCTTGTGAATAATGGTGGAAAATCCCTGAATCAGAATTTAACTTTTAGTCTTTCTTAGTAAGTTCTTTAATCTCTGTTGCCCTAGTTCTTCTTCAAACTTTATTTCTTTGCCACTCCCATTTTTAGGGAATAGGACAGGACAGGACAGAACAGGATAGGGATAGTATCTGTGACTTCATTGATAGAGCTTCTCTACCAGTGCAAGTCAGCACTGTTTCTCTGAGTTTACAGCCTTAGAATGGTTGGGGGTATGTGAAGGGGAGAAGGAGGGGAATGGGGCACTCACTAAGTTAAAGTGACATGTCTAGAGTCACACAGCCAACATGTGTCAGAGGCAGGACTATTTGAATGGAGGTAGTCCTGGTTCCCATGCCAGTTGTATGTCCATTTGACCACTCTGCCTCCCAGTAGCAGACCCACTGAACTGAATGGGGTGCTAGATTTGGAGGAGGCAACTTTATAGGGGAGAGGCCAGAATGATGGTACAAGGCTTCCTGAGAGGGGAAAGACAAGGGGCAGCATGGAGAAGAATAGACTCACTATCCCTACCACCTTGACACCTTGATCTCCTTCTCATCCCCTACAACCTAGGAACCTGGGCCTTGAGCCCAAGAGCCTTGAGAATAGCTGAGTTTCTAGCCCAGAGCCTTCAGATATCATCCTGGGAAGCTGGGGAGGGGCAGCCAGGCAGCCTGGCAGCTGCTCTTGAAGGGGCTTTAAGCCCCAGAGAGAAAGTTCTTGCCACCAGGAAAAGCCCTTGGCACTATCAAATGGTTCAACGTCAGAAACTGACGTTTTATTTATTTATTTTTTTTGCTTCTAATTTATTTATTTTTAAAAGACATTTAAAAAATTTTTCAGTTTCAGATTCTCTCTCTCCCTCTTACTCCTCCCCACCTACTGAGGAGGCAAACATTATGATATCAATTATACATATAAAATTATGCAAAACACTTCCATATTAGCCATATTGCAAAACAGAACACAAGAAAATTATACTTCAACTTGCACTCAGAGTTTAGCATTTGTCTCTCTGGAGGTGGGTAATATTTCATTTTTGAATCTTTTGGAATTGTCCGGAATCCTTGTATTGCTCAAGAGTAGCCAAGATTTTCATATTGGGATCATCATTACAACATTGTTACTGTGCATGATGATTTTTCAGTTCTCACTTCCCTTTGCATCTGTTCCTGTAGGTCTTGCGTGTTTTTTCTGAAACCACCTTGCATTGTCATTTCCTCTAGTGCAGTAGTACTCCTATCACATTCATATGCTGCAATTTGGTCAGCCATTTTCTAATTGATGAACTCCTACTCAATTTCTAAATCTTTTTCACTACAAAAGGAGCGGGTATGAATATTTTTGTACATATGTATCTTTTTTTTTTTTTGCTTTCTTTGATCTCTTTGGGCTGCAGACCAGTAGTGGTGTTGGATTAAAGGGTAGGCACAGTTTTAGAGTCCTTTGAGCATGGTTCCAGATTGTTCTCCAGAATGATTGGACATTGGACTGTTCACTAACAGTTCATCAGTGTATCTATTTTCCCTTATTCCCCTCTAGCATAGGTGGGAGGTGGTACCTTTCTCTAATTAATAGTGATTTATGACATTTTAGTCACATGACTATAGAAAATTTTGATTTCTTCTGAAAACTGCCTGTTCATATCCTTTGACCATTTATTAGTTGGGGAATGGCTCTTATTTTATTAAATTTGGCTCTGTTCATTATGTAGTTAAAACACCAGGCCTTTATCAGAGAAACTTGCTGTGAAATTTTTTATTTATTTTCTGTGGTATCTTTCTTAGCAAAATGTAGTTTTCCTGATCATATCTTTCAGTTAGGTCTAATTTTGCTTTTGCTTTGTCTGAGATCATGATTGTCACCGCTGCCCTCTTCACTTCAGCTGAAGCATAATAGTTCTTGAGCCCTTCATTTCAACTCTTTTGTGTCTTTCTGTCCCAAGTGTCTCTTGTAAACAGTGTATTTTTGGATTTTCAATCCATTCTGCTAACTGTTTCTGTTCTGTGAATTAGCTCATCCCATTCACATTCACATTTATAATCGCTCATGGTACATTTCCCTCCATCCCATTTTCCTTTGTTTATCCTTCTCTCTCTCTCCTGTTCCTCCTCTAAAGTCTGTTTTGCTTCTGACTGGTGCCTTCCTTCTGTTTGCACTCCCCCTTATCATCTCCCCCTTGTGTCTCTTCCCTTTCTCTCCTATCTCCCCATTGGGCAAGATAGATTTCTATGTGGAACTGACCGGGAGAGTGTGTGTGCGTGCATAAATTTACATATATGTGTATGTGTGCACATATATGTATATATTTGTGTAAAATGTAAAATTTTTTTTCCTTCCCTCTTTGAATCAATTCTGATGATGCTCTTCCTTGCTTGACTCTTTTATGTGAAAAAATTTCCCCCATTCTGAGTCTTCCTTGCCCCTTCTCCCAGTGCATTTCTCTTTCTCACTGCAACAATTTTTTTTGGAGATTATTCCAACATAATCAATTCAGACCTATGATGTTTGTCCATGTAGACTTCTTTTAAGTGCCTTAATAATGATGTACTTCTTAAGAGTTACATGTATCATACCATTCTTCTCAAGCCAAATTTCCTGTTCAGCTCTGCTTTTTTCATTAGGAATACTTGGAAATCCTCTATTTAATTGACTGTTGTTTTTTTCCCCCTGAAAGATTATACTCAGTTTGGTTCAGTAGGGGATTTATGATTACAGTCCTAACTCCTCTGCCTTCTGGTATATCATTCTAGGCCCTCTGCTCCTTTAATGTGAGAGCTACAAAATCTTGTGTGATCCTGACTGTGGCTCCTTGATATTCCAATGGAATATTGCACTGCTTGCAGTATTTTCTTCTTGACCTTAGAGCTCTGGAATTTGGTTATAATATTCCTGGGAGTTTTCATGTTGGGGTCTCTTTGATGAGATGATTGGTAGATTCAATTTCTGTTTTACCCTCTGGATCTAAGATAATTGGGGCAGTTTTCCTTGATTGATAATTTCTTGAAATATGATGTTGAGGGCTTTTTTCGAACATGACTTTCAGGTAGGCAGGTAATTCTTAAATTAACACTCCTTGGTCTATTTTCCACATCAGTTGTTTTTCCAATGAGATCTACTTGCCCAATTCTAATTTATAAGGAATTCTTTTTTTCAGTGAGCTTTTTGTACCTCTTTTTCTATTTGTCTACTTTTTCAGGAATTTATTTTCAGGGAATTTTTGTACTTTTCCATTTAACTTATTCTACTTTTTTAGGAGGTATTTTCTTCAATGAATTTTTTTGTCCCTTTTACATCCCTTTAACCATTAAGCCAGTTTTGTTTTTTAGCAGGGCATTTGTTTAGTATTTTTTTATGCCTATTTTACCAAGCTGTTAATTTTCTTGGATCACTCTCATTTTTCTGCTTACCAATCTTACCTCTTTAATTCTTGGAATTCTTGTTGTACATGAGTCCAATTGGCATTTTTCATTTCTAGCTTGGCTTATAGCAATTTTCACATTGCTGTCTTCTGAGATTATGTCTTAGTCTTTCCTGCTTCTGTGTTAGTAGCTTTTTATGGTCAAGTTCTTTTTTTTTTTGTTGTTTGCTCATTTTTCCAGCCTATTTCTTGACTTTTAACTTTGTTAAAGTTGGGCTTTGTTCTCCTCAGGTTGGAGAGGCTTTGTGCCAAACTTCAGATTTCTTTGTGCTGCTATTTTCATAACTAGTTCTGGGGTTCTGCAAGTTTTCAGTGTTTCCAAGGAGATATGATCCTGGGAGAGACGTGTATTTACTGCTCTTATCTTTACCCAGGAAGGGCTCTTTGTTCTTCTCCTACAGCATTCCCCTTGGTCCTGGAACTGTGACCTGGTCACCTGCGCTTCTGCATCCACAAATGAGTTGTCTACTCTGTTAGAATGTAGACTCTTTCAGACCAGGGCTTGACTGACTTCATTGTTTGTATTCCTGTGTTTAGCATAGTGCTTTACTCATAGCCAGTTCTTAGCAATTCTTCATCATTTCTTCATCCACGAGCAGAGAAACATTTTGTGATCATAGAATTTGAAGAATTGTTATCTGAGGTGGTTTCTTTCCCTATTGTTCCTATTCGTATGGAGAAGCCATTATTGCACAGGGGTAGATATGAACTTATCTTCAGCTCTGCTTTGGATGATTTGATTTGGTTATGGACCGGGGAACATTAGCCTCGCTCTTTTTTTGCCTCTTTTTTCAGCTGTGGAGGAAACTATGGCAATGGTTGGGGAGTCCAAGAGAAAGTTGAAAATAATAGCTCTGGCCATTATTTACTAGAAAGGAACCATTTTCATTTAAGCCTGATAGTATCTGCCTACTAATTTTCTTGTCTTGACATAGTTGTTAGACATCTGTATAGCTAATTAAGGGACCACAGTTCTTCATGCTTGGTGTATTTTTTAAAAATAATTTTTAATCGATGTTTTCTTTTTTTTAAATCACCAATGTATCCCATGTGTCCTTCCCTTTCTCAAGAGCCATCTCATATGATAAATAGCATTTTCTTTTAAGAGTGGGGAAAAAAAATCAGCAGAATTGATCAACATTGAGTAAGTCTGAAAACATGCAGTAAACCTATTTCTAACTGGGTAAGTTGGGGCTGTCTTCTCATACTTTTAAATCTTGCTTGACTTTAATAATTCTGTTGCATTTACTTTTTTTTTAATAAAAATTTAATTAGCTTTTTACATTCATTTTCACAAAATTTTGGGTTCCAAATTTTCTCCCCTTTTATCCCCTCCCCCCACCCCAATACACTGAGCATTCTAATTTTCCCTATCACCAATCTGCCCTCTCTTCTATCATCCCTCCCTTCTCTTGTCCCCATCTTCTCTTTTGTCCTGTAGGGCCAGATGACTTTCTATTCCTCATTAACTATATGTCTTATTTCCTAGTAGCAACAACAATTCTAAAAAGTTGTTCCTAAAACTTTGAGTTCCAAATTCTCCCCATCCCTCCCTCCCCACCCATTCCCTTTGGGAAGGCAGGCAATTCACTATAGGCCCTATCTGTGTAGTTTTGCAAATGACTTCCATGATAGTCGTGTTGTGTAAGACTAACTGAATTACCCTCCATCCTATCCTGCCCCTCATTGTTTCTGTTCTGTCTTTTGATCCTGTCCCTCCCCAAGAGTGTTGACTTCAAATTGCTCCCTCCTCCCATTGCCCTCCCTTCCATCATCCCCCCCCCCCCCCTTGCTTATCTCCTTCTCCCCCACTTTCCTGTACTGTAAGATAGGTTTTCATACCAAAATGAGTGTGCATTTTATTCCTTCCTTTAGTCAAATGTGATGAGGGTAAACTTCTTGGTTTTTTTTCTCAGCACTCCTTTTTTCCCTCCACTAAAAAGTCTCCTGCTTGCCTCTTAAATGACATATAATTTACCCCATTCCATTTCACCCTTTTTCCTCCCCCTACCTTTCTCTCTCACCATTTACCTTAATTTCTTTTAAGATATGGTGCCATCCTATTCAATGCACTCTGTGCCCTCTGTCTCTGTATGTGCGTGCATGTGTGTATGTGTGTGTGCGTATGTGTGTGTGTGTGTGATCCCACCAACTACCCAGATACTGAAAATTTTTAAGAGTTACAAATATTGTCTTTCCATGTAGGAATGTAAACAGTTCACTTTTGGTAAGTCCCTTAAGACTTCTCTTTGCTGTTTACTTTTTCATGCTTCTTCTCATTCTTGTGTTTGGAAGTCAAATTTTCTTTTCAGCTCTGGTCTTTTCATCAATAATGCTTGGAAGTCTTCTGTTTCATTGAAAGACCATATTTTCCCCTGAAGTATTATACTCAGTTTTGCTGGGTAGGTGATTCTTGGTTTGAGTCCTAGTTCCTTTGGCTTCTGGAATATCCTATTCCATGCCCTTTGATCCCTTAATGTAGAAGCTGCTAGATCTTGAGTTATCCTGATTGTATTTCCACAGTATTGGAATTGTTTCTTTCTAGCTGCTTGCAAAATTTTCTCCTTGACCTGGGAATTCTGGAATTTGGCCACAATGTTCCTAGGAGTTTCTCTTTTTGGATCTCTTTCAGGTGGTGATCGATGGATTCTTTCAATACTTATTTTGCCCTCTGGTTGTAGAATGTCAGGGCAGTTTTCCTCGATAATTTCATGGAAGATGATATCTAGGCTCTTTTTTTGATCATGACTTTCAGGTAGTCCCATAATTTTTAAATTGTCTCTCCTGGATCTATTTTCCAGGTCAGTTGTTTTTCCCATGAGATATTTCACATTCCCTTCCATTTTTTCATTCTTTTGGTTTTGTTTGGTGATTTCTTGGTTTCTCGTAAAGTCATTAGACTCCATCTGTTCCATTCTAATTTTGAGAGAACTATTCTCTTCAGTGAGCTTTTGAACCTCTTTTTCCATTTGGCTAATTCTTCTTTTGAGAGCATTCTTCTCCTCATTGGCTTTTTTGAACCTCTTTTGCCAATTGAGTGAGCCTATTTTTCAAGGCGTTATTTTCTTCAGCATTTTTGTGGGTCTCCTTTACCAAGGTATTGACCCGTTTTTCATACTTTTCTTGCATCTCTGTCATTTCTCTTCCCAGTTTTTCCTCCACCTGTCTAACTTGCTTTTCAAAATCTTTTTTGAGCTCTTCCAAGGCCTGAGCCCACCCGACATCCCCCTGGGATGTCAGGGATAGAGAGGCCCCGACCTCCACGTCTTTCCCTGATGGTAAGAATAGTTCCTCGTCATCAGAATTGAAAGGCGGGAACATTTGCACCTGCTCAAAGAAGCTCTCTATAGTCTTATTTTTCTTCCCTTTTCTGGGCATTTTCCCAGCCAGTTACTTGACTTCTGAGATTCCTATCCACCCCTGCCTAGATCTACGCAGCTAGTGGTTGGGGTCTGAGATTCAAATGGGCTTTCCGCGGCAGGCGCGGCTGCTATTCAATGTGAGCTTAAGTTTTGGTGCTGGGGTGGGGGCAGGGCTGCCTCCCAGGCTCAGCTCCCTCAGGGGTTTTATGCAGAGACCTTCAGTGATGGAGCAGGTCAGGGCAGGGCCACCTCCCAGGCTCAGCTCCCTCAGGGGGTTTATGCAGAGACCGGAACTTCTGCCTGCTGCTCGGGGCGTCCCGGCTGCCACCACTGCCTCTGCTGCTGCCCCTGCCTCTGCCCCTGCCTCTGTCTCCGCCGCTGCCTCCCGAGGGGGCCCGAGCCACGGAGACACCCCACTCCCCTCTCGGCCAGCCCAGATGTCTCTCTCACTGACCTGTAGCGTCTGTGGGCGGAGGGACCTTCCCGGCTGCTGGAGATTCCGTCCCTGAAGCCTGCTCGGATCAGCTCCTCTGGGGCCACGTGGCCAGGGCAGCTCAGGGCTGGACTCCACTTCCCGGGGCGTGATGGACCCTGGGGACGGCTCTCCAGGGCTCTCTGGAATGGAAATCTCTTCCATTGTGTTTCTGCACACCCTGCAGTGATCCAGAACTTGTGGGGAGCTCTTCTTACATTAAATCCATGGGCTGTGGGTTCGGAGCTAGCATACGTGAGTCTTTCTACTCCGCCATCTTGACTCCACCCCTACATTTACTTTTAATTTTTTGGTGTATCACTCTTTCCATGTACATTGTCATTACTGTATATATCTGTGTATATTTTCTTGGTTCTACTTACTTAATTCTGCATCAGTTCATACATATCTGTCTATGCTTCTCTGTATTCATCATACCATCATTTCTTATAGCATGGGAGTATTCCATCATATTCATATACTGTAATTTGTTTAGTCATTTCCACAGTTAATGGACTTTTATCTACCTGGTTTCCAATTCTTAGTTATCACAAAAATGCTCTTATAAATATTTAGGAATATGCAGACTTTGTTCTTATATAAGTGATTTCCTTCATGTGTAAGCCCCATTTAGATTCTCTGGTTCAAAGGCTATGGCCATTTTTCTTGTGTAATCGTTTTTATTGTCTGACTCTCTTTATGATCCCATTTGAGTTTTCTTGGCAAAGATACTAGAGTGGTTTGCTCATCTCCAGCTCATTTTACAGATGAGAAACTGAGGCAGATATGGTTAAGTGACTTGCCCAAGGTTACACATTAGTGTCTGGGGCTGAATTTGAACTCAGGTCTTCCTGACTCCATGTTTGGCATTCTACTCTGCCAACTAACTGCCCTAGACATTTTAGTTACTTTATTTTTGTAATTCCAAGTTGCTTTCCAAAATGCTTTTATGGTTTCGTAAACTCCACCAATGGTGTATTAGTATATATAGCTTTCCACAGTCCCTCCAACATTGACTCTTGTCAATGTTTAGATCTTTGCTAATTTATAAAGGGTGAAGTAAAACCTCAGATTTATTTTGGTTTTGTATTTCTCTTGCTATTAGTGATTCAGAGCACCCTTTCACATGATTGTGAATACTTTATAGTTTTTTTGAGAGTAGTTTATTTGTGCTACTTTGACTACTTACCTATTGAGCAATGACTATTTGTGTATATGTGTGTATGTATATGTGGATATATATATATATGTGTATATTATATAGTCTCTGTCTCATTTAATTAAGAATACATCTCTTTCCCATAGCCATGAGTGGCATATGATCTGTTTCTCTTCCAATTTTTTTTAATAGTATGAGAATCTTTGATATTACGTTTACATATCCAGTTGGAACATATTGTGGAATGTGGTGTAAATGGTGTAAAATGTTGATATAAGTCTAATTTCTGCTGCATTTTTTCCAGTTTCCTCAGTAGTGTTTATTGAAAAGGAAGTTTCCCCCTAAGTAATTTATGTTTTCTACTTTATCAAAACTCTGGGTTATTAAGTTTTATTTTTTTCTTAGTCCATTCCTTTGATCTACCTCAGTATTTTTAAGCCAATACCAGTTAGTTTTGATGGCTGCTGCTTTATAATATAGTTTGAGATTCTGGAAGTATTAGCCTCCCTTTTACTTCTTTTCACTATTTCTCTTGATATTTTGTTTCCCTTGAATTTGGTTATTATTTTATTAAGCTTTGTAATGTTTTGTAACGTGTCTTGGCAGTTTGATTAGTATAGAATTGACGATGTGAATTAATTTTGGTGGGATTGCAAATTTTGTTATATTGGCATGGCCTACTCATGAGCCCTGAATATTCCTCTTGCTATTTAAGATGATTCTTTAAATCTTTAAGGAGTGCTTTGTAACTGAATCTATACAAATCTTTTTTGTCATTTGGAAGGTTGATCTCCAGATATTTTATGCATTTTGTAGTTCCACTTGGAATGGAATTTTCCCTTCTATTACTGCTTTTTGTCTTTTATTACATAGAAATGTTGATTTTTGAAAATATATTTTTTATCCTGCAACTTTGCTAAAATTGTTAATTGTCTCAGTATCTTTGCTGATTCCCTGGCATTTTTCAAGTAAACCGTCATATCATTAGCCAGCAGGGATGGTTTTATATCCTCTACCTGCTTTTTTTTCCTTTAATTCCTTTCTCTTTTTGTGTTGCTATAGCTAACATTTCCAATACTATATTAAGTAATAGGAGGGGAGACTTGTTATATATGTATATTTTTAAAAATAGTATTTTTTACTCAGTTACATGTAAAAACAATTTTTAACTTAGAGTTCCAATTTCTATCCTTCCTCCTTCCCCTTCTCTCTGATATGGTCATGTAAAACATTTCCATATTAGTTATTTGGTGCAAGAAAACTTGAACAAAACAAATAGAAAGTTAAAAAATAGTATTCAGTTTGTATTCAGATGACATCAGTTCTTTCTCTGGATGTTGATAATCATTTTTCTTTGTGAGTTCTTTTGGATTGTCTTGGATTATTATGTTTCTGAGAATAGCTAAGTCATTTACAGTTGATCATTATACAGTATTGCTGTTAGTGTTTACAATGTTCTCCTGGTTCTGTCTACTTTACATTGTTTCAGTTCATGTAAGTCTTTCCAGGCTTTTCTGAAATCATCCTAGTTGTTATTTTCATATAGCATAATAATATTCCATTACACTCTTGTACCACAGCTTGTTCAGCCTCTCCCCAACTGATAGGTATCCCCTCTAATTGCAGCTGTAAACCACTACAAAAAAATATTTTTGTGTAAATAGGTCATTTTCCTCTCTTCCCATTTTAAAAATCTCTTTGGGATGCAGGGCTAGTAGTGGTATTGCTGGATCTTAGGAGGAGCAAGGAATGTAGAAATTGGGCTCTGTGTTGCACTTGCTGTTGCCTCCCCAGTATCTATCATGTCACATAATAGACATCTGTTTATAAAACGAAAGGTATATGAGTTGTTCTTTGTTCACTTGGAGCCCAAAAACTCATTAGGGGAAAGGATGTACAGAAGGAATTGTAATATGAGGTAGAATTGACAAATGTGCTATAAATAGTATCAGAGTCATAAACTTAGAGCTGGAAGGGACCTTTTGAGCTAATATAATTTAACCCTACAAGAGAGGTTAAATGAATGGCCTAAGTTCACAGCTTTAGTAAATAATAAAGCTTTCTCTTAGTACACTATACAATTGCTGCCCTGACTTTTGAGAATGAGAACTACTTGATAAAAAATGTTTAAAAATGTCTTGTTCCTCTGTATGGTAGTACTTGTGTTATTAGTATTGAGTGATTGAGAATATGTAATGACAAAGTGTCAGTGGTCAATGTCCATAAGGATTTGTGGACCCCTAGTAGTAATTTGCATACTACCAAGGGTCTTAGTCCACAGGTTGATGAAATGCCAATTTGATACCCATTGCAGCTGCTATGAATATGCATGAGTATTTCTACAGTAAATTCACAAAGTATAATAAACTCTCTTCCTTGAAGGCAAAACCAAAATATTTATTTGAGACATCATTAGAATACCAGGAAGTGAGATTTAATAAGATATCACTAATCCAGGAAGTGCAGACATCTTAAGCATTTTTTCTGTCAGGCCTCCCCACAAAAACAAGTTCTCCTCAACAAATTCCTCCCTCCGCCCACTCACAGCTTGTTTTTTTTTCTTTCTATCTGTTCTGCCTGCTCTCACTCTTTGCTTCTGCTCTCTCTCCTCTTTGGACAAGCTCCTCTCAGTCTGAGCTCCATGTGACCCAGCTCCATATGATCACAAGCTCCATGTGTTAGACTTATTAATTGGTGGGGAAGATCTTCCTATTCTATTAACATTATAGTCGGGAAGTGCTTCACCACTATATCACACTTCCTGGAGAGGACAGAGAAAATCAGAGTTAGTTTGGGAAACCAGGAAGGGCTTCATGGCTGATGTGTCATTTGACCTACGCTTCAATGACCTACGCTTCAATGAGTGGGCAACACTTTTGATAGGTAAGAGTGAGAAGAGAGAGGGCAGTCTACTTCTGTGTAGAAAAAATGACATGAGCAAAAGTGCGGATAATAGAGGGTATGTTTAGTAACTTAGTGATTAGCTTAGGTTGGAACATAGAGGTATAATAGCATCCTAAGTCTGGCAAAATAAGTTGGGGCTTCATAGTCTTGATAGGCAGTAGACTGATAAGTTTTTACTTTATTTGCTAGACATTGAAATTTTTTTGAGTAAATAAATGACAGTAGCAGAGTTATACTTTAGGAATGTTGATGGTAACATCACACGCTGGGCGGATGGTATAGGGCTGGCTGGAGCAGTGGTGTCAAACTCATGTAGAAATGTGTGGGGTGCATATATTGACCTAACATTATCTATGTTTTGTTGTATTTTTATTTATTTTGTTAAATACTGTAATTTGATACCATATTCAGCACATTTGATTTACCTCTTTGGAGACAAATTAGGAGACTCATCTCCTAGGTAGTAACAGGTTAACATCTGATTTAAGTGATGGCATTGGAAATGAAAAGAAAAAGACAGATATGTGTTGAATGTGTTTTTACAACATGAGATATTTTTGGGAAGCTTTTGGGAGAAAAGGATAGTTTGGCTCCTGGATTTCTAGTCTAAGCTCTGTCAATAGTGTACTGTGTGACCTTAGATAAATTACTTAATTTCTTTTGTCCTCCATTTTCTATTCTGTAGAAAGAGTGACCTTGTTGAGGTAGAACTGGTGAGGCTTGGTGACCTAGAATAGGGAAAGGACCTAGATGTGGCTGTGATGGTTGAAAGAAGAGCTAGAGATGACTTTTATGACCTGATTATGGCGCTTGCCACATACACTATTTTTCAAAGATCAGGTTAAGTGTTTGTTTTTCATGAAAGGTTGTTTCAATTAAATGAATAAAGTGTTAACTAATTATAGTCTAGTCAAAAAACTTTACTCAGAAAAAGTATTCATGTAGGGGAAGTAGATGTCAAGAATAAAGAGGTATGGGTTGGGGTAAGTTAGAGAAGGGAATAGATGGTGGTCCGGGTAATAGATGCGAGCAAGTTGAGATTAGAAAGACGAATAAAAAAAAATTTATGTGGATAAAGCAAACAGATCTGAGACTGACTCCAAACACATTAAAACAAAACAAAACAAAACAAACACTTACTTGACTTAGGAACCTAAGTCGTGGGCTTAGTTAGTGAACCATTTCTCACCTGTTGCTTCACCTTTTGGTAATGAAGAAGGAGGCAGTTCTTTTCACCTATCTGGCATGAGTCTTGTGAGTACAGACAACAAAAATTAGCCTCTCCCTCCTCTCTTTAGAAATAGTAGATTTAGAGTTGTTTTTCTTTGGGTATGATTTTGGTGAGGAAAGAGTAGATAGTTGTTGCAGTTTCTTATTTAAAATAGTATTTTTCTACCACAGGATTGTTAATTCTTTATAGCTGTGTTTTTCAAAAAAGAAATTATTAATTGCTTATCAACTGGTGCAGGTCAAAGGACCAATAAAGAAGTGTGCTGGAATTATCAATGAAACTGAGTTTGGAAGTCCTCCACCTCTTAATGCCTTTTCCATTTCTAACTTCTTTGTGAAAATTGGCATTTGAGAATCATTTAATACCATTTCATGGCAGTTGCAGAGCTTTGGAAAAGTTCTTACTCAAATATTGATTTCTTACTGGTTCCACATTTTATACTATAACAGGTATAATATAAAATCAGAGTGCATAATACTATTTTACCTCTTCTATCACTTTTGGGCCTTAGGACGGGTCTCAGAAAAGATTTATACCATCTAATAAATACTAAGAGTGTAGAGGTAGGACCCCTTTAGGGAGTGTTAACTCAACGCAAAGAAAGGTTTAAGGGAGCATGTGAAGAAATAGAGGGAGGAAATAGACATCCATGTTAGCTTGGATCTCCTCCACAATAGAACTATGTGGTGCAAGGAGGAGATGGTCTTCCTATTTCTTTTGTCATAGGCATAGGTCCAAGGAATTCTCCTTGCTGTAAATGCATTGGACAGGAAAGCAGTAATTCATCAATAAATATTTATTAAGTGCCTACTATATGGCAGACACTGTGCTAAGTCCTGGGGATACAAAAAAAGGCAAATGTGACAATATCATCCCTCAAGGAGTTTACAATCTAATGGAGGACCTGACCATCTTCCCGAAGTTTCCCCAAAAGGACAGTAAGGAGTGTGTAAGGAAGAAGCAGCTTGAGTAGGAGAGACAAGATCCCCGTCATCCACCCCCCGACCCCCCCCCCCCAACAGAAGAAGAGGGATTTTTGACTACCATTTCTTTTCATTGCATCAACACTAACACTAATTCAGATTTTGTTTTTTGTTGATGGCTAAATCATGAAAACTTTGGATAATTTGCAGAGTTTCTTTGTGCATGTAAAAATATCACAAAAATTTTATTCTGACCATTTCTATACTACTTTTAGAGTTGTAAAAAAATTTTTTTTTTGATAGAATGCCCTTGTAGAAATTTAAAAAAAATACTGTGTTATGATGAGTTGTTGGGAGGTCTTGTTTATTTCTCTTTTTTAAAGTATTGCTTCTGACTCAGCTTGAAAATTATGGTAGGAATCATACTTGAAACCAGATGGGAAGTTATGGTAGAAATGCTTAGTCACCTAAAACTGTGATCTTAGATTGAGGGTTGAGGATGATCTTTGATTTTATCACAAGTGTTAGAAACATAGTTGTGGGGATCAAAGGACTTCCCAGGCAGGGACAGGGAATTAACCCTGGATGAGCTCCCATTGCCCATTGCTTCCCTTTCCAGAGTGCCCGCTGGAAGACTCATGATAAACCTCCTCTTATTGAAAGAATTTGGAGACAGAGTGAGCAGAGGAAGACACTTGTTTTCATGCTTAGAAGCGGGTGCAGTGCTCCCTAAGAACACTCGCACTCATATAGAAGCAGGAGTGAGGTGAGTTCTGTACTTCCTGGTAGAGTTAGAGTTAGTTCAAATTTCTCAAATCCCTCACTTTGTTTTCCCTACATTTCCTCCTTATGCAGATCATAGAAGGGGTAGTGAGCTAGGATTGAGCTGCTGTTTCTCCTGCCCCAACCCTTCTAGTTTCCCCCTGAGGCTAAAATATGTTTGACCATCATCCTTGAAAAAACAGGTTATACCTGCTTATCTTATCTCAAGCTCCCATCAGCCAAAGACTTTTACTATTTTTCCAGAACATTTGTGGAAGCAAAACGAAAACAATATCCCTTCTCACACAAGTTGTAGTGATACTTATTATTTATCACCATAACTTGTGATAGAATCTTTCTCTAGCTCTCTGCTCTCTAGTTCTGTACTTCAAATTATCTCAAGTGTAGGACTTGGAGACAAGAAGAGCTGAGTTCAAATGCTGCCTCAGACATTTACTAGTTTTATGACCTTGGGCAAGTCACTTAACCATTCTGTGCCTCAGTTTCCTTGACTGCAAAATAGTGATAATAGTAGCACCTTTGTCCCAGGGTTATTGTGAGAATCACCTGAGATAATTCAGGGTGTTTTTGAGACCACCTGTAGTAAATTGCTTTCGCAAACCTTAAACACAATGTAACTGTTTGCTCTTATTATTACTGTTATTATTAACATCACAGTTACCACCACCACCATTATCAGGTGCCAAACACTATGCTTAGTACTTCAAAATTTTAAACTCATTTGATCATCACAATAACCCTGGGAGAGGTAGGTGCTGTTATTCTTAACCTCATTTTACAGATGCTACAAAACTGAGGCAAATAGAGGTTAAGTGACTTTCTGAGGGTCATGTAGCAAGTAAGTTTCTGAATTCAGGTTTTGGTCACTCAAAGCCCAGTACTCCAGACTAGGGATGTAACTGCTCCTTTTCCTCTTCCCCTCCCCCTTCAGCCTGGCTTCTGATCTCATTGTATAAGTGAAACTCTCCAAAGTTACCAGTGATCTCTTAGTTGTTACATCGAGTGAATTTTTTTTCTCAATTCTCATCCTTCTTTGACAGCCTTTGTAGTCTTTAATACTGTGACACACACAGAGATAACTCTTCTCTCCAGGGTTTTAGGACACCACTGCTGGGTCTCTATCTGTCTGAACATTACTTCTTGGCCTCCTTTGTTGGCTAGAGTCCAGCTCAGTTGTGTGTGGCCCTGGGCCCTGTTCTCTTTTCCCTCTATATTATTTTATTTGATGAGTTCATTAACTCCCATGGGTTCAATGATCATCTCTGCTGATGTTTTTCAAATTTATTTACCAAGCCATAACCTCTCTGTGCACTTCCAGTCTCATTTCCCTTAATGTTCTTGCCTTACCTTTGTTGGTCTTCTCTGATTCTGTGCTATCTATAACTTGTTTGTATGTGATTGCTATCATGTTGTCTCTTCTATTAGACTATGTGTTTCTTGAAAACAGGAACTATCTTTTGCCTTTTTTTGTACTCTGTGCTTAGTACAGTTCTGGCACATAATAGACTCTTAATAAAATGTTTATTGACTGTCTCATTGAATGGGGAGTGTGTGTCAGGCAGTATGATATAATGGGAGAAGGAAAAGAAGCATTTTCACAGCACCTAGTATGTGCCAGACATTTTACAGTTTTTATCTTAGTAGATCCTTAAAACAACTCTTTGAGGTTTGTGCTGCTATTATCTCCATTATAATTGAGGAAACTCGGGCAAAAAGAGGTTAAATGACGTGTCTGGGGTCACAAAGCTAGTACATATCTGAAGATGGATGTGAGCTCTGGTCTTTCTGATTCCAGGCCTACCTCTCTCTCCACTTCACCAACCACTGCAACTAACATTTATTTATATTTGCAAAGCACATTACAAATACTCCATTTTATGGATCAGTCTTGACCATGATTTGTGCTGTAGGAAGACATGATTAGACTTGGGCTTTAGGAAAATCAGTTGGGCAACTAAGCAGAAGATGTCATGCAATGGGGAAAGATCTGACACAGGGAGACCAATGAACAGACTATTTCCACAGCCCAGCCATGAGGAGATGGTAAGTCCTCACCAGAGTGGTGATGGCTTCACAGGAGAAAAGGGGGTGGATACAAGAAAAATATTGATGTTTGATGTTACAAGGGTAGAAATGATAGTACTTGGTAATTGAATGGTTAATGGAGGATGAGAGAGTTTGAGCTTGAAGGTGACAATTAGGTTTCAAATCCTGGGGCACTGGGAGAATAGTGGCACCTTTGACAGTAATAGGAAAGTTAAAAAGAGAGTTTTTTTTAGGGAAAGATCAGTTGAGTTTTGGACATGTCAAATTTAAGATATCTAGGAGATGTACAACAGGTAGTAGAAAATGAGATACTGAAAATGAAGAGAGAGGTTAATATTGGACAATAAATGTGATAGTATTCTGCAGTGAGGAGAGCTGAATTCATTGAGGCTGATGAGAGGTCACCAAGTGTAGTAGTATACATAGAGAAGAGAACAGAACCCAAGGTTATGGAGCCAGTATTCAGCCTAGTATATCTGACTCCAGATACTGCACTGACATTGGTCAACCAGACCTTGAGTGTCTTAAGTTATACTCTTGACTTAATCCCCTCAAAGTTTCTATCTGAAATTTCCCACTCACTGCTACCATAATTTCTTCTCACCTCCCTGTCATATTTATAGAATTTACGAGTAGTGTTAAAAGTATAGAAGATTTTTGTGAAGCAACTTGTGTACTTATCTCTGGAGAAGAGAAAATGGAGTGGGGCATAGTCATCAGTGAACCTCAGGAAGGTTTTGAGGGAAAAACTTTTACTCCATGGGTGAGAGCAGTGGAAATCTAACTCAGGAATGACAATGACTTGCCTTTTTTGGGGAGTTATCCTTTTTTTTTTTTATAGAGGTTCTATAACTTGAGAGTCATCTATTTTATTGTGCTTGCTTTAATTACTAATGAAAACTTACCAATTCTTTATGTTAAAAAATACCCCAGGATTTACAGCTGGAATCAGGACTGGATGGCAGTTTACCGAAGTGAAGTCTTCATTGCCATGAAGGGTCCTGGAAAAAATTTCCCTAGGAAAGGAGAAGGAAGGATTTGAGCTTGCAATAAGCTGTGTGATCTTGACATATGCTTGCCAGAAAGACTTTTATGGAGAACTCGCACAAGGCAAGTGTTCTCATGGTGGTCAGAAGAAGCGTTACAAAGACACTCTCAAGGGCTCAAGAAATTTGGAATTGATAGTGTGACATGAACAACAATGGCACAGGACTGCCCAGCACGCTGTGCCCACATCAGAGAAGGTGCGTGCTCTGTGAGCAAGCAAAGCAGAATTGAAGTAGCTCAAAAGAAACGTGAGATGTGCAAATTTAGAGAATACATGCCAAATGTTTACATGGACTCTCTGTACCTGACCTGTGGTAAAAGATTCCTAAAGTTTCGTTTTGGTCCGATCAGCCACAAGTTAGATACATTGTAACTTGGCTGTAGCATTGTGATGTCATTTTGGTCCTCCTCCACAATGAAAGACAAAAGCCAGATCTTGAGAGTTTATTGGGTCCTTCCTTTTTGCCCTTTTGGCCCCCAAAATTATTTGTATTCTTTTGTTCTCTATACTTTTAGTTATTCCTGCTATTAAAATATTATTTTTATATATTTATAAATATGTGTGTGTATATATACACTCACACAGAGGAAGATTTGTAAAACAATACCTCTCCAACTATACCAAACTACTCTTCTGAATATTAGAACATCCACTAGATTTAAAAGCCATATAGCAGTGAAATCTGGCTATATAATGAAAACTATTGAGTAATCTTAATTATCATATTTGCAGCCATGAATGTAGCAACTAAAATAGCTGATAGGGATGAAGGAAACAGTTACATTAAAATTATCTTAAAGGTCATGGTGTGAGGCAGATCTGTTTAGCTTTTTATTAGATTAGTCTGAAGGGTCTTGTGTGAAGCAGACATAGAATCTTTTGTTTTATTGTTTTGTATTTTTATATTGTGTTTGGCCTGAGGCTTTTTAAGGGCATATGTACGTAGCAAACCAAATTAAATAGAAATAACTTAAAAGATCAATAAGTCTAATCAGGCTTGTTTGGGACTTGTTCATGGCTGGTGGTGAAGTATAATTCAAGTCACTAGTAGGCCTATGCATGTGAATTTAAGGTAAAAGGAAATGTTTGACTTGATACATTGTATTACCACATTAAAAATGTAGCCCAGCAATATATTTAATAAACTTATGATATGGATTAGATTGTTGCCATTTCCATACCTTTTTCTGGAAATAAGCTTTTCTGTTGTTCAGAAAATAATTTGACACTGGTGGTATGGTTTCTTATAGAAATATAAATCAGTATTGAATAAGCCTGTTGAATATGCATAGTGTTTGGTACCAGAATCATGCTTCTGGACACTTTTTCAATCAGTAAACAAATATTTATAGACTGAATTTGGAAAAGAGGTATAAATAGCGTAACTGAATTCTTGCTCTCAAATGGTTGTTACTGTGATCTAGGGTGAGGTATAACAAGATAACTGTTAGTAAAAAAAAAGATAGGGTTAAGTGACTCCTGTATTCATCTCTGGTTCATCTCTGACAAGGGCAGGCTTGAAGAAATTGTGTAGGATTGCATAGTGGGGTTCGTGTTTTTGTATATGGGGATAAGTATGCTCTTTTGTAAGGGATGGAGGTGAATTTTTGGGGAAAATAAATAGACAAGTTTGAATAAAAAAGAGCAGAAGGAAATAACTGGACAGCAGCTTGAATTCTGGATTCTGGAGGCTCCCTCCCCAGTTTATTACTTCATTTGTTTTCATTTTTCAACAGTCACTTCCATAAGTTCCAAATTTACTCCCTCTCCCTCCTTCCCCAAGATGGCATGCAGTTTTACATGGGTTCCACACATGCATTCCTATTAAACACATTTTCATATTAGTCATGTAAATTAAAAATTAGTCATGAGAATTAAAAAAACGAATGGGAGAAGCCATGAGAAAAACAAAACACAACAAAGGAGAAAATAGTCTATTTGGTTCTTTCTCTGGATGTGGATGGCAATTTGCATCATGAGTCCTTTGGCAATGTTTTAGGTCCATGCATAGCTGTGAAGGGCTAAGTCTTATCAAAATCATTCCTCACACACTGTTGCTGTTACTGTGTATAATGTTCTCCTGGCTCTGGTCACTTGACTCAGCATCAGTTCATGTAAGTCTTTCCAGGTTTTCCCAAAGTCTACCTTCTCATCATTTCTTGTAGCACAAATAGTATTGCATTGCATTCATATACCGCAAGTTGTTCAGCCATTCCCCAACTGATGGGCATCCCCTCAATTTCCAGTTCTTGACCACCCCAAAAAAAGCTGCTACAGATATTTTTGTACACATGGGTCCTTTTCCCATTTTTATGATCTTTGGGATACAGCTCTAAAAGCAGTGTTGCTGCGTCAAAGGGTATGCACGTTTTTATAGCCCTTTGGGCATAGTTCCCAATTGCTCTCCAGAATGGTTGGATCAGCTCACCTAAATTAATTGCTCCATTCTCCATAGATCTGACAAATACACTATTCCTTGTTCCCTTAATTTGTTTATAGTTTCAGTCTTTATCCCTATAGCATGTATGCATTTGGACTTTATTCTTGTGTATCGTGTCAGGCATTGGTCTATGCCCAGTTTCTCCCACACTGCTATCCAGTTTCCCAGCAATTTTTGTTAAACAATGAGTTCTTATCCCGGAAGCTAGGATCCTTGGGTTTACCAAACAGTAGACTGCTGTAGTCATTGACTACTGTGTCTTGTGTACCCAGCTATTTCATTGATCTACTATCCCTCTATTTCTTAGCCAGTACCAAGTGGTTTTGATGATCACTGCTTTTATAATACGATTTAAGATCTGGTATGGCTAGGCTACCTTCCCTAGCATTTCTTTTCATTAAATCCCTTGATATTCTGGACCTTTTGTTCTTCCAGATGAATTCTGATACTATTTTTTCTAGCTCTATAAAATAATTTTTTGGTGGTTTGATTGGTATGGCAGTGAAAAGTAAATTAATTTAGGTAGAATTGTCATTTTTATTATATTAGCTGGGCCTATACCCATGAGCAACTGATGTTTTCCCACATTTTTAGATATGTGAAAAGTGTTTTGTGTGAAAAGTGTTTTGTAATTGTGTTCATATAGTCACTTGGTTTTTTTTTGAGGTTTATTTTCTTGTTACCAGTAAGGTGAGGATTTTGGATTTTTAAGCTTTAGGGGATGGGGAGTCATTGAAAGTGCTTTGCTCAGTGAGGGACATAATAGCAATACTATTTAAGAATGGTAGAAGATAAACATCCTAAAGGAACAAGTAAATGGAAAACAAGATACTAAAAAAACTGAATAAAAATGTTAAAAAATCTGATTCCTTGGTTCATGGACCTTTGGATTCTTTGCACATTTTCCTCCAGGTAAAACCTAAAAAATATTCATGAAAGAAAGCAATATACTAGGAAAAATTTTTCATGAGGGTTCAATTGCTAGAAACCGCAGATTTTCTTCAGAAGATGAAAACTTGTTCCCCTCTCTGTCAATCCCTTTTTGTGGCGAATTTCACAGAGATGAGTCCAGTTCACACATTTTTCCTTCCCCTGAAGAAAACAAATACAGTACAATAGTTGTTTACAACATTTCCCCCTTTCCACCTTACAATTGAATGTTATCTTTATAGTAATAGTTGTATTAGGCATTCTGGTTTTTTTCAAGCCACCAACTCTTGAACTATTGAGAGAGAAAAAAGCTTGTTTGATTACACAAGTTTTTCATTGATGATGAAAAAAGTCATTGTGCTTTACTTGAAAAGCTAGAGAGGAGTACTTACCTCAGTTGATGCTGAAATGCAAATTTAATACAAATATGAATTTTTCTTAAAGTTTAAGATCCTAGTAATAAAAATTAGAAATTAAAAATTAATTAGGCCATGTGTTAAGAAATTCATACATTTATTACATATTATTCTCTGTTTTCTTAATTCTTATTTCATAGAGTATTCTTTTTTTAAGTACAGAATTACAAACATTTATTTTATTTCCAGTTTCATCTGATGCATATTAATTCAAAAGAAAAATAACCACAATGCCCCCCACCCTGAATTTATCACTAACAAAGTGTTCTAATAAGCTCTATTCTAAATTTATATTGGTTAGTCAGCAAAGTGACATGAATTCAGATGAGCAGCAGCACTCTCATGTCCTGAAACACAGCTGGAAAGTCTGCTTCCAAAAAGGAGAGCTAGGCAGCATAGGAGAGTGGGAATTGGATCTTGAATAGGATGGTAAGAATATAGGTAGATACCTACTTACCCTTATGACTTTTGGAGACTTCTTGGAATCCTCAGCTTTATGAAGTATGTTTGAGGCATAAAATGACATTTTTGCTTGATGCACATGAACCTGCTTTGCTTTAAGTAATAGCTCTCTCTGTGTGTGAGGCTCTTGCCTATTATATGCCGAAAGTTGTGGAGCATTTTAAAACTCTTGAAGCCCTGACTTTGAGACATTGTATACTAGACCTGGTATCATCAGGGCAGGGAGCTCCTATTGAGGAGACTCGCTAGTATTGCAGATAGGCAACTGACTTGTGCAATTTAGACTCGTTCCTTGTGTTGCTTGAGTACCTGGGCCAGCAAATGAAAAGTTTGTATTGGGGAGTAAGGTTGAACCCCAAGGTCTTCCTGATGCTGGAACTGGACCCTCTCTCTACACTACCACATTCTGCACCTGCCCCCACCCTTACCTGTATGTGTTATATATATGCATATATAAAAAGCTAAATTGTTGGTGGGGGGGTCATTAATTGCTTTAGAAAAATACTTACCATTATAATGCATTTGGGGAATTCAAGAGAAATCCCTAAAAAAGTTTTTTTGAAGAGTTATGTGTTTACAAATCAAATTGTATTAATTGTATGAAGCAAGGTTAATCTGTATTATCATTCAAGTTGTTGTAGTAACAACTCCTTTACTCCAAGCTCTGTGATTCGGCCACTGTACCTATCTGACATATAGCAGAAACTGATAACGCTGAGAACTGTGTAGGTTCATAAGTACTTGCTCAACAGTTCATGTACCTTGAGGGTTGACTGTAATAAGTTGATTAAGGAATTAGGATCAAAATGTTATGGGGTTTCCCGCAGAATCTTACAGAATTCTCTTTGGTTCAACATTTTAAATGAGTAGTAACTTTAATTAAAGTAATTCTTAGTAAATTTTAAGATCATATGAAGCAGGAAGGGAAAGCTTATAACTTGGGTAACAGAATTGAAACCTAAAAAGATCATAGGCACGAACACTGGTTGAATTTGATAACGTTTTCTTTTTCCCCATTAAATTTTAAGTTCAGAGTTTAGGGATCAAAAACTGCTTCATTAAGTAAAAGCTCAGGAGATGTGACTTTAAATCATTGAGTTTGAAAAATGGCGAAGGGCTTTTTGAAGCCTGTATACTTAATATAAATTTAGCCAAAAAATTTGAGCCTCTGCCAGTAGAAAGATCAGTGCTCAGAGGAAGGTTGGTGCTCAGTTTCTTAAATTCTTCCCTGCTTGTGCTAGGTCTGCAGTTGTTCATTCATTTCTGTGAACTGTTTCTTGTAGGGCATGTTGAGAGAGTCTGGAGGAGGGCAAGCAAATGGGTAGATGACTTTGAGCCTGAAATAATGGAGATTAAGGGAAACCTGAAACAGCCTTCGAATAAATGGAGGGTTCATTTGGAAGTTGGATGAGACTTGTTTAGCTTGGCCTCAGGGTAGACTGATTACCGATGGGTAGAAGTCCCAGGGAGACAGCTTTTGGCTGAGTATAAGGAAAATGTTCCTAATAAAACTATCCAAAATGAATTGAACTGCTTCACAAAGTAGCAAACACTCTGTTCCGGGAGGTTTAAAGCTGAATGGCCACTTGTAATGGTGTAGATGGGATTCATGTTTTGGAGAGATGAAATAGATGGATCTGATTTCCTTTCATCTCTAAATATTTGAGGTTCTGGTACTTCTCATGGTAAAGACTCCCTATTGGAGACAAATTAATATTAACTCTTTATTTTTCAAAGCATTCTGGTTAATCTCAGTATCTAGTTTTCAGGCCTGAAAAAATTATCAAGGGGAGAGGGATTTTGAAAGACTTTCCTGTTGGTGTACACCTTACCTGCAGAGAGTCTGAAAGTAAGGGAGGAAAAAAGCCTGTAAGGTATGGACATGGTTACCCTGAATCAAGGAGAACTGTAAAATTGTATTCAGTGTGCCCATTTGAGAAGGCAGAAGAATATGTGTTGTGTTTCAGAATGATTTATAAAATATTCCAGGAAGTTAACACAAAAATTCTTTTGGTCCTTAAATAGATAAGTGGTTACCTGTTTAGAATGACTAATTTTCTAAGGGTTTGGAATACTTTAGGTTTATATATAAATGTTGGATCTTTTGATTATATGAATGATTCCCCCCCCCTTTATGAAGCAAATTATCTATGTCTTTGAGACAGAACTTTTTAGAGTAATAAACCAGAAATGGTGATTATCCCCTGATATACAATATAAGTGTTCCTGACTAGTAATTGACAAACTAAAATAGGGAACATTGCTATCCGAAGGACGTTTTAGTCTTTTGGTGTATTTCACAGTTGCTAAGTAATGGCAAGAGCATAGATAAAATTGGATTCTAAGTGTTCATTTGTTGTCTTGGTGGCTTCAGGAGAAAGTCTGACTTGAGTTATGCGTTGGAAAATGTAGTGTGATTATGTGTATATTCCTTAGGAAAGTTGTCATGGAAAGAGGTGAATTTCAGGAGAGATTTGAACAAGACAGAGGGAGAACTTAAAGAAGCTAGAGTAGTGGTGTGTCCTGTATATGATTGTAGTGCTATTAAAAACATAAAAACAGACCAGAGGTGAAACAAGAACGCCCATTGTCACCATTTTTGTTCAAAATTGTACTGGAAATGTGAGTTTTGATAGTAGGAGAAAATCAAAGGCATTAGACTAGGCAATGAGGAAACAAATCCATTATCTTTTGCAGATGATATGATAGTTTATTTAGAGAATCCTAGGGAATTAACTAAAAAATTACTTGAAACAACAACTTTAGCAAAGTCACAGGATATAAAATAATCTAATATAAATATCAGCATTTCTGTATATTAGCAATAGAGCTCAGCAGCAAGAGATAGAGAAATTCCATTTAAAATAACTAGACAATTGAAAATATTTGGGATCTACTTGCCAAGACTAGCTTAGGAATTATTATGAACACAGATGCAAAACACTTTTTACATAAATAAAGTTGGATCTGAACAATTGGGAAGATATCAGTTGCTCATAGATAAGCTGAGCCAGTGTAATAAAAATGGCAATTCTGCCTAAATCAATTTACTTATTC
Organism: Bettongia penicillata ogilbyi; assembly: GCA_023548195.1. NCBI lineage: Eukaryota > Metazoa > Chordata > Mammalia > Diprotodontia > Potoroidae > Bettongia > Bettongia penicillata. The sequence continues at coordinate 5,254,964 of JAJHZJ010000391.1, read as the reverse complement.
AGTGCTGTACCCGTCAAACTGCCAAAATTTTTTTGATAGAGGCTAGAAAAAATAACTTCATTTGGAAGAACAAAAGATCAAGAATATCAAGGGAATTAATGAAAAAAAAAATGCAAAGGAAGGTAGCCTAGCCATACCAGATCTAAAACTGTTATGAAGTGGCAATCATTACCTTTGGTACTGGCTAAGAAATGGTTTGATCAGTGGAAGAGGTTGGGTACATAAGACATAGTAGTAAATGACTATAGTAATGTACTGTTTTGATAAACCCAAAGACTTATGCTCCTGGGATAAGAACTAGCACTATCTGACAAAAACTTCCAGAAAAACTGGAAAATGGCAGAAACTAGACATAGACCAACCTCTTAGACCTTATACCAAGATAAGGTCGTCAGAAGGGGTATGTGATTTAGACATAAAGGGTGATATTATAAACAAATTAAGAGAGCAGGGAATAATTTACCTGTTAGATCTGTGGAGAAGGGAAGAATTTATGACCAAGCAACAGATAGAGAACATTGTGAAATGCAAAATGGATAATTTTGATTACACTAAATTAAAAAGTTTTTGCATAAACAAAACCAGTGTAACCAAGATAATAAGGATGGCAGAATGTTGGGAAGCAGTCTTTATAACAGATGTCTCAGATATAGGTCTTCTTTCTCAAATACATAGAAAATTGAGTCAAATTTATAAAATGACAAGTCATTCCCTATTTGATAAATGGTCAAAGAATACAAACAGGCAGTTTTTAGATAGTCATATGAAAAAGTCCTCTAAATCACTATTGATCAGAGAAATGCAAATTAAACAACTCTGAGGAAACACCTCAAATGTATCAGGTTGGCTAATACGATAGAAAAGGAAAATGATAAACGTTAGAGAAGTTGTGGGGAAATTTGAACACTAATGCATTGTTGATGAAGTTGTGAACTAATTTCAGAAATTGTTTTGGAAACAATATCATTCCATAAAGGAAGGAATCATTTAAATTTTATCCCCATACTTTTTCCCATGGGCTATTTCTGACATTTTAATAGTAGCAGGTAACATGAGATCTTTTATCACACAGTTTTTTCAGCTAAATGAGAAGTTTCTCAAGATGCAAGTAAGTACTTAAAAAAAATGCTTTTTAGTTTACAACATCCACTTTTATAGGATTTCGACTTCTAAATTTTTCCCTCTCCTCCTCCTTCTCCCTTTTCAAGACAGCACACTGTCTGATATAGGCTATACATGTACAATCATGTTAAACATTTCCACGTTAGTCATGTTGTGATAGAAGAATCAGAACAAAAAGGGAAAAACCATAAGAAAGAAAGTGCAAAGACCAACCAGCTGAAAAAAGAGAAAATGGTATGCGGCGATCTGTATTTGGATTCTGTAGTTCTTTTTTTGGTTGTGGACAGCAAAGCTTAGAGAGATGCAGGATTCCTGGCTCAGTAAGAAGGCAGATGAAATTTAGTTTTATGCTGATAATAACAGTCTAAAGCACTTTTATGATTCTCTGAAAACTATTTATGGACCAAAAACTTATGGTGCATCACAACTATTCAGTGCTGATGGAGCCACATTGATTAGTGATAAGGATATGATCCTAGAGATGTGGGCTGAACACTTCCATAGTGTTCTCAATAGACCATCATCAATCAATACTGAGGCCATTGACCAGATATTTACCTCAGGTTGAAGTCAGTCCTTCCTTAGCTGAACTTCCAACTGAAAAAGAGGTTTTAAGGGCCATTAGGCTCCTTTCATATGGCAAAGCACCTACCTGGTGCCGATTCTATTCTAGTTGAGATTTACAAGGCAGGGGGACCATTGCTCATACAAAAGCTGACTGAAATTTTCCAGGTTATATGGCAAGAGGAAGTTATCCCCAAGGAGTTCTAGGATGCCTCCATTGTCCATTTCTGTAAAGGTTAAGGAAATAGATTATCCTGTGGCAATCATGGTGGGGATCTCTCTCTTAGTCATTGCTGGCAAAATTCTTGCTAGAGTCCTCCTTAATAGACTGATCCTTCACCTGCAAGATGCTCATATACTTGAGAATCAGTGTGGCTTCAGGAAGGGCCAAGGAACAGTCAATATGGTATTTGCTCCCTGACAACTCCAGGAGAAATGCCGGGAGCAGAACAGAGGTCTGTACACAATGTTTGTAGATCTGAACAAGTCCTTTGACACTGTTTGTTGTGAGGGCTTATGGAAAATTATGTCAAAATTTGGCTGTCCTTAGAAGTTCATCAGTATTTACCTCAATTTCATGATGGCATGTTTGCCTGGGTTCTGGATACTGGACAATGCTCTTGTGCCTTCCCAGTCACCAGTGGAGTGAAACAAGCCTGTGTGCTTGCTCCTATGCATGATGTTTTCAAGCATGTTGTCAAATGCTTTCAGTGAGGATGAACACAGCATCAAGGTCAACTACCATACTGATGGTAAGTTCTTCAATTTGAAAAGGCTATAAGCCAAGACCAAAGTAGAGAGAAACTGAATCGCTTCCATTTGAATTGTCTTAGGAAGATTCTGAGGATCACCTGGCAGGATAAGGTACCAGACACTGAAATCCTTGTTTGAGCTGAACTGCCAAACATTCAAACTATGTTTAAGAGAGCACAACTCCCATGGGCTGACAACATTGTTTGAATGCAAAATGTGCTCTTGCCAAAAAGACTGTTTTATGGAGAACTCTCATGGGGCAGGCGATCACATGGTGGTCAGAAGAAGTGATACAAGGACACTCTCAAGATCTCAAGAACTTTGGATTTGACTGTGCAACATGGGAGATGTTGGCAAGGAACCCTCAGCATGGTGAGCCCACATCAGAAAGGGTGCTGTGCTCTACAAGCAAAGCAGAATTGAGACAGCACAAAGTAAACATAGTATGCGCAAATTTGGAGTACCTACCCCCAAAATTCATATGGACTATCTGTGCCTCACTTCTGATAGTGCATTCTGAGGTTATATTGGTCTGAGCAGCTGCAGTTGGACATATTGAAACTTCACTTTATCATGATGATGTCATTTTGGTCCTCTTCGAAAACGAAGGACAACAACCAGTTCTGGTTGTGGACAGCATTTTCCATCATGAGTCTTTTGGAATTGTCTTAGATCATTGCAATGCTGAGAAGAGCTAAGTCTATCAAATCTGGTCATTACACAGTGTTGCTGCAAGTAAATATTTTTCCTTGACAGTAACAAATTTCTCAAAATGTTTTTCTTTATTTGAAGATTTTAAAAGTTGTTCAAAAAGTTGTCCCTTTGGTTTATTTCAGTAAACTGTGTGCTTGGTATTAGGATGTCATTTTAGTTTGACTGGTTTCATGCTCTCCGAAGCCACAACTTCATTACAAATTATACAAAGAGGTTTTTCCATACCATCATCATTATTAGAAGAAAATCCATATTGCAAAAATGATTCGGCATATTTTTTCTTCCTGTCAGTTTATGTGTACTGCAATCTGGTAGTGAAGACTCCTGCCTTGTCATTGGTATTTTTACCTCTCCTGTCTAAATTCAACCACTTATCCATAGCTGAAAAATATTTTTGTCTTAAAATATAAATAGTGCTAATAATTTCTCAGATACAAGCTTTAGTTTATGAAATTGCATTTTTTTGTGCTTAATTAAAAAACATTTGATGTTCACACATACATGTACAGCAGGGATGATGGAGAAGTATTATTATTAAAGGGCTTTTGTCTTTACTTGCTACAATGAAACATTTATATTTCTGTAAAAGATGGAGATAACAGCAATTTAAAAAATCAAACATTCTAACACAATACAGTCTAAAAGATATACTATGATGATACATGATAAAGAATGATGGTAGGAAAATATTAAAAGTATTTTTCATAATTAAATTTCTGTAACAATAGAAAATTTTGTATGTACAGTAAAAGCACTGCAATTCATAACATATACAGTAGCCTTGAATTTGAGCCGAGGTATTTCTCGAGGTATTGAGCCATTTCTGCATGGCTTGACTGCACTCGAAGTGTGAAGTGAAGTGTGTTCAGAACCAAGACTTTAGTGGTCATGTTATGCAACTTGGGCAAATGCTTCCAGAAACATCTCAGATTCATTATGTGTTTGATTTTGAATTAATTTTTGATTGTCGTGTGTTCAGAAACCTTTTACTGCTGCCCAGTTTTTCATGACCCCCACATTCAGTTACAGGACATCGGACATCATATGGGTCACAACTCACAGTTTTAAGAAGCACTGGTCTAAGGAGTGGGCCTCTGACCAGTTTCTGCTTCCTGACTGCGGCTACCATAATTGGGAGGCATGTGTATCTAACCCAGTAATGCCCCCTTCCTCTCCATTTTGACTCTGGGCCTATCTCCAGTGTCTTGTGTATTTGGCCACTAGACCCATATAGCTCCAGAGGAGAAAGTGAGGTTGGTGACTTGGCACAATCCTCCCTTAATTCACGTGCATGTCATGGCATCACTTCCATGATGTCATGGTTCTCTTCAAGAACAAAGGATAGACAACAGCATAACTAGGTAGAGGCTTAAGGGAAGTCATTTAATTGTGGAAAATAGAGAAGGTAATTGCAAAATGCTTTTTGACTTTGTCACTTCAATTCTCCATGCTTATTATATTTCAATGATTTTGTTTAGGAATTGCCAGTGATTACGTCTAGTAGTTCCATTATATTTTAATATATTTGACTTAGTGTGTGCTGACATATGATGTTCCACTTGTTAGAACTTGCATGAGGAATTTTGGAGGAAAATTTCTGACAGTTTTTTATTTTTGCAAGGCAATTAGGGTTAAGTGACTGGCACAAGGTCACATAGCAAGCAAGTGTCTGAGGTCACATTTGAACTTAGGTCTTCCTGACTATCCACTGGGCCACTTAGCTTCCCCTGACTGTTGGTTTTTAAATCCACCTATATCATCCCTCCTAGTTTGGCTCATAAGTTTAGCTTTCTTTCCTTTTCAGATTGGCATGGGAATAATTACATGGTTACAAAGCAGTTATTTTATTGTTCTATAAACAGCTGAGAACAAGAAAGATAACAATGTGGAGTTCTTTTAATTTAATGTTCTGATTCCATTGGTTATGAGGAACTGGAGGCAGAGTTCTTTTAAGACTATGTTAGGGTATGAAGTTATTGATGGGTAAGAATTAATTGTAGAAGTGTTAAAGACTAAGAGGATTTTTATTATGTTAATTTTCTTGTTTGTGACAGGGTTGTTAGAATACTTGTCTTGGGTTTGTAAATTTATACTTTGGGTTTTTGGCAGCACAGTTTAAAAAAGCAGTCTTCACACAGAATTCATTGCTTTGCTAGCATATTTATTTTCTCTGTGATCAAGCTTTGGTCAGTTCATGTGCCATGTTATATTATACTCTCAGACTGCTCTTTCTGAGATATCTAGGGAATGATTCCTCAAAGACAATCACAGAGATTGTACTGGTTTTCTCATTGTCAGTTCTCTTGCTGACTTGCTGTCTGGGCAGTGGTTTTTGGATATAGTTTTCTTCTTGTGAGATGAGGCATATACCTTCCTTGTACTTTTGTGGTTGTACTAGCAAAACAGGTTTTCTACCTTTGGTGTTAGGAGTCAGAGTATTGGGCTGCTTAGAATCCTGTAGGATTTTTGTGAATGTGCTTTCAGTGTAAGAATAAATAGCCTTAATGTTTTTAATGTCTTCTGTCTAGCTTGGTTTTGATAAAAATCTTTTTCCTAGCGACAACATTTTATTGTAATGGAGAATAATTTTCATGTAAAACTGGTTTGCTTTATATTTTCTTCTTGGTTGCCATAGAAACTCAGTTCAATGAGGTAGTGACTGCTAATCAAGTGCTAGGTTACATTGCTTTTAGAATGGAGTTCTATGTTAATCACCCTGAAGTTTTCAGTAAAAGCAGCTTGGCACTTGGTAGTTGGGGTTGGGAGGAGGGGCATTACATTGTCTTGTGCTGCCGTTTGGTCCCGGGGCCCTCCGGAGCTAACAAAATAACTGGAATAGGGTATGAAGCTTTACAATTTCAGAATCTGAAGTCTCCCAGCATTTTAGGTCTTTCTCTAGATTCTTGTGTATATATAGTGCCTTCTAGGGATCTGAATTCCAAGGTTGTGAAAGTTTCTGTAGTATTATGTAAAATATTTGAATTGTGGAATTGAGTGTTTCTAATTAAAATCATGGTTTTACTTCCTGGAACTGAATAGGACCACCTCATTCAACTCTGAAGTCTCCCATCAGCCTTCAAGGTTCTAAACCTCAGGTTATATGAATGGGTGGGAATTGATGGCAAGGTTAGAAGCAAAAAACCCCAGAGACCCAGGTGACCAATTTGATAATTTTGGGCAAGATGACATCTTGACAATGTATTTTAATTGTGCTTTTAATTGGTTCTTTATGTCATTCATGCAAATGAATTTATAACTAAAGTAAGTGGTCAGCTTATTATTTAGTGAATTATAAATGAATATTGAGTTTTGCTTAGTTATGAATTGCCTTAAAGTTGATGTTGATGCCAAATATGTTACCTTAAAATTGGCAATCTGCTAAGTTTACAATAACCTTTGAGAACAGTTACTGTTCAAGTTTAGTAATAGGTTTGTTAAATAAGGCCTTACCTCTTCCTCTCTAATAACTTTCATATTTTTATATGAAGTAAAATATATATGAAAAATATATATATTTTTATATGAAGTAAAGAACAGTTTACCTAAGTATCTAATACAGAACTTACTATATAATAATAATAAAACTGCACATTTATATAGTGCTTTAAGGATTGCAAAGTGCTTTGCAAATCCCTTTCTATTGTTGAAATAGTCTTGGGAGGTAGGTATTATTGTCATTCCCATTTTACAGATGAGGAAACTGAAGCAGACAGGTTATGCGTTTACTCAGAGTCACATAGCTAGTAAGTGTCTGAGGCTGAATTTGAAGTTGGGTGTTTCTGAACTAAAAGTTGGGCCCTAGGTCTAGTGCTGCATCCATTGTGCCACCTAGCTGTTCCTACTCACTGTATTCTGGGAGCAATATTTTACTTAATTCTTTAAGGCAATGGACAGAACAAGGTGGTAGGAAGAGTCTATGTTCAAACTGTTTGACTAGATTGTAAAAAAATAAAAAAAGCAAAAAGCCTATTTTCTTTCTCTCAATCCTCTGAGAATTGTTGTGAGGAACAAGTGTGAAAGTACTTTCTGCTTTTAAGAACTGTGAAAATGAAAAGTGATATAGTTGATCTCTGTCCAATCCTTCTTGCATTCTGCACATTCCAGAGCAACAACTAGGGCTCATGCTGTCCTTGCAGTTGCAGATAGTGAGGCATGGTAGTAAACTGTAGTTTTGGCCTCCCTTGACGTTTGTTGGCCAATGTAGGCATCTTCTTGCCTATCTAGCCTTGGGGTTCTGTTGAAGGTGTTGGAACAGAGAGGAAGAATGTCAGTGGGTAGAAAAGTATTTGGTGCTTTACTGTTGCTTGTGAAGAGAGCTAGGGGGAAGAAATTACAATGATGTAATCATTGTAGGGGGAAGAAATTACAATTACAATGATGTAATCTATAGTGCCTGTACACCCAGGCCCAGCTCCTTTTCTGTTCATTGACACCGGATGAATGCAGTCGGTTGCATAACTGGCTACATCCACTGCATTAATTTTTGTTAGACTGACCTGATTTTTCCAGAATCTCTGCTTCCTCTCCAGGGCTATTAACACATGCTGATTTTCAAGGAGTTTAAAGAAAATCCTAGAGATAATCATTAGATTCAGATACTACCTTTTTTAAATGAATACACCTAAGGCCAAATTATTCACAAGGCTTAGGCCTTCTGGCTTCAGAAGGAGGACCTTACATAGTTGGATATCCTACAAAGACAACAGTACAAGGAACAAGAGACTAATGGTTTAGTCTGTGAACTTGCCCTTTAACTTAGCTCACTTTGCTTTTTTCCTCTCAGTTACCATCTTTTGTTGGTGACATGGATGGACAAGCAGGCAAGCTTTAAGCTGTTTCAGGAGCATCATCAGTTTGCGTAAGATAATATTGGAAGCCTTTCGTGGTTGCTGCTTACTCCCTTTTGTACTAACTGCCTAGTTGCTGCCTTCTTTTCCTTTCCCAGGCATATCAAAACTTTAGTCTGGTAGTGACTGAAGTCAGAGAATGTGATTTGAGTGAGACCTTAGAAGATTTTATAGAAGATGATTTTTGGCAAATATACTTTGTAAAGGTGACTAATAATTTAGAGATGCTGATTTGCCTTTATCTTGCTACTTTTTGTCCTGCTAGTGTCTTCCTAAGACAACCTTCCATCTACTACATGACTTGTATGTACCTGTTTTGTCTATATATTGTCTCTCTCACTGGAATGCGTATTCTTTGATGGTAGAGAATGTTTTTTACTGTCCCCTGTGCCTGGATCCTCTGCTTAAGGAGGTAGCCTAGGGCAGACACCTCGTCATTTCTCACCCTATTGTTTACCTGCACTTCACTTTTATCTCCAGAAGCTCATCTTCTTGCTAATCAAATCAAGCTCTGAATCTCCTACCTCATCAGCATCTCCTGCCTCTCTCTAATTGGAGAGAAAGGCAGTTGGAGAGCGGAGAGCTGCTCAGAGGCCCAGGAAAGACAGCTCTTTTTTCCCATCTAGCTGCAGCACATCATTATAGCAGGAGACTCTTCTCTCTGTCCTTGATGGACTTGTTTTCCTCCAATAGACTTGTGAGTTACTTCAGGGCAGGGATTGTTTTATTAGGCCTTTCTTTCCCAACTTCCAGCACTGTACCTAGTATATAGTAAATACTTAGTAAATGTTTTGTGGCTGACTACCTTCTGAGAAGGAGTAGCTGTGGATAAAAAAAGGAGGGGTTATGTGTGTGTATGTAATTCATTGATATCTGTTTATTTCCAAAACTTCTCCCAGCATTCCTCCTCTTCTTCCAGAGACTTATTCCATATAATGAATAATGTTTTAAAAAAGAAAAAAAATTAGTGTTGATTAAAAGCATTTTTGAAAGCATGAACAATAGATAAAGCACACACACAGATCTACAGAGTGTGTGTAGGTTATCTTGTCACCTCTTTTCAGAGCCATATTTGTACTTCATAATTTTGCAGAATTTTTAATTGTTTTGTGGTTCCTCCTTTTTGCATTGCTGTCATCATTATGCATATTTCTTATTATTTCAGTCTTCATCAGAGTAAACAAATCTTTGCATTACTCCTCTATTCATCATGTCTTTTTTTTTTTTAAAGCAACATAGTAATTTTTCATTGATCGCATTCCTGTACCACAGTTTGTTTAGTGTTTCCCTAGTCACTGGACATCTTTGTTTCCAATTTTTTGCTATCAAAAATGCTATTATAAAATATTTTGATGAATATGGAGATTTTTTTTCCTATGACCTTCTTGGTCCAAATTCTCTCCCTCTCTCTTTCCCCTCCTCCCTTCCTGAGAAGCAATCTGATAAGGTTATACATATGCCATAATGTAAAACATTGCCAATATTAGTTATTTTGTATAAGAAGACTTGAGTAAAAGAAAATGAAAAATAGGATGCTTCAGTCTGTATTCAGACAATGTCAGTTCTTTTTCTGGAAACAGTGTACTTAAATTAATCATTAGACCTTTAGATTGTCCTGGATCATGTATTGCTGAGAATAGCTAAGTCATTCACAATTCTTCATTGAACAGTATTGCTGGTACTGTGTAAAACGTTCTCCTGGTTCTGTTCACCTCAGTTTGCATCAAATCATGTATGTCTTTCTAAGTTTTTCTGAAACCATCCTATTTGTTGCTTCTTATAGCACAGTATGCAATCATACACCACAATTTATTTAGGCATTCCCCAATTGATAGACATCTTCTCAATTTCCAATTCTTAGTCACCACAAAAAGAGCTGCTATAAATATTTTTGTACAAATAGGTAAAAGGTATGAACTTTTGAGTCACTTTATTTGCATAATTCTAAATTATTTTCCAAAATGATTATACTGATTCATACCTTCAACCAAAAGGCACTGGGCTGCTTATCTTCCTGCAACTCTTCCAACCTTGAATACTATCTTCAGTGATTCCCCTTCCTTGGCCATTGCTGGGTGTAAGGAAAATCCTTAGTGTTGTTTTGATGTGTTTTTTCTGTCATTATTAGTGGTTTGGAGCTTCCTCTCATGTGGTTGTTAATAATTTGCAATTCTTCTTTTGAAACTGTTCATATCCTTTGGCCACTTAATCTGTTATGGAATGGCTATTTGAATCTGCTTCCATCTTATAAATCTCCACCTCTACATCCTATCCATGTTTCTTTGTTACATTAAATGTGAAAGGTAAAAATGGTCATGACATTCAAGTAATGAGTGCATAGCAGACCTGCTTTTCAGGGTTTTCTTATTTATATACAGACCTTGAAAAAAAAAAGTCCCACTAACAGATACTATGGTATAGGTATAGTATTTTGGAGAAGGCTTTTCCTTTTACTATGTTTTATATCAGGATGTGGAGAAAAACATGCAGGATCAGTGGTTTACAAAAGAATCTTTTAAAAAAGTACTCTTTATGGGTGCCATAATGACTATTGTATGTTAACTATAGCTTCTGATAATTATGGACTTAAAATGACTGTAACATTTTCCCATATTTAATTAGTATCATTCAAGGAAATTTCTGATAGGAAGAGTAGTCTTATATGTGAAATTCTTTTTCTTCCCTTAAAAATGCTTTACAAAATTGGGAGGAGGGGAGAATTATTTTTGCTTTGCAAAAATATATAAAAAAAATAGTTGTCCTGAACCTCTTTTTATCATGTGTTAAAGACTTGGGATGGCTTCAGAATTAAGGGCTTCCGGTTAGCCAGTTTTCAAGTTCATGATGTGGAAATCAGCTTCAAATAATTTCCACACATGAGCTTCAGGAGTGTCCTAAAATATTTTTTCAATTAAAAAATTAATTGACTGAATAAAAACAAGAACTTAATCTCAAAAATTGCAAAACACTCTCCAGATTATTTGATTATAATTTATATATCTTATATTTATTTTATATTGTATATTATTATATTAATATTCTTTCATATAAGGAATATGATACTACAGACCCACTGTCAGTTAGACATGCTTTGGGGGACTTTCTAATACTGGTGATGAATTTGTGATGCTCTCTCTGTGTTCTTGGGCCCCTAATTTGCAACTTTGTTCTTGAAATTTTTAAATCAGAGTTTGAAGTCCAAGACTACAACAAAACAGATACTGATGAGTAGTTTATTTGACTTTTTTTAGGATCTTATGAACAATCTTCAGGTTCAGAGAGATGAAAAGAAGAAATGCCAGGGTGGGATGGATGATTGGAGAGGTAGTGCGTGTGCATGTGTGCCTGTATGTAATTACTGTATTCAGTTTGAGAAAGAGTTCCACTTGTTGGGGATGGAAGAATATTTCTTTTCTCGCCTAGTAATGTCTAGAGTTTTATTTACCCAGCAGCTTCCTTTAGCTTCTTGCTTACTCTCCCACCTGTTGAAACAGCTGTTTTTCAGTATGAAGGAAGCTGTCATATGTTGGAGTGCTAAGAGTGGGTGCACATAGGAGCATCCCAGGTTTTGAGAGGAAAGGGAGTGGTGCATTGTTTTCTGCTGCCTCCAAGACAGGAAGATTTTTTTTTTGGATTTTTTTTTTTTCCTCCCCTCCTCCTTGTATGGGGATCAGTTCTTTGGAAAATTGTCAAGACCCACCAGATGTGAAAGTGATGTTTTGTTTGTAGCACCTAGAACATCATTAATCAATTGTGCAAAAATAGCCTATTGTAAAATCTACAATAGGCCCCTCTTTTTTTCTCATATTAATCTCCTTTATTGTGGTTTTCATATTTTATGTTATGTGTAAAATAATGCATTTTAAAGGTTCTAAAACAACTTATAGCATTACAATGAGCTGTTGTTAGGTTTTCTTTAACTTTGTTCCTTAAGTACTAATAAAAATGAATGAAATACCAAGCACCTGCTTTTTGGAGAGCACTTTTTTTTTCTGCCCTGCAAACTTTCACCCTCCACCCCCATCCTCCAAATCAGGAAAGTTTGAGAAAATTAAGTAAATAATAAGTGGAAGCAAAACTCTCATTGCTGTTTTTTTCTCTTTAATGATTGTACTTAAATCACTTATAATTCCTTACAGGGTTTTCTCAAAACTGTTAAGTTCCTTATACATATGTGTTGTTCACTTATGGTCTAGTTCTTTCCTTTCTTCTGTAGGACACATGCTAACCTTTCAAACGTAGGCATTAACTTAAGTAAAGATGTGAATAAATGGAAGAAGCTGAAAGGTGGACTATTTCTAATGCTGGTTATTTGATCAGGGCTACCTGGAACTGTTAGTAGATGAGATCCATAGTCATTTCTTATTTTGAAGAAAATTGCTGTTTTACGATACTTTAATCATAATAGATTTTTTTTTTTAAACCAGTCAGCATGGATGGATATGCGTGGAGCACCTAGTCTAGAAAGTCTAGTGCTGTTACGCAAGGACTTATTGCAAGTGCCTGGGTATGGGGTGGGTAGGCGGGGAAACAGTTACTTCTCAAAAAGGAGGGATAGAGAGAAGTCATGTTCTTATGTCAGAGGGATGTTATGCCAATAAGAAAGTAACTGTAAAATGACCTGAAATGATAGCAAATAGAGAAGTTAAAAAATGGCGCAATCCCTGATTTTTTTATAATCTCAAATGAAAAGTATTTAATTTTAAAGAGTATTTTCCTGAAAGGTGGGTTTTTTTCTTACATATCCGCAGGTCTTTCTTGTTAAAATTTGGCCATTAATTTTTTTCCTCCATAAGAGGTTGTGTTTGAGTCTTTAGCTTTAAAAAAAAAAAAAAAAAGCCAAAACTCTGTGGGAAGTATTTTCATTCTTTAGGATATGTTAGTATATTGGTGGTGGTGGTGGTGTTGGGAGCAGTGAGCCACTTTTTACTTTTCATTAGTGAAAATTTTTTTTGTGACTCATTACCATGTTTGGTATACATTATTGCAACTGTAATCTCTGGACCTATTCTTCCAATTCCTCCCACAAATTGACTGGAGGTGAAACCCAGAGAATCGCTGACTTATGCTTCCCCTGGTGCTGCTTCTCATGAACTAGCATCTAATGTGCTACCATTATCATTTAACCAGTTGGTATATCCCCAATATCAATGAACATGAATTAGTTTTTACAAAGGGCTATTTATTGAGACTAGCAAAGAGCAAAGGTGGAACTCCAATAACATCTCTCTGCAAAGTCTGGTTTATATTCCCCCACAAATACTTAGATAATACCTCGTTTAATGGAAGACCTCCTCATCACCCTTTATTGAGTTGTCTTAACATTCCCCCGAATGTAGCTGTTTCCTGGCCTCTATAGAAGGATCCTTGCCCTTTGAAGAGTTAGAAAGTTAACTCTCTTTGCTGTCTGTGGTTTATTCTTTGCTCCTGCTAGAGATGCAGCCATTGTATTCTGGAACATTTTTTTTTTCCATTTAATATTATTTCATTTTTCCCCCAATTAAATACAAAGATAGTTTTCAGCATTCGTTTTTGTAAGATTTTGAGTTCAAACTTTTCTTCTTTCCTTTCCCCTCCCCAAGACAGCTCTGATATAGATTATACATATACAATCACATTAAACATATTTCCATATTAATTATCCTGTGAAAGAAGAATCAGAACACAAGGGAAAAACCACAAGAGAGGGAAATAAAAAGAGAAAATAGTATACTTTGATCTGCATTCATACTCCATAGTTCTTTCTCTGGATGTGGATAGTTTTTTCATCATGCGTCTTTTGGAATTGTCTTGTACCATTGTTTTGGTCCTTCTTGAGAACCAAAAACAAAAACCAAGCAGCACCATTGAATTACTGAGAAGTGCTAAGTCAATCCTAGTTCATCGTAGTACAGTGTTTCTGTTTCTATGTATAATGTTCTTCTGTTCAGCCTGTTTTGCTCAGTGGCAGTTCCTGTAAGTCTTTCTAGGTTTTTCTGAGATATGCCTACTCATCATATCTTTTTTTTTTTAAATCTGCTCTTAAAAAATAATTAATTTTAGTTTTCAGCATTCACTTTTAGAAGATTTTGAATTCTAAAATTTCCTCCATTTTCCTCTCCTCCCTAAGATGACATGCAATCTGATATAGGCTATACATGTACAGTCATATTAAGCGTATTTCCACATTAGTCATGTTGTGAAAGAAGATTAGAACAAAAGGGAAAAGGCATGAGAAAGAAAAAACAAAAAAGAGAAAATGGTATTCTTTGATGTGCACTCAGACTTCATAGTTCTTTCTCTGAATGGTGATATCATTTTTCATCATTTGTCTTTTGAAATTGTCTTACATCGTTGTAGTGCTGAGAAGCGGTAAGTCTGTCAGAGTTGGTCATCACACAATTTTGTTGTTATTGTTTTAATGTTTTCCTGGTTCTGCTCACTTAACTTAGCTTGTGTAAGTCTTTCCAGTTTTTTCTGAGAACCACCTGCTCATCATTTCTTGTAGCACAGTAGTATTCCATTACAATTCATATACTACAGCTTGTTTAGCCATTCCCCAATTTCAGTTCTTGGCTACCACAGAACAAGCTGCTGTAAATATTTTTGTACATGTGGGTCCTTTTCCCTTTTTTATGATCTATTTGGGATACAGATATTGTACTGGTGTTGCTGAATCAAAGAGTACGCACGGTTTTTATAGCCCTTTGGTCATAGTTCCACACTGCTTTTCAGAACGAGCGGATCAATTCACAACTCCATCCATAATGCAGTAGTGTTCCATTTTTCCCACATCTTCTCCAACGTTTATCATTTTCCTTTTCTGTCATATTAGCTGATCTGATCTGAGGTAGTACCACAGAGTGGTTTTAATTAGCATTTTTCTGATCAATAGTGATTCAGAGCATTTTTTCATACGACGTGATAGCTTTAATTTCTTCATCTGAAAACTGCCTGATCATATTCCTTAATCATTTCTCAATTGGAAAATGACTTGTGTTCTTATAAATTTGACTCAGTTCTCCATATGTGTGATAAATGAGGCCTTTAGAAAAATTGGCTGTAAAAAATTGTTTCTTAGTTTTCTGCTTTCCTTCCAATCTTGATTGATTTAGTTTTGTTTATGCAAAAGCCTTTTAATTTAATGTAATCAAAGTTATCTATTTTGCATTTTGTAATCTCTGTCTATTGATGGGTCATAAAATTCTTCCCTTCTCCATAGATCTGACAGGTAAATTATTCCTTGCTTTTTAAATTTGTTTATGTTATCACTCTGTATGTCTAAATCATATACTCATTTTGACCTTGTTCTGTTCACCTCCTTGTTTATTTTGGGGTTAGATTCTGAGAGGGGGAGGTTGAAGGTCCCCCACTAGTATAGTCTGTTTCTTCCTGTAACTTTGTTGACTTCTCCTCTGAGAATTTTGATGCTATTCTGTTTGAGACATGTATGTTTAGTATTGATATTACTTCATTGTCTATGGTACCTTGTAGTAAAATGTAGTTTCCTTCCTGTCTCTTTTAATTAGGTCTATTTTTGCTTTTACTTTCTCTGAGATTAGAATTGCTATCTCTACTTTTTTTTAACTTCAGCTGAAGCATAATACATTCTGTATCTCTGCTTCCAATGTTTTTCTTGTAAACAACATATTGTTGGATTTTGATTTTTAATCCACTCCGCTATCCACTTCCATTCACACTCACAGTTATGATTACTAAGTGTGTATGCTTTTTTTTTCTCCTTTCACCGTGTCCCTCTTCCCCAGTGTTTCCTTCTGTCCACCACCTCCCTTGATCTGCTCTCCCTTCTCTCAGCCCTGACCCCGTTCTGGTCCCTTTCTTTCCTCTCTTATTTCCTTATTAGGGGGTAAGATAAATTTCTCTACTCAACTGCTTTACCCTGTTCTGCTTCCCCTTTCCTCTTCTCCCAGTACAGTCCTTTTTTTAACCCTTTAATTTTTTTATATTATTACATTAAAGTTAACTTATACCCACATCCTGTATCTATCTGTTTATACTTCTTTTAACTGCCCTAGTAGAGACATAATTCTCAAGAGTTATAAATGTTACCTTCCTATGGAAGGATGTAAAAAGCTTGATCTTACTGAATAGCAGGCTTTTTCGTTTCCTTTTATCTTTTTATGCTTCTCTAGTGTCTTGCATTTGAAGATCGAATGTTCTTTTAGCTCTGGTCATTTCATTAGGAATGTTTGAAGCTCCCTTCTTTAATTTAATGTTCATCTTTTCCCCTGAAAGATTATGCTCAATTTTGCTGGGTAGTTGATTCTTGGTTGTAATCCAAGGCTCCTTTGCCCTCTAGAATATCATATTCCAAGCCCTACGATCCTTTAATGTAGAAGCTACTAAGTCCTGTGTAATCCTGACTGTGGTTCTTGATGTTTGAATTGTTTCTTTCTGACTGCTTACAGCATTTTCTCCTTGACCTGATAATTCTGGAATTTGGCCACAGTATTCCTTGGAGTTTTCATTTTGAGATGTCTTTCAGGAGGTGATTAGTGGATTCTTTCAATGACTCTTTTATCCCCTGGTTCTAGAATATCAGAGCAGTTTTCCTTGATAATTTGTTGGAAGATGCTCTCTAGGCTCTTTTTTTGATTGCGGCTTTTAAGTAGTCCAATAATTCTTAAATTACCTCTCCTGTATCTATTTTCCAGGTCAGTTGTATGACGTATTTTAAATTTTCTATTTTTTCCCAATTTTTTTGGTTTTGTTTGACTGATTCTTGATGTCTCCAAGTATTATTATCTTCCACTTACCCAATTCTCATTTTTATACTTTTGAAGAGGTTGCTTTCTTCAGTGAATTTTTTCCTAGTTTGACAAATTCTATTTTAAGGAGTTGTTTTCTTCAGTCAGTCTTATTCTTCCTTTTCCAAGCTGTTGACTCTTTTTTCCCTAATTCTCTTACATAACTCCCTTGCATAACTCTCATTTCTTTTCCCAACTTTTCTTCTACTACTCTTGATTTTTAAAATCCTTTTTGAACTCTTCCAAGAGGACTTTTTGGACGTGAGATTGATTCATGTTCCTCTTTGAGGCTTCACATGTAGATATTTTGACATTTTTGTCCTCTTCTGACTTTGTGTTTTGATCTTCCCTGTGACCACATTAAGTTTCTGTGATCAGGGCTCTTTTCTGTTTCTTACTCATTTTTTAGCCTGTTTCATGACATATAGTTGAGCATAGCAGGGGTACTGTCTGAAACCTTTTGCACTGGGGGGGTTAGTGATCTGGTGACTGGCTTTCTTTGAGGGCCTCTCTGGGGCTGGTAACTTGCTCACTGGGCTAGGATGGCCTGGGTGAATTTGAGCCTGTTGTACTGGGGTCTCGGGCTGACAGTTTGCCTTCTGCACTGGGGCTAGAGGCCTCACAGCTGGCCCACTGTGCCACTAGCCTGCTGAGCCAGGGCTGAGGGATTGTTGATCTGCGCTGTGGATAATAGCCTTCTCCTGCCTTGGCCTGGATACCATCTGCACTGGACTGAGCTCCCCTTTTACATAAGTGAGACAGACCTATTCTGAAGTCCTTTGTTTGTCTTTTTGTGAGTTCTGTTGCTATAGAATCATTTAGAGACTTGATTAAGAGGTGTTTCTGAAGGAAGTATGGGGAGAGCTCAAACAACTTTCTGGCTTCTCTCCACCATCTTTGCTCCGCCTCCTCTGGAGCATTCTTACCATCATTAGTGGTCAAGTTTTCTGAATTTTCTGACCAAAGGTTTTCCTCTGATCTAGGGGATGGGGAACAGATAGGGACTCTACTTCCACCTCTTCTATCTCCAGTTCCTAATCAAGAACTTTTGGCTGGAACTTCTCCAAGACCAGCATGGCATGCTGTTAGAATATCAGATTTCAAACTGACTTGCCATTTAAGTCAAGTTTCACAGACAGTGACTAATATTCTTCAGATGGTCCTAATATACTTCCTTTGTGGAAGCATTTTCACTTCTAAATTGATTTTATATATATATATATATATATTTCATAAATATATATATATTTTTGGTTTATGATTTTGACTTGATAAAATTGTCTGAGTCACATTTATTTTACACCTTTAATTAAGGGATGTTGTCACCTGATGAAGTTATTAGGACTTAGAACACCTCGCTGCTTATATTGGTTGGAACAGGGTTCCCAATTCAAAGTCTTTAAACAAATGTGAAACCATTTAAGAATTCAGATTTGAACCAGTTGTTTTTTTAGGAATGGGGAGGAGGCTAATAAAATGAATTATTTATTATTGTTGGTATACTGTAAGGTGAAGCTTAAAATGACAAACCAAAATACCATGCCGATAAAAATATATTAAGATCATTTTATAGCCTGTTTGGTCCTCTTCAAGAATGGACAGACAACAGTAGCAACGGCAAATTGTGTAGCTTTCAGACATACATAGAGTTTAAAAGTTTATACTCTTTGTAGTTTTCTAAGGTATGAGTTAATAATTGGTGTTAGAATGGCTTAATAAAAAAGCTTCTAACCTTAATTTTAAAAAATTAAAATGGGGAGGTTTCTTTTTGTAGCACTTGCATAGATTAGGGGAAAGTGGAGTGAAGAATTTAGACAACCAAGATGAGATGGTATCTATCTGTCTGTCTGTCTGTCTGTCTTATCTATCGTTAATTGCTTCTGCTACTGGTCTTTTTTCCCCATGGATAAAAATAAATAGAAATGAAGTTGTTTTTGCAGTGAGAAAACATGGAGTACATCAATGTGAATTTAAATTATATAAAATGGAAAGAAAGTAGCGAGGGCTTTGAAGTAATGTTTCTAGTGGAAAGAAGTAAAAAAAAAAAACCATAGTAAAAAAAACCAACACAACTTTGCTCTTTTAAATAAATAAAAAGATTGAAAAGTTTAAATTTGTTTTATTTTGACTATTATACCCCATAAACTTTAATGTGAAGAATCAAATATGTCTAGATGGAGATGGGATTAAAATGTTCAAAGGTTATCATCGTGAAATAATTATTTTATAAATTTAAGTAATGTATTCTTTAGCACATTTCACGTGTGATCTATTTACATTGCCTATTATATTTCCCAGTCTGTCTCCTTCTTTCAAAGAACTGTACCTTATAAAAAATTAAAAACTGTTAAAAAAACCCAAACAAACCAAGGAACATAACATCCAAGTCTGACAAACAGTGCTTTTCAGCATCTTGCCCCCTTGCCCCATCTTCTATAAAAGGAGGAGGGTGTTCATTTTCATATATTTTCTTGGGGACAAGTTTGTTCATTATGATATAACAGCTTTTAGTTTCAATTGTGGTTCTTCCTTACGTTTACATTGTTGTCATCTTGCATTTTGTTTTCTTGGTTTTGTTCATATGCTTTATTCCTTACAGCACAGTAAAACTCCATTAATTCTTGTAATGTACTTGGATTAGCCACTTCTCAGTGGATGGACATTTACTTTGTTTCCAATTCTTTGTTACTACAAAAAGTGCTGATGTAGATATTTTCGTTTCTGTGAGACTTCTCTTTTTTACATTTGATCACTTTGGGGCATATGCTTAGCATTGAGATTGCTGGGTCAGAAATTAAGAACATTTATTTAAGATGTTTTTAAAAATTTTTTGAATCCACATCTGCAGTCTGAATGCAGATTGAAGCATACTGTTTGCTCTTTTTTTGTTTTTGTTTTGTTTCTTCTTTCTCATGGTTCTCATGATAATTTTATCAAAATTAGAACCCATTGGTTCTAATTCTTTATAACATGACTAATGTGAAAACATGTTTAATATGAATGTATTATATCAGATTGCATGTCCTCTTGGGGAAGAAGGAGGGGAAAGAGACAGAAAACTTACAATTCAAAAGCTTGTGGAACTGAGTGTTGAAAACTGAAAATAAATAAATCATTAATTTAAAAAAAAAATTGAGTTCCAAATCCTCTTCCTCCCTCCTACCTCTTCCCTATTCATTGAGAAGGCAAGTGATATGAAATCGGTTGTATATATGAAATCATGCAAAACACATTTCCATATTAGCCATGTTAAAAAAAGGTAAAAAACAAAGTGAAAAAGTTATACTTCACTTTGTACAATAGAACTTCTTTCTTTTCTCTCTCTGGAAGTGGAATAGCATTTTTTATTACAGATTCTTTGAAATTTTCTTATGTCATTGTTTTGATTAGAATAGCTAAACCATTCACAATTGTTCACCTTAAAATGTTGCTGTTACTACGTACAATGTTGTGGTTCTACTCACATCACTTTGCATCAGTTTGTATAAAATTTTGCAGGTTTTTCTGAAACTATCCCCTTTCTCATTTTTACAGCACAGTCATATTCCATCACAGTCATATATCTATATACCACAACTCATTGAGCCATTTCTTGATTGATTGGGCCTCCCCTAAATTTCCAATTCTGCACTACCAGAAAAAGACCTACTGTAATTTTTTTTTTTGTACAAGTGGGTCTTTCCTTTTTCCTTGATCTCTTTGAGATATGGACCTAGTAGTGGTGTTGGTGGGTCAAAGGGTTTGTCTGTTTCCCCATATCTTTTCCTTTCCTTTTCTGTCAGGGTAGCCAGTCTAATAGGTGTGGAATGGTACCTCAGGAGTTTTTATAATTTTCATTTCTGTCTTCAGTAGTGATTTAGAGTATTTTTTTTATGACTATAGGTAGCTTTGATTTCTTTGTCTGAAAACAGCCTATTCATAACATTTGACCATTTGTTAATTGGGGAGTAGCTCTTACGAGTAACTTGAAGTAAAAGTTCTTTCCCACTTTTCCTACTTTCCTTCTATTTTTTGCTGCATTGGTTTTGTTTGTACAAAATCTTTTAAATTTCATATAACCAAAATTATGTGTAAACTTTTAATTAGCTTCACATAGCTGATAATACAATATAGAGAGAATATGTATTTTCCCTAATTTTCTCAGTAGGTCGTTTAGAAGAGTTAAAGAAGCCATGTTATCTAATAAAGCCATTTATCATTCATTCTAGAAGACCCTATTAATGGTAATTTTTTTGATTCTGAAAATATGCATTTTCTCTACAGGTAATATCTTTTGAAAATAGCATTATAGGCTATCTGCAATGTTTCATGATTGTGTTTAAAAAGTTAACTTGTAAGCCTATTGTTTAGAATTAGAATTGCATTTTCCCACAGAAACAATGTGATAACATTCCTGAGGCTGACCACAGAAACCTATTTAATGAATAGTATAATGAATAGTTAGTATTATAGAGCATAACCACTGTACATTATTTAAGAGGGAAACATTCCAAGTACTCTCCTCCTTCCCTTTCCGTGCAGGCATACTGGAACCCTTTTTCAGGGTGAGTTTGATAAATTAGCTTGGGTTAGGACAGTAAAAACCTCATTCATTCAATATGTAGATTGTTTGTAAATAGTGGCTGGTCACATTGCAAAATGTTGAAGAATGAACTGTTCTGTTTAAATGAATTTTCTAGTTAATTAAAGAATAAAACTGTATTGATGACTTCATACTTCAATTCAGTAGTCAGCTATTAACCACTGAATAAAATACTGTTTTAGGGCTAGGAGATTGAAAGAAGAAAAGCAAGCATGTAGCTTATTTTTTACCTGGGATATATAATTTGCAACTGGACAAGTAAATACAAGTTCTATAACATATATTTAAAATGATTCTTGTCAGCAAGGTTTGTTGTTTTTCTGCAGCTTGGTTCAGTAGCATTTCAAGTTCAGGGGAACTTAGATCTGCAAAATCTTTACGGAGGATCAGAGGACAACCCAAGACAAACCTTTTGGAGGATTCTCATGGAGCTGTGCAATTTGAGGGATTGCTTGTGGCAGCTCTCTTTTCCCTTGCCTTCCCCATTACACTGGTCATAACAGACAGGTTTGTTCACAACACTCGGATGAGCTAGCCTACTACCCCTTGACTTTCAAGACACTTTAGCACTGTCTGGTAGCACAGTGGATGCAGCACTGGGCCTGGAATGAGAAATACCAGAGCTCAGATCCAGCCTCAGACACTGACTAGCTGGACATCCTGAAATGAGGACAATGAGAGCGTGTGTCAGGGTAGTTATTGTGATCAAACTTTGAAGTGCTGTGTGAAGGCTGACTGTCATCACTGTTGTTATTGATGCATATTAAGTAACTTGCAGCGGAATTCTTTGAATTGCCCTTACAGTAAGAACCATCAGAGAGCAAGTGTTGTTCTTTATCCCTTTGCCCTCTTAATTTCCTATGTTTTTGCAGTTTCTGTTACAAACATAGCCTAAATAAATGGGATTTGGTCATCCTTTCATTTATTCTGGGGCAGTAGACTCTCAGGTCACTTCCTGGTAGTTTCAGGGGCACTCATCCTGATTACTTAGTTCCAACTTCTGAGTATTTACCTTGGCCCAAGGAATGGTACCTAGAGAAATGACCCAAGCAAGGCACTTTGGCTTGCAGAGTTAATTGTTTTTCATTTTATCCCTCTCTTCCTTTCCCCAACTCTCTTTTTCTTTATCTTCTTTCATGTATAAATCCTGCCATCTCCTAGGAGAGGCTTTTCCTCCAAGAAATTTGAAGTCAGGAATACTTGAGTTCAAATCTAGTACTCTGTGTTATGTGATACTGGGCAAGTTGCACCCTTTTTGTCTCAATGTCCTTAGCTATGGAATGTGGATAATAATGGCACTTAACATATTGAATTGTTATGAGGATCAAATGAGATCAATGTAAAGTGCTTAGCACTTCCTAAAGCCCTTCCTTTCCACCTTAATTTTTAGTACTTTGTGTCCTGCTGAAATTACTTGGTTGTTACTTAGTGTATTTACTTTGTACATATTTCTCTCTATACTCCCAATCCAAGGCAGAGACTGTTATTTTTCTCTCTTTATAATTCCAGTGTCGAGCCCAATGCCTAGCAGATAATAGACACAAAATAAATGTTTCAAGTAAATTGAATTGGATTATTTAATCTTTTTATTAAACATTGTATATGCTAATATTAATTTTATTATCCTTTCCTCTTGGAAAATAAGACCCTATTTTTTACTTCAAATACCTAAATACTTCTGGCTGATTTTTTTTTTTTTTTACTTCCAAGTGATTTTAGAAAAATTTTTTTTTAGAATGTCATGGTACAGAATTATGTTTGCCTTTCTTGCAGCAAAAATCAGGGATGTGCTGGAGACAGTGTGAACCACAGCTGATATTAATATTTTTAGGGTAGTATTTACTATCAGAGCTTGACAAACTTTGTGAGTTTTCTAGATTTGAGAAAGTGTTCATAGGGCAGATTAAACGTTTATCTGTCTTTTCCTGTCTCCACGCTTGGTAGCCATTTACCAGCACATCCTTGAATACAATGAGTCCTATTTCCTGGGTTGAGAATCCTTCTCTAAGAATTGTCATACTGAAGAGCAGTCATCTTTGTATAGTGATGTAGGTGTATAAAGTGTAGTCAATTGGGCTGAATTTGGAACTGGAATATACCCAGTCTCTATAATCTAATCATTTTCTTAAGATTTGTCTTTGTCCTGAAAGTGATAATGAAGGTCAATTAGGTAGGGTCCCAGTTAATCAAGGTTTCTGTGTATTTAGAGATGAGTGAGGTAACAGACCTAATCAATCCTATTGTTGCTCTATAAATTTCATTCACAGCTTCAGCTTTTATAGCTCTTCATAAAATTTCAAGAAATCAAATAGAATTATTGGAAAAGGAATGTAGAATGTGGCAAAGAAAAATTAGGCTGAATATAAAATGAAATGAATGAGGAGAGGGCATTAGAAATAAGAGGAACTTTTTGAGCTGAATTTTGAGGGATGATTATCTCAGAATAACATTTATAATATAAGATAGGAAATGTGTGTCATTGTTGGGAGCGGTGGGGGCAGTGATTGGAGCCTATATGAGTCATAACAGACCTCATTTAAGAATATAAAGTTCCTTTTCCCAAGCGTAAATGAAAATTGTTTGTTCTTATGACCAAAAAGTTCAAGGCTGTGAAACAGTGCCATCAAAATTCACATGCAAGTGAAAGTTGCATTTATGAAATGATGAATATAACATATTTAGATATACTGGATTATCATCTGTCTTTCTGATGGAGTTATAAAATTAGGATGAAAATATAAAAGAAATCACTACTTGTAGGAGATAACCTGGTGTGTATTTTTGAAGAATAAAACCTATGTACCATGTGCTTAAATAAAATGACAATTACATTTTTTTGACTACTGATATAAAATATCTTTTTTTGTCTTA
Source organism: Bettongia penicillata ogilbyi (assembly GCA_023548195.1). NCBI lineage: Eukaryota > Metazoa > Chordata > Mammalia > Diprotodontia > Potoroidae > Bettongia > Bettongia penicillata. The sequence continues at coordinate 5,230,764 of JAJHZJ010000391.1, read as the reverse complement.
TATATGTAGTCCAATCTGTTTAATACTGTGATTCAAGCTTAAGAGTTTCTCTTACAGAAGAAATGTTAAAATATCTTTTTGAAGCTTAAATGTTATCTACTGTTTTCTTTCTCTTGTAACTTCAGTGGATTGTAACATCTTACATTTAGAGGTGAAAGGATGTTAGAGGTTTTTGAGTCCAGTCACCTCCTTCTACACATTAGGAAATGAAGGCCCAAAGGTTAAATATTTTTCCCCCAGGCACCCAGCTATTAAAAGACTGAGGAGTGACTATACATTGAACTCAGGGCACATCTTCTTGCATTGCATCATCTTCCTCTTTAATCCATCCATATTTTCTTATCATGTGCGATTTTTGCTCCTATCTTTCCAGACACCTTCCCATGAAACTTTAGAGGCCTGCGCTTCTTTTAAAATTTTATATATGGAAGTTTTTGTGCTACCCATTTGGTTAACTTTATTCATATCACATGAGTGGTCATACCCAAGTGAGGTATGATGGGGAATTCCATAGAGTGAGAAGCATGTCTAGGGAGGGGAATGAAATATAACCACCCAAACCACCCAAATATAACCAGGCCTCAGAAAAGAAAAAAAAAAAAAACAGTGGGAGAAGAGTGTGGCATGAGAAGAGGATATTCTAGGGTGAGAAAGCCCTAGGCACTGACAGAAATTTCAGGATGAGAAGGCATCTGAGTCATGGTGAAAGAGTCCTAAGAGTCAGAAGCACAGCCAGGAGGAAAATGATGATTCTGAGGCAGCAAACTTGAGTGAATAGAAATATTTTGGAATAAAGTTGTGGAAATAAGGAAATGTGGCAATTGGATGGGCTTTGGCAGAAGATTGCGTTTTGTTTTTGTGTATGTTGTATTTGAGATGCCTACATAAAACATTTAGCTTCAGAGGTCCAGCCAAGGTATTTGGAGAAGTATGATTGGAGGGTAGGAGAATGCTTAGAATGCTGAGAGGTGTAATTTTTGGGAGTTACCTGCAGAGTTGATGAGACCGCCAAGAGAGATGGTGTGGAAAGAAAAAAGAGGGCTCAGAATGGAGCCCTGGAGAGTTGGAAGGGCATAGATGATGTTCTAGGAAATGAAACTGAGGAGGGGTCACATTATAGGAGATTCCTAGGCAAGTGGGTCAGGGAAGCTAAGCTGAGGGAGAAAAGGTTGTCCATTAATAGAAGAGTGTTCAGTAGTGTGAGTTGGAATAGAAGGGTCAGAAACTGGATTTTGATTTAGAAGTAAGAATTATTGGTAACTTTGGAGAGAGGAGTTTTAGTCTAGTGATGAAAACCAAATTTTAGGGAGTTGAGAACTGATCCTTATTGTTAAACAATTTATTCTTGGTAAAAAAACTTCAACTTTCTTAAACATTCATGTGTGTCTCTTTGAACCACTTACTGTATTGATTCTTTTGAAATTCATCTGCTATAGGGCATCTGGAGAACATTTGTGTTAATATGATAAAAGATCTATTGGAATCAAGCAGCTTGGGATCACTGAAAGCACTGGACCGCTTCCCTAATTTCATCTCATTCAGTCTTTTCTTATTCTGGACCACCTCATTGCCCATCTGCAGTATCTGTCCTATATCTCGAAGTGTTGTGCGTTCAGAAACTTGTTTTACCACAGTGCCCTGCACATAGTACGTATTCAGTAGAGATTTGTTTTGTTGAATTGTCTATAATCTGTAGAGTTTAGCCACAATTTACAACTCTGTGGCAAGCCTTGTCTGTCCTAGTCAAAATGATTTCTGCTAAAAGCTTATTGATTTCCTTTTCACTTTCACAGGCAAGTCAGAAAGCATTTATTAAATTGCTGTTTCCCAGGCACTGTGGTAAGTGCTGTGGATATAAAGAGAGGCAAAAAATTGGCCCTGTCCTCATGTAGCTCACTTTCTAATGAGGGGAAACTACATGGCAACATTTTTGTAAAATTGTGTGTGTGTGTGTGTGTGTGTGTGTGTGTGTAGAATCAAAGGGAGGCTGCTATCATTGAGTGGGAATGACCAAGGCTACTTTGAGAAGTTAGTGTTTTACCTTAGTGTTTAAGGAAATGAAGCAGTGGGGATGAGAAAGAACATATGGAGACACAGTCTGACTTTATCATCCAATGACAAATGGCAGGAAGGCGAGAGTCCCTGGATGGTAAATGCTTAAGCCAGGTTGTGGGTGAAGGGATTTAAAAACCAGAGAATTTTATATATTTAAGCATGCAAGTAGGGAACTATTGCGATTTATTGAATCTAGGGAGGACATCCTGGTTGGACCTGGGCTCTATTTATGAAGATTTTTTTGTTATGTTTACAGAGGTTGGATTAGAGTGGGGAGAGACTTAAGACAGGGAGCTCATCCCGAAGGCTGCTGCAGTAGTCTTACGCATGAGGCGTACTACACCAGGCTGGTGGCCGTTTCCATGCTGTGAAGGTGCTCATTGGGATAGTTGGGGTGACTATGGAGAGAGGATATCAACTGGTTTTGGAACTTGGGTAAATGGAGGAGGATGGTGCTGCCTTTGACAGTAATAGGGAAATTGGGAAGAGGCAAATATTTTGGGAAAAAGTCATAAATTTTTAGATTTGGATGTGTTGAGTGAAAGATGTCCAACAGGCAGTTGCAGATGGGAGTTTGGAGGTCTGAGGAGAGGTTAGGGCTAATTAGATAGATTGGAAGCTACCTACATAGGGATGGTCCTTGAATCTGTGGGAGCAGAAGATATCACCAAGCAAAATAGTACAGAGGGAGAAGAGAAGAACATCCAGGACAGAGTTGTTTTTGGGGATAGGGTTTTGAGGTGTGAGCTAGATGAAGCAAAGGAGATTGGGCAAGAGTGGTTAGAGAGGTGGGGGAACTAGGAGAACCCAGGAGAGTATCAAGGAAAAGAAGGTGTCGTGTTGCAGAGAGATCAGAGAATGGAATTGAAAAAAAAATTGTATTTGGCAATTAAGAGGTTATTGAAAACTTTGGAGAGCTGGCAGTTTCAGTTAAATGAAACGACTATAAACGGTTGAGAAGAGGAAGTGGAGGCACCCACTTTTGAAAGCTTTCTCAAGTTTAGCCAAGAAAGGAGGGAGAGCTATAGGACAATAGCTAACCCCCAACCCCATGTTTGGATCTATTGTGGCTTTAAGGAAGGAGTGTGTGTTTCTGGCCCCACAGAAGCAGCAAGTAGACAGGAAAAGATTGGAGAGTAATGAGAATGTTGATGACAAGAGGGAGCATTCTACTAGAGAAGATGGGATGAAATGGAATCAAGATTGCATGTTGTGTGGAAGTTTGTGTTAGCAAGGATCAGGGCCATCTCTCCCTATGATATGGGTAAAGGAGGAGATAGAGGTGAAGAGGATGAAGAGGAAATTCTCTGAGAATGACATCAATTTTTTCAGTGAAGTTTGAAAGAATATGGGGAGGGAGAGTCATAGTTTTGAGAAGAGAAGAAAAGAAAAGGAAAAGCCACTTTGTGTGTGGTGTGAGGTGCTGAATCTGTCAGGGAGTTCTGAAAGGGCCCCTTGCTGCAGTGAGGGCACAGCTGAGATTATGTAACCTAGATGTTCTTCTGTCCTCTCTACTCTTCTCCAAAATCATTAGAGATGTCAGTCATGATTATGACAGTCTGTACAAAATATTACACCCATATTTCCCTTTGCTCCAGCTATCTTATATGGATTGGGAGCTGCTATGTTCCCAAGCAGATATGTGAGACAGGCAGCTGGGCTAACTCTCTGATTTTATCTGTTCCTCTTCTCAAGCTAAGTAGTCTAGAAGGTGCAATGAACTCCCACCACGATGAGAACTGGGAAGGTTCACTATTTATAGAGCGAGAATGGGAGAAGACAAGGACAGGCTCACCCCACTCTGGGCAGGGGTTATTTTTGTGGACTCTGTTAAGTTATGTTATTGATTGTACATTTTCAGATGACCTTTTTTACTGCAAATGTGTTCTATGATACTTCATGACATGTAACTAGGTAAATATAAAGAAGTAGCTAATATGGTCTGTTTTAGGGGCAGGGAACCAGTGGCACCGAGTCCTTTTGTGGCCTTCTGAAAAGTCCCCTTGTGCAGCCTTTTGTTTGAGTCCCAAGTTTTACAGAACAGATCCTGTTACTAAAGAGATTTGTTCTATGAAGTTTGCTTGATTCACAGGTCTGCACTTGAGGACCTGGAGGGCTGTATTATTAGCAAGCACATTAGCACACCCAGGATGGCCTGCTAGCACAGGTTTTTTGATCTGTTTTATAAAGGAAAGACAGCTTCAAAGGGACTAATAATCCTTCTTTAATTTAACATAGGTAAGTCATTCACAAGTTCAGGGGAAAGGCCAACACCCTGAGTTTGGAGAAAATACAAACAGAAAACACAAGCAGAGAAATTAGCACAAAGATCAACAGACAGGGCTTCAACTGTCCGAGCAAAATAATACAAACAACTTACATACACCACTGGATGGGGGAAACACCAACAGTGTCTGAGTGATGACAAGAAAGCTCCTCCTTAGGCAAGGTCTTCCTCCAGTGGACTGTCTTTGACTCAGGTTGTATCACAACTGGGCTGGAGTTTAAAGCAACAAGACATTAGTGATTGAACATATATGGTCACATAGACCTGTTGCTTTTCCTATTCCATCAGCATTACAAGGACCACATGTGGCCTTGAGGCTGAAGGTTTTCCACTCCTGGTCTAATTGATCTGAACAGTATCTTCAGAAAACAATTTCAGGCTTGACATGGTACTAGGTAGTAGTAGGCAAGCCTGAGTGATCATAGTTTCTGAAAACTTGGTCCTCCTTTTAAAATTTTTTTAAAAAAAAAAAGTTTATTCTGAACTTATTAAATGCATTAAATAAAATGGGCTTTTTAATATACATAACTGAAAAATAAATGTCAGTTTTTTCCATTTCAGTTTTGATAATAAGAAATTTTACATGAAGCTGCAATTTGTTGAGTACAACTTGTTTTTCTTTACATTTGTTCCTTTTCCTGCAGCATCTTTTCTTACCCTGAATTTTTCTGGAAGTAACCTGAGTCCTTTATTAATTTTCACAATTATTAAATTTCATAATTCACAAAATTAATTTCACAATCTGTTTCTTTTATTTTTCTTTTTTCCCCCTCTCTTTGGAATTATTTGACTTTTATCAGTTTTAGCCAGTTTTTTAAAAAAATAATTTATTTTGTAATTGATTTCACCTTTTAGAACAAAGACACTACGGCAGTTCAGGAAAAAAGGACAAAAGATCAGGTTTTTTGTTTTAGTCCTAAATTGAGTTGTGTGACATATCATGTGTGTGCTCTGTTTTATTGACAGTCTCATATTTTTGACCAAAAATTTTTCCTCCTCATTAGGAACCTCACCAAACTGAATGATTTCCTTGAGACTCACCTTGTCAGTACCCTCTGCCCCTCTATAACCAGAAAGCCACCATTTACAGAGGGTGTCCATTTCCCACCAGGCTACCCTCCTTTGAACTTTCTTAATTTGTCACCTCTTTGGGTACCCAGCGCTTTCTCCTTCAGCTTCCTTTTCTGTGTTGTCTCTTCCCCCACCCCCAAATCAAACTTTAAACTCCTTGAGGGCAGGAAGAGAGAGTGTGTGTGTGTGTGGGGTGTATTTGTATCCCTAGCACATAGTAGGTGCTTAATCAATGTTTATTGACTGACATACTGGTCGCTTTGTTGTAAGCTTCCTTTTAGCATGTGGGCACAACAGATTTGCCTTTCACTGAAGCTTAAAAAGATAAGACAGTCACCTGAAATACAGTCTCTTGGGAATGGTTCTTTCAGAACTTATATGTATTTTTAAAAATACATTTTTATTGATTTTTTTTTTAACATCACCAACATTTCCTGTGTTTTTTTTCCTTTTCTTTACTGTTCCCCAGAGAGTGATTACTTATGAAAAAAGAGGAAGGAGGAAAACTTCATCCAAACAAAGTTAGCCTTGAGAATAATCTGTTATTTTACTCACTATTCTGTATGTGCAAAGGAAGGGGGAAGCAGAAAGCTAGCTGTCTTCTGATAACTCTTCTTTGGGGTTGAGCTTGGTCATTTTAAATTTTACAACTTTGAGAAACTTTAACAATTTTGCTTGGTGTTTTATTTTTAAATTTATATTGCTGTAGTCATTTTGTATGATAGTTTTCCTGACTCAGCTTACTTCACTTTGCATCAGTTAATAGCTTTTCCTGCTTCTCTATATTTTTCAAGTTCTTTGTTTTTTACAGCATAGTATATTCAGTTACATTCCTGTGCCACAATTTCTTTAGCCTTTCTCCAATTGATGGAAAGTTATTTACTCTCTAGTTCTTTGCTGCCACTACAGGAATTACTATAAATAAACCCCTTCTACTCTAAAATTGGTGCAGATTGGAGTTCTTTTAGCCGGTAGGACTGCAGTGCTCTGACAGCCCCTTTCTATTCTCCCTTCCCTAGGATAGTTGTGGGGGCTGAAAAATCACAAATTGGAATTTGCTGCAAAAGATTATAGAACTTAGAAAGCAAAGTACAGCCAGATTAAACTGTAATTGGGATATGATGAACAAAATAAATTCACAACATAAACAATGTTAATTTGTGGTTTTCTAAGTTAATATTTGGCCAGTAGGGATCTATTTCTATTTGATTTTGATGTCACGGATCTACAATTTGCCATGGGTACATTCTTCCTTAGTGCTAGTGCTTTCCTTTCTCCCTTTTATTTCCAATTTGTCCTGTATATAGCTTGTTTGTACAGTGCTATTTGCATATTGTCTCTAACATTAAACTGAGCTTGAGAGCAGGGGTTTTTTGCCTTTTTTTTCTTTTTCGGTTGGTGTCCCCAGCATTTAGCACAGTGTACAGTGCTTGGTAGGTGTTTAATAAATATTTAGTGATTAACTTGGAGAGGATCATCAGAATGATAGCCTTTTATTCGTTCAATAAATATTTATTAAGCGCTGACTATGCTAAGTGATGAAGATAGGAAAGAGACAGTCCCTCACCTCAAGGAGCTTTTAAATTAATGAGAGGAGGGAACAATATGCAAGCAAATCCATACAACTAAGTCTGTCTCTCTGTCTCTGTCTGTCTCTGTGTCTGTCTCTGTGTCTGTCTCTCTGTCTCTCTGTCTCTCTCTCTCCATCTCTCCCTCCCTCTCTCTCCCTCTCTCTCCCTCTCCCTCCCTCCCTTCTCGAAATAAGAAAGAGGTAAAACACTGGATTGAAGAGGGATGTGGGGATTTGTGACTTTCAGGTTGTTTCTTTCTGCTTTTACCTGTTGTACAACTGATCGCTATATCTATTTTTAATAAATTATGCAGTCAGTATGATTAAGTGCCTTGAGTTGAGGGAAACCAACAATGGGAGTTAGGGCACACACAGCTTTTTTAAAAATTTAAAATTTTTTTAAAAAAATTTTAAGTAAGTAGGATTGAATAAGCGATTGTTTACCAGGCAGCACTTCTCACAGATAAGGCTGTAATTTTTCTTTCCTTGAAGAGAAATTATTTTATCTTGTGATAATTAGTAATTAATGTTTTAGCTTAGTTGTAAAATTCTTTGTCGAATTTTTGAGGAAAAATGAATAAATATGAAAGTACAGATACTATGTAAGAAATTCATATCAACTTTTAATTTGGAAGTTATTTGATGTGAATTTGCAGCATTTACTTTATACTGTAATTATCTCATTTCTGACTTTTAAAGTTTCCATCAGCAACACAATTTGATGACAAAGGAATAATTTTTAATCTCAAAAAGAAAAATATCTAAAATGTGCTTAAAGGTGTTGTATAATTTCCAAAGCATCTAAGAATGTAGCATAGGGAAAACAACATTTGTGAAAAATAAAAGGAAATAGTCTTAAAATTATAGTAGGAAAATGGAAACCCTTTATTTCTTTATGTGTTATTGGCAATAAAAATAAACATTACTATCAACCTTGAAGTTCAAAGACCTCCCTGTCCTTTTAATTGCCATTCTCTTGATTTATAAGCAGAGAATTATGCCAGCACAAAAAGGAACATCGTGCCTTCTATTCCTCTCCATCAGGGATAGCTCATCCTTCTCACTTGATTGTGAAGCATGGGTATTAGCAGGTGACATTTATCCTTCGGTCTAATAATGACGGGGGAACCAAATCCTCCCTTTGTATCTACAGTATATGTTCGCAGTGAGTTTGATCAAACTTCTTAGTGTTTTATTACACCTTAAGCTATTAAGTTTCAGGGTGCAATAGCACATTTTATCTAGATCATTGACTTTTAAAATAGAAAACAAAACCTAAAGCATCAGCTAAAGCAGCTGTACATTACTTAACAGTAGAGAAACCTAAAAATATAGAATTGTTCTTGAAGTAAAGTTTTTGATTGTCTTACAGAACACTTAGGAAAGTAAAATCCATGCCAGAATTCTTAAGTGAGTAGAAGTTGGTATTTTTACAGTTACCAGTCTTAAAAATTCATTCAGTCTACGTTTTCATTTAAAAGATAGAATGGAAACACTTTTGCTTTTAGTTACTTGCTGATACCAAATTGGGTACAATGATAGGATCCTAAAAGGTAAGATTAGAGTACAAAGTGATTTCCAGAGAAATGAGCAAAAAGCAATTAGAATTCAAGTGTGAAATAGGGACACATGCAAAGTGGAAGGAAAGGGGGATGAGGTGATACCTGTGATGGTGAGGAACAAAGTGTTGTAAAGGATCTGGCAGTATTATAACAAAAGGAGTCAAAAAGGTTAAGTCAAACAAAAGTCATCAGTGGAGGAGTCCCATTTTTAATAAAGTGAGCCTGGAAACATGTAAACAGAATTGTAGAATGCAGATAGTAATAATCTTTCCATAATGACTTCATTTTAGTCTTTTCTCCAGATGTCCCAGTTCTCAACACAAGTTATGGTAGGTACACAAAAAAGACAGAAAAGTGATGCATAAAGCAATTGTGTGATAATCCTCAGTTCTGGAGCAAGAAATGGATCATTAATGACCCTTGGAAGTTCTGCTGGCCAAGCAGAATCCCTCCTAGCATACACACAAGAGCTTTTTAAGCTCCCTGCCACTCCTAGGCAGTAGGATGCCTCTGGATCCAAACTCCTTTACTCTAGGAAGTCCAAGGGCACAGGGTTGGTTTTATAGGAATTGGATTATGGTCAGTGCAGTTCTTAACCCCCCACTAGCCCCCAAATTTCTTGGTTATTTACTAGTGCTAGAGATCTGGTTGAAAAAGCAGCACATTCTCTCTCCTATATCATGCGTTTTTGCATGCAGCAGAGAAAATGACTTACTCTTAACGTCTGTTATCCATCTCAGTGCTCTTGCAGCTCTTTGAGACTAGAAGTGGCAAGGAAAGGGTTGCTCTGCACTGGTAAAAGGAGTCCTCTATATCTTTAAAATCACAGTTCTATCACTAGCGTGTTTTTGGTTTTTTTTTTTTAAGATTGATATCTTTTGTTTTTACATCACATGCATTTCTAAATAGCCACCCTATCTCCTGTCTCTCAGACATTCTGTTTACTTTGAGATGCTGTGACTGAAGAGAGATGGAGTACTCAAAGTTCTTAGGGAATAATAATGAAAAAAAAATCCTAGAAATAAAAAGTTAAAAATGAATTGGGATTAGTTTGATGAATCTTTGTGTATTTGAAGGATTATTATATAGAAGATTATTTCCAGCCTTTCCCCATCTAGGGCTGAATATAAAATGGGCATTAGAATGGATTTATAATCACATGTGAAAAGCATAAAGAAATCTGTAAATGATATTTTAAAATAGGAACATGAGATATAGAGCTGGAAAAGACTTTTGGCCATCAATTCCAACTCCCTTTTTAATAGGAAAGTTAACATAAATAGCAGTGAATAGGTAGAGTTGGGATTTTCACATCATATTTTGTCAAAGGATTTGAGTTTAATGATTTCTCCTAAATCAAGGGTTTTATTTAGTACATGACTTTAAGTAGCAGAAAAATGCCTTTATGACCTGGACAACTTGAATTTAAAAAAAGTTTAAACTGATTAATCTTTTTAAATAGTTGCTTTTAAATAAAGTAGAATTATCCATTTGGGCAGTTTTAAAAAAAACTAATTTAAGCTAATTCATGTTTCATCATGGCATAATTGTGGTTCAGGGTTGATGAAGCTTGGGCACCATGTGCCAACCTGGAAAGGTACTGATTTAATGGTAGACCATATATCTGTCACAAGAGAGCAAAATTAAATTCTAGGAGAGGTTCTACATCAAGTCTGAGGAAACTTTTTCATCCCTCTTCAAATCCCCCCTGCCTCTTCCTTTCCCTACCTTCTCAGATGAACACTTTCCCTCTGCCTCAAACTTTACTAAAAAGATTGAAGCTATGCACAGAGGGCCATCGTTGTCTCCTCATCTAACATCATTGAGCTCTTTGTTCCTATTCTCGAGGTAAAACTGCTTTCATGCATCAGTGATCCTGTTCCATTTTGTCTCCTGTAGCATATTGCCCTTCCATGACCCCTCAGTCTTTTACTACCGGTAAGTGTCTATTGGCTAGTAAGTGGGAAGATACAATTGGTCTTTGTAACATGCTGCATGAAGAAAGTGTTGACTAATGAATTTCTCAAAATGTTGCAGTATGTTTGCAGATGGTGACCATCCTTACTTTTTGAGACCTCAGTAGTTTTATTCACAAGAGTGTGAAAAAGTACAAGTAGTACTGATAAGGTTAGCCAGACAGGCTTTGTCATCAGGAGGAAACCAGGTCTCAGTGAGAATCATGAAGACAGAAAAGAGTGGGAAAGGAAAAAATTTGAAATTGGTCTATAATTTTCTTTTCTTTTCTTTTTTTTTAATCTCTTCCTGGTTTAGGTATCAGCATCATATTTGTTTCATAAAAGGAGTTTGGTAGGATCTCTACTTTGTTATTCCAGATAGTTTATTTAATATTGGAATTAGTTGATCTTTAAATGTTTGCTAGAATTCGCTTCTAAATCCATCTAGTCCTGGTGCTTTTGTCTTAGGAAACTCGTTAATGTCTTTTTCAGTTTTTTTTTTTAAATAGGTCTATTTAGATATCTTACTTCCTCTTTTGGTATTCTAGGCAATTTATATTTTTAATATTTTAAAGTACATACATTTAGGAAAAGATTTGAGATGTCTTTTTTACTTATTGAATGAATTTTCTGTATTTTGTAGAGCATGGTGGAAGGGGTAGGTAGCTTTAGCGTGAGGCACAGGGTTTTGTATCTTGGGGGATGGGAATAATGGAGCTGACCAGTGAGAGATGGAGAATGGGAACTGAGAATCACTGGGTAGGAGTTTATTAATCGTTGAGGAATTACTTCTTATGTCTCTAATGATTTGGCCTCAGGGCGGACTTTCAAGGACTCCTTTAGGCAGTTGGAGTAAGAGGACTATTTGTAACTTTTTCTCTCCTTCCCTGCAGGTCAAGTCAGGAGAAAGGTGAAGGGAAACGAGATATTATGGACTCTTTCAGTCCCCAGCAGGCAGGAAGAGGCCAGTTGTGGAGAACTGCTTCAAGTCTTTCTGACCCCTGCAGGCAGAAAGGGGTCCCCCAAAGGCCAGAAGAGGCCAGACAAGGAGGGCAGAGCTGTGGAGTGACATGTCTTGTCTCCTGCAAAGTCAGGAAGAGGCTAGGCTACTGGTTTATTAAATCTGACAATGGAAAAGCTTTTTACCACCCTCCTAGGGGATAACTTTAGCAACTTAATTTCTCCTTTTACAAAAAACTTTCATATAGCCTTTTAGTATGAATCACAGTTTTGTACCTCTCTATCTAAGCTATGTTTTACTGTCTTCACAAAGTCATTCTATCTAAGCTATGTTTTACTGTCTTCACAAAGTCACAAAACCTTTCCCTGGGTTCCTTTGCCGATCGTCCTTAATGCTAGTGTCTTCCCTTTATCAGTCTTCTTCAATTTATCTAAAAACAAATAAAATAGTTGAATGAATGAATAAGAAATGATGAGCAGGCCAACTGGAAAAAAAACCTGGAATGACTTATATGAACTGATACTGAGTGAAGACAGCAGAACCAGGAGAATATTATACATAGTAAAAGTAGCACTGTGTTATGATCAACTGCGAATGACTTAGCTATTCTCAGCAATATAATGACTCAAGACATTTCCAAAAGACTCATGTTGAAAACTGCTACACATTTTGAGAGAAAGAACTGATGGAGTCTCAATGCAGATCAAAGCATATTAACCGTTCACTTTTGTGTGTGTATGTGTTTCCTTTTAATCTGTTTCTTCTTTTCACAACGTGACTGATATGGAAATATTTTATGTTACTGCATATATTTAACCTTCATCAAATTGCTTATAACCATGGGGGAGGAGGAGAGATTTGGAATTCAGAATTTTTAAAATGAATATTAAAAACTGTTTTTACATGTAATTAGGAAAAAAATCAAATACTATTTAGAAATAAAAAAAATTAAAAATATACCACCCCCTTAACTCCCCCAAAAAAGCAATATGTATTTAAAGTTTCCAAAAAGTTATAGTTACATAGAATAAACATTGGCTCAGGAACTCCATAATGAGTTTATCATTATAATGATAAAACACTCTAATAAAAACAATTGGCTCAAAGGGGGTACACAAAGGGCAAAGGGACAGGGCAAGGTTCAAGTATATTCCCTCTTCTGAACCCTACATGTAGCAACAGTCCTATAATGAAGAAATGAAAAGAGGGGCTGTTTTACAAAACCCACAATACCTACAGAAGACCACATTCTTTATGAAGTCTTGACTGTCAGCAAGGATTTAATTGCAATGTCAATATTCAAGAAATTTTAACATATAGGAAAGGAGATAAGTTTTAACCAATATAAGACTATAAATGAGATGATACCCAATAACAATAATTAAGCATCTAAGTCTCTCTTCTCCCTTATATGACACAGGATTGTGAGTAAGTCAGCAAGCTTTCTGCTAAACGTCAGGCACTATGCTAGGTAGAGTGTACAAAGAAAAGAAAAAACTGTCACCTGCTCTCATTAACTGTATGTCTTCTTTCCTAGTAGCAACAGCAATACTAGACAGTTGTTCCTAAAACTTTGAGTTCCAAATTCTCCCCATCCCTCCCTCCCCACCCATTCCCTTTGGGAAGGCAGGCAATTCAATATAGGCCATATCTGTGTAATTTTGCAAATGACTTCCCTGATAGTCGTGTTGTGTAAGACTAACTGAATTACCCTCCATCCTACCCTGCCCCTCATTGTTTCTCTTCTATCTTTTGATCCTGTCCCTCCCCAAGTGTTGACTTCAAATTGCTCCCTCCTCCCTTTGCCCTCCCTTCCATCATCCCCCCTTTGCTTATCTCCTTCTCCCCAACTTTCCTATACTGTAAGATAGGTTTTCATACCAAAATGAGTGTGCATTTTATTCCTTCCTTTAGTCAAATGTGATGAGGGTAAACTAATTGTTTTTTTTTTTCCTCAGCTCTCCTCTTTTTTCCCTTCACTAAAAAGTCTCCTACTTGCCTCTTAAATGACATATAATTACCCCATTCCATTTCACCCTCTTTCCTCCCACTACATTTTCTCTCTCACTATTTACCTTAATGTCTTTTAAGATATGGTCCCATCCTATTCAATTCATTCTGTGCTCACTGTCTCTGTATGTGTGTGCATGTGTGTATGTGTGTGTTCGTGCAAGCATGTACATGTGTGTGTGTGTTCCCACCAACTACCCCGATACTGAAAAGTTTTAAGAGTTACAAATATTGTATTTCCATGTAGGAATGTAAACAGTTCACTTCTGGTAAGTCCCTTAAGACTTCTCTTTGCTGTTTACTTTTTCATGCTTCTTCTCATTCTTGTGTCTGAAAGTCAAATTTTCTTTTCAGCTCTGGTCTTTTCATCAAGAATGCTTGAAAGTCCTCTGTTTCATTGAAAGACCATATTTTCCCCTGAAGTATTATACTCAGTTTAGCTGGGTAGGTGATTCTTGGTTTGAGTCCTAGTTCCTTTGACTTCTGGAATATCCTATTCCACGCCCTTCGATCCCTTAATGTAGAAGCTGCTAGATCTTGAGTTATCCTGATTGTATTTCCATAGTACTGGAATTGTTTCTTTCTAACTGCTTGCAAGATTTTCTCCTTGACCTGGGAGTTCTGGAATTTGGCCACAATGTTTCTAGGAGTTTCTCTTTTTGGATCTCTTTCAGGCGGTGATTGATGGATTCTTTCAATACTTATTTTGCCCTCTGGTTGTAGAATGTCAGGGCTGTTTTCCTTGATAATTTCATGGAAGATGATATGTAGGCTCTTTTTTTGATCATGACTTTCAGATAGTCCCATAATTTTTAAATTGTCTCTCCTGGATCTATTTTCCAGGTCAGTTGTTTTTCCAATGAGATATTTCACATTCTCTTCCATTTTTTCATTCTTTTGGTTTTGTTTGGTGATTTCTTGGTTTCTCGTAAAGTCATTAGACTCCATCTGTTCCATTCTAATTTTGAGAGAACTATTAAATTCAGTGAGCTTTTGAACCTCTTTTTCCATTTGGCAATTCTGCTTTTGAAAGCATTTTTCTCCTTATTGGCTTTTTGAACCTCTTTTCTCCTCATTGGCTTTTTGAACCTCTTTGCACACCTTTCAGTGATCCAGAATTTATGCGGATATCTTTTGCCAATTGAGTGAGCCTAGTCTTCAAGGTGTTATTTTCTTCAGCATTTTTTTGGGTCTCCTTTAGCAAGGTATTGACCTGACCCGTTTTTCATACTTTTCTTGCACCTCTCTCATTTCTCTTCCCAGTTTTTCCTCCACCTGTCTAACTTGCTTTTCAAAATCCTTTTTGAGCTCTTCCAAGGCCTGAGCCCACCTGACATCCCCCTGGGGTGTCTGGGGTACTGGGGCCCCGCCCTCCACGTCTTTCCACGATGGCGAGAATACGTCCTCATCATCAGATCCGAATGTCGGGATCATTTGCATTTGTTGGGAAAAACTCTCTATAGTCTTATTTTTCTTCCCTTTTCTAGGCATTTTCCCAGCCAGTTACTTGACTTCTGAGATTCCTGTCCACCCCCGCCTATTGTACTTGGGGTCTGAGGTTCAAATGGGCTTTCCGCAGCAAGCTTTAGTTCTGGTGCTGGGGTTGGGGCAGGGCCACCTCCCAGGCTTGGCCTCCTCAGGGGCCATATGCAGAGACTTTCAGGAATGGAGCGGGTGGGGGGGGGCGCCTCCCAGGCTCAGCTCCCTCAGGGGCTTTATGCAGAGGCCTTCAGTAATAGAGTGGGGTGAGGCAGGGCTGTCTCCCAGGCTCAGCTCCCTCAGGTTGTTTATGCAGAGATCTTCCGTAATGAAGATCCTGCCTGCTGCTGGGGGAAGTCTTGGGCCGGCTGCAGCCGCTGCTGCCTCTGCTGCCGCCCACGCCTCTGTCTCCGCAGCTTCCTGCCCCCATCTCTGCCGCCGCTGCTTCCTCCCGAGGGGGCCCGAGTCACGGAGACACTCTGCTCCCCCTCTCGTCCAGCCCAGCCTTCTCTCTCACTGACCTGTAGCTTCTGTGGGTGGAGGAACTTTCCCAGCTGCCAGAGCCTCAGTCCCTGAAGCCTGCTCGGGTCAGCTTCTCTGGGGCCGCGGCCAGGGCAGCGCTGCGGGTGGGGTCTGCTTTCCGGGGCGCGACGGACCCTGGGGATGGGTCTCCAGGGCTCTCTGGCACGGAAATCTCTTCCACTCTGGTTCTGCACACCTTTCAGTGATCCAGAATTTATGCAGATTTCTTTTTACATTAATTCTATGGGCTGTGGGTTGGAGCTCGTAAACGTGTGTCCTTCTACTCCGCCATCTTGGCTCCGCCCCCTGTCACCTGCTCTCAAAGAGCTCAGTCTCATGGGGGAAACAACTATGTAATTTACACACCCACACATGAAAGTGAGCGGTTAATATGCTTTGGTCTGTGTTGAGACTCCATCAGTTCTTTCTCTCAAAATGTGTAGCAGTTTTCAACATGATTCTTTTGGAAATGTCTTGAGTCATTGTATTGCTGAGAATAGCTAAGTCATTCATAGTTGATCATAACAACAGTGCTACTTTTACTATGTATAATATTCTCCTGGTTCTGCTGTCTTCACTCAGTATCAGTTCATATAAGTCATTCCAGGTTTTTTTTCCAGTTGGCCTGCTCATCATTTCTTATTCATTTGTTCAACTATTTTATTTGTTTTTAGTGTTCTACAATCACTTTCATATATCTTAGATTTCTTTCTCCTCCCTCCCCACTCCCTCCCTGAGATGGTATACAATCTTATATAGGGTCTACACATACATTTTTATTAAATACATGTTGCATAGAAGAATTAAAATGAATGGGAGAAACCATAAAACAATACAAGACAAAGCATAATACAAAAGAAAATGATCTGCTTCTATCTGCGATCCAATTCCATAGTTCTTTCTCTGCATGTAAGCATTTTGCCTGAAGAGTTCATTGGGAATTTTTTAAGTCCTTGCATTGCAATGAAGCCCTAAGTCTACCAGAACAATTCCTCACACACTGTAGTTGTTGCTGTATACAAAGTTCTCCTGGTTCTGCTCCTTTCACTCAGCATCAGTTCATAGAAGTCCTTCCAGGCCTCTCTGAAGTCTTCCTGTTCATCATTTCTTGCAGCACAATAGTATTCCATTAGATTCATATACTACAACTTGTTCAGCCATTCCCCAATTGATGGGCATCCCTTTGATTTCCAGTTCTTTGCCAACTAGTATATGTTTTAAAAAAAAATTTAAATCTTCATGAGAAAGATCTTACTTGACACTTTATTCATTTTAGGTTTGCTTTCTGGAATTCTTTTCTAGTATTTAATTAAACTTTATTTCTAGAGTAGAATTTCTTTTGAATTTACTCAGAGTCATGTAAGGTTAAGATTGTAGATGACTTTTGAAAAGCTTTTTACAAAGTAAATGTTAATATGGAGGAGAGGCAGCTTTTCACAGTAGCTGCTGTTATCTATAGCTAGTATCACCGTGGTAACACTATGACAGGTAGAATGTTGCATGCTGCTCCTGATTAGTTATACTAGATTTAATTTGGAATCTCATTTGTTTAGTTTGAGTCTTTTTTTGGTAGATTAAAAAAATTTTTTTTTATATTTCTTTTTGGGTGGCAAGACTTATTGTGTTGTTGCAATCTAGGATCCTTTTATCTGTATAATAATATCCTCTGGTCCAGGGTTTCTTGTTTCTTTACCATATGTAAGCCCATTTATCATACTCCAATGGATTAAGCAAACAAGGTCAAACAACTATTAGGTATCTGAGGGCAGATTTGAACTCAAGTCTTCTTGACCTCAGACCCAGTGCTCTATCCACTGGGCTATCTAGCTGCGTCTTTCATTGCTTCTTACAGCATACTAATGTTCTATTATATTCATGTACTGTAATTTGTTTAGATATTCATTATTGAATGGAGATGACCCAGGATGCACTGGGAAACCTTGGTCGTCTCCAGTCATCCTGATGAATATCTGGTCACTGGATTCAGATGGCTCTGGAGGAGAAGTGAGGCTGGTGACCTGCATAGCCCTCCCTCACTCAAAACAAAGTTAAGTGCAAGTCATGTCATTATTTCTCTCTGATGGTATAGTTGTCTTTGGCAGCGAAAGACAAACACAAGGCTCACCGTTACTTTCTCTGGGATCAGTTGAGCTGGTCTGTTTTATACTTTAGGAAACTTTTACTAGTTTTTAAAATTCATATCCTTGTACCCCATTTCTTGCTCTGGCAAGACATCAGAGGACTTCTCTGCTAGGGATTCAAGGGCCACCAAAGATATTGCCTCTCATGTTTTCTGGTATACAGCCTGATTTAATTTGGAGATAAGTGTGTTAGAGGAAGCTTAAACCATATAGTATTAGCCATCCTTTGTAGAGATTAAACCGGAGAAGGAGACATTATGGACTTGGTCAGATTGTCCAGGGTTCAGAGGCCACCGAACACCTGGGTTTGTTGCTTGGTGGTCTGTCTGCTGCTTTTGGCTTGGGCCTGCCATTCTCTTTTGGCCTCCCTAGTCCCCCCCTTTCCATCCTTTTTTAAACTTGTTAAAAAAAAAGAATATGTTAAAATGTTCTGTGCATGCTATAAAAGTATCTTGAGCATTTGAGAGGGAAAGAATAAAAAATTAATCTTTTTTTAGATTATTTTGCAAGAGGCTTTTTGGGTGGGGGACAGGGAGTGTGGAATGGTACAAAGTGCACTAGATCTTGAATACCCACAAATGTCCTATAGGCTCCATTGAGGGGACAGCACATAATAGTTGTGCATTTTTCCATATCTGTTTTTAACACTTTGAAGAAAACACAGATAGTTTTGATGTAGTGGATATGTGCTGGTAAGATGTCCCTTGTTCCCCCTGAAATTCAAGAAATTTGGAAATTTAGGCTCTGTCTTATTTTATTAGGACACTTAAACTGTAGTGACATGTTTTTTTTAACTTATTTCACCTTGAGTCCAGTTTATAACTGTTCTCAGAGCTGCTTTTTTTAAAAATGAAAACTTTGAATACTGTTAACTTCTTTATTCAATATACAGCAAGGTAGGGGTTGATTAAAATTCACTTGGTGGACACAAGTATATTCCTTGGTTTTGTGTTTTGTGTTGAATATAAATTAAGATTCAAAATTCTGCTTGGTATTTTAAAGCTTTTCCTATTCCTCTATTTTTTATTAACTCAACAAACATTAGTATTTCCATCCACATCAGTGTCAACATTTCTGCATGCAAAGAACAGAAAGAGGAGTGATTGTATATGACACCGTGAATCACTCTTTACAAGTTTTAAAGAAAAGTATATATGAAATTTAGTTCAGTTGTGCTAACACTGACCTGTTTGTCTCATTCCTTTTGAATGCTTTGCTCTCTGTAGTTTTAAAATGTATCATTGATATGTAGCACCCTCCTCCCCCATTGTTCTCCTTTGTTCACTCAACATTTCAGTCAGATGGATGAGATTTGCTCTCCATTTCTTAAACTTTGCATTTTAGAAATCTTTGTTGTGTTTCTCACATGTTTGGAATGTATTCTTTACCTAATAATAATAGTAAAATCTCTGACTTCCTTCAAATACCCTCCATCTCTCAGTGCTGTCTCCCACTCTCGGAATATTCTCATCTCTTTGTACTGGCTTCGTTTAAGTCCAGCTAACGTCCCATATTCTACAGGAGGCCTTTCCCTATCCCTCTCAATTCTAGTGCCTTTCCTCTTTTAATTATTTATCCTGTATATTACTTGTTTTCTCCATTAGATGTTACCTCCTTGATGGCAGGGACTATCTTTTGCCTTTTTATATCTCCCAGTGTTGGAGAGGGGGTGGAGGATGGAAGTGTAGCCTACATAAAATCACCACCATTCCTTATCTAATCCTTTGTGATTAGTGCTCTCCTTTGTATTACTTTCAGTTGATCAGCCAGTCAATCAGGAAGCATTTATTAAATGACTTTTTATTTATTTATTATTTATTTATTTTATTACTCAAAGAACTATCTGGTACTATTACTAAGCTTCTTTTAGTGACAGTTGAAAAGACTGAGAATAGAACGGGTATCTCAGTAGTGGAGAGTCCTTTTCAAAAAATTGAAAGATAATGGAATCTAGAAGCTAGAGGCTTTTTATTAGCTTAACTTAGATTCTTGGCAAAATTCTGCAGCATATAAATAGAGAGTGAGTTAGTAAATGTCTAGAACGTGAAGTGTTAGTCACAAAGAGCCAGCATGGCTTCATCAAGAACAGGTCTGGCCAAACCAACCTTATTATTTTGTTAAACACGTTTTTAAATGGGTAAATCAGGGGAATGTTGAAGATTCATGAAGCTGTGTAACAAATATTTGATATACATTCTGTAACTGTACTGTTAATGAAATGATGCAAAAGGCAGCATATAAAAGTGGCCAGAGACAGATATTTTCCTCTTTGTAATCTTTTGCTTTTCCTTCTTTACTTGTAAGTGCCCTAATTCTTTTATTGCTTCAGTCTGTGTTTGGAAACCATTTTCTTGTCATTGTGTTATGAAGCTTGAGTTCTTTTCACACTTCATGTGGATCTTGACATTTGAAACTCTGGCCTACCTATAGTGGTAGGTGGACTGGTCATCAGTTGTTAGAGAAAGTTCAGTTTGCAGTCTGCTCTTGATCATCTGTGCTATAATTACAGGCTGTAAAATGAGAAGAGGCGAACATGATTTAAAAACTCCAGGTAACTGCCACAATTGGAGACGATCAGTTCATGTTACTTTAATAGATTTTACTACAGATTTGTTATGTTAGTTCAACTTCTTCACTTTCGTGATAGGGCAGTCCATTTCATTTTCCTAATTGGAATTTTCTTAGTTCTTATACTACCTGTTCCTTATCTTCTGTTCTCTTCATATTCTTTCTCTCACAGAGAATATTCCATTACCTGTTCCTAACCTTCTCTTCTCTTCATATTCTTTTTCTCACAGAGGATATTCCATCCTTACTTTAGATTTTCTTTTTCAGTAATCTTGAACCCTTTTTATTATAAATCCCATGGCTTCTCTACATCATCTCCTGTTTCCTTTTTTTGCAGTAGTCTGTTGATGGGTCTGCTTGCCTCAAGTCTCACTGCCACCCATCCTCCATTCAGCCTTTAAAGTGATTTTCCTAAAGCTCATGTCCAACCATGTTACCCTCCTACTCAATAAATTACAGTGGTTTTCCCATTGCCTCGAGGATCAAATACAAAATACTGTTTGGTATTCAAAGCCCTTCATAGCTTAGCCTCCTCTTGATTTCCAGTCTTCTTAGACTTTTACTCCCCAACACATATACTTAGATCTAGTGACCCTGGCCTCCTGACTGTTTCATGGAACAGACTCTTTATTTCTCAGCTTCATGCCTTTTCTCTGGGCCATCCCTCATGCCTAGAATGCTCTCTCTCCTCAGCTTCCAGTAAGAGTCAACTAAAATCCCATCTTTTACAGAAGCCTGAAGTCATTTATGGTATTTGTAATTTTGTAGTACAGTGGAGTCAGGAAAACTTGAGTTCAGTTGTGGGTCTCAGGCACTTTTTATGACCCAGGACTGGTCACTTAACCTTTGTCCTACCATAGTTTCCTCAGCTGTAAAATGGGAATGATAACATCTAATGCACAGAGTGAATGAAAATGGTATTCAGTGGGGGGGTCCCCTGAAGCTGTGGAGAGCAAGTCTCTTGCAGATGGTGGTGCTTGAGCTACGTTTTGAAGAAATCCAGAAATTTCAGAAAGTTGAGGGGGGAATGTGATGATGTATTCCAAATATAGGAGATCCCCAGTTCCCTCATTTTGATGGCTGAAATACAGGTATTTGTAACATCTGTTGATCTGTTCATTAAATGGTCAGTTTATCAATCAGTTTGGTGCACAGTATATGCTGAGTTCCATCTTTAGATTTTTCTGATGGCTTTGTCATTTCGTCTTGGTGTTCTAGATTTCCCCATTTGATATAGTTACTTAAGATTACATGATTATGAACAAAAATGTATCTTTAGAGATTATTTAGTCAAACTCTTCCATTTCCCAGATGGAGTAATTGCATTTGAGGGGGTGGTTAGGTAGTTTGGTGAGGATCATCCAAGTCTTAAGAGCCCTAGTTAGGCTCCAAGGCCTCTGACTGCCTGGCTAGTGTTTGCTGCCTAGAACTTATTGTTATGTTTTCTTAGAACTTATTTCTAAATTTTTACCTTCTAGTTGATCGTTTTTAAAAAAAGTATGTTGTGGCCACCAAATGTTTCTTCTCAGATTTTGTGAGGCAGGTTGCTGGAGTGGGTTTTTTGGGAGAGTGTTGGCAGCATTCCTTACAGTTCTTCTAGTTAATAAACGTTTGTTGATTGAGGTGTGTTTCTTTTAGTGGATGCTAGTTTACTGGATTAGGTTTGTGAGTTCAAATACTGTTGCTTTCGTGAACTAAAGGTAATGCTACTTGTTTTGTTTAAATTTTGCTATGACTCAATGCTTATTTTGCACTATACAGTTTGTCAACTTTATTTAATTTGCTCATTTGCATCTGTAGTGTTTCCATCTGCCTAGCTTATCTGCTTTTGTCTTCCTCTGACTTCATCCAGGAGAATTTACTTGTTTATTGCCTTTTTCAAAATGATTGTAGTTATCTCATAGTCTTAAAACTTGGAGATCCTTTCATTCTGATTTATGCCCCTCTTCATCCCTAATTACTTTACTAAGGAAATGGGTCCAGTGATATGAAGTGATTTTTAAAAAGAGTCCTTCATTCCTTAAAAAGAGACCTTGAATTATTTGTGGTTATTAGTCTTTTTCCCACTAGCCATTTGATCAGGGCCATCTAGTTGGATTATGTACAAAATGGATCCTGTTCATACCTTTTAACCTTAGTGCTCCTATTCATGCTGTATCTTCAGTGTGTTAGTTGAGGGGATTAAGTGTACAGGGAAATTTTCTAATGGTTATATTTTTATGTTGTGTATTATGTGCCATGCACTTTTCCAAGTATTAGAAATACAAAAAGAAAATTGAGGTACTTCCTGCTCTCATTGAGTTTTCATTCTATTGGGGGGAGATAGTATATAAAGGTAATGTTTATGTTTGTTTTATAGCAGCTGAAAATGATAGATTGTGATTCAGAAGGATCTTGTGGATCAGTGACTGGGGTACCACAGATCAGAGGGGAGCGGGCTCTGGGTTTCCAGCAAAAGAGGGGATGTGAGGGGATCAGCATTCAGCTGATGGTGGGCATTCTTAGAATAGTGGGAATGGGGCAGCAAGGCAAGTAGGCTTAGGAGGGCAGGGAAGAGAAAAGTTTGGTTTTCCTTAGGTGCAGTAGGTAGCAGGGCATTGATGGTCTGTTTTTACGTGACGGGTGAGCAAATGGTTTGGGAGGAGATACTGCTCTTCTAAGAAGTTTTTCTAAGATTCTGTATAATTTTCTAACAAAACAAAAGACCTTGAGTCAAAGCTTACTTCCTTGGAAATAAGTGATCGAATATAATGTTATAGATTAATATAAAAATGGAAGAGAGAAAATAGACATAATGGAATGGATCACTCACTTACCTTAAAGTAGGTGGATATTCTCTAAGATTTGTCCTTGGCCTTTTCTTCTGCTACATCTCTGCTTATCTGGACCCTATTGATTTCTACTTCAGTCCTGGCCAACCTTCTTTGTCGAATATTTTTGCCTGCTATGAGGCTGAGTCCATCAGGAGCTATAGTTTCATTGTTTTGATTGCTGCTGAATCTCCCAAGAGTTTGTTGGCTTCTCAGTGTCAGAAATACAAAGGACAGTCTTTGTATTTAGTGACTTTGCTGTGGTTTTGCAGGTTTTCTGTGTTATGTAGCTGACCTGCATATTCTGGATGAATTTTCTAGGGTTTGAAATGTTTAGCAAAAGTATTTTCATCATATAGAAAAGGAGCTTACACTTTCTTACTTCATCTATAATGAATGACAAAATTCTGAGGCATTATATCATTTGAAAATATTTGATTCAAGCATTCAAGCATTGAGAATTTATTATCAGAAAGCTGCTATAAAAATGTTTGGTAAAAACCATTTTTAAAACTGAATGTTTTGGGTTGCACTAGTTTAAATAATTTTTGTTTGAATTTTGTGTACTGCTGTAAGGAGAATTAAAAAGGAACTAAAAGAAGAGAAGGCTCATTTACATCATCAGGGGGCAGCTAGTGGTGCAGTGCCTAGAGCACCAGTGCAGGAGTCAGGAGGACCTGAGTTCAAATGTCACCTCAGACATTTGACATTCTCTAGCTGTATGACCTTGGTCAATTCACCTAACCCCAATTGCCTCATCCTGGGTCATCTCCAGTCATCCTGATGAATATCTGGTCCCTGGATTCAGATGGCTCTGGAGGAGAAGTGAGGCTGGTGACTTGCACAGCCCTCCCTCAGTCAAAACAAAGTCATGTCATCATTTCTCTGATGGCGCGGTCTTGTTCAGCAACGAGGGAGGAGCACATGCCTGCCCAGACGTCAGAGTTTTGCCTTGTCCCTCCTTAGGAAGCTCTGTGAACACCTCCAGCACGGTGCTGGGCTTATAGTAGATACTCAATAAGTGTTTGTTGATTGATTGAGTCAGTGAAAGCAGTGCGAACACCAGTTATTTTTTTAAAAAAATAATTATTTTGTTTGTTTTCAGTGTTCCATAATCACTTCCATATATCCTAGATTTTCCCCCCATCCCTCCCCCTTCTCCCCCTTGTATCTTTGCTCCTTTTGATGCCTTGCAATCTTATATAGGTTTTCTACACATAATTCCTATTAAATACAATTTCACCATAGTCATGTTGAATAGAAGAATTAAATTGAAAGAGAGAAGACATGAAACAGAACAAAACACATAACACAAAAGAAAATGGTCTGCTTCATTCTGCGATCCAATTCCACAGTTCTTTCTTTGGATATATGGAAGGTGTTTTGCCTCAAAAGTCCATTGGGAATTTTTTTAGGTCCCTGCATTGCTATGAAGGACTAAGTCTACCAAGAAAATTCCTTGCACACTGTGGTTGTTGCTGTGTACAAAGTTCTCCTGGTTCTGCTCCTTTCATTCAGTATCAGTTCATGTAAGTCTTTCCAGGCTTCTCTGAAGTCCTCCTGTTCATTGTTTCTCATAATACAATAGTATTCCATTACAGTCATATACCACAACTTGTTCAGTCATTTCCCAGTTGATGGGCATCCCCTTCTTTTCTAGTGCTTGGCCACCACAAAGAGAGCTGCTATAAGTAGTTTTGTACATGTGGGACCCTTTCCCATTTTTATGATCTCTTTGGGATTCAGTCCTAGAAGTGGTATTGCTGGGTCAAAGGGAATGCACATTTTTTGTAGCCCTTTGGGCATAATTCCAAATTGCTCTCCAGAATGGTTCAATTAGCTCACAACTCCACCAACAATAAATTAGCGTTCCAGCTTTCCCACATCTTCTCCAACATTTTTAACCTTCCTGTTTTGTCATATTAGCCAGTCTGATAGGTGTGATGTGGTTCCTTAGAGTTGTTATGATTTGCATCTCTCTAATCAGTAGGAAAACACCAACTCTTTCCGGACTAGGCAGTGGCATGGGGTGTAATGCCTGAGCCCTAGGCAGAGACTACATTTTAGTCTGTTATTATTTATTATATGGAAAATGGAATGTTCCCAGGGATGTAGAATTCAATTCTTGTAGGCTTCAGATTTACTTCATCACTTAGATTCATGGAATCTTAGATTAAAGAACTGGCCAGGTGATTAGGGGTCCATTTTATACTTGAGGAAACTGAAGCACAGGAAAGTTACATCTTGTCCAGCCTAATATTTGCAATAAGTGGCAGAGGCTGATTCTTTTGATAGTTCAGAAGGTATTCAAACTGGTCCTCTTTTAGAAGCATTTTTAATGTTTAATCAATAATTTCATAAGACATCTTTAACATGTACAGATTTAAGCCGAACCTATAATTAACTAAATAAAGCTTTTTATAATAGTACAATCAGTTTGACATCTAATATGACTTCAATATTTTTATTCGCTTTTAGATTTTACATCACTCAGCTTTCACATCAATTCCTCCCAAACCTTTTGAACGTTGAAATGGAAATTTTTCCTTTCTGACACTTTTCCTTCCTTTTGCATGCATTAATGTATGCCACTACCTTGGGAGGTTGTGAGTGTGTGCAGGGACGTACTACTAGTTTTTTTTTTTTTAAGGTTCTTGAACAGAAAATGAAGATGCTTCTTGGTCTTTCTTCTCTCATACATGGAAGTTTATGTATTTGGATTTTGAATATGGTGATTGTAATAATTGATAGAACCATAGGGGTGTGTGTGTAGGGAGGTGGTGGTGAAGAATCTGAAGCCCAGAGAAGTGCTTGAACAAAGCTGCACAGGACTTGAGTCAAGCTAGTAAGCAATGGTGCCCAAGGCATATCTAGGTCTTCTGAATGCAGCGAGGAGGGGAACACAGACTAGAAGTGGTATCTGTTCTCGGGTGAGGGGACATTTGAGCTATTCACTTTTACCCCTTAGGCATCCTGTTGGTTCCCTCCTTTTGGGGGCTCACAGTACTGGTTACAAGGTTTAGTCCAGCTCAGAATTTCTGAGCTGAAGCAGTCAACCAAGCCTTAGCCTCCTCAGTAGCAGGGATAATGTGTGTGTGCCACCAATCCAGACCAAATCCTTTTATTTCAAAGGGGGAGATTATGGAGTTAGGTGCTCCATCTTTGATGAAATTTTTTAAACTTATTTGGACTCTAAGGGGAAGATGCTATGCCACTTGGTCATCTATTGGTACAAGTCCCTGCTTGTTTGATTTATGTTCTTGGTTGGCAGCTTTGAGGAATCTTCCTTGGTGAAGAAAGAGGATAAACATGTATTATAGCACCTGCTATCTGCTAGGCACTATGATAAGCACTTACAAAAATTAAATCTCCCATTTTGAGCCTAACAAGAAATAGATGCTGTTACTTTCCCACTTTACAGTGGAGGAAAGACCAAAATATGGTTAATTGACTTGCCAAGGGACATCTGCCTAATAAATGTCTGAGGCCGGATTTGAATGCAAATCTCTGAGAACCCAATGCCCTGTCCCTGAGCCACCAGCTGTTTCTAAACTTGGGATTAGAATACCTAGAAATAAGGAAGATTTCACTCCCTCTCCCCAGCTTTTTGGCATCCAGGAATTCAACAGCAATACCTTGGTTGTGTAGTTTAGGAAATAGTTATTTTATCTTAGAAATTATTAATAGATGTCTAAGAATTTTGTGAAGTATTTTGTGTTAATGTAGTTTGTCTTATACAGCATAGTACCCCTAACACATCACCTACCCCTGGGAAGATCTCTCCTAGGTTATTTCTTTAGAAATGTTTGTGGATGGAGGACTGCCAAAAAATTGGGAAAGAATGAATGGGTGTGGATGATATCTGCTTTTTAATTACAGCTGTAGCTTTGTTTACTTTTAAAGATACCCAGAGAGATTACGCAACTCTTCAGTAATAGGGTTGTCTTCAAAATTATTATTAGTTAGAAATGTCTTGTTGATGACAATCTTAAGTCTTTTATGTGGCAGTATACTTCTCTTGTTTAAATGGTGAAATTGAATACTTTAACACATGGATCCAAAGTGAAGAATTCTTATCTATAAGTAATTCTCATAGATGAAATCTTGCATACAATAACTGCCTGTTATTACATAAGCCATGGCTTTTCCTGAAATGTCTCCTGCCTGGCTTAGGTAATTCTTTTGTCTTTCCCTACCCCCTTTGTGCCAGAAAATATTTGTTGAATTTAAATAACAGGTTTATGTGGCTTGAAAACAGAATATTTGGCTTTGGTGGTAATTGTTTTTCTTACCTAGTATCATTTGCACTTGGACTTGGAGACCTTGGCTGAAACCTTTAAAGTATTTTAAGTGCTTTTTTTTTCTTTTGCCCTTGACATTCATTTTTAAGTAATAGAAATCTTTTAGTCTGTGTTCTCCTTGTCCTTTAGTTCCTCTAAGGAGTGCTTATTGTTACTTCTTTTACAGGAATTTCATTTTATGGCTTAGTATGGTGTTTTTGATTTTGCTGTTAGATACTGTAGGAATTGCCAGTAGAGATGGCCAAATTGTAGCTCTGTGCGTAGCTATAGCCCTTATTTCAGAAGCTCACCCATCTATACCTTGCCTTATTACCAAGTTGTTAAATTGGAGTACTGGAAGGTTAGGTATTGGATGCAGGTAGTCTTGAGTCTTCATGTTGCATGAGTTACTTTAAGTTTTGCAAGGTGAGTGTTTAAGAAATAGCACCCATTCCAAAATGTCATGTCTTAAAAAAGTATGAAAGATAATGGGGGTTTCTGTGCGTAAAATAGGATGCTTCATTGAGATGCTTTATGCACTTTCCAGATAAAGAGTCCCTAGGTGGGCTATCAGAGAGAAAAGTGGATAATTGCAAAAGCAGCAGATTTTTAGTCACCAAGAGCAGTGGAAAAGGGTGCTGAAACAGAGAAAACACATAATTACTCTAGGGACCAGAAAAGTTGACTTGGAATTGATGGGTGGTACTAGGGTTGATTAGCTCTAGGAGTTTTAATCCTAAGGGAAAGTTCCTAGAGTAAGGGTCTAGAGACCTAAATTCTAAGAAGAATGGCTGAAAGGCATTATTTAGTTCTCCAGTCAAATATTTTACTAGATAGACTAAGGTAGAAATATGCAAGTGATACAGACCCTTCCCTCAAGTAGAATGTATACAAGTAAATAGACTTTTCATTTATTATATATTCAGATTGCCACCTTAAGAAACCGTCATTTCAACTGTCTATCTTTATCTGGGATTAAGTCAACATCTGGTCTACCCTCAAACAACCATTTTAATTTTATTTACACTTACAAAATGTGTGGGTCCTCATGGACTTGCAGGTATCTTATTATTTACTCTCTTTGTATTGGTGGGTGCTTAAATGCATGATACTGACACAGTGCTTCAAATTTATTTTTCGGTGAGAAGTGTTGAGCGTATTTGCTTTGTCTTTTAAGATTGAATAATTTCTCTTAGCAAGCATTTATTAAGCGCTTAATACATTCTACACATTGTACTCAGCACTGGAGACCCCCCCACTCCCCCCAAAAGGCAATGGAATGGATTGTATTTCATTTGGGGGGATGATGTGCAAACAACAGTCCATATGCAAGACACATAACAGTGTTAACTTTCAAGTGAATAGGAATGGAAATAAAACAGCAAAACTGTGTGTGTGTGTGTGTGTGTGTGTGTGTACATGTCAAATTATGGAATTTAGAAATACTCTCTATAGTCCTAATACTTTACTAGTATCCATTCTTTCTCTTCTTCTCCCCCTTTATTCTACCTTCTCTCTTAGGATTGATTTTTGGTTGTAAAAGACACGAAATCAGTGTTCTTTACTTTTCACCTAGCACACATTGCTATAAATGCATTGCTATTTTTAAGATACCTTTGATTTGTCCCATCTGTATATCAAGCATGGAAGTCCTTTTCCTTTATGTAATGATAGAAAAAAATTCTGTGATTGGGTGACGTAGGTTTAATTTGTAACTTAGAGACAATTGTATTTGTTATTTGAGTTTTTAACATGCCGCTTTCTATGTATGGAGCCTTTCTAACACAGAGCAAGCAAGCAAAAGATATAAAATGAGAATTAGTTTGGTGAAATGCTTCCTGGAGATTGAGTTTTTAGCATACTTAGGACTAAAAGCCAAGGGAATTTGCTTCCTGACAATTAAAATGTATGAATCCCTGTAGAGCCTATTAACTGGAAAGTGTCAGATTTCTGTTTTATACTGTAATCAACAAAAAAGGATTCTTTAGTCCTTCTCTCTGAAAACCAGTTCTCTAGCAAGTTCACTTTTCTATTCAGTAAACTGTAGTGACTTTTCTTATGGCCAGTAAACTCAAATACAAAATCTTCTGGCATTCATAGTCCTCTCTACTAAGGGGTGGAGTAGGGGCACCTTTCCAGTGCTACATTTTACTCCGTCCAAGTACTCTTCCATCCAGTAATATTGGTCTCCTGGCTATTCTCCTTTCTATTTACTGGCTTACTTTTAAGTCCTGACTAAAAGCCCCTGTTCTCCAAATAGCCTTTCCTAACTCCTTTTAAGTGTAGTGCCTTCCTCTTATTTCCTATTTATCCTATATATAGCTTGTTTGTACATATATTTTCTTGCTATCTCCCCCAAAGTATTGTGAACTCCTTGGGTGCTGGGAGGGATTGTTTTTTGCCTCTTTGTATCTGCAGTGCTTAGCACCTTTCCTGGAATATATATAGAGAGGTTCTGTTGGATCCTAGAAGTGACAAAGAGACACTATAGCTTATTGATCAGGGATGTGATATTGTTAGACCTGTGCTTTAGGAGGAACATTTTAGCATCTGAGTAGGGAATGGATTGGAGTGGGGAGAGATCTGAGAGGATCTGAGACAGGGAGAACAGGCCAGAGGTGATCATGGCTTGAGCTAGGATTAGGATCATGGCTCAGTGAGTTAGAAGGAAATGGATGTGAGAGATGTTGTGGAGATAAAATCTATAACATTGCCAAGTGATTGGAAATATGAACTGAGGATGATTGTGAGGTTGTGAAGTAACTTGTGACTTGAAGGTTGGTGTTATCCTTGACAGAAACAGGGGAAGTCAAAAAGGGCAGGTTTCAGGTGGACGAAAATGAGTTTTGTTCAGGACATTTTCAGAGTGAGATGCCTCTAGGATAATCTTGTTGGAAAAGTCCATTGGGACATTGGTGATATTGGATGAGTTTAGAAGAGAGAGTAGGGCTGGGTATAGAGGTTGAGAAGTAATCTTTGTAGAGGCAATTGAATGTGCAAACTGATGAGGTTACTGAAAGAGACAAAGACTCCCAGGACCTAGTCTGTGGTCCTCTTAAAGGTCCTCTGTGTGAATTAAAGCCTAAAGAAATTTTGGTGGAGTTGATCAAGTGATAAGAGAAGAAATTATATATCCTTTGGGTATGTAGAAAGCAGGAATTATCCATCTAGTTATGCAATAGTATGTCTGTCCTAGTTTTTTCACCCATTTTTCATCTCTCCCCCTCCCCAACTTACAGAGAAAATAAAAATTGTTTAAAATTCATTTTATTAAAAAAAATACTCTCCTCCCTATCTCCCTCCCCCCACATTGAAGAAATAAGAAAAACAAACCCTCTGCTAAAACCATGTATTGTCAGGCAAAAATTTCTATATAGATCATGTCCAAAAAGAGAGAGCTCTTTATTCCGAGTCATCACCTCTCTATCAGGAGATGGGCAGCATGTTTCATCATTAGACCTCTGGCACTGTGGTTGGTCATTGTATGGATGGAACTCCCCATGTATTTCAAAGTTGTTTTTCTTTGTATTACTGTTTTTGGATCCAGATCATACTTGCTAACCTTGGGTGTCCTACGGGGTTCTATCTTAGGACCTTCTTCTGCCAACTTCTCCTATGGATTCAATAATCATATCTATGCAGTAGATCTCAGATCTGCTTTCCAAATCTAACCTGCCCTCTGACCTCTACTCTCTCATCTTCAACTACCTGTTAATTATTTGGAATTGGATGTCCCATAGACATTTTAAAATCAGCATGTCCCAACATAATTATTTTTGTCCCCAGGTTCTCTTCCCTTTTGAACATTTCTATTAATGTTGACGGTGTCACAATCTTCCCAGTCGTTTAGCTCCCAACTCTCTGTGCAAACCACAGGTGTGGACTGGCACTGATGCCCACCACACCCCCCAAATTGTTTACCAGGGTCTGTCATCTTACATTTGTAACATCTCTTGAATATACTCCCTTCTTAAGATTCTGAGTACCACCTGGTAGGATCAGGTTACAAACACTGAAGTCCTTGCTTGAAGCATTCAAATTATGATTCAGAGTGCAACTGTGATGGGCTGACCACGTTGTTCAAATGCAAAATGTACACTTGCCAAAAAGACTATTTTATGGAGAAACTCACATGGAGCAGGCAATCACATGGTGGTCAGAAGAAGTGATACAAGGGCATTCTCAAGGTCTCTCTCAAGAACTTTGGATCTGACTGTGCAACATGGGAGACACTTGAGTGCACAGGACCTCTCAGTATGGCTTGCCCACATCAGGAAGGGTGCTGTGCTCTATGAGCAAAACAGAATTGAGACAGCACAAAGCAAACGTAGCATGTGCATATTTGGGGTATCCACCCCAAATATTCACATGGACTCTCTTTGCCCAGCCAGTGATGGAGCATTCTGAACCCATGTTTGTCTGATGAGCCGCAGTCAGACACACTGAAATTTCACTTTATCATGGTGATGTCATTTTGATCCTCTCTGAAGACGAAGGACCACAACCAGCCAACCAACTACTCTGGTACAGGCCTCTGTCTTCTCACTTTGGACAGTTGCAGTAGTTTGGAGGTTGGTCAGCCTGCCACAAGTCTTTCCAGCCCTTCCTCCACGTAGTTGTCAAATTGATCTTCCTAAGACACAGGTCCAGATTTGTCAGCCTCCCCCCAACCTCTCATTCCAGTGGCTCTTACTGGCTTTTAGAGTCCTTCATGATCTAGTCTCTCCCTTACTAATCTTACACCCTTTAGATTCTACCATGCAGTGAGTCTTTCTTAGAGTTCCTAGAACAAGATACTCCATCTCTTTCCTTCTGACACTTACTGGCTATCCTTCATGCCAGGAACACTTCCCCTTCTCATTTCTGCCTACAGGCTTCCCGGGCTTGTGTCAAGTTCCTGCTGAAATCCCACACTTTACAGGAAACTTTCCTGTTCCCTTTTAACTCTAGAACTTTGCTTCTCTTAATTATTTCCTATTTAAACAGCACATCGTGTGTTTGTTCATAGTTGTTTACTTGTTCTTGCCCTATAAGATGATAAATTCCTTGAAAGCTGGGGCTGTCTTTTGCCTTTTGTTCTATCTCTAACCCTTTGTATCACATATGTAGTAGCTGTTTAATAACGTTTATTGATTTATTATTGATGTCTTTTGCTCACCTCACTCCTTCAGATCTTTCTCCAAAGGGCACCACATTGGAAAAACAATAAATTATCTTCTAGTGGATATGGAAATGTGAAGGGGCTAAAAGAGTCAAGCCTCTCCTTCAGACACGCCAGCAAAATTCTAAAATGTCACAAGATAAAAAAGAGTGATCAAGAAAACCCAAGAGAAATATTATCAGATTTCTCCATTTAGTCTAGGACATCAGAATAACATTAGCAGAAGTTTTTTGGTGATTGAAAAGAAGGCCCTAAAAGGCAGCCTCATGGACTTTATGGAAAGACTTTATTCCACTTGTGTGTGTGTGTGTGTGAGAGAGAGAGAGAGAGAGATATGGATTCATGGACTGATTGACTATATAGATCAGGTATTCATAACTTGCTATCAGCCTGTTTTAAAAAAATATTTTAATAATTATGTTTCAGTATAATTGTTTTTCATTGTAATACTAAGTATTTCACTTTATGTACTCAGAAACAAGAGTCTGAGAAATCCATATAGGTTGGAGGTGGGTTTTAAACAAAGGTTAAAATCCTTGCTATAGGTAAACCTCAGGCCAGTTTTTAGGACTACATGACTACCTACTTTTTTGTCCTTCATCAGTTGCTTTTCTGTATTATTGGCAAGCAACATTATTGAAACACCTCCTAAAGCACGATTGTAGTCCTCAGGGAATTGAGGTTCAGAGTATTCTTTGCATGTTATAGAAGCTGGACAAATGTGTAATAGATGAAATTTAGATTTTTAAGAGCTGTTAGCATGGAAACGTTTTTCTTACAAGAATCAGAAGCTGAAATTAATTTTAAAACAAGTCACTTAACACTCAATACAGTTAAGGTACCTGATTGTTTCAGTGTCTCTAGACAGCATAGGAAGAGATAATCTTTTTTGTGTTTCTAATGTTGGAAATTATGTTGTTCTATTTCATACTATTAGTAAATAATAATGAATAGGTTTAAGCCAGATGGAATGGATCTGATCTTTTTTTTTTATAGAGGGAACTTTATAGTTTTTGAAAATTGAGTCATTGGCTAGAGATCAATTTAAAAACAATAACATTTTTTAAGCATTATGTTCAGCTAAGTTTAGGGGATAAAAAGAAAGGTAATAGTACTTGCTTTATGTCTCCAGTGCTGGCACATAGTAGGAACTTAATGAATGATTGTTTATTGGTGAGGAGCCCTAAGGAGGTCAGCCCAGCTGAGTCAGAGAAGGCATCTTATAATGAACAGTGGAAGGCATAGGGAATCTGTTAAAACATGGTTGAACCTATTCTTTAAAAACCTTGTCAGCTGAGTGGAAAACAGGTTAGAGTGGGGAGAGAATTCACGCAGGGAATCCTACCTATTAGAAAGACTGTTAAAATAATCTGGGAGAGAGGGAATGAGGGGCTGAATGAATAATGATGGTGGCTGTGAGGATGCAGTGAAGGTACATAGTCATTTTATGAATGCTAGTCAGAAAACGTTAAGCTCCTACTGTGTGCCAGACACTGTGGTAAGCACTGGGGATTCCAAGGAAGGCCAGCATTTATCCTCTCCCAAAAAAATCACCCCAAAACAAAAATAAAAGCTAAACTCCTCAGAGCACATAGAACCTTTGTTCTGAAAGAGCTCACAGTCTGATTTGGGAAGGAAGAGGACATGCAGACAAGTATGCACAAACTAGATAACTAGGACAATTTGGAGACAATGAACAGAAGTGATGCACCAACGTTGATTGGGAAAGGCTTCCTTAAGATGGCAGGAGTGGGACAGAGTGAAATGAGGAGAGAGAATTACAAGGGATAGGTTTTGAAAATTCCTGGAGTTGGGGGATGCAGTATCTTCTGTGAGGACCATTCAGGAGACTGATGTCCCTGGATTGCAGAGTGTGAGTTATGGGGAGGGAGGAGGAAAGTTCGAAGGTAGAAGGCTAATTTATAAAGGGGCTTTGATCTTCCAACACAGTGGGTAATAGGGAGCCACGGGATTTTATTGAATATTGATGTAGCAAGGTTAGACATATATTTTAGGAAACTTAGAATCTTCCAGAGGTTTGACTGGAATAGTGAGAGATTTTAATCAGGGACACAAACCTGCAAGCTATCAACACCTGTTACAGGCATGAAGTGTTGAGATCTACACCAAGGTGGTGACACAGTCATAGAAGGAGGCCTTTATAAGGGATATTACAGCCGTAAAAGGACAACCCTTGGCAACAAATTGGATAAAGAGTTGGAGGGAAGAAGGAGGAGTCAAAGATGAGACCCTAGGATAGATGATATTCTTGACAGCAATAGGAAAGCTACAAAGAGGTTTGAGGGAGGTGGGGAGAAGGGCAAGATTTGGATGTGGTGAGTGCAGGTGAGGATTTGAGTACCGTAACAAGTGAGTGCTTTGATAGCATGTTAGATTTCCCCCTCTTTTGATTTCAAGAGAAGGTTATGATTATTCTAAGCAAAAGTGTAATTCAACTTAATATTACTTAGTCCATAGAAGGTCAGTATAGACCTCATTGAAGGGCTACTTTGATACTGACATACTGACTCTCCCCTCTGCACGCGGTGACCCCCCGCCCCACAGTCAACAGTATCATTCTGTTCTAGATGTGATGTGCTTGTTCCACAGGGTGGTGTGGGAGGAAGGAGACTGCATCTTAGTTTGTACCAGGTAGAGTGAAGGATCAGGTGGGGAGTGTTTGTAAGTAGAATTGGACAACCTTATTGGTAATGCATGGTATTTTGAGAATGGGTCCAGGATTTCCTAGTTTTGAAGTTTTAGCATATTTTACTTTGGATGTTTTGTCCAAATGGGAAGATTTTTCTTTTGAAAGATGGAATTAACAAGTTAATATTTACTTTTACTCTTTTTTTTTTTGTTTCAGAATTACACACAGCTGCTTTGTGACTTGTGTTGGATTTAATATATACATCCTGATAAAAGACTGCTTTCAACTATGGAATCGGTAAATATTTTGGTGGTTTACTTCTTATTTTTTCATCTTTGTTGCATTGTTTTACAGAGGTCTCATGAAAATACTGTATCATTTTACAGGTTCTTTTTTCTTAGGTCTTAAAGTCCAATTTTAGTTAAATAAATGCCTTTTTATGTGACTGTACTAGAAGTAGAGATTAAATAGTTTTTAGCCTGTATCCTTGACAAATTATTGTAGCCTTTAGAACTTTCGTATTACTTAGGTGATAATTAGCATTGGGGTGTCAATGAATAGCTTCTATAGGATCATACAGTATTTTTATGAGTAATTGAATGAGTGGCTATGAGCCTGAAACCTGGTTGTATTCTGTTCAGTTGTCTGAATCCTGTTTCAAGAAACATGAGCAATTACTCTATCCTTTCTCAGTGGGGAGTGACAGTTTGGGGTAATAGTAGCTTTTATACTTTTGAGAATTAGTATTATTTTTAGAAACCTTATAGGACTGATCATATTTTAATATTATTATTGTTAATTTTGTAGTAAGGTTGCTTCTGTTACATATCTACTTGTTTTTGTCTTTGAATTCTCTAAGCTAAAGGTGGTACAGTTTTGTTGGGTCTGCCCCGATAACTTTGTCTTGACTGATGGAGAATTCTAGTGCCTCACATTACATTCTTTTCAAACCGATGATCACTCAAACTGAGCTGACTTCTTCCTCTTTTACTGGAAGCAAGAGTGGGAAAGATAATGTTAATAATTTATTTCAGGTTTAGATTTTCTTAACAAGGTATGTTTAGTATACTTAGCAAGGTATGTCTAGGCAAAGCTAGTTATTTCACGTTACCATTCTTATTTCGTAATATGTTTTTTCCCCCTCTCAGGGATATAAGCACCAGTAAAACCTGTTGTATCCTCAAAATTTGCCCCTTACCATCAGATAAATCATGCAGTGGGGCCAATTGAATTTTAAAATAAATTCTTTCCCTTTCTTGCCTTTGCTCAAGGGAATTTCCTTACTTTGTTGACTTCAGTGTTAAGTGAAGTAAGCCACTTGGAAGCACATTGTTGTGTTGTTATAATTGTTATCATTGCTTCCTAGGGGAGAGAGAGAGAGAGAGAGAGAGAGAGAGAGAGAGAGAGAGAGAGAGAGAGAGAATGAATATGAATCTGCTGCAGCTAGCAAGAGAGAACTAATAAGATACTGATGGATCTGTTCATTTTTAGAAACTTATTTTCAGTACTGGGTCACATTCATTTAGGTGATTCAGGTGAATGAGGGTCCATTTGGGTTGTGAAAGTATCCATGGGTTCAATTTGTTGGTTTGTTGAATACTTCATTTTGGATGTTTAAGACATTTATTTCCCGTGAAAATTTATTATCTAGAGATAAAACTAGAAAGGGTAAGTGATAGTGAAAGGAATATCTGTCAAGTGAGTTTGCAGGCAAATGAAGGCAAACATCTTGGGAATGGAAGAATCGTTGGGTGGCATGAACCGATGAGATTTGGGCAGAGTAGTTGGTTAGTGAGTGTTTGTTGGCTGATTACTTGACTTGAGCTGAGTCTTTAAGAAGAAACAGTAGGAAACTGAAGTAAGAAGGTTCTTTTTAGGTGTAGTTAGATGGTCACTGGCTGGAGGGCTTTGTGTTGAGGAGCAGCATAAAGGAAATATTAACTTCTGATTTTTGAGATCCTTGATTTGGGATTTTATTTCACTAGGTAGTGGGAATCCATTGAAAGATTTTTTTTTTTTTAAATAAAGGACATGGGGAGAGTTGATATTATTAAAATTTAAATATAACAACATGTGACTCAATACTTAACAGTTTGAGACCAAGGTAAGAAATTTTTGCTTTTCCTTCATCAATATTATTTCAAATAATTAAAAACTAAGGATTTCCTTGACAAAAAGAAAGCAGTGTATCAGTAAACCTTCCATTGTATTGCCTTGAACTCAAGTTATAAAGAGCTTTCCTGGAAAGGTTATAGTAGATATTTTGTTAACAGATTTCTATCTAGGAACCTTTGATACATTGAAAGTGTCACTTTTTCAATGCAAAATGTCATTCAATTTAGGATGTTTAGTGCCATCTTTCACTAAAATGAAAGTCATTCAGATGATAGTGACTTTTTTTTTTTTTAGTTATTTTTGACAGTACTTGAATTGAAATGAGTGTATCTACTTTTTAGAACAAGTCACTGACTGCTGTTTTAAGACATTTTAAATTTGTTTTGCTAGTACAGTTGAGTGTATGGATTTTTTTATATAAATCAGTTTCCTCCCCTGTGTTGTCTCTGAGGCCCAGGGTGACAGCTCCTCCTAGCCCTCGCCCCTTTCCCCTTTGTGCACTCGGTAGAAGCAGGGATTGTTTCACTTTTTCTCATTGTATCCCAGAGACTTAGCACAATGCTTGACTCATGCTTGAGTTATTGGCCCAGCCACACTTCCTAGGTCCCTCCTGTGTTTAGTGACATTCATGATGTAGGGTGAGGGTGTGTGGTCCCAGAACACTGAGTGGAGTTAGGCAAGCCCATTGACATGGGGATTGAAACTAGGACACTGGGAGATCATCCAGCTTACCAAGCTTTATGTTTCTGTTTGCTCTTCCTCTCTCTACCTTCTTTCATTCATACTCTACCTTGAGAGTCAGTGAAAAGAGGAAATATCATTGGAAATAAACATTTCTTAAGCGCCTATTATATTCTAAGCACTGTGCTAAATCACAAACCCTTAGAAAGGGAAATAACTGGTTTTTTTTCTTAGATTAGTAGCTCAGTGCATTTTGACCTACAAAGTTTAAGAAAGAATGCCTTATGAGATGTTAATGTGGGCTCTTTCTGGTTTCTTTTGTTATGTCTTTTTCTATAACCCATATGTACAATAATATTTTGTTTTTTGAAAAAAATAGCATTGAATTATGGTACTATGAGAAATTTAGATGTAAGGAAAAGTGTTTTGATGCTTTCAGGCTTATTAGCTTCCACAAATGAGCATTCTTTAAAAATAACATTTTCTTCCATCTGGCCATTGTGCTTAGGGGTGATTTTCACAAAGGGAGAAGAATAGCCTAGATTCTCTTTCAAGGTTCCTTACTAGCCTCAAGATTTGTTGATCTCATGTGAAATATATTGCATAGTTTTCACCTTTATTTAGTTTTAACTCCCTAGTTTAACCTGACAGCTGGTATAATTCTCACTCCTTTAATATCTTCATTAAAGAAGCAGAGGGAGAGAGGTCAAGTCTTTTTCAGAGAAACAATGAGATTGAAATGACTTTTGAGGGTATTTTTTTGGGGGCACATAGTTTTATTGGGTTTATAATGAACATGTAGGTGTGAAAGTCAAAGAATGAATAAAATGGGACTGCTAAACAACGTTGCTTTTCAGAATTTACTTACGGAGAAATACATAATTTGTAAAGCTTAAATTTATTGTGCAAAGGCAGTTTCAAAGCATTTGTCCAGAAAGAAATGGGCTTTTGAAAGCTGTATGTCCCAATGAAGGCAGCATTATTTATACAAATTTCTTTTAGTATTTAAACTTTACATTTCCATTAAAACTATGTAACTGTTTTGACTAATATTTACCTAATTTGTCTAGGAATAAGATGTTGAATGTTGTAGAATATGAGAAGGGTTAAATTTGTAATTTCTTTTAGGATTATGAAATAAGTTGTTAACATTAATTGGCAGTGATCACACAGACTTTGGGAAGACAAACATGCTCAAGACCTGGATTGGCATTGCCTTACCTCAGCCCTTGGTCCTTCAGATCTTGGGCATGTTGAAATAGATCAGTGGGCAGGTGTTCTGTTCATTAGTAGACGATGGATTTGGGGGAGCCTGATTGTCAAAAACTCCTTCATGTTATGTGATGTTGAACAAATAAACCAATCAAACCAGCATTTAATAAGAACTTGCTATGTGGTTAGGCTCTGTGGCTACCAACAGAAAGAACAAGATAATCCTGTCTCTCAAGTAACTGCTTATGTTCTATTGGGGGAGATGTGTACATATAAACTGTTGAATTTCTTTTTTACCTTATATAAATAATTTTGATTCTCAGAATATCTGTTTGAATTTTCAAGCCCTGTCCAACCTAGTCTCCTTGGACATCACTCCCCATTTCAGTTTCTCACACGAGTCTCCATCTCTGTTTCTTTGCACTCCTGACTTTGTCTTGTAGAGTCCCTCTCTTTCTTTGTAATGTAGTCAGTCAAGAACCATCTTGTACGAAAGCCTTTCTTGACCCTTCCCCTCCCAGTGCTTTTGCCCACCCTTCTAAAGAATCTTAGACTGTTTGATATTTAGTTTGTATTTATGTGTCCTTGTTGTCACCTCCATTAGCATGTAAGCCTCTTGGAAAGTAAGAATTATTCCATTCTTTGTGTTTGAATTCTGTTTCGTGACTTTGTCAGATAGCCGACATTTATTACATTATTGATTGATTGATTGATAGACTCTGGTTTAATACAAGGTAGTTGGAGATGAGGAAAGGCTTCATTCAGAAGGTGGTGCTTGAGCAGCGTGCTGAAGGAAGAAAGCAATTCTTGAAAGAGGGAGTATAATTCCAATCATGGGATGTGGTAGTGGGGACAACCAGTATAAAAGGATAGGAGTAAAAGATGGATTTGATGGCTATGTGAGAAGACAAAGGGGGCCAAATGATACAGGTAATGTGGAGATGGAAATTTTGCACCTGCTTGGATAGGTAGGGGTGAGTGAGAAGTTAAGCCTAAGGAGCATTGTGGAAAATGTGGGAACTTTGGGAGAGGGACCCTGGACATCTATCTGGAGGTTTTCCAGTCCTGTGCCTCATCTGCCCCCCTCTCCCTTTGGCATTTGCCCAAGTCATGATAAAACACTTGTTGGTACCATTGTCATATGCCATTTTTCTGTGATATTTTGATCATGTTTGCTGGGTTGCTATAGTATTACTGACATAACAGTATAATATTGGTTAGATTGTTACTGTTGTACAAAGTTTTTCACTTTGACTAGTTAAATTATTTTCATTCACTTATTTAAATAGTATTTTATTTTTTCCATTTATGTGTAAATACAGTTTTTAACATTTACTTTTTAAAAAGTTTTGAGTTCTGAATTTCTTCTCCTCCCACTTGTGAAAACAGTAAGCAGTTTGATATAGGTTATATATGTGCAATCATGTAAAACATATTAGTCATATTGTGAAAGAAGAAATAGACCAAAAGGAAAAAAATAGGAAAAAAATAAAGTATTTTCATTCAATTTAAATAATCATTGTAGAGAATTAAAAATAGATGCCAATATTCCTTCATGGTTTTTTTCATTACAGAAAAAGAAACAAGCAGTTGAATATGAAGTATCATTTAATGAACTTTAAAATTATAGTTTTATAATAGTTTATTATGATTATAACTTAAGATACTAAGGTAAAAACTGTGCTGTAAATTACCCTAAGTCCACAGGTAACCTAGCGTATGCGTACTTTTAGATGCTAATAGAGAAAAATTGCATGCATTTTTCTAAGTATGGAAATGAAGTATTATGTAATCTTTTCCCAAACGTGTACTCCTTGCTTTTTAGAAACGCAGCAACTATTGTAGAGCAGTAAGAGATATGATCCCTTTTATCAAGTAGACTGAATTGGCAAGTAGAAAATGTGTACACAAGAATAGAAGAATTAGAAACCAGGTGAATTAAGAAAGGGAAACACCAACTGAAAGCAGTGAGCCAGGCTAGCCAGGAGTGGTTGTGACTGCTTTTTTCTTTCCCCTGCATTTTCCCAGCTGGGGTGGAGATGTTGTCTCACTTATTTTGGTGTCTTCTGTTACAAAGGAACTAGAAAAGTAAGGTATGTTTTAGATAAGAAATTGTTATGTTGGCTATTTGGAGTGAATGATTTGTTTTTAAAAATATAGCTTCGTTTCTTACTGATTGGTGGTAAAATAATAATTGTGTTCCAGATGCTCATGTTCCCTTCAGACAGAGAGAGACAGAGGCAGAGAGACAGACACTTTCATAGAAACAGCATTTCTCGAAAAAGTAAATTTGTGGCTTTTTTGTGGACAGGATTTAGGAATCAAGATGTTTTGAAAGTCATATTTCAGTACTTTAAATGTTTGTGATGTTGCTAGTTCTGAAGGCATTTGAGGGGAATCTGCAACCCTCTTAATTACTTAGGTAAATGGTCACTCTCAAAGGTTCTGTGTTTGTTAAATCTTTTCAAATTTAGTTGGCTCGTCCTTAGATGACAGACATTACAGGGCTTGTAGTCATGGCCTTTCCAGCTGGGCAGGACCTGTCAGGACTTGTACTCCATAGGTGCAACCTTCTCAAATCCAGAGGCATTTATTTCCATAATGTACTCCAGAAATCAAAGTAGACTTTAGTGGAGATGAAAACTATAACTATATAAAAACAGGAAAATTTATTTTATTTTATTCTCTGTACTTTCATACACCATAGGACAGCTGGATGGCACAGTAAGTGCTGGGCCTGGAGTCAGGAGGACCTGAGTTCAAATGGTACCTGAGACACTAGCTGTGTGACCTTAGGCAAGTCACTTAATCCTGATGACCTCAGTTTCCTCATCTGTAAAATGAACTGGAGAAGGAAATGGCAACCTTCTTCAGTATCTTTGCCAAGAGAACCCCAGAAGGGATTACAAAGAGTCAGACACTACTAAAACAACAGATACGCCATGTTTGATGTTGATTTGTGTAGTCTGAAAGAGTTAGGGCTGTACATTATAGTGATTGTTTTTCTCTTGGTCTCAGATGGGATTTATTTGCTACAGTGTTCACATTGTAGCTGCTGTCATCTAGGGTTGTTCCCACACATGTGTTATCTGACTCAGGATCCTTGTTTGTTGCCTGGAGCATTCTTATCTGAGCTTCCAAATTATATTGGAAGCTGAGAGAAAGGATGGCTTGAAAAGATTCGGTCCCCCTTAGTACTTACACTTATTCACTCCCTTCTGCCTCCCTGACTTAGTGGCTGGAGACCTGAGGCACAAAGCTTCCGCCTGGGTGGCGTGACAGGCCATTTCCCAAGTGCCTACAATTCTTGAATATCTTTGGACTTCTCCTTCGAAGTGCCCCAACCCCTCAGTACACACACCACACATCACTCCCCAGCTTCCCTTGGGGTGCTTGCTCTCTTTCCCTTCTTAGGTTGTAAATGATGGCTGGAACTGTCTTTCTTGTATTTGAATCATATGTGCTTAGAAATGTGCCTGGCACATAGTAGGCCCTTAATCAATGTTTATTGACTGTGGTTTTGGGATGACTTTCAAGGCTGAATTCTCTCATTAGACTGTGAGCTTCTGCAGAACTAACACTGTCTTTTGAGCATTCTTTGTATCCCCAGGGCTTGCTCCAAAATCAGTGTATAAATGTTAGTTGATTGATAGGCATATTAGGCGTGTCAGTATTCCACTCTAGTGTTTTCTTGAGTGATTTAAGTTCTTTTGTTGTATTTTATCTTAACCCCTTCTGTATCAGGTAACTGTCATTATAATACTTATTGTGATTAGTGATTTAGGAAATTTTATATTTGTGTATTCCAAACATGGTTTAGCTAGCATCCAGGGGTGAGGAACCCATGGCCACATGTGACTTCCTAGGTCTTTCCTTGGGTGCCGCCTTTTGACTGAGCTCAAGATTGACAGAACAAATTCTTTTATTAAAGGGATTTGTTTTATGAAGTTTGGATTCAGTAAAAGGACCTCACTTGAGGACCTAGAGGGTCATATGTGGCCTTGAGGCTGCAGTTTTCCTACTCCTAATTTAAACATTTAATGTTTCCTATTTTGTGAACTTTTGAAACAGCACTGGAATAATACAGTTGAAGTATTTAATTGTAGGGGCTTGCTAAAGTAATTTTCCCTTTTCACGAGTTGTTCCTAGAGGATACTTGAACTATATTAGAGAAGAATTGAGTTTCTCTGTGGCTTTCTAGCTCTTGGATCTAGCCAGATGGCTGGGTGCTTTTTGGATATACGGTGGGCTGATAGTGGGAAGGTATTAGTGAGAATTAGTTAGGAAGTGTCAACATGTGCTGGTCTCCAAGAACAGAAAGGAAGTTTGATACATCCCTGGAAAGTGGGTAAAAACTAAGTGACCTCTTGTTACCTCATTATGTTAGGTGGGTGCTTCAGTAATTAGAATGACCACTTTTTACAGTGATAGCAAGAGGAGCAAACTTGTAGTATTCACATTGCAAATGCTAAGACCTGAGATGGCCTTGGAACATGTTTACTTTACGGTGAGAGCTGCCAAGTTTCTGGTAGGCTTTGTGACCCAGTATTTGAAAAGTTAGCTGGAAATACCCACACATTTTTTCCTTCTCTTATTTAAAAACAAAGAGAATGAGAATGACTGTTTTCTCTGGTATTTTGTAACTCTGGAGATTGTTTCTCATTTGTTAGAAGTTTCTTACCAGAATCTTTCTTTGAATGTTGGAACCTAGGTAATCTTGGGGGAAGCGGGCAAACCTTGGGAAAAGTAGATGAGTGTTCTAGCTCCTTCAACTGAGGAAGCCCAGTCATTATGTCTCACTTTTTCACCAAAAATTTGTTCATTGATTCTCTAGCTCTTTATTTCCTGAGGCTGTTCCTTTTATCCAGATTTCATCAGTTCTGAGATGTGATTCAGTCCATATACAGATTCCCCCTCAACTGTTAAGGATCATAGTGGATTTTAATAGTAGAAAGTCTTTGTGAATTGCTGTGGTTGAGAAAAATTTGCTCCTGATTTACCTTTTTGGAGATGGCCTTTTCTGAGCGTATCTTTTTAGCTTGGCTGGATTTGGTAGAGTTTGTGCTTTGTTGATACAATCCCTGGAAACACGCACTCAGCACTTTCACATCATGCTTACCATTGAGTCAGGATCTGAGTACAGCGATGCTTAAAAATATAAAATTAGAATGGGAAATAAACTTTAGTAGCTACATATGACCTGCTAAGGCTCTCATATGTCCTTCCCTTCTCCTGTGGGATTTGTTTTGAGAATGGGAGAAGATAAAGTGAAAGAGAAATGAAAGGAGTGAATTCTTCACTTTGTTTTTCTCTTCTGCCTCCATCTCCTAAGACTTTTAACTAATTGTTCTTGGCTTAAAAGAGCTTTTGTGTGGAATGGCCATGAAACATTGCTGGTATATGGACTTAAAGGTCCCTGTTTCGTCTCCTCTTGGCCTCATCTCCCAACTCCCAAAGGTTAATGCCTCCAACAGAAAGTAGTGATCCCTATGAATAAAGTGTCGCCAAAACTTAGGATGTAACTTCATTGTACCAGATTTTATACCAGGATCAGGAAAGATAAAAAAAAAATCAAGAT
This sequence comes from Bettongia penicillata ogilbyi, assembly GCA_023548195.1. Classification (NCBI taxonomy): domain Eukaryota; kingdom Metazoa; phylum Chordata; class Mammalia; order Diprotodontia; family Potoroidae; genus Bettongia; species Bettongia penicillata. The sequence goes on along the minus strand of JAJHZJ010000391.1, from coordinate 5,186,096 downwards.
GTAGTTTCTATCTTAGAATTTAAGAGTTTTGCAAGGGTGGGGTCTGACAGACAGATGTGGAATAGCATGCAAATTATAGTACAAAGTTGAATAAAATATAAAAGACAAATAAAAAGTTAGAGGAAAACCATTTTTGACTGGTGGGAAAGATCAGAAAAATAATTGTAAATTGTACTTATGTTTTAAAATTAAATGAGTTGCCTGCATTTTGGAGCCTCATTCATCTAACTTTAAAATACTCTTTCCTTGTGTCCCCTCTATTCCCTGAGTTTTTTTGTAGAAGTATTATGTGAAAAATACATACATTCTTTTCTAGTCCTATTTAGAAGACACCATAAATCATTTAGTTCTAGTTTCTTCATCAATTTGTTCAGTTCTATGCAGCCCTCCCCTTGCTATTTTTTGTCAGACTTAACCCAGAACTTGAAGGTGGGCTGTTGAAATTTCTTGTCTGTTTTTTTTTTTTTATTAACTACTCATTTATTCTGGAAATTCAGTTAATATTTCATTTATGCATTTAGGTGCTAAGACATCTGGAGTATGTAAGTTTAATACTGATAAATGGGTTTTTTTTATGATTCCTTTCAGTATAATAGAAGTTATAATAGAGCTGCATTGTTTATTCCTTTTTACTCTTTGAATATTTCTGCTTCGTCAGATAATATGTATACGACTTGTGAATTTTGGATTTATTTTTGATGTGCATTTTTCAGTTTTCTTTTGTGTATGTCTTTGTTTTTTAAGCAAGCTTTATTTTTAAGCCAAAGTTTCATTTTAAGCAACAGTTTTATTTTCCTATCGAATTTGTCACTCTTTTTTGTTTTGTTGGATTGTTTAATCCATTCCCAGTTAAAAGTTTTGGGAGTTATATATTTTCCTTCATTTGTCTCTAATGTTCATTTTTTCCGTTATAATTTTCCCGCTCTTGTCCTGTAAACACATTACATGTCTTTATTTACTTATCTTCTCTTTAAGATGGCTTTATTCTCACTTCCACCCTCCCCCTGGAGTTTTGCTTTTTAGTTCTTTTTTTCTTTGCTGCTTTTATCTGGTTATTTAATTCATCATCTTTTTTTTCCTTTCAGTCAAATAGATGACCTCTTAAGTTTGCTCCCCTAAAACTTGGTCTATCATTAGTTTTTTAAATTTCATTTTTTATACACCTTTCCAGAAACAATCTCCTCACTGTCTATCTTCCTCATCAACTCTAGACCCTCATTTTCTGGTTCATGACCTTTCTATTTATCTGTTTACCCTCTATTTTCTGTGTTCCTCAAGGAATCAAAACTTTTGAGATAAACCCATTCTGGGCTCTTCTAAACAATTTCTGCCACTACTTTGTAGACTTTGCCTTTGTTCTCTCCTCCCCTCTCAACCCCCTCTTGCTGTGACTTGTTCCCTGACAAATACCAATTCTTACAGGTGATAGAGAGATAGAGAGGACACTGCCTGGCATGGCAGTTACACCCCTTTCCCCTCATAATTCAGCCCACCACTGACCTTTGCCCTCCTTTTGGATATACTCCTTCCTTATTTGTTTCAGAATCTTCTCTCTGGATCCATGTGCTCCTACTCCCTCAATAGACTGTTACCTCCAAGAGGGAAGCCCTGCTTCCCAAGAGGTGAATGGTCTCTTCAAGTACTAAATCCTTGCAGACAAGACTTTACACAGAGCTTCCCTTGTCTCTTCACAGAATATGCTTTTTCAGCCACCCAAAGGAGCATTTATTAGTGGCACCCCTTCCTGCAATCAGTACATCAATTCCCTTCCCCTCCTTTTTCAGCCCCTTCCTTACCCACCCCCTTGCAACCTTTCTTTTTCTGGAGAGACCGCAGGAGGCACCTTCTCATTTCTGAGAATCTAGTGCTTTCTTCTCCTTCAGTCTCCTCTTCTTTGAATCCTCTCATTATAATAATTTATCATAATTTAGTTGCACTAAAATAAACAACCCCCACACTCATTCACCTGGGTGCCTTGAAGTTCCATCCGCTTGTAGATTCCCTGCTTCCGCATCATCTCCATCTCTACTCTCACCTCTATTTGCCTTCATCCACATCTCTTTGTGTACATTTAGAAAGAAGATTTTTTTTTTTAACTGGTTTCTCTTCTATCATTGTTGCTGTTGATGTCCTTGGCTATTGCATTTGTTCAATCCTCATGCATTTCTGTGGTCTTGAGTGTTCAAAAAGCAAATAGTCTCTTCAGATTAGTTTTTCTTTGTAAGAATGTCTAAATGCCTCTGTTATTGGGAATACGACTTTGCAAACAGCTTTTGTGGCATTTGAATTGTTTGAATGTGTGATAGATTTTGCTTGTGAGTCCATTTGTTCCTGGAATTTTTTCCTTTGGGACTACATGTATGACTTATTCAATCTTTTCCTCTTGATACTGAGTTTTTAAAAAACGTTTTGTCAAGCTTAGTATTTTATATTTTTGGAAATAGTTACCTATTTCCTCTTAGTTACCAGTTTTATTAGCATGTTGTTGGGCAAAATAATTTTTTTTTCTAATTTCCTCTCCTCTCCCCCACTTTCAATTGTAAGGCTTTTTCAATTGAAGTTTGGCCTTCCTCTCACCTTAAATCAAATTGACTATTAGTTTTTTTCTCTCAAAATCAGACTCCTTGTTTTAATTTTATCATTAAATGGACTTTTGCTTTTCATTTTACTGAAAGCTTTAATTTTCAGTATTTCTACTTCATTACTTAATTGAAGATTTTTTTGATTGGTTCAATTTTTTTGAAAAAATTGCATTCCCAATTCATTGATTTTTCTGTCTTTTTTTTTAAAGCATTTATTAAGTATTCATTGTGTTTTAGATGGTACATTAGCGATACAAAGAAAGGCTAAAACATAGTCCCTATCCTTGAGAAGCTCACATTCCTTTTTTCCCCCACTAAAAATCATTTATTTTCCTTACTCCCTTACCAGCTAAACAAAAAAGGAGGACTAGCACTTCTGGTGTGAGCCCTTGTTCGTTGTTTATTTATTTTTGGTTTTCGGCATTCATTTCCACAAGATTTTGAGTTCCAAATTTTCTCCCTGTCTCTCCACCCCCTCCCACCCCCCATGGCATGCATTCTAGTTATCCCTTCCCCCAGTCTACTGTTTCTTTTATCATTTTGCCCCCTTCCCCCTTTTCCTTCCCCTTTACTTTTTGGAAGGGCAAGATAGATTTCTATACTCCATTGTCTGTATATCTTCTTATCCTGTTGCATGTAAAAGCAATTTTTTTTAACATTTGGGTTTTTTTTTTAAAACATTTGTTTTTAAACTTTGAGTTCCAAATTTTCTCCCTTCTTCTCTTCTTACCCACCCCTTTTGAGAAAGCAAGCCATTCAATATAGGTTATATACGTGTGTAGTTACGCAAAACAGTTCTGTAATAATCTTGTGAAAGGCTATGTTTCCCATCATCCTGTCCTGCCCTCCTCTCATTATTCTATTTTCTCCTTTGACCTTGTCCCTTTTCTAAAGTGTTTGCTCTGACTACCCCCTTCCTTCTATTACCTCCCTCCCTGCTATCACCTTCCCTGCCACTTTCCTGTAAGCTAAGATACTCAGTTGAGTGTGTGTTATTTTCCTCCTTAAGCCAACTAAGAGTAAGGTACACTCATTTCTTCTCACCTTCTTCCTCTTTCCCTCCATTGCGAACCCTTTTTCTTGCCTGTTCATAAAAGTGAAATACTTTACTCCATTGTATCTTTCCCTTTTTCCTTTTCCTAATATAGTCCTCCCTCATCCCTTAGTTTTATTTTTTAGATATCATTCCTTCATATTCAACTCACTCTATGTCTGTCTGTCTGTCTGTCTGTCTCCCTCTCTATCTATCCTCTTGTAATTACCCTAATACTGAGAAAGGTCTCATGAGTTACATATGTCATCTTTCCATGTAGGAATGTAAACTGTTCAACATTAATAAGTCTCTTATGATTCCTTTTGTCTAACTTTTCATGCTTTTAATTCTTGTATTTGAAAGTCAGATTTTCTATTCAGTTTTGATCTTTTCATCAATAATGCTTGAAAGTCCTCTTTCCTTGAAAGTGTGTTTTTCCCCCTGAAGGAATAATCCTTCAGTTTTGCTGGGTAGGTGATTCTTTGTTTTAATCCTAGTCTCTCTGACCTCTGGAATATCATATTCCAAGCCCTTCTATCCCTTAATGTAGAAGCTACTGGATCTTGATTATATTTCTGTAATCCTCAAATTGTTTCTTTCTGAGTGGTTGCAATATTTATCCTTGATGTGGGAACTCTGGAATTTGGCTACAATATTCCTAGGAGTTTTTCTTTTAATATCTCTTTCCAGAGGTGATGGCTGGATACTTTCAATTTCTACTTTACCTTCTGGTTCTGGAATATCAGGATAGTTTTCCTTGATATTTTTTTTAAAAAAAGTTTAATTTATTTATTTTTAGATTTTTGACATTCATTTCCACAAAATTTTGAGTTCCAATTTTTCTCCCCATCTGTCCCCTCCTCCCACCCCATAACAACTTGCATTCTGATTACCCCTTCCCTCAATGAGCCCTCCCTTCTATCACACTCTGCCCTTCGCTTTTCCCCATCTTCTCTCTTTTCTTGTAGGGCAAGGTAATTTTCTATGCCCCTTTACCTGTATTTCTTATTTCCCAGTTATATGCAATAACAATTCTCGTTTCTAATACTTTGAATTCCAACTTCTCTCTCTCCCCACCCATCCCCATTGAGAAGGCAAGCTATTCAATACAGGCTATCTATGTGTCATTTTGCAAAAGACTTCCATAATAGTCATATTGTGTAATACTGACTATATTGCCCTCCATACTACCCTGTCCCCCCTATTTTTTCTGTTCTCTCGCTTGACCTTGTCCCTTCCCAAAAGTATTTACTTCTAGTTACTCCTTTCTTCCATTTGCTCTCCCATCTATCATCCCCCTCACCCCGCTTGTCCCCTTCTCTCCTACTTTCCTGTAGTGTAAAATAGATTTTCATACCAAATTTAGTGAGTATGTTATTTCCTCCTTAAGCCATATATAAAGAGATTAAGCTTCTCTTTTCCCCTCTCATCTCCTCCTATTTCTCCTCCATTGGATAGTCTGCCCCATTCCATTTCTCCCTTTCTCCTCTCAATATTTTCCTCTCTCACCCCTTAATTTAATTTTTTTATGGATATCATCTCTTCTCATTCAGCTCAACCGTAGTGTGTGTGTGTGTGTGTGTGTGTGTGTGTGTGTGTGATCCCTCCACCTACTCAAATACTGAGAAAAGTCTCAGGAGTTAAAAATATTATCTTTCCATGTAGGAATGTAAACAGTTCAGCTTTAGAAAGTCCTTTATGATTTCTCTTTCCTGTTTACTTTTTCATCTTCTCTTGATTCTTGTGTTTGAAAGTCAGAATTTTTATTCACTTCTGATTTTTTCATGATGAATGCTTGAAAGTCCTCTATATCATTGAATTACCATTTTTTTCCCTTGGAGTATTATACTTAGTTTTGCTGGGTAGGTGATTCTTGGTTTTAATCCCAGTTTTTTTGACTTCTGGAATATCCTATTCCAAGCCCTTAGAGCCCTTAATGTTAAAGTTGCCATATCCTGTGTTATCCTGATTGTATTTCCACAATACTCCAATTGTTTCTTTCTAGCTACTTGCAATATTTTCTCCTTGACCTGGGAACTCTGAAATTTGGCCACAATATTCCTAGGAGTTTCTCTTTTTAGGTCTCTTTCAGGAGGTGATGGGTGGATTCTTTCAATATTTATTTTGCCCTCTGATTCTAGAATATCAGGGCAGTTTTCCTTGATAATTTTATGAAAGATAATGTCTAGGCTCTTTTTTTGATCATGGCTTTCAGGTAGTCTCATAATTTTTAAATTGTCTCTCCTGGATCTATTTTCTAGGTCAGTTGTTTTTCCAATGAGATATTTCACTTTGTCTTCTATTTTTGTGTTCTTTTGGTTCTGTCTTATAATTTCTTGATTTCTCATAAGGCTTCTTTTTGTCTTCTGTTCTATTTCACTTGGTGATCTCATCAGCTTCCACGGATTTAATTATGCTAATGATTTTGGAAATCTTTATATCCAATCATAGCCTCTGTGCTAACCTGTAGTCTTACATCTCCAACTCTCTATCAGAGATCTCTGACTGGATATTTGCTAGATATCTTAAGCTAAACGTATTCAAAACTGAACTCTTAACACCCCGTACCAGCAGTCAAAACAAAACAAAAATCCTCCCCTAACCTTTACCTTTTCCTAACTTCTCTGTTACTATGAGGTTAACACTAACTTCTTAGTTTCTTAGACTTGAAACCTGAGTGTATTATCCTTTGATTCTTCACTGTCTCTCACTCCCCAGATCCAAGCTAGTCATTTTCACCTTTGTAACATACCTGGAGTATGCCCTTCTCTTCTGACACTGCCACCAGTCTGGTATTGGCCCTCATTACCTCACACCTGGATTATACCTGTCCATTGCTTTGCCTGCCACAACTCTCTCCCATTCCAGCCCATCCTCCACTCAGATGTAAAAGAGATCTTTGGAAAGAGTAGGTCTGACCAGGTCACATCCCTATTCATTCAACTCCAGTAGCTCCATCACCTTAGGATCAAATTGAACACCTGTTTTGGTGCTCAAAACCCTTCATAATCTAGACTTCAAACCCTCTGTTGTCCCTCCCCACTTTTAGTCTTCTTTCAGTGTACACTCTTACCCTTAAGTACTCAACCTTCCAGTGACATTGGCCTTGCTCTTGCTTAAACAAAACTCTCCTATCTTCCAATTCCAGGGATTTTCACTGTCTGTCCCCTATGCCTGGAATAATGCCCTCTTTCCTCATCTTTGCCCAGTGGTTTTCCTGGTTTCCTTCAAGACCCAGCTAAAATTCTACCTTCACCTCTCTAGTGTCTTCGCCAAGCAAACCCCAAATGGGATATTGAAGAGTTGAACACAACAACAGTAACAAATCACTAAAACTATTTAATAATAGTTTAAAAAAGAGAAGTCAGTAGATCTTTGGAACGGATGAGATGTAACTCAGCAAACACATGTTCATTGAAGATCGACAACTTGTCTTTAACATTCATAATCTTAAAGTGTTGTTTGGTTACACTGAGATGCTAAATGAGTTGCTTATCATCAGGACAGCTATTTTGTGTCAGAAACAGACTCAAAATAAATAAGTACCTATTTATATAGCATTCTCTTATTGGATAGGGGGCCAACCTTGGAGTCAGGAAGACCTTCGTTCTCATACTATCCTTCACAAATGGACAAGTCATTAATATGCTCATGACCCTCAGGCAACTTCACAAGGTCATAAATCACATAGGACTCAAACTGTATTGGTAGGGAGAATTTCTGTTCCAATGAAAGGACATGTGAATGCATATATAATAAGAGAATAGTTCTGCTACCTTTCAGTTGGAATAATAAACTCTTTGACTTGGCCTTCATTAATTAGCTGAAAAAATGTCAAGTACTTATTGTATGCATAGCTCTCTGATTATTAGTTTTGGCAATACATTGAAGACCTTGTTCTGTAAGTCTTTAATAGATGATAAGGACATTATCATGTGTGGATTAATTTTTGTTGTAAGTACTTTAAAGGTGTGTTATAGAATTCATTCCGTAGTCATTGTTCTTCTTAGCAACTCAGCCTTTTCCCACTTAATAAAGGGGTTTCCCCTGGCCTTCCTCCATGACATATTAGAGTTTGCTTAAATTCAGTTTTCGAAAATATTTTTTGAGCCTTATTATCCACTTTATACTTTACTCTGTTACAAATGAACTAGGTAAATAGAAAATATTCAGTGATGATCTACTATATTTTGGACCAAAAAACAAGGTATGGAGAATAAAAAGGAGAATAAGGATCTCATAAGTATCTTAAAGTCTAGTTTATAAGACAAATCACAATTCAGTGAAAAATATTAGTGCACTCACATAATTAATCATACCTAATTGGCAAATTTGTGGGTTATTATAGGTACCATAAAATCAGTTGTTGTGGTTGAGTCATGTCAGTGGTGTTTGACTCTCTGTGACCTCATTTAAGATTCTCCTGCTAAAGATGCTGGAGTGGTTTGCCGTTTCCTTCTCCAGCTTATTTTGTTTATGAGGAAACTGAAGCAAACAGGGTTAAGTGACTTGTCCAGGGCCACACAACTAGGAAGTGTCTGAGGCTGGATTTGAACTCAGTGAAAATGAGCCTTCCGGATATAAAGTCCAATGTTCTATCCACTGGGCAATCTAGCTGCCCCTATCAAACTAGTGGAAAGAAATCTATTCAAGGTCTGGAGGTAATGTTTGAAGAGGAAGTAAGATCTTAGATGTGAAAGATTGTATATCATTAATGACCTTACTTGATGTAACACATAACATTTAAGAAGAGCTGTTCTCTCCCTAAATCAAGGTCTGGATTGAACTTAAATTTTCACCTGTGTATATATTGTATTATGGTGTTCTAGTTACATGACTTTTCTTAATTCTTTATATTTTCATACTACCCCTGCTTGAGCAATATCCTTTTCCTGAAACAGTTTCCAATTCTGTCAGTCTACTTTTTCAAGGTTAGATAATTGTCTTATGAACTATGTAAATACCTTTTTAAAAAAATTTTTTTGAAGCCCCAGGAAATCTTGAGACCAAACCATCTTAATTTTCCCAGCATATAGTTGCTATCATATAAAGATTTTAAAGAATGATCGAGTAGAAACCATATTTGTCAACTGGGAGGTTTAATTTGATGTATTTGCACATGCGCGTGCCCTAGACTCACCAGCAGGGAGTAAAGATGTGCCATTAGTTTTATTTATTAGTCTATATTTGTAATATGTTATGTACCATCAACTCACTTTTGGTACTTATATAACTTAGATTTTTGAGAATTTTGTATTTTGTGGCTTTAATTATTCTTTTCATAATGAGGGAATTATGTTGTTGTAGAACTAGCCTTGGCCTCTAAGGCTTCAAAACTTTTGAGTTTTAGTCCTTGAACTGCAGCAACTGTGAAAAGTGTCAGTGCTTTTCCTGCCTTTGTTGTACATTTGTTGTGGGGACCACATAATAAACATCATTTTGAAAACTTTAAATCATTCTTGAAATGTAACGTTACCACAGAATCCTCATTTTGTGTTCCTATTTTTGAATGGAAATCAGGAAGAAACAGTTTGGTACAGTTTTATGTTTTGTCTTGTTCATTTTCTATAAATTTACATTTCTTATTATTTGAAGATTGTTCTGAATTTTAATTGATTTATTAACTGATTTATCAATAATCTTTATTAATACAATTTATTAAAAAGTATTACAAAATTATATTTACACTTACATTTTATATTTTATCTTTTAATCTTTAAATTAATTTTATGCACATTGTTGCCTAGGCTCATAACTCTTTTGTACTTGAACCAAGGTTTTGACATATGAATTCATCTTATATAGATTCACGGGATAAAAAAAATTGTAGAAGACAGAGGATGGGGTGACCTATCCCTGCTGTCTTTTGACTTTTTTTTGATTTGTCTTTATATTTTGAAAACTTTTCATGAATAATAATGAAGATAATAATAGCATTTATGTTACATTTCATGGTTTGTAAAGTGCTTTCCAAATATAATCTTCTTTTGTCCTCCTTACTCTTGGAGTTAGCTGCTGTTATTATCCCCATTTTACAGATGGCAGGATCTGAGGCAGAAAAAGCTAAGGTGACTTGTCCTGGTTCACATAATAATTGTCTGAGGTCACATTTGAATTTAGGTCTTTCTGACTCCATGTGCAGGCTTCTATCTATTATGCCATTTTACCTGAAAGTTTTGAGTAGTTGATATGGCAACATCTATTAAAACTCTATTGTTAACGTTTTCGTTCCATACATAGCATATTGAATTCTTAAGGATGTATTGACAGCTAGCTGTATTTGTAGTAATAGAATTTGTCACCTGTTACTTCACGGAAGATAGCAGTCTTTTTAGGAATGGTAGATATTGAGTTCTGTCTTCCTAAGTGTTTGCTAAATTTTTTAAACCTGCAATGGCATATTGCTACGGTTTCTATGTTTTTTTGCTTAACCTACTTTAAGTGTGATTCTATAAATAAAATAGTTTTAACTGGCATCTTTTATGCTTTTTGCCAAAATTTATACCAGTATTTCCCTTCTTCCCATCCCTGACAGCCATCCTATACAAGTATTTTTTTCCCCCTAATGATAAGAGAAGAAGGTGAAAAAATCAGCAGAGCTGATCCACACATGGACATTTCACCCATGTAAAAATAGTAGGGTAGGGATATCCTTTCAAATATTCTCCCTGGGGCAATTAGTTTGCATTCTGAGTACATATAAACATATTACCACATAAATTAATAAATACACAAGTAGTTAAATACAAAGATATTAGAGAGAAAGAACAGTAGCAGCTGAGAGGGTATTGGGAAAGACTTCATGTAGAAGATGGTGCCTCAGTTGCATCTTCATATCCATATCTATTTAAAAATAGATCTGTATTTGTGACTTTAAAAATATATAATTTCCCAGTAGAAATTTGCTTTCTCACCTGCTCACCTTCACTTTCAGTTTAGAACTAAAGAAAAATGAAACCCATTACTGAGATGCAACATAAATTTCTTCACTGGCCATATCTAGAAAAATATTTGTCTCATTCTGTACTTGAATTTTTCTCTCTTGTCTTAGGAGGTGGGTATCACTTTTTATCATTAGTCTTTCTTTCAGAGTTCTTTATCTTTACCATATTGTTGATACTGTAAATTGTTCTTTTAGTCCTTTTCAATTCACCCTGCATCAGTTTATAGAATTCTTTCCAGGTTTCTCTGAAACCATCTCCTTTATCATTTCTTGTAGCATAATATTGTTCTATCATATTTATATGCCATAACATGTTCAGTCATTCCTTGAATGATGGGCACCCTTCCAATTCCTATCCTTTGTAACTTCAAAAAAAACCCCACCAACAAAATAATCCATCCTTTGCAACTTAAAAAAAAAAACAAAACCCCACCAACAAAATAATCCTCTCTCCAAAATTACAAATATTTTTGAACATCTTTACTTTGCTTAAGTCTAATCCCTTCCTCAATCTACCTTCTTTCCAATTCACTCTTTCCCTTTCTTCCCTTTCCTTCCTAGTTTCTTGTTGAATGAAATGTATTTTTGTGCCTAACTCTTTGTGGATGTGTTTATATGTATATTCCTTACTTTATCCACTTCAGATAAGATTGAGGTTGGTGGCTGCCTTTCCTCCTCCTTATTCGTGGCAATATCCCCATATATCTTCCCTAATCTTCCTTTCTTTTCTCAAGATTATAAACATAACAGAAACAGTCCCTGAAATTGTCTATTTAGATTTCCCTCAATGACCCCTAATGATGATTGGGATTGTTTCTGTGAACAATATAGATCACTCAGAGTTTGACAGTTCTCTGTTGACGTATTGTTGACTGTGTAGAGGATAGCAGTTTATGGAGGTTTTTTTGAGTTCATTCTTGAATCTTAGCTGTTTCCAAGTCTATATCTCTAGATAGTCTACTTTTGGTCACATTCAGCACGGTAGAGTGTAACCTGTTGTCAGCCATTATTATTGTTTGGTGAAGTTATGGTATGTAGGCATTCCCAAAAGATTTCCCTTTATGTTTTTTTTAAGCCTATTTATCATGTACTCTAAGAACTCTTATCATTCTTCTTTTCTGGCCTGCTAGCTTTTCCCCATGCTGTATATTTCATCTTCCCCTTAAGGTTTTTGACAAGTACCATTCATGTCTGGAATGTACTCCCTTCTTATCCTTACCTTATAGCATCCCTAGAAACATAAATTCAAAATTTGCATTAAAACTCTTGGATAGGCAGTCTCCTTTTCTTTTACCTGTCTTTTCCACTGGTGAATTTTATAGCCTTAATTTTCTATTTTATCCAAAGGAGCTATTGATAGGTGCTTAATAATCAAATTATTGCAGTCTTCTCAAGAGCTGTTCCTCAACCCTGAAGTATTTTATTTCTTCAGCGAAATTAGTAAGCTTTACTTATAGGGACTTTTTAGAAGTTGTGGCTGGCAGTGCAGTAGTCACAAATTACTTTTAACTTGGCTTTTTGGTGAAATAATGTTCAACATCCATAAATTGTGATGAAAAGTTAGGAGTTACTGCTAGGTACCATTTAAATGGGGGGGAAAACAAAACACAGTGGAAAAAACAACTTTGCCTCTCCTATAACTCTTGAATTTCCCCAAGGGAGTGAAGTCTTGAGATAAAAGGGCCATCATATTCTGCAGTATAATCCATTTTCTGGCTTAGAGTTCTAATTTCTGTTATAATTAATACCTAGTATTCTACATAGTTGGGGACACAGAATTCCATTTTAGGAATGAAGGAGAATTCTTTTGGCCATGTAAAGGAAAAAAGAACCTGAAGAAGTTAGTAAATATAAGGTAATTAAGAATAACACTTTAATTTGTACTGTTTGTTTGCTGAGTTTGTGTGAGCCTATTAGGCAAGCTTTTCTCTCCATTTCTCAGTCTGGATTTCTATACCATTCTATCCCTAAACTTTTCATCCCTCTCTTTTAAGAGACTTTATGCTTTTGAAAAGTATTTTCATTTGAAATTTAGAAAATTCCTCCTCCATTCATTCCTGCCCTTAAAAATTTGATAGAACAAAATAATCCAATTTTAAGAAAGTCAAATATAAAAAACTCTTAGGATTTATCACAACTACCAGGGACTTATTAAATTAGTTAGTCCGTAAATGTTTTTAAGGGCCCTACTATATACCAGGCACTGTGCTAATTTCTGGAGATGCAACAAAAGACAGTCCCTGCTCTCAAAGGACTCACAGTCTAGCAGGGGGAGACAATATGACAACTTTGTAACAGCAACCTATATACAGAAAAAATTTGAAATAATCACCAGAAGGAAGGCTCAGGAAATAAGGGAGATCAGCTTCCTGTGACATGGTTGGATTTTAACTGGAACTTGAAGGAACCAAGGGAAGCTTAAATGGGGAGATTCTTCTCCTTTATGAAGCTATTTGCCCAGCATTCCTTCAGGCAGTGCCCTCATATGGAAAATCATTATATTTTTAAAAATTGAACTTAGGAACATCTTTTCACGAATAGATAACATAACATGAGTTAAACCAGTTAATTCAGTTTGGCGTGCTGTATGGGGTTAGTTAAATCTCCAGTCATCAGTATCTTTCCCCAATTTCCTGGCTCCCTAACCACGTCCCTCACTCTATTCCAGAGCAGTTTGTGTCTCTTTTATTAGGAACATTGTATATAAGTGGTCTGCTTCAAATCCAATTAAAATGTCCATTCCAACTAATAAATAAGTTTTCAAATTCTTGAACTGTTTATTTCTCGTAACACTGACTCTTAGATTGTGGTTCATTTAGGAGTTTCAATGCTCCTTCTAAGGCCTTGATCATAAATTGACAAAAGAGAACTCAAGTCAGGCAGTACCTGCACAAGTGGCTTAAGTACTGCATGTGAGACATGCTGGGAAAGGATTTTACAAATTAGTGGTATTGTGTGGGTTGCTAAAAATAAATCACTTGATCTTGTGAGACAGGGGTGAAAGAGGAATGACTAAAGGCACCTGAGTAGTAGGAGACGAAAAGGGAGAAGAGAGAGTTCATCAGGAGAATCACCATGGTTTTCTGTAAAATGTGAGGCATGGTTCTCATCTAGAGAGTTATGGAAATGGAAGCTATGGGAACCTTGAGCATGGATGAGAAGGTTTGGAAGAGCCACTGTGGAGAGTGGGAGAGTGAGTTGATAAGGGGTATAAGTAGGATTTCCTAGTGACAGTGAGAGGGACCTGTTGAGAGCGCGTAACGTAAATTAATCTTAGGCCCAATCAGAGCAGCATGATCTTCCCCACCTTCATTCAGCATCTCATGTATAGGAGTGAAGGAGATAAATGGTGGGAATGATCCAAGGCTGAGGTTATGATAAGGGGGTTAGGGCTCCAAGAGAGGAGGGCAGTATGGAGTTCAGTTGTTTCACTAAGGAGCCAAGATGGGGAGAAGAGACAGTGACTAGTGCAGGAGAAACTTAGGGGATCAGAGGACTGAAGATCATGGTACATGTAAAGAGTAAGTTCATATAAAGGAAGGCAGAGGAGGGAGAGGTGAAAAGCCAGTAGATTATGGTGAGATAAGTGGATTTCAGAATTTTTTCACTTGGAGGGGGTATATTTGTGGTTGATGGGAAAGAACAGTGAATGGTATGATATACCATCTCTGTGTGTGGTTGAGGTGGGGTAGACGAGTAGGTTATGGGACACGAGTATGTTGAGGAACTGAAGTTTTAGTGTTGGAGAGAGAGAGAGGGAGAGGGAGAGGGAGAGAACATATATAGATGACCCTTCAAATGAGGGCAGAAAGTGGGCCAGGTATAGACCTCATTGGGGAAGGAAGAGGAACAACCTAGGATTCTGTAGATGATAGTAATTAGGATTTTGGTTGCCAGGTAGATAGCAATAGCACCAACCTCAAAAGAATAGAATCTGGAAGTGGCTTTGGGGAACAAGGAATATTCCGGCCCAGGACAGTGAGTGAAGGTACAGCCAGTACTGGATGGAGTGACCAGGGAGGCTGTAGACAGGGAGAGCCTAGCCTGTCTTTGGTGAAAACAGTCGATTGCTGGAGTGGGAGAAGACCAGATTTAGGATACATATGGAATAGGCATCCCAGAGGGCACAGGTGAAGAGCTAGGTGGGATTAGCAGGAAAATTTGGGGTTGGTGAATTGAAGGGGGGGATAAGAGTGAATCACTGAAAAGACAATGAGATGAGAGATGAATTGTTTTTTTGTTTGAGAAAATGAAAGTAGGCTAGTAAAGTTAGATCATAGAATTGGTTAGAGGGAGTGAGGAAGTATCACTAGACTAGGAGGAAGAACAGCAGGCTATGAAGAGCTTTCCATGTCAGATGGAGCAGAGGGAAAGACAAAGGCGAAGAAATGAAAAATCCCCGTAAAGAGTTGAGCTGGCATTGCAGGCATCATATTTAGTGCCTCTCATCCTCAGAGTAGCTAGCATTTATAAAGGGCCTACTATGTTCTTGACACTATGCTAAGTACTTAAGAAATATTATTTTACTTGATGCAGTAATTCTGTGATAAGTGCTAATATTACCCCCACTGTATCATGGAGGAAACTGAGGAAAACAACTACTAAGTAACTTTCCCAGGGTCTCACAGTGCTAAGTGTCTAAAGCCAGATTTTCACTCTGATCATCCTGACTTCAGGTCTAGTGTTTTACTCACCAAGGTCTAGGCCAAGGACTCCCCAATAGGAGAGTTTGACTTCAGGGCAGAAATTTTAGGATGGAGGGAAGAGGTTGGTTAGTGCGGGGTGAAGGGATTCAGGGCCGATGAGAGAGAAGAGTAGAGGAAAACTCTTTGAGATGGTGAGTTTGGACAACTGGGAGGTTATTGGTGCCCTCTCTCAGTGAGGGAGCAGGAATTATGACTTCTGTTTTGAAAACCTTAAATTTTTTTTCAAGGTAAGTTTTAAAAATAATTTATTTTTAGTTTTTAACATTCACTTCTGTAAGATTGAGTTTAAAATTTTTTTCCCCTCCCCAAAATGGCATGCAATCTGATACAGGATCTATTTATGCATTCATGTTAAACATATTTTCACATTAGTCATGATATAAAGGAGAGTTAGAACTAATAGGAGGAACCAAGAGAAAGAAGAAACAGAACAAAATAACAGAAGAAAAGGAGAGCAAATAGTCAGCTTCCATCTGCATTCAGACCCCAAAGTTCTTTATCTGGATGTGGACAGCATTTTCCATTCTGAGTCTTTGGGAATTGCCTTAGGTCCTTGCATTGCTGAGAAGCGCGAAGTCTTATCAGTCTCAGTCATGGTATAATGTGACTGTAACTGTGTACGATGTAGAACATCTTGAATTTGGGGTGCTTATGGGATATCCACTGTCCAAAAGACATCTGATGATTGTGAGAATATATCTTAGGGGGAGGTAGTGAGGCTGGTTATTATAGCTCTGGGAATCATCTGCATACAGGTTGAACTAGGTTGCATAACTAGGTTGAACCCACAACAGCTGGCATTTAGACATAGCTATCACTTTTTCTTTCAGGGTACATGTGTATCTTACATATCTTTTTGTTTTTTCTTTCCCTACTTGATCAGGTCTCTTTGGGTCTTGGTCATGTTTCTCTTGTTAAATCTCTGTGCCACTGTGTCTACCTTTCTGTTTGGAGTCATATTGTTGTCTTTGTCAGAAACTAGTTTGAAGAAAATTACCAATCCCATTCTTCATTAAGAAATTTAGGGCATGTGTCATGTTAAAAGTACTAGATGTAATGAGTGATTTCCATGTGTGTAGTCTGGTCTTCCTTTACAATATAAAAATTCTGCTGACCATTGACAGTTGCCACCTTGGACTGTATCTAGATATGGCAGGAACCAAAATTTCAACATG
Organism: Bettongia penicillata ogilbyi; assembly: GCA_023548195.1. Lineage (NCBI taxonomy): Eukaryota > Metazoa > Chordata > Mammalia > Diprotodontia > Potoroidae > Bettongia > Bettongia penicillata. The sequence continues at coordinate 5,169,657 of JAJHZJ010000391.1, read as the reverse complement.
GTGGCTGGTCAGGCTTCCAGGGATGCCAGAAACTAGCTTTGCTGCTCCTATACATTTGAGTTTGATATTGTTTATTTGTGTGTATTGTAATTTATGAGTTTTTCAGTGATTGATATTCACCTGTGTTCAAGGATCTCATGCTGCCTTCTCCTGCAGAAGGAAATTTTTAACAAAAGTAGATTTGTATGATGTCAGTTTGTTTATATGTCATCATTGAGACTAGACAGCCCCAGAGAGTTTGCCTTTCTTTTCCTTTTGACAGTTTGCCTTAGTTTGATAAGTACCTTGTACATTTCCTTCTTTATATTTGGGTAAGCTAGTTGCTTTTGGGAAACAAAGAAAAGGGCGAAGGTAAGAGAGGGATGTGCAAAGTTTGTCTGTGAAAAAGGATGAGTTTAAATCTGGCTTTCCCATTTACTAGCTGCCATTTAACTTCCTGTAAAAATATCTGTGGCATCCATATGACAGGATCTTGTGAGAAAAGTGCTCTTTAATTGATTTACGTTAATTTGCTACTGACCTTCTCTTATCCTTTTTCCATGTTATCCCAGTGATCTCAGGTGTAGGGCTCTTTCCTGGCACAGTCCTTCTCATAGCTTTGAGCATTCTCTGTGATTGTCTTCACAATATAAGTTTTACTCCCAGGCAGAATGGACCCTTGCTGCACTTGTTCTTGTCTCCCCATATTCTACAGCACACTGAACTGCAGTGTCCATAAGCCCCCTCTACCCCTTTTATGCCCTTCACTGTTGTTCTAGTTCTAGCTGGGTTCTACCAGGTCACCCAGTCCTCTGCCCTCTCATTCTGTAGCCCAGAGACCCGGGTGCTTGGTGACTGTACAAGCATCCCAGTGGGCAGGGTGGAGCTGACTCCTTTGGCTCAGAGTCAGTGTTTCCCCATTGTGCCACACTATCTCCTCATCTCTATCTCTCAGAGTGGCTCCTCCTTGGTGTCCTGTCTTCAGTGAAACCTTTCCTGATCTCCCCCTACCTGCTAGTCTTCTCTTCTTCCTTGAATTACTTCACACATTTTCCTTGCCCCGCTCCAAAGCATTCTACCAAAAGGCTCTGCTAATGGGTGGTTTGTGTGGAAGTCTTTGCCAGGAACCGAGACATTTTTCCATCATCTTTCTGCCACCTCTGGCTCTTACTGGGCTTAAATGCCATTTCTGTCGCTGACTATCTGTGTGCTCTTGGGCGTATCAGTCTTTCTGGGCCTCCATCTTCCTCATTTGTAAAGTGGGAGGGTTAAGATTAGATGACCTTCCACCTCTAAACCCATGATCCTACAAAAATGCCTGTGCAATATAATACAAGCTCCCCAAAGTCAGGGACTAATAATCTTCCTTGCCTTCCTTTACGTCCTGTAGCATAGCAGATGCTTGATAAGCATTTGTTAACTTGAGTGATGTTCTCGTTTTAAAGCAGTTTGCTTATTTTTGCTGTTAAGTATTTCCTGGTACCCTTCCTTCCTGTTGGAGCTCCTTTTAAAGAACCATCAAAGCATAGTAGGGAATGTACAAAGCTGGTCAGAGTTTGGCCAGAAGGGTTAAATGAGTGACTTTCAAAATGACTTTATGGACTTTATAGGTCATACACACAGCACATGCAATAAATAGATGCTTTCTTATTCCTTGATCTGGATCCTAATGCCACCACCCATAGAAGGTCAGCATTAGAGCCAGAAGGGCCTTCAGATACCATTTAATCCAGCCCTTTCTTTTTCACTTGTTATTTATCCATTGCATCCTGGGCTGTCTCCAGTCATCCTGATGAATATCTGGTCACTGGATCCAGGTGGTTCAGGAGGAAAAAGTGAGACTGGTGACCTTGCACAGCCTTCCCTCCCCCAAAACAAACTGCAAGTCATGTCATCATTTTTCTGATGTCATTATCCTCTTTGAAAGTGAAGGAGGAACACAAAACAATTTATCTACCCAGCTATTTATTTATTTATTGAATAGTATTTTATTTCTATTTACATGTAAAGGCAAATTTTTAATATTCATTTACAAATTTTGAGTTCTAAATTTTCTCCTTTTCCTCACCTTATCCTCCATATCTTTCTCCCTCCCCAAAATGGTAAGCATGAAAACACATTTCCATATTAGTCATGTTACAAAAGAAAAAACAGACCAAAAGAAAATAAAAACACACATAAAAAAGTGAAAGTAGTACATTTCCATTTGCATTCAGACTCCGCCAGCTTTTTCCTCTGGATGTGAATAGCAATTTTCCTCATGATATCTTTGGAATTGTCTTGCATCCTTGTGTTGTTGGGAATAGCTAAGTCATTCATAGTTGATTAAAATACAGTGTTGCTATTTTTGTATACAATGTTCTCCTGGTTCTGCTCGCTGTTCATCAGTTCATTTAATTCCAGGTTTTTCTGAAATCTGCCTGCTCATCGTTTCTTATAGAACAACAGTATTCTATTTCATTCTTATACCACAACTTGTTAAGCCATTCCCCATTTGATGGGCATCCCCTCAATTTCCGGTTCTTTGCTTCCACAAAAAGAAGTGCTATAAATATTTTTGTACAAGTAGGTCCTTTTTCTCCTGTGGGCCCCTGCACCCTTTCATCCCCCTCCCTCTTTAAAAAAAAATCTCTGAGATACTGACCTAGTAGTGGTGTATCGTTGAATTTAAAGGTATGCCCAGTTTGATTGCTCTCTGGTATGCTAAGCCCCTCTTCTTAGAGGTCTGTTCATTTGAGCATTTATTAATTTCCTGTAGTCTGCCTTGTGTGAGGCAGCATAGTGTAGTGGTTGGACCAGCTAGACTTGAGATTGGGAAGATTTGCCTTCAAATCCCCCAAATGCTGTGGTGGTGTGCTTCTATGCAAGTCCCTGAATCTTTTAGTGTCCAAGACACCTCTCAAAGGATATAAATGGCAGACCAGCTTATAGGACATAGTATCATAGACATAGACCTTGAAGGCAACCTCAGAGCTCATTAACCTTTTCATTTTACAGATGAAGCGACTTGCTCAAGGCCATATGGGCAGTACATAACAAAGTCAGGATTTGAACTGAGGTCTCAGTAGGGCAACTTATGTGTTCTTTTCTCTGTGCCTTGCTTTTCCTTAGCAAGAATTTCTTCCCTAATCCAATAAAATCACCAATTTTGTAGTCATCTGTATCTTTAAGTGCTAGACGCCATACTGGTGGAATACAAAGACAGAAGAAAACAAGAAAACCTAATGTCTTCTCTAAAGGACTTGATCCTTTATCGGGGATGGGAATCCCATGAACATAAATACTAAATTTAAACAATAAAAGTAGAGCAACTTTGGAGCTCAAAGTCAGTTCCTTGGCAAGCCTCATCTGTAATTGGCTGAGCTAGGGTTGCACCTAGAGTTTGTTCTTGGGTATTAGAACTAGATCCCTTCCTGATGTGCCATACTTCTGTCCTCTCTCTGCTCTGGGGTGCTGGGGGTGGGGGGTGGGGAAAGATCTCTCACTCCCACCCCACCCCCACACATGCTCCTTCTTTCCTTAGACATTTATTGTTTAGAGAGGGATAAATCTATTCATGTGGAAATAGAAATGACTCAGAGTCAGACAACCTGGGTTCTCTCTAGTCTGGCAAATAAAGTAACCTCAGCTTTAGACAAATCTTAAAGGGTTGTTGAGATTAAATTACATAATTTACAAAAGCCATTTTGCAATGACATTTTCAAGTGGCATAAATGAGAAATGATTTCTAGCATTATGTCAGTAATAGAGATTTTTGTAGTCTCTACCTACAGATTTTGAAAATACTGCTTAATATACAGATCTTAAAATTCAAAATCTCTTATGTCTTTTGGAGCCTAACAGTATTTTTCTGCATATGGTTTATCATTCAAATGCAAACGCAACAAATTGTAAACTTTTGGAAATTGAGGGTTTTGGTGGGAAAGAAAAGTGCCAGCTAAAGTTTATGCCATTTTCATGTTGGGTCTCTTTCCTAAAATGTTTCAGAACAATCTATGCCATTCTGCACAGCTATTCAGACACAGATGGTAGTTATAAATATGAATAATGATTCTCAGTCTTGGTTTTGTAGCACTGTAGGATGTCCTTAAGGTCTCCCCCTGAAATGGATTTCTATTCCCTTTCATTTTTTTTTTATTGCAGTGTTTTGCACTATAAATAGGGATCTGTCTTGTTTTCTTATTTTGTTGTCCCCTCTCTAACAGATGGAATCTTACTATTGCAGTGACTTAGTCTTCAGTGACAAGTGAATGGCCCTTCAGTCTCTTAAGATTACACTGTTTTTTCTAAGTAAAAATGGAGACATTTGGATTGAGCCTCAGTGAGGGGGATATTGTGATGATTTTCTCCAACGTTACTTTGTACTTTACCAGGAATGCTTTTGGGGAAGCAGCATATAAACATCTAGTTATCTCTCTAACTTTCTTGTTCTTGACTACCTGTTAGTCCCTAGCACGCAGGTGGTGGGAATGGATTGGGAGTTGTTTAGTACAGCACTTATCTGAATGGAAACATCTGAGCATCCTCCCCCATTCGTGAAGGGGGAGAGCCCTTTGTCAACGCTTTGTGATGCCATCTCATACTTCACACAGTGCTTCTTGTAGTTAGGTAGCTTTTCTTTGCATCAAGTCCAAATCTGTCTGCAGCTTCAGTCCCTGGCTTTCAACGTTTGCCCTATTCAATGATGGAAAGCAGAGACTGCAAAGCACGTTGAAGACAGCTATCATGTCACTTCATGTCACTTCTAAGTCTTCTCCTCCCCAAACTAAACATCCTCAGTTTCTTTTGCCGATCCTGACACATCTTATAATGTAACCTATAAGGTAACCAAAATTCTAGTTGGTACAGGACAGACAAAAATGTAGATCTAAATATAGACTTAATAATCATATCCTGAACAGAATGGATCAAAGAACAATGATAGAAGCAATATTTATGTGAAAGAGAATGATAATGGTGAGGTTTAACCAAAATTTTTGGGGTGCAGATAAAGCAGTTTTCATAGGAAAACTATCTCTCAGAATATACATTGATAAAATAAGGAAAGATTAACAAGCAGAATAGTCAGTTTTAAAATATTTGCAAGCTGAAAATAAAACAAAAATTTGAAAATCAGGAGAAATTAATAATCTAGTAACTACCTAAGGACTAAAATCATTAAACCCTTACTGAGAAGTTAGAGATAAGGATTTAACCTTCATTTTACTTCACTCTCCCAATGCAGTTTGAACTAGGACATTGAGGGATTGATTCTGACTTACCCCAGGGTAATGACATCAGCATGTATCAGAGATAGATTTGGAACCTTGCTGGCTTGAGGCATTGTCCACATATCATACCGTGTCTTAAAATGAAGAGGAAATAAAATCAAACCATCAAAATAAAAAATGGGCAGGGAGAAATTTTATATATATATGAAATAAATAGAATTATCTCAGACCTACTACGTACAAGTATGATAGGAGAATTTAAAAGAAATGGTATGAATTACTTATAAAATGGTGAAATTAACAGGACATAAATTGGAGCTCTTAATCCAGTTTCAGAAGAAGAAATTGAAGTAGCTGTAAAGGAACTACTAAAGAAAAAAACTCCCAGTTCAGATGGATTTAGGAATTAATATTATGAAACCAGCAAGGAAAACTCAATGCCTATGCTACATACATTATTCTCCAAAATTGATTAAAAAAAAAAATCTCTTCAAGTCCTTTTATGAAGGATTGATGAATTCAACAAAGGATAATGCCTAAAAAGAGAACGGTAGATAGATATTGTTGGTGAATATCAACTCACAATTTTTAAGCAAGATTTTTGTCCTTTATATTCTTAACCTTTCTTAGGATGATCTTTAGAGTTTCTGTGAGGATACTGCAGGACTCCAGAATGATGAGGGAATAATTGTAGTTGCCAAAGAACTGGGGATGTCAGAATGTACCCGTGCACTTCTATATGATGATGCTGGCACTGGTACAAAATTAATTCCTTACAACAATGCTATGCAAATATAAGCCCAGGTAGCATTGTTATGCTTTTGTAGATGACAGAATCGGTTTATGGAGGCTGTTATTTGGCCTGGTTTTTTCTCCTGACTTCCAAGTCAGATTCTCTTTGCCCAACCAGGCTTCTTGACTATCTCATTTGTCAGTTGTAAATTATTTAATTGTGGGTTGTAGTTTTTAGTAATTGATAATAATTAATAAAGTTAATGATTAATGGTATTGTAAAGCAAAAAATGTGCATTTATCAATAACATGAGAAAAGAAATTCTTTTCTTTTGAAATACCTGTCTGTATTAAGAAAAAGAAGCTAGTTGATGTCTGAAGAATCCTTCCTGTCCTTGTGATGTCATTTGTTCACATATCCTTCTCCTGTTAGAAGGTATTAACTCCTTCTAATAGTAGCTCCTGTTAGCTACTTTGGGAGAGGAGATTACTTCATTGTAAGGTCATAATCAATGTTTGTTGATGGACAAAGGCAGGCTTTGTTACTCTTTTTGTTCAAAAAGTCTTGGTGGCTCCTAGTTGTTGCTTTTAGGACAAATTAAAAAAAAAAAAAAGCATTCAAAACCGTTTGCAGTCCAGCTTCATTCTACCTTTTGGGGCTTTGTTAGACATAACTTCCCTCAAACATAGCTTGAACATTTTATTTGAAAAAAAAAAAAAACTTGTGGCAAAAACTGCAATTTAAATATAGCAATAGGTTTATGAGGTAATACGCACACTATAGAAAAATGTTAATGAAAATCTTATTGACTCCTCTTTCTTTTTGATCAAAATAAAACAGTCTGCTTGTGTACTTCCCTGTGCTGAACATGGCATAGAAAGTGACTTTACTAGGTCAAAATCTGCAATTCTTTTTCAACTTAAAGGCTTTTCTAAGAAGGTGGCAACACTTTCTTACTCCTTGTTAAATGAAATGGAAGAATTGCTTTTATTACTTCTATTTTCTAGGAGAAAGAACCCATTGAACCAGTATTTAGGAGATTTGAATCGCATTTTGGTTCAAGTTGCAGTTGCTATTCTAGCAAATATCTTTATTCTTGATATCTGAGGTGCCCATTTGTTTTTATTTAGAAACTGTTTCTTCTGCATTCTGCTTTCTAAATTAAGACTTTTCTAAAACCTTCAAATACTACTGCTCTCACTCAAACTATTATTTAACAAATTTTTTATTTATTCTCTTGATATTTTCATTTATTCCCTTCACATTTATTCAGCATGTATTTTGTGCATGTGGTCTTCACCTTGTATATTATAATGTAAGCTTCTTGAAGGTACATTTTATGTTATTCTGTACATTTGCACCTTCAGTGCATACATAGCACAATACATGCCATATTATGGATGTCTTTATATATATATATATATATATATATATATATATATATATATATACACACATTGAAGTCATTGTTTATGAGGAAACCAAGGGTCAGAGACAAGATCAAAGAGTTAATATTGAAGTGACAGAGCCTAGGACAAAGAGCCTAGATTCATGATGCGTGCTTATTTTAGTTCATTTTCCACAATGTCTTTCCTTCAAACATTGTAAGAAAACAAGGTTTTTAACTTAAAATTGGTTTTTGTCTGAAGTTTATATGAAAATGAATACTATCCTTCTGCTTTGGAGCAATGTTTCGAACTAATATCTCTAGGAATGGATTTACTAAATCAGGAGAATTTTAACATTGGGCATTTTACTTTCTTTTTATTATCTCACTTTTCATTGTCAAAAAGCTTACTTTTTATGGTAATGCAATTTTAAAAAATCACTAAATATTGACCACAAACACTTTCTTGGTTGTTTTCTTAGCATTTCACCCAGTACATTCAAATTCACATATTTTTCTTTGAGATTAACATTGATGAAAAAGCTAACATTTAATTATCTAGTATTTGATAACTATCAATACAGCTGTTTAGACAGACTAGTAAGAAGTAAGTATAGTGTTCAATAAGTGTAATGAAATAAACATGAGTGCAGCTACCCTAAATCTGTCTGGTTCTACAAGTAGTATAATTTCTCTGAGAATTGAAGCTACTCTCTATAAATTTGTTACTTATCTCTCAAAATTTTAGAAATTTAATTTCCATTTCCAAATTCTTTCCCCTCTCCATCTCTCCCCATTGATAAATCAGGAAAAGTAAACTCCTCAATAAATACAGTCATGTAGAAACAAATATCTGCATTAGCCATATTTTTCTCGCTATCTCTCTTTTCTTGCCCTCCCCTCTCTCCCCCATCCTCCCAGCAGGAAGGAAATAGAACAAAAAATATGCTTCAGTTTGCACCATCAGATTCATTAGTTTTAGTCCTTGAATTTCAGTACGAGCCCTTTGAAATTTTACTTGGTTGTTGTGTTGATCAGTTAAGTCTTTCAATATTGATTATTTTTATAATATTGCTATTGTGTTGATTAATTAAGTCTTAATTGATTATCTTTATAATGTTGCTATTACTGCAGGGGTTATATTCCTGGCTCTTCTCGTTTCACTTTGCATCATTTCATACAAGTCTTAGCTTCTTCAACTATTTCCCAATCGATAAGCTTCACCTCAGTTTTCAATTCTTGGTTACCGCCAAAAGGCTACGGCATGTATTGGATCACTTTCTTTTTTTGAATCTAGATGTATTTCTTGATCAAAGTGTATGCACAAATTGATAGCCCTTTGGGCATAGTTCCAAATTATTCTTCAGAATGGTTGGGTCATTTCACAGTTCTACCAATAGTGCATTCGGATGGTTCTTTTCTCACATCCCCTCCATTTGTCATTTCTTTTTTTTTTTTCCTATTTGTATGTGGGAGGTGGTACTCAGAGTTGTTTTAATTTAATTTAATTTGCATTTTTCTAATTACTAGTGATTTAGAGCAATTTTTCATATGACTTTTGATAGCTTTGATCTCTTCCTCTAAAATTGTTTATTCATATCTTTTGGTCATTTGTCAGTTGTGGAATGGCTTTTATTCTTGTAAATTTGATTATATTCCATATGTATTTGAGAAATGAAACCCTTATTAGAGAAACTTGCTACAAAGATCTCTTTTCTTCCCCCACCCGATTTCTTGCTTTCTTTCTAATTTAAACTGCATTGGTTTTATTTGTGTGAGAACTTTAATTTTATGTAATTAAGATTATCCATTTTACTTCCCCTGAGCCTTGTTTGTTCATGAACTTTTCCCCTGTTTTTAGATCTGACACTTTCTTCCAAGCTCCTTTAATTTATTAATGTCACTCTTTATGGATAGAACATGTACTCATTTGGAATTGATCTTGATATGTGGTGTGAGAGAGAAGTTGGTATATACCTAGTTTTTGCCAGATTACTTTCCAGTTTTCCCAGTAAGTTTTGTCAAAGAATGAGTTATTGTTCCAGTAACTGGGGTCCTTAGATTTACCAAATGTCAAGTTACCACACTCATTGGGTTCTCTATATTTTGTGCCTATTTTATTCCAATGATTATCCTCTATGTTTCTTATACAGTAACAATTTGTTTTGATGGTTTTAGCTTATGGTTTGAGATCTGGTACACAGAGTCAGTTGTAATATGTGTGGCACCCCCTCCTTCCATTGACTTGATATTCTTTGCTTTTGGTTGCTCCAGGTGAATTTTGTTTGGGTTCATTTTTTTCTAGCTTAATAAAGTAATCTTTGATAATTTGATTGACATGGCATTGAATAAGTAAATTAATTGAGGTAATATTGTAATTTTTATTATATTGGCTCAGCTCTTTCACAGGCAGCTATTTTCTTCAGTTATTTAGATGTCTTTATTTGCTTTGTGATATTTTGTTCATGTAATTCACCTTAATGCTACTATTGTCTTGATTCAGTTAGGTAACTCAGCATGCTAAGCCAGGTATTAAGAAGATCTCAATTCAAATATGACCTCAGGAACTTACTGGATGTATGACTCTGGGCAAGTCACTTAACTTCTGTTTGTCATTTTTTAGTTGGGGAAACCTAAATTTCAACTATAAGTGAGGATAATAATGGCTCCTACCTGAGAGGCCTGTTCTGAGGATTAAATGAGACATTAATTTGTTGATCACTTAGCAAAATGCCTGGTACTTAACTTGGTATTGTATATAATTGTTTATTCCATTCCTTTTTCCTCCCCTCTTAGTGCCTCATGCCTGTACTATTGTAATAACCTACTGGTTAATCTTCTTCTCTCAAATTTCTCCTCACTCTAGCTCACCTTCTATTCAGTTGTTAGAATAATCTTCCTAAAGCTTAGGTCTGACCATGTTACACCTTTACATCACACCCTGGCAACTTTTTACCTTTTTAGTCCCTTTGCCCAAGTGAGGAGGGCAGGAAAATTGTAGTTTTTGATCTAGGGACCTAGCCTTTTTGATGTGTCTTACCTAATAAACACACTTTCTTGACACCATGAATTTTTGACTGGCTTGTCTCCCTGTAGCTAAGTTAGGTAGATGGCACAGTGGATAGAGTACTGAGCCTGGACTCAAGAGCCTTGAACCTGAGTTCAAATGTGACCGTAGACATTGTATGGCCTTCTGCAAATAAAGTAACAACTTCTTTTTGCCTTAGTTTCCTCAGCTGCAAAATGAAAGTCGTTGGACTGTCTCTCAGGACCATTGTCTGGATAAAATTAAATAATATGATATGCTATGTGTGTGCAAAGTGAGAGCTGTCCCAACTGCCCACATCCAAACTCCTGCAAGAAATCCTTTCTCTGTCCCCTACAATCTTGGTGCCTCTCTGAGGTTCTCTCCCAGTTCTCTTCTCTCGTTCATTTCTGCCTTCTGTACCAAGTTGTCTGCCTGTTGCCTTGCCATTAGATTGTATGCTTCTTGATTTTATTTTGTATTTCTTTGTATCCCCAGTGTTTAGCACAGGCCCTAGCCAGTAAAAAGTACTTCACTGCTTCTTCACTTGCCTTGTCTTGATTCTATCCACAATAATGGAACTAGAGACTACATTAGAAGGCACTTTAGATGTTATACAGAGATACCGACCTCTTAAAACAAAACAAAACACCTTTATTTATTTGTTTTCAGTGTTCCACAATCACTATGATACAACCTAGATTTTTTTCTTTCCCCTTCCCCTCCAACATCCCCCCACGTCTCCCCTCCCTCCCCAAAATGGCATACAATTTTATATAGGTTCTGCACATACATTCCTATTAAATACATTTTCACCATAGTCATGTTGTGTAGAAGAATTAAAATGAATGGGAGAAATCATATAACACACCAAAGTGTAATGCAAAAGAAAATGATGTGCTGCAATCTGCATTTGAATTCCATAGTTCTTTCTTTGGATGTGGAAGGCATTTTACCTTAAGAGACCATTGGGAATTTCTTAAGTCCTTGCATTGCAGTAAGTTCTAAGTCTTCCAGAAAAAGTCCTTGCACACTGTGGTTGTTGCTTAGGTACAAAGTTCTCCTGGTTGTGCTCCTTTCACTCAGCATCAGTTCATATACGTCTTTCCAGGCCTCTCTGAAGTCTTCCTGTTCATCATTTTTTATAGCACAATAGTATTCCATTACATTCATATACCATAATTTATTCAGTCATTCCCCAATTGATGGGCATCCCCTTGATTTCCAGTTTTTTGGCTACCACAAAGAGTGATGCTGTAAATATTTTTATCCATGTGGGACTCTTTCCCATTTTTATGATCTCTTTGGGACACAGTCCCAGAAGTGGTATTGCTAGGTCAAAGGGTATGCACATTTTTATAGCCCTTTGGGCATAGTTCCAGAATGGTTGGATCTGCTCACAGCTCCACCAACAATGAATGAGTGTTCCAGCTCTCCCACATCTTCTCCAGCATTTATCATCTTCCTGTTCTATCATGTTAGCCAATCTGATAAGTATGATGTGGCACCTCAGAGTTGTTTTGATTTGCAACTCTCTAATCATTAGTGATTTTTAGAGCATTTTTTATGTGATTATGGATAGCTTTAATTTCTTCCTCTGAAAACTGCCTGTTCATATCCTTTGACTATTTATCAATTGAGGAATGACTTGTATTCTTGTACATTTGACTGAGTTCTCTATATATTTTAGAAATGAGACCTTTATCACAGACACTAGTTGCAAAAAATCTTTCCCACTTTTCTGCTTCCCCCCTAATCTTGGTTGCATTGGATTTGGTTGTGCAAAAACTTTTCAGTTTAATGTAATCAAAATTACCCATTTTGCACTTCATAATGCTATCTCTTCTTTAGTCAAAATACAATACCCATTCCTATTGAAAACACTGGAGAACATAGGAATAAATGAAACTTTCCATAAAATAATAAGCAGTAATTATCTAAAACTTTCAGCAAGCATTGTATGCCGTGGGGATAAACTAGATGCATTTCCAGTAAGATCAGAGGTGAAACAAGGATGTCCATTGTCACCACTATTATTCAGTATGCTACTAGAAATGTTAGCTGTAACAATAAGAGAAGAAAAAGAAATTGAAGAAGTTAGAAAAGGCAGAGAAGAAACTAAGTTATCACTCTTTGAAGATGATATGATGATATACTTAGAGAATCCCAGAGAATCAAATAAAAAGCTACCTGAAATAATAAACAACTTTGGAAAAGTGGCAGGTTACAAAATAAACCCACACAGATCTTCTGCATTTCCATATATTACTAACAAAGCCCAACAGCAAGAGATAGAAAGAGAAATTCCATTTAAAGCTATGGTAGACACTATAAAATATTTGGGAATCTACCTGTCAAAACAAATCCAGGGACTATATGAACACAGTTACAAGACACTTTTCGTGCAAATAAAGTCAGATCTAAGTAAGTGAAAAAACATCAGTTCCTCATGGGTAGGCTAAGCCAATATAATAAAAATGACAATTCTACCTAAATTAATTTACTTATTTAGTGCCATACTAAACTATTTGGTAGTTATTTCTAGAGCTGGAAAAAATAATATCAGAATTCATCTGGAAGAACAAAAGGTCCAGAATATCAAGGGAACTAATGAAAAGAAATGCTAGGGAAGTCGGCCTAGCCTTACCAGATCTCAAATTGTATTATAAAGCAGCAATTATCAAAACTACTTGGTACTAAGAAACAGAAGGGTATACAAGTGGAATAGGCTAGATACTCAAGACTCAGTAGTCAATGAATATAGCAGTCTACTGTTTGATAAACCCAAGGATCCCAGCTTCTGGGATAAGAACTCACCATCTGACAAAAATGCTGGGAAAACTGGAAACTAGGCATAGACCGATGCCTGACACCGTACACAAGAATAAACTCCAAATAGGTACATGATATAGGTATGAAGATTGATACTATAAACAAATTAGTGGAGCAAGAAATAGTGTATTTATCAGATTTATGGAGAAGGGAAGAATTTTTGACTAAAGAAGAGATAGAAAGCATTATTAAGAGATGCTGATTTTTAAAAACAAAACTAAATTTACTCTTTATTGTGTTCATGATGGTTATGAAATTTATCATGGGTGAGTTATAATTTGTTTTTGTTGGACTTTTGTCCTTTATTCTCATCTCTCATCTTTTCACAGCCTTATCCATAACACTTATCAGTGGAAGTATTGAGGATGTTTTTTTCCTGTTTCCACTTAAACATGTCTCTTTCACTCATTGATTAATAAAAAGATAATTAAGTATGGAATATATAAATCCTTGGTATAGCCTTACAGTATAATACATTTCATAATAAGATATAATTCACATCATGTGGTCTAGCCCACTTTTAAACATATTTATTAGAAAGCCAAGTTTTTGAGAAGACTTGAAGGGAAGATCTTAAATATATCAACTTTTGTTTCATATTTTTGGAAATGTTAAAAATTATTATTTGCACTATTTCATTTATGATGTACATTTCATTATTTTTAAATCATTGTGCTCTTAGAGGCAGTAACTGAAAGTCTTTTTCACCAGGAAGTTGGATTTTCCCAGATAACAACAAAGAAGTAATTTCCTTTTAGGAGATCACATGGCTACAAGTGCCAGATTGGAGAAGTGGCTTGTAGGCTCTCCCTGGGAGGCCTCCTCTCACCTTCCCGGCTCTGCAACATAGATCATCTCACAGCAATGCCACCACCCACATGTGTGCCTGCCTGCGTGTGTGTGCAGGCGTATATGCACACGTGTGTGTGAGTACACATGTGCATGTGTGTGTGCCTGAGCTCAAAAGAGCTAGCTTATGGTCGAGGGTGGGAGAAAAAGTGGGGAGCAAGCAAACTTGATGCTGCTCACTTACTGAATGGACTTCTCAATAGGGGAAGCTTTACTCTTGGGAGGGAGTTATTTACAGAGCTTTGGACAGTTGGCCTTACTTTAGAAGATATTTGTGAGGAGAGAGAATATTGGCATCTTGAGTGTTGTTACAGAGTACATTTCTCTGGTTCAGGGATTGTATTTTTATCTAATTCAGTATCTAGTAGTATGAGTTTAAGTTGGGTGTAAAGCTGAGAAAAAGTAGGTTTATTTAAAAATCTCCCTCTTGTAGAAGATTAGGAAGTTCTTTTCTTAAATTCTTTAGCAGGATATCTAGTGAATTGTAGTTAGAATGCCTTAAATTCTGATGTTTAGGATGTGTATATATGCTTAGTTTTTCATAGCTAAATGCCTCTTTTTATCAATGAAGAATTTTTACTTTAACTTTGAACTCTTTATGAACCAAATGCTAGTTCCATTGAGTGATTTCACAAAATTTTGGTCATGATTTCAGAAGCATTGGATATTGGAAATGAGCTGAATTAGAAAGTCAAGAAATCTGGGTTCTAGTTCCATTTCTGTCTCTCATCAGATTTACAAATTTCTAGTAATTAATTTTTCGTCCCTAGATCTTCATTTCCTCATCTGTAAAGGGTTTTGAAATAGATGAGTGCCAGATTGTTATCTATTATTCAGTAAAATCCTGGGAAAATTTTTTTGAGAAAATAAAGGATCCAGTTCAGAGTGAACTTAGACACTCAAAGCTCAGTATAATGTGGTGGACAGCACCCCCAAAAATGTATATCCTACTCTAATTTCTCTCCCTTTTGGGAAGGCTAGCATTTTCTGTTTCTAAACTGTTTTTGCTGGAGATGGTTAAATTTTCTCTGTAGTGATAAGGATTTGAGGAATTCTGACTTCTAAAAATTTCAGTCCCTTTTATATTATTAGGTAATTCAGATTTCATTCTTTTTATGTTAGAATAACTTCAAATTCAAATGACTGCCTAGAAGAAGGAGAAAATAAATGCACACTCTCCTCTTTAGGCCTGCTCAGGCTGCCTTGCCTCATGTGAACAAATGTGACAGGAGAACAGCCTTGTGGTTTCTCAGCTTGGGCTGGTGCTCCATGTTTGCAGCAGTTTTGGCCATGCTCTGCAAGTTGAAGCTAACTCAGACCCTTCTTGAGGTCTGCTTCCAAACCCCATTCATTCACTGAGTGTTCTCAGAGCCTGACTTTCAACCTGATGGAATTGCCTGGCAGTCCTAGAAGGATGTTGTATCTGGAACCTACAGTTTAACATGCTGGCTTTGGTGCCTCTGGTAGGTTTTCACTCTTCAGTGTGGGGCAGTAAATGGTTTTACTTTCTGTTCTCTTTGGTCTCTGCTCTACTGTGCACTGTTCCTTTCTCTTTTCTTCTGTTTTTCTGTTGTGGTCTCCATTCGTGTCTCTTCTCTCCCTCCCAACTAGGGAGGGGTATGTGTCATGTTCCTAGTAACTACTGCATGCTTTTATGTTTATTAAACCCACTCAATATATGTAAGGTGGGTTCCCGTAGGGTCCTCAGTGTGTTACTGGCTTACTGATCTATTAAACATCTGGTGTCTGCTTAGTGGTAAACTATGTATTTGACCTCAGCATTTGTGAGTTTTTTTTAAAAAAAAATCTATGAACACTTCTTCCCATACCTGGTTCTCACTTTCATCCATGTTTTCCTACCAAAAATTGTAGCTTAGCAGCTAGATAAAGGAAGTGTACAGCAATAACCACATGGCCAAGCAATGTGAGTGGAATTTCTCTTCTGACTTTGACTCTTGAAACCATCCATTCCACTGTATAGATGGGTCTTTGCTCTAGGACTCCTGGCCTAACTGCTTCACTATTAGTATCTGTTCTGAGTGTCTTTTTTATTTTGTTTTTTGCTAGGCAGTCATCTATGCATCCTACAGATACCTCTTTGTGGCCTTTGGGAACTGGTGACCAGGAGCATATCCAAGTAAAACAAAGAATGACAAGAGAAGGGAACATTTTTGGCACCCTGATGAAGCTTGCATAGGTTCTACACTTGACAAAGGGCTTCCATTCCATGAATGGTCTTCCCAACATGCATATTGTTCTTTCCTGCTGAGTCCTTTCTGTTTTGCCATGATGTGTTTTTTTCAGGTGGGAAGGTCTACCAAGAAGCCACAGTGTAGTTATCCCATTCCCTGATTATACTTTCCTTTGCTATGCATTATGCCCGAGAGAAAAAGGTCATACCTAGGCCCAGAATAGGTCCTCATCTCTGTGTTCAGCAAGAATTTCTTAAATGCCTGCTATGTCCCAAGCTCAGCGCGTGGTGAGGAATAGAAAGACCAAAAGGTGAACGAAACAACATTCTCACGCAGAATATAAAACACATTCACTTAATGGGGGTGAACAGGTAGCATGTGACCCTTGAATTTAGCATTGAAGTGAATTTGGCATTTCAGGAAGTAGAGGTGAGAGAAAGAGGGCAGTAGAAGGGTCGCCTGCTCAAAGACTGAAATTGAAGAAACAGAACACCACAGCTAGGTTTGCTGGAACTTAGAGTTGTGAAAGGGGGTGTTGCATGGATTTAACTAGCAAAGAGTGGCTAGAACCAGGTTGGAAAGGTGTTTAAATGCCCAGCAGTTTATATTTTATTCTACAGGTCTAGCAAGTCTCCCAGCCATCCTGCATCTCTACCACATCCTCCAGAGCTGCCAGTGTTTGTGCTTCAGTGCACATGTGAGGAAGTCACTCCCCTACTTCATAACCTTCAGTGGTTTCCTTGTTGCCTCTAGCATCAAGTATGAATCTTTCTATGGGGTAGCCTTCCACACTCCAGCTTAAACCTTAGGGTTAGTGTAGGGAGGTCTCCATCACCCTCACACGCACTTTTGTATCCAGCTCAGCTGGCCACCTTGCTGATTTCTTACTCATGAGATTCAGCCCTCAGTCTGTTGCTTTGTTTAGGCCACTCCACCTCCTCCTCAAATCTCCCATTTGCTTCAATGCTCAGCTGCTTTCTCATCTTTACTAATTCCACTCATGCTGCCTCCTTAATTTACCATATATATTGATTTTGTCTGACAATGTGTGTGTCTTTTTTTTCCTCCCCTGATAAGAGTGTAAACTCCTTGAAGATAGATATCTGCTGCTTTATCTCTCTTTGTATCTCCAGTACCTATGATAGTTCCTGGCACATAGTAGATGCTTAATAAATTCTAGTTGATTATTTCAGTAATATGTGGATAGGAACAGGATTGTAGGGCAGTAGAGGGTTGAAATTTTGCTAGGTGCAAGTAGAGATGGGAGAAGAGAGAAAGGAATTTTAGAGTGATGGACAATCTATACAGAAATGGAGAGCTCTTTTTCGTTTTTCAAAAACTGAAAACTAAGGGAATCTTCTATTGGTGAATGACTAAACAAACTGGTATATGAATATAATGGAATATTTTTGTGTTGTAAGAAAGGATGAAATCAACAATTTCAGAAGAAACTGACCTTTCTGAATTGTTACATAGTGAAGAAAACAGCTAAAATGACAGTTTCTACAATCGTATGTTCGCCCTTTGTTTTCAAAGCAGACCATGACATCAGAGCAGTAATGACATGACTTGCACTTGTCTTTGTTTTGAGTGAGGGAGGGCTGTGCAGGTCACCAGCCTTACTTCTCCTTCAGAGCCATCTGAATCCAGTGACCAGATATTCATCAGGATGACAGGAGATGGCCCAGGATGTAGTAGGAGACCTTGGCCATTTTAGGGAATGTCTTCATGTACTTGCTTGGGGGAGGTAAGGCCCGTTCAGTGGATAGGCCTCTTTAAGAAGTGGTCAGGGAATGGCTCTTTTAATGAGTGAAAGAAAAAAAAATAATTAAATCAAACTGGGAGGGAAACAGAAAGTTACTATTGATAATCATTCTAAACCAGCCATTAAGTGGAGCTTGGACAGGGACCTATTGTTGTCAAACCTATGGGGTTCAGAGTGCACTGGGTTTAAGGTTTTTGGAATGACAAGGAAGGATTCATAGCATTATAGGGAAGTAAACTGTGAACGACGTTATACCATGAGTCCAAAGGAATAAAGGTGAAACATGATACTGACTTCTGATGGTGAGGTAATGAACTTAAAACACACACATTTATTTTCATATATGGCTAAAGAGGGCATCTGTTTTGTTGAGCTTTTTCACATTTGTCCTTTGTTTTTGAAGAAAACCATGCCACCAGAGAAATGATGACATGACATGCACTTGACTTTGTTCTGAGTGAGGGAGGACTGTGCAAAGTCACCAGTCTCACTTCTCCTCAGGAGCCATCTGAATCCATCTGAATTGCTTTGTAGCCGTATACAGTATACATATACCTACATACATAAATCTTGAAAAAGATATAGCTCCCTCTCCCTCATAGAAGTACATTTAGTGAAGACAGATTACTTAAAATATTTGCTGTTTGAAAAATGGTTTTAAAAATAAAAAAAAGGTGACAGGCCCTTATGAAATTGAACAGGTTAGCTGGCTTCCTAGGATCCATGTTACTTAAGATGTGGTTGACCTGTTAAGATAGAAGACTCAGGGTAGGACATTGTGCTGTGCTCTTTGGCACCAGGAGCAATGGAGAGAAGTTACATAAAGGATACTTTGAATCAGGAATCCTTAGCAAAATGAGTTGACTCAAATGGAAAGACTGGATTCGATATCCCCCTCATTGGAGGGCTTCCAAACAGAGTCTGGTGAACACTTTAGTGTTGCAGTGGAATTTGCAGTGATGTCTGCGGTGATCATAAATCCATCCAGTCTGAGTCTGAAAAGTTATGACTGTGGGGATCTTTCACTTAGTTGTTCTATGAGTTTGTGAGAAATAATATAGTATGACATTTATTGAGCAACAGTTTTCTAATTTTATTTACTTGGAGTACCCTAGTATTCGTTCATTATTAGTGAATTCAGTGTTCTAGCTTAACAAATATTCCAAATAACTGAGGTTTACCCTTTAAGCATCAAAGCTATTTATTTTAATAATGTAAATCTGTATGCTGCAGAAACAATTTTTTAAACTTCTCCAATATAGAAGCCAAAGTATTATTTTTTTTAAATGGCTACATACAGAGGCCCCTACACACATATACTATTGGTTGAAAATGTTTAAAATGTCCAGTTACATGTGTAATACTCGCTCAGCTTTGGAAACTGAAGAAGAGCATTGCTTTCCCATGTAACACCTTCCCCGACTTCAGATAAAGCCCTGGGTTGGAAGCATACCAGAATAGGTTGTCACAGTGCCTTACTTGGCCCTAGGTCCCAGGATTGGGGGGAGGGGTGCGGGCTACAAACCCTTTGAGCCAGTCTGGCATTTTACCAACAAGTTCTAGAAATTGCCTTTGAAACCCATCTTTAGTTGACTGTTACTGTCTGTATCATTTTGCCTGGTCTTTAGGTTGCCCTGCTTTCCAAACAGTCATGCCAGACTTTTTTTTAACCATAACCCTTTTTAATGGGAGCTGGAAAAATGTTCTCCTATTGGAAGTACAATAAAAAAACTCCAGCAGCCAGCCTGGTAAATCTGGTCCCTCTCTCAGGAAACTGCTCATGACTTTTGCAGGGGAGAGCTGCCTTCTTGTCTGTTACATACTCTAGAGCATACTCACTTTGTGGTGATGGGTTAATCTCTGTTTTAATCACGTTAGAATATAGAGTAGCTAGCCATACATAGATGGTTTTATCTGAGTTGTCTGTAGGCTACCCTCATTTCAGCTCAGTCACAACCTTCTGTAAGGAGAGCATCCAGATTCTGGGCTGCTGAGGTCTTCTCCTTTAAGATTGCCTCACATGTTCCATTCAGGTATTGTGTAAGCTCCAGTTATATAATGCAGTACAGTTGAGTTTAGTAGATATATAAAACAGTGGTTGTGTTTTTCTTTTGTGCTAATGGATTCTTCCTACTCTCCTATTCTTTGCGTCTTTTGGAAAACATACATTAAAATGCAGTTGCTATAACATGTCAGGGTTTGCCTAGCCTACATCATCCCATTGTGTTTCTGGGTACCCTCATCTACTGCCTACAGCTCCATAAGGATTGTCTTGTCTTTGCCAGGACTACCTCAATATATGGCCTTCCCCTAATACATATCAATACTTCCTTAAATATCTGAACCGCAGAGTTCTTCAACTTAACTTGTTTCCCATGAGCCACTCCTCCAGTCTACCTCTGTGACACAAAGGGATAGGCATCCCTTTGAATTTGCCCTTATCCACAGATATTTAGTATTTTTCATAAATTCTGAACTCCTTTATTTGAGTGTAATATGTCATCATTCTCCCTTTTCCCTCTGCTCTGAAATTCCAGACTCTGGTCTTCACTTTCACTGTGACGTCTCAGTTCTCTTCTCAGGCTTTGCATTGACTCCATTCTCCTCCCCTCCCCATCTTGACTTCTTCGTGAACCAGTTCTGCGTTGTCCTTGTCTCTCCAGTCCCTTAACTCTTTATCCAGTTGTTTGCGCCTGTAGAAGATTTTGCCCTGCCGAGTCCCTGCCTTGAATTTTTATTCTCATCCTCATCTTAACTCCTATCCATATGCTACTGAGTAAAGCTCGAGCCCCACACAACTGTACTGATCAAGTTTAATATAAGTTTATGTTACATAATCTGAACTGGTCCCTCACTGTATCAGGGTAGTCCTACACCTCCATTATGGATTTGCTCTCTAACTGTGGCAGCTTTTCCAAGCCTCCTCTTCCCTCCTCAACCCTCCTAGAGCTCCCTCTCCTCCTACCCTTTCACCTGAGAATCTTTCCTCATAGTTCAGTGAAAAAATGGAAGCTTCACCTAGTTCACCTGTTTGCATGACTCGGTAGGTAGAATGCTGGTTCTAGACTGAGGAAGAGCTGAGCAAGTCACTTATCCTCTGCCTCAGTTTCCTTATCTGGTGACTATGGTGATAACAGTGGAGTTGTAAGGATCAAATGAGATGATATTTGTCAGGTGTTTGGCATGGTGCCTGGCACATAGTAGGCAGGTAATACTTGCTCCCTTCCCTCGTAGAGTGTCCCTTTCTTTCTCGTGCCACATCACTCACATGCTTTCTGCCATTAGCTCATCCTGTTTTTTTTAAAATTTTTTTTAATGTTCTACAATCACTTCCTTAAAATTAAGATTTTATCCCCCCCACACCTTTCCCCCACTACCCCCCTCCCTCCCCATGACAGCATACAATTCTGTATAGGTTCTACATATACTTTGCTATTGAGCACATTTTCACTATAGTTCATCCTGTTTTACAGGGAAAGATGACCGTTCTTGGCAGGGCAAACTCTGGTACCATTCCATCCCACATTCTCCAGCAGCTTGTTTTCTCTTAACTGGCTGCTTTCCTGCACGGCTTGTAAACATGCCCTGGTCATCTGCATCCTGAAAAAACACTCAGTTGATCCATCTTTGCCCATTAGCTTTCATCCCTGGTCACTCTTCCCTTTGTGGCTAAATTTCATAAGACTATCTACAACGGGTACTTTTATTTCCTTTCTTACCTCTCTTCTTATCTGCAGTCCGACTTCTGACTTCATCATCTTACTGAAATAATCTCTTAATTGCCTAATGACCTTCTTTTCTGTCCTCATTTCTAACCTCTCTGAAGCTTTGGACACTTCTGTTCACCCTCTTCTCATTTATATAAGTCTTCTAAGTTTTTGTAACACTGCTGTCCTGGTTCTGCTCTTTGCAGAGCTGGATCTTCATACAGGCCATGACCATAACCTATAGGGTCTCCCAAGACCCTCCTGTGTTCTCGTCTCCCACAATACCATTTTACTTAGTGATCCCCTTGCTGAAACAGTTTTGAGTTCTCATGTTTGTGCAGATGTCTCTCAAATCTTCCTACAGCTCAGGTCTGACCATGTCTCTCCACCTTTACCCCCAACTCAATAAAAACTTCAGGATCAGAACAAAGTTCTTCTTGGCATTCAGAACCTTTTAGAACCTGTCATTCGTTTTGCCAATCTTCTTAACTGCTGCCTTGCCCCAGGGGGCACTGACGTCCTCACTATTCCTTAAAACAGGCTACTCCAGCTCCTGACTCTTGAGGGTTTTCATTCCATGTCTGCAGAGTTTCCCTCCTCATCTCTTCCTGTCACCATTTACTTGATGGCATGGTCTTCTTTGGCAACGAAGGATGAACACAACACAATCTTTTCTGTATTTTGTTGTTTGTGCGTTGTGTCTGCACTTAAGACTGTGAGCTCCTGTGAGCAGGGACTCCTTCTTGTATCCTTAGCTTTTAGCCCAATACCTGGTAGAAAAAGGACATAGGAAATGCTCATTTTCAGCAGTCAGAAGCAGCCCAAGGTAACATCTAGCTCTTGAAGCCAAAGTGTAGTAGTTCTGTTGTAGTAGGAATTTTGAAGCTTAGTAATTACTTAGAAGTATTTTCTTTCTGCATGACTTTTAGTATTGTCTTGTTAGATGTGTTCATTTTTTTCCCTCATAGATGCTAAAAACCTACTGTTAGTTTAGGATTAAATCTTTTCAAATAGCACGTAACCAGCACAGGAGACTTTTCTTTCTTGAATGCATCCCCACCATGTTAAACAAAAATTGAAGAAATTTAACCAGGATAAAAGAAAAAAATATTAGTCTGTACATGAGCTGCAGTTGTTGTGTGATTAAGTGGGTGGTTATGCCAGTCTGCCCGCCATATGTTTAGATATTACAAGAGCCACTGATGCCAAAAATGTACATTCTTTTGCCCTTATTTATTTAAATGCTTCTTAAGTTGTAAGGATTCCCATGTTTACCCACTTGTATGCATGAATATGTGCATAAGTATCTTGTTAAAATAACCATATATAAATCTTTACCCATTTTCCTGGTCTGCTCAATGAATGATTCACCAGCTTGTTCCACATGTGTTAAAAAAGTATAATGGTATCTGATTTCCATGGTACATGGACCTGGTTCATAGCTTCAAATTTTATTGATCTTATTCTAAACTTTTTCTTACAGTCATTGGCAATAATTTAGACTCATATTTAAAATAGGTGGATCCAAGTTAGTGTTAAGATTTTTAAAAATAGCAAAATACTTATGATATTTTGATGATAATATTTTTGTATGAATTTGCATGTTCTTTCTAGAAAATAATTTTTATACAATAATCATTTTTAGGAAATGACCTTCCTATCTAGAAACGTAGAATGTTTTAAGTTTTTGTTTTTCATGTTTTACATAGACAACAAAACTAGATCAGTTTTTATGAATTCGTCATGTATTATATGTAGAGGTGAAAAAAATATTATGAGATTGTCTGGTTGAATAGTTCCCAACTTAATTTGTCTGCAAAATATTTTGATGCTTGAAAGACATTTATGGAACCCGTGAATTCTGGGATTCCAGGAATTCTGGAAATATGGTACACTCCTGGAACGAAATTGGAATCAAGGATATTTTGAAGTAGAGTAAAAAACAGTTCTTTTTTTTCTACTTAAATAACAGTGAGAAATGCTACAAGGTGATGCATTAGGTAGAATGCAGGTCCTGAGGTCCAAGCACAGGGCTCGGAGGCAGAGAAACCTGATTTCAAATTTGACCTCAGACACTGGCTACCTATATGACCCTGGGCAAGGCATTTAACTTCTTTGCCTTGGTTCACTCGAGAAGAAAATGGCAAACCACTCCAATATTTTTGCCAAGCAAACCCCAAATGGGGTCATGAAGAATCAGAAATGACTGAACATGATCTAGTTTAATCCCTAGTATACTGAGGTCTAGAGAAGTGTTAACAAGGTCTTAGAGTTGGCTGCCCTGGGAGATTAGAGCTCTGGTGTCTTAATTCCTTTTCTGCCTATATTGGCTCTGACTGCCTTTCTAGATCTTTGTTAATATTCGGGAGGAATGTATCATTAATATAAATAATTAGTTTGATGAGTTAAAGTGATTGTATTTTATTAAAAACATAACCATATGTACTAAAGTACTTTTTTTACTTCTTGAAATAAGAGAATTTTTACTCTGCCTAAATGAATTTAGGTATGAAAATACTCGTTGTGAAGTACTTTAGGTAGTATTTTACTATTAGTTTCTTTATATTCCCTTTTATTTATACTTAAAACATGTTCCTTTTTTCTCCCTCCACATCCCTCCATTCAGATATCAGGATTATGTATAAGCATAGGCTTAGGGCACAGTATAGGTCTCTCCTACCACATACAAGAATATCTTAGAACATTTGACAGGAAGAAGGAAAGAAGTGATATATCAGAATAGCATGAGTTAAAAACAAACTATTAGTCCTTTATTGAATTCTTCCCTTGGGTGACCTCAGTACCTGAGAGGATCCAACAAATAGGGAGGCAAAACTAAACCAATTAATTCTTCAAGCCGGTATGTTACACATTTTGGTTCCTGTGTGTTGGGGGAGGCAAAGACAAAAATGAAAGCCACTGTTCTAAAAGAGGTCTCATTCTCTTGGGGTTGGGTGGGTGTGAAACTATGTTGAACAGATAGGTGAAGTATAATTTGAGAAGGAGTTCAGGAAAGGCTTCTTATAGAAGCTTACTCTTGATCTTATCATGAAAGGAAAAGCTACATAATCCATTGTGAAAGTGAAGAAGTAGAGGGTTTAATTCAAAGATGCAGAAGAGCCTGTGCAAAGACTCATGGAAGGGACATGGCAAGCTGCTGAGGTAAAAGCCCTACTCCCAGTATACCAGTTTAGCTGAAATATAGACTATGTAAAGGGAGTAATAACATAAAATTAACCTGGAAATAAAGGTTAAGTTGGAAGCAAACTTAGAAGGCCATCGAATTTCAGATAGAGGAGTTTGTGTTTTTACCTAGAGTTATTTGGAAGTTAGGGAACATTCTTGAGCAGAGTAGCAGCATGGTCAGACCTACCTGTTACTGTTTTAATAACAATATTTTGGCCAAAAGATAGGAGAGAAAGAAATTGGTTGGTTAGTTGTCCTTCGTTCTTGAGGAGGACCAAAATTACATCACTATGGTGAAGTCAAGTTTCAGTGTGTCTGACTGTGACTGATCAGACCAATCCAAGCTCGGGATGCTCTACCACAGGCCGGCATAAATAGTCTGTGTGAACATTTGGGATGGATTCTCTAAATTTGCCCATCGTTTGTTTTCTTTGAGCTGTTTCAATTCTACTTTGCTCATAGAGCACAGCACCTTCTCAGAAGTGGGCATGCCATGCTGAGCGGTCCTGTGCCAGTGTCTCCCATGTCACACAGTCATTTCCAAAATTCTTGAGAGAGACCTTGAGAGAAGAGAGTAATGGAAATAGGTAGTCTTAATTAGGAGGCTGTAGTTCAGATAAAGTGATGAGGATCCGAACTAGATTAGGAGCTGTGTGAGTTAGAGAAAAGTTAGATATTAAAGAGGCTATAACGGTGGAATCATCGAGACCAGGCAACTAATTAAATACAGTAGGTGAGGGGAAAATGGAGGTTTGTGAGGCAGGTTTAGTCTGTGTTGGACATGTTGGGTTGGAGATACCCAAGGGCCATGCCAGTGGAGATGCCCATCAGACAATTCTTGGTGAAGGACTAGAGCTTGGGAGAGAGATTAGGACTGTGTAAATTTCATGGAGTCTTTTACTCAGAGGTGGTAATTGAGCCATCAATTAGGAATTGATGAAATTAGTAAGAGAAGAGAACAGAGGGACCCAGAACAGTTTTGGGGAGTTAGTTGTGGTTGTGAAGTGGTACTCAGTTGATTATCCAGTAGAACTGGTCACACAGCTCTCTCTTCCATGTTGTCACAGTGAAACTGGAGGCTTTCTTTGAAGTCTTTTAATTGTTTTCATTTTAAATTATTCATGCATATTCAAGTTCTGTGCAGCTCTGTTATCCCATACTCTTCCCTAAAACTAGTCAGTCCACTACCTTTTCTGATTATATGTTCTTTGAGTCATATCTTTTACAAAATTTGTGCACATGTAAACCACAAGGAGTAGAATCTGGGCCCACTAATACATCCAGTCCATCATAGATCCTTCTTGTGGGTACTTCTATCTTCCCATTTCTGAATGGAGTGAAGGAAAACGTGTTAATGAGCAGTGAGGTGGTATTGGAGTGCCTTGCCTTACAATAAACACCTCAACAAAGGACAGGTAACCTAAATTAGTTTTTCTGTTTCTCTTTATTAGTTTTATTTTTTCTCATGTGTTAGTAAGCATTCATTATGTACGTGCTATATGCCAGACATACTAAGCATTGAGGATACAAAGAAAGGCAAATGACAGGTTCTGTTCTTAAGGAGCTCACAGACTAATATCAATATCTTTCCAGATTTTCCAGTGGGCCTCTGATTTGGGGTGTGTGTGTGTGTGTTTGTGTGTGTGTATTCCCTTTAGGGATGAAAATCAGAACGTATTTTTGGCCTTTCCATCTTGTATAACTATTTAGCTTTGTCCATTATTCAGGTGTTCAGGCGCATCCACTCAAGTTGTTTGGGGTGGGCCTTCTCATATTCTGATGCACCATGAGGAGACTGTTGGGGCACATAGGTTATCTCTTGCTTATTTCTTACTCTTGCCATATCACCAGAATAATCTTAGCCTTCTTTGATGACCTTATATCGTCATAATTTTGGTCTTTGAAATGTTCTGTAGCTTATTTATTTTCATCATGTGCTTCTACATTGCCCTTTGGGTGATCCTTAACTTCAGTCTTTCGGAGACAATTGTGTTCTATTATTTTGAGCTATATAACATCATTACTTTTTTAAAAAAAAAGATGGACGTTTGTTTAAGGGAAACTCTTAAAGACCCTCTCATGGACTTTGCCAAAATTCATCTACTCTGTTGATTTCTTTTCAGTCTCTTGTTCACAGTAAATAAACAGGTCCCACTGTTTCCCTTCTTGTTCTCCATTTTGTTTTATTCAGTGCCATTTCTGCTTATTCTGTAAGTATATCCAGGAAACGCTGTTGTCTAACGACTCCAAATGGGATTCTTCTGTCTTTGGTGGTTAAGAGTTTAGAGTGAAAATCTTTGCAGATCTTTGCCCTTGTATGTGTTAACCTTTCTTCCAGTTTCATCTTTAAATTTCCCCTGAATAGTTTTGCTTAGTTGGGTCTCTCATTCAGCTTTCCTCTCTTTCTATCACTTTTCACTGTTTTATATGAGGCAGTTAAAACTTTCTGCCATCCTTCTTAGGAAGATTGTATTCTAAACCAGTGTTGCCATTTGCTGCCACCATATCTCCATTGGCTATTGTGTTAAGAGTTTATTGATTTAGATGACTTGAAGGTTTTTGTTTTGTTTTGTTTTTTTGTTTTGTCTGTTATGGAATTTTATTTATATATTATATATGAAACTTTTATAATACTCCCTTGGCCTTTCCTCTGCCCATTTCATATTTGTGTGTGTGTATGTGTATAAATAACAGGTTATTTTGCTTTCCATCTTTTTTCCATTCCCCTCCATCTTTATCATTTTTTATCTTTGTTTTAAGTAGCCCATCATAGTATTATAATACTGCTAATTTAAGAAACTCACATTTTTGTTTGTTAAAATGTAATGTTTTTCACTTTTCTTGATATTATTCAGTTTCTCATATGTTCTATGATTTTCTGATTTTTTTTCTTATTCATGGTGTGTAGTCGCAAGGATTCTAAGTTGCGTTCAAGCCTTTACCCTTTTTCTTTACCCTTGAATAAGTTTTCCAACATTTATTGTACTGGTCCTTACTTGTATTTAATTACCATTATCTTAAAGTTACAGAATATGTTGATTTAACTTGGAAAATCTTGTGAAGTTACTAATGAAAATTTTCTACCTTTTCATCCTCTGCAGCAAAATAGATGTTGACACAGGAGTGGAAATTGTTTTTTCAACTGCTTAAAAGCACAAGCACCTCAACCTGAAATGACCAAATGTTCCCTG
This sequence comes from Bettongia penicillata ogilbyi, assembly GCA_023548195.1. NCBI lineage: Eukaryota > Metazoa > Chordata > Mammalia > Diprotodontia > Potoroidae > Bettongia > Bettongia penicillata. Next base: position 5,141,601 of record JAJHZJ010000391.1, on the reverse strand, counting down.
AAATGATGTTTCTTGGTTGCCTTGGACTGATGCTAAAACCAAGAGGCTCTCTTTCCATTTATCTGTGACATGTTTTTTTCCCCTTGTTTTGTATGTAGTGATCATGGCAAGTGTTAACATTCAGTTCTTGTAGTAGTGTATATGTTATTAGCTAAGGCTCTAATGTTTAGTATAAGCAATTGGTATAATATTTTGAGAGAGCCAATAAATCTATAATTCTTAGCATCCTTCCTCTTTTTTGGAGGGAAGGGGTGTTCTGTAATAGTTACCACAGAATTTAAACAAAGATGAGGAGTGTCACAAAGGAGTCAGTTGTATGTTGTTTAATATGCTCTTATTGCAAAAGAAGTCATCACCAAATGAACAGTCTATAAAGATAAATTTCTCCATAGTTTGGTGATTCTTCAGAAAATAACTACTATTGAACTGAAGCCTTTCTAGCAAGATAGAAACTATTGAAGTTTGTGTTTTACTTTTGTCATGGTTTTCAACGACCCAGGGTATCTTCACATAGCTGTGTGACATCAGAGTAGATCTTTGTCAAAGTGTGCCCATAAGTAAAAGGAAAACTCCCCCAGCCTTGGGCAGGAGTAAACTTGGTGGAACCTCACAGTAAAGGCTCTCATGTTGCTCTTTCAGGATCTGTAGAGTGCTTATTTTTAAGGATTATAAATTTTGTACTTGAGCTAGGTCTTATCTCTATGAAAACAGCCTTGAAAACAAGGAACAGATATCTAAATGGCAGGAGTTACTCCCTTTTGTCTGTTGAGGCAAGGAATACAAATGAGCTAAAAAACATACTGCATTAAAGGAGCAGCGCAGGGTGGTTTCCTCAGTTATGGCATGTATCACTGAGCATTGCAGGCATGGAAAACAAAGCTTTAGTTATATAATTTTATAACTCTTATTATGATGCTTATGATAAGAAATTCACTGAAAGTCTGCAGTTTTATGTATAGCATCTGCTACATTTTTGGCAGGAGCCGAATCAGCTAATTCAGCTACTATAAAATGGCTCCATGCCATGTATTTTTTTTTTTTTTTTTTTGTATTTTGTAGGAGTCAAATGAAAGGCAACATGGAAAGTGCATAGCAGGTTGATCTTGAAATGAACAAGAACCAGGTTCAATTTGGGACTACAGTTTGGGTTTGACTTTATTGCCTTAGGTGGGAAGTATTAATAGAAGGTGACCATTGCTGACATTCAGGTGATGGAGGATGAAGGCATGTACCTTTTTGGTGGTGTTAAGTCTGGAAAGGGAGGAAGAAGTATGAGATATATGTATTACATGGAGGTATTGTCTTGATATAATAGCTGATATTTTTAAATAAGGTTATTATCCACTATCCTTATGCCTTTAATTTTCTGTCTCATTTCCTACTTGTATTTTCTTCCTCCTTGCAGAAATTCACACTCTGGAATCATTTTAACTAGATGGAACTACAAGTAGGGAAGCTTAGAAGAGATATTTGGTTGCTGTTCCAGTCTATAACCTGTTAAAACAGGAATTAGCAAAGGAAAGACCTGTAGAAAAATTGAAAAGAGAAAGTAGTTGAGCTTCTTTCTGCCCCTTCTATATCTCTAAAAGAACGAATTTTGTATAAATTAATGGAATAAACAGTTACAGTCTGTTCTGCTGCTTCTGCAAATCATGTAGTTATGAAGAGTATGCTTGCTTGGTTCTATTGCTCTCAAAGTAGTCGTTTGAGCTTCTGTCAGAGCGTTGCCAAAGAGCTTGGTTAAGTAGTTGGTGAGAATTGAACAACATTTTGAATCCACAGAGTTAAGGGATCCCATGACAATAAAGCCTCATATGAGGTTAGAATTTGTCATATGCCACTTATTTCATCTGTTGAGTTTCTGATATTTGTTTCTAAAATCCAGTTGTGATTGGGATTTATTCTGACATCCTTAAGTGCGAAGCAGATCAGTGAGTTACAATGGCTTTTGGGAATGGTATACCTTGTGGTTGGTTATATATTTATCTTCATGACTTTATTTGCAAGCAAATCTTTTGATTTACAAAAAATCTTTTGCTGTGCTATGAAGCTGATATCTTTGTCTTTCTGAGTGTTTAAAGTATATCATTGATGCTTACCTTCATCTCTCCTGGGACAACATACTGCTTTGACCTCAGTGAAAGACATCATCTCATTTTGCATTGACTGAGAGTGTGAATGTTCATTTGCAGAGAGTACATGCTGATGGAATATGGTGCTGAATATGTTTTATGGAGTCTAAAAATCAAGGCTGAGCTAGTGAGAGGGCCTGGCATTGGTGACTGAGGCAGAGAAACACTGATGGTGGCCTGTGATTTCTAGGCATACTGCCACAGACAGTATTGTTACATAAGGCATCATATGGAAATCACCTTCTGTCATAGATTCTTCTCTATACAGTGAGTGACACTATGAAAGAATTATGTTGTCCAGCCGCACCTCTCTATACCAGGTCATGCCTGCTCATCGTGATTTTGTTCTTAGGTACACTGTACAAGCTGTGGGCTCTGCATATTTCCTGCTAGATTTGTCTGACTGGTATGATTTTGGTCAAACTTATTTAGCCTCTCCTAATCTCAATTTCCTCATTTGTAAACGAGTGTCACAGTTTCAAGGTCTAAATCCCTACTTGCAAGGAGTGTACATTCTAATGGGGAAGATTTTATATGTACATAGCATACATAGTGTAATTGTGAAATGTGTCTGTGCGCTCATGCACGCAAGCCTGTGTGTCTGTATCTGTCTAGGTGTACATATCTACCTGCCTATCTATCAATGAAGTATAGGAGGGAGGGTACTAAGATTTGGGTCTGTTAGGAAATATTTTCTCTAGGAAGATAGTGTTTGAGCTGGTAAGGAGGAAGGAGTGTATATTAGAGGCAGGGCTGGCCAGCATGTTCAGATACATGAAGACCAAAAATTGGAGTGTAGAAGAACAGGTAGAAAGCCTTTTTGGCCTCAGACTGTGGGGAAAGAGGGGAAAGAATGTGAATTTCTTAGGTGCCTGTTCTTTGCCAGGCTCTGTACTTGGCAGTTTACAATTATTTCATTTGATCCTCACAGCAGCAATCAAGTGAGGTAGATGCTGCTCATGTTGCAGATGAGGTAATTGAGGCTGAGGTAGTTTAGGTGACTTGCCCAGGGTCATACAGCTAGTAAGTATCTGAGGCTAGATTTGAACTTGGATCTTTCTGGACTCCCCCTCCCCCCACCTCTCTCCTCTCTGTCCAGTACCTAAGGAGCGGGAATAATGGGTTGGGGGCTACATCATGTAGGGCTTTAGAAGCTGAAACAGCGGAATTTGTATTTTATGTTAGAAACAGTAGATAGCTCCTGGAATTGGATGAGTAGGAGAGTCCTAGTGAGATGGGGACTGCAAGAAAATGACTTTGGTTGTTGTGGGTAGGGTTGAAATGGAACAGGGAGATCCAACTAGAAGACAGTAATCCAAGCAAGAGGTGATGGGGATCTATACCAAGGTGGTGCTGTTTGAGCGAAGGGGTCACATGTGAGAGATGTGTGACAGTCAGTGATTGACTCTGTGGAATGAGAAATCATAACCTAGTAAATGGAAAGAGTAGTGCCTTTTTCAGAGATAGGACATTTTGAAGGAATTGAGAAAGATGTTTGTTTTGGGGTGTGTTATATTTGAGATGTGTGTGAAACATGCAATTTCAGATGTGTTAGTGAGGAAGATTGGAAACTCAGGGAGAGACTTGAGGGTGGAAATAAAAGATGACTACTCTGTAAGTCATGTCATAGAGATGATTGTTAAAACCTTTGAGATCCGATGAGGTTACCACGAGAGAGAGGGCAGAGAGAGGAGAAAAAGGTTGTAGGTCGTAACTTTGTAGAACTCCCACAGTTAGGGGACATGATATGAATGATGAACAGAGAGACTGAGGAGGAACACTCAGTGGCAAGAGGTAACTTGAAAACTTGCTGAGTCTTAGGGAGCACCATCTTAGAATTTAATAATTTACAGATAATTCATGAGACTATAGATAAATGAGGTCTAATTATCTAGGATTGACAGTATCATTTTAGCAATTTGCTCCTTATATGTCATTTAGAGGAGATGTACCTACCAAGTGGTTTTTAATCTGTATGTGTATGATCTGTCTATCTCTAGAAAGCACATTGAAAAATCAGGAAGCTCAAGAAAATTCTAGTGTTAAAAGGAATTTATAACAGATTTTTAAAGTATATTTCCTAAAAATAAAAATAATACTAGGAGATGACATAGAATTAGGAATAGAGTAGACTTCCAGCATGGTTCTTTAGCTCTTGTGTATGTGGGTGCATGCGTGTGCATGTGCATGTGTGTGTGTGTGTGTGTGTGTGTGTGATTCTTGGGTGAAAAAATGTTGGTTGCATAAAAGGACTGAATGAAGACTTGATTAAATAGGACTGAATATTCTGCTACTCTTTTGCAACTTTATAAATGTAGTCATTTTTTTGAAGATTTAGATTTTAAATGTATCTGACTCTCTTCCTGATATTGTTTTGTTAGGCTGCGGTCTTATTTCTGTATTGTACAATGGTATTTTCATATGAACCCTGGATATATAGCAACGTTTTTTTCTGCTAAGCAGAAGAAAAGGTTTGTGTGTTTTCTTTAAAGGAATTAGAACAAGGTCCATTGTATTTCTTTCTGTCTCTGTAGTCTTTAGTCTCATCATCTAGTATGGTTTGTGAGAAAAGCCCAGCATTTCCTAAACCTCTCTCATAGTCTACTCTCTCTTCTTCAGACCTCAATTTTTTAAAAAAGAGAGAGAGAAATCATGAGAAAAACAAAACATAACAGGAAAAAATAGTCACTTCATTCTGCGTTCCAGCTCCATAGTTCTTTCTCTGAATGTGGATGGCATTTTGTATCATGAGTCCTTTGGAAATGTTTTAGATCCTTACGTTGCTATGAAGGGCTATTAGAAACTGAAAACCACTGAAAACTGGTAAAGCCATCAGCTATAAACCATAGTTCTTTTACCTTGGGGGTGGGGTGTAGTGGGAGGTGGAAGACATCAGATCCAAAGCATAGTTCTTAAGGAAATGTACATGTCATTCCTGTTTGTAGGAGACTGTTTGGGTTTGGAGTTTTGCTTTAAAAAAATCAAATTATACAGTAGTGCAGGTTTTTAGGAATTTAGATCAGTTGATAAACAAAAGAGTTGGAAACCATCAAATTGATGAATTTGTGAATAAATCACTCTTAAATCCATTACGTACTTATTGTCTTTAAAAGTCTCGAAACAAAATTTAAACATGGAAATCTTGGCTTAATCTGAGCTGCCTTTGCTACATGATGATTTGAACTGTTTTTGCTTTCTAGTTTGAATTAGTGAAAGTATTTAAGTGCTCCATGGGTTGGTGTGTTTTTTTTTTTTTGGGGGGGTCTTCATTTGTGTTATCATTAATTGGTTTTTTTTCCCCTAACCTTTTTGAATATAGTAAGCATTGGCTACACTAAGAATGAGTTTGATTTGCTTTATCTCAACCAGTCCTGTAGGTTGAGGTCCCCTCTGATGTGATGGATTATGATAACAAAGTATATCTGCTAATGTTTTTAGATGCATGTTTTATATATTAATCTGTTAGGTTTTTGGTGTTCTAGCTCTAAGGTAATGGAGGTTTTCATTCATTCCTTGTACTGCTGTTAACCACAGGAAAGGGAAGCAATAGGAAGAAAATGTGGGCTTCTTTTATTTATCTATTTACCATTTGATTAATTTATTAAGCTATTCATTTATTTTGCTTTTTAAAAAAATTAAATTCATATAGGATAAACATTGAGAAAACTGAACAAACATCTGTGAATGTGCTCAAATATACAGTAAGTTTGTCATGTCATTTTTTTTTGCCAGGTCTTTAAAAAAATTATTTGGAAATGTTGTTTTCAAAGCTAACCTTCCCTTTCATTAAAATGCTATTTTGGCAATCCTCTTTTCATTAAGTTTTTTTTTTTTTTAAATTTTGGTAACTCAATGTCTGTTCTCATATTCCCCTCATTCCTATTATCTCACCCCCTTAGAAAACTGGGGAAGGGGCGCAAGAAAAGAAAAACAAATGTGCATCAAGCAAAACGAATCTCTGCTTTGTGTTAAAGTTAAATGTTTATGTTAAAAAGTTATGTTACGTTAAAAGTTATGTTATGTAAAAAGTTAAATGTTATGTTAAAAAGTATGTCTTATATTACACCTTGATTTCATGACGTTGCTGTCAGAATATTTCAGTTACCATTTCTATGGATGATGGCTATTTATCATTGCTGTGATCAACATTTCTAAGTCATTGTTAGCTATTTTTCTTTGCAGTGTTGTTATTATTGTATAATTTTTTTTCTGTTTTCTGTTCATTGTACATAATTTCATAAAAGGCTCTCTAAGTTTCTGTGACACCATCTTTTTTTATTATTACTTATGGCACAGTGATATTCCATTTCATGGATATATATTCAGCTCTTGGTTTTTAGCAGGTGCTTTGTTTCCCTTTCTTTACTACAATAAAATATATGAATCTTTCCCCTTTTCTTTGATATCTTTATCTGGTATCTGCTGAGTCTAAGTATATATATATGTATATATATGCAGTTTAGTAATTTTGAGAGCATAATTCAAAATTTCTTTCTAGAATCATTGGACTAAGTCAAAACAGTGCCTTGGTATGACTACCTGTTCTATAGATCTTCCATTTCCCCTTTTTTTATGTTTGCTAATTTGTTTGGTGTCATTTTGTACTTTAGAGTTTTCATTTGAAGTTTTATAATTACTGGAGATTTGGGACTGTCCCTCCCTGCCCCCCCAACGTGTGTTGATAGCTGGAATTTATTCCTTTGGTAACTGCCCATTCATATATCCTTTTTTACCATTTATCTTTTGGGGAATGACTGAATAAATTTGAATCAAGTTCTTACTGATATCGAATAGAAGAATTTTAGCATGCAAAGACTTTTTCCCAATTAACTCTTTCTCTTCTAATATAAATTATATGAGTTTGGTGTGAAATTTTTTTATTTTGTATCACCAAAATTATCTTTTATTTTCAGTGATCTTTTGTATCCCCCATGGAAGCATGAACACTTTTCTTACCCATTGTTACGATAGATATTTCCTTCCTTGTTTCTCTGATTTGTTCTCTCTCTGCACCCCCCCCCCCCCATTTATTAATTTATTTTCAGTTTTCACCAGTCCCTGACATAAAGTCCAAATTTTCCTCCACTTCCATGTCCTCCCCTCAGTCCCCAAGACTGCATGAAATCTTATATGGTCTCTACACATAACATTCCTATTAAACTCATTTTCACATTAGTCATGTTGCATAGAAGAATTAACATGAATGGAAGAAACTATGAGAAAAACAAAACATAACAAAGGAAAAAATAGTCACTTCATTCTGCGTTCTGACTCTGCATGTGGATGACATTTTGTATCATGAGTCCTTTGGAAATGTTTTAGGTCTTTACATTGCTGTGAAAGGCTATTAGAAATCCTGAAAACCAAAGGGGAGATTCATAACATTGAAACTGAGAAAACTATTGAACTAACAAATAGAGCTAAGAGCTGGTTTTATGGGGAAAAAAACCAAGTTGGTAAACCTTTGGTCAATTTGATTTCAAAAAAGAAAGAGGAAAACCAAATTGCCGTCATAAAAAGTGAAAAGGGTGACTTCACCTCCAGTGAAGAGTAAATTAAAACAATAATTAGAAATTATTTTGCCCAACTGTATGCCCATAAATTTGACAATCTTAGTGAAATGGATGAATATTTACCAAAATGTAAATTTCCCAGATTAACAGAATAGAAAGCAAAATATTTAAATAACCTCATCTCAGAAAAAGAAAGTGAACAAGCCATCAATGAACTCCCTAGGAAAAAAATCTTTGGAGTCAGATGGATTTACAAGCAAATTGTATCAAATATATAAAGAACAGTTAATTCCAGTGCCATGTAGACTATTTGGGAAAATTGGTGGAGATGTATCAATTTTTTTATGATACAGATATGCTTCTGACACATAAATGAGGAAGAACCAAAACAGAGAAAGAAAATTATGGACCAGTTTCCCTAATGAGTTTCAGATGGAAAAATTTTAAATAAGATCCGAGCAAAAAGATTACAGCAGCTTATCACAAGAATAATACACTTTGACCAGGTAGAATTTATACCAGGAATGCAAGGCTGATTCAGTATTAGGAAAACTATCAGCATAATTGATCATATCAACAACAAAACTAACAAACTATATGATTATCTCAAGAGATGTAGAAAAAAGCTTTTGACAAAATACACCTTCCTTAAAATAATAAGTAGTACTTACCTAAAATCATCAACAAGTATTATATGTAATGGGGATAGGCTAAATTCATTTTCAGTAAGATCTGGGGTGAAACAAGGATGTCGATTATCACCATTATTATTCAGTATGGCACTAGGAATGTTAGCTTTAGCAACAAGAGAAGGCAAAGAAAACGAGTAAGAAGAGGCAAAGAAGAAACTAAGTTATCAAACTCTTTGCAGAGGATACGATGATATACTTAGAAAATCAAGTAAAAAACTACATGAAATAATAAATAACTTAAGCAAGAGGGAGAAAGAAAAATCACATTTAATGTACTGTAGACTATGAAATATTTGCAAGTCTACATGCCAAAACAAACCCAGGGATCATATGAACATAATTACAAAACTCTTTTCTCACAATAAACTCAGATTTAAATAATTGGAAAAACCTCTGATTTATTTATGATGAATTTTTATATAATATTTTGGTGAAATAGGTATTTGGATTTTAATGTTATTTGTTTGTCTATCTTCAACCTAGTTTTTGTAATATTATTCTCCATCACTTTTTTGTCCTTTTCCCAGTATTTGTCATCTTTGGGTTTATTAAATACTGTGGTAATTAATGTAAATTATGCAGGTCTCTTTAACTTCCTTGTTCTTTAACCAGCACCATAGAGTTTCAGTGGTTACTTCTTTGTTGTATAGTTTGAGATAGAGTACTGCTAGACCTTCAATTTTATGTTTTTCTTTTAAAAACTTACTTCCCTTGAGATGTTTCATGTTTTGTTTTTCCAGATGACTATGAAATAATAATTTGGTAATTTGAGTAGTATGATGCTAAATAAATAAACTTACATAATATTATTATTTTTGTTATATTGGATTGCTATAACCAATTATTAGGGCCTATCCTTATTTCTGTACAGTGTTTTGTGTTCTTGTACTTTCTGTGTTTTCATGTTAGTGTGACATTCTGTAGCCATGTTGAATGGACTTCCTTCCTCCTTTTGTCCCTTCTATTTTGTTGGTTACAGAAAGAGGCTGATGATTTGTGTAGATTTATTTTGTATTCTGAACACTGTTAATTCTTTTATTTTTATTTTTATTTTTTTTGATGACTCTTGAGTTCTTTAAGACTATCTTAACATCCTCAAAAGTGATGTTTTTGTTGTTGTTGCCTGTGCATATTCCCCTGGTTTCTTTGTCTTTTTGCTATAGTTATACTTTCTATTACTTTGTTAAATAATAGTAGTGATAATGACCATCTTTATTTTATCCTTATCTTATTAATTAGGTCTCAGGTGTGTCCAAGTCAAGTACAATCCTTGCTCTTTGTTTTTATAGAACCTATTTGCCACATTAAGGAAAGGTTCATTTATTTCTATGCTTTGTGGTGATTTTTCTTTGCTTACATTTTAATATCAGCTTTTTTTTTAAATATAAATTTATTTAACTTTTTACATTCATTTTCATAAAATTTTGGGTCCCAAATTTCTCCCCGTTTATCCCCTCCCCCCACCCCAATACACCAAGCATTCTAATTTTCCCTATCACCAATCTGCCCTCTCTTCTATCATCCCTCCCTTCTCTTGTCACCATCTTCTCTTTTGTCCTGTAGGGCCAGATGACTTTCTATTCCCCATTACCTGTATTTCTTATTTCCTAGTAGCAACAACAATACTAAACAGTTGTTCCTAAAACTTTAAGTTCCAAATTCTCCCCATCCCTCCCTCCCCACCCATTCCCTTTGGAAAGGCAGGCAATTCAATATAGGCCATATCTGTGTAGTTTTGCAAATGACTTTGATAATAGTCGTGTTGTGTAAGACTAACTGTATTTCCCTCCATCCTATCCTACCCCCCATTGTTTCTATTCTGTCTTTTGATCCTGTCCCTCCCCAAGAGTGTTGACTTCAAATTGCTCCCTCCTCCCATTGCCCTCCCTACCATCATCTCCCTCCCCCCAACCCCCCTTGCTTACCTCCTTCTCCCCCACTTTCCTGTATTGTAAGATAGGTTTTCATACCAAAATGAGTGTGCATTTTATTCCTTCCTTTAGTTGAATGTGATGAGGGTAAACTTCTTGGTTTTTTTTTTTTTCTCAGCTCTCCACTTTTCCCCTCCACTAAAAAAGTCTCCTGCTTGCCTCTTGAAGGAGATATAATTTTACCCCATTCCATTTCACCCTCTTCCCTCCCACTACATTTCTCTCTCATCATTTACCTTAATTTCTTTTCAGATATGGTCCCATCCTATTCAATTCACTCTGTGCTCTCTGTCTCTGTATGTGCGTGCATGTGTGTATGTGTGTGTGCATGCATGCATGTACGTGTGTGTGTATAATCCCACCAATTACCCAGATACTGAAACGTTTTAAGAGTTACAAATATTGTCTTTCCATGTAGGAATGTAAACAGTTCACCTTTGGTAAGTCCCTTATGATTTCTCTTTGCTGTTTACTTTTTCATGCTTCTTCTCATTCTTGTGTTAGAAAGTCAAATTTTCTTTTCAGCTCTGGTCTTTTCATCAAGAATGCTTGAAAGTCCTCTGTTTCATTGAAAAACCATATTTTCCCCTGAAGTATTATACTCAGTTTTGCTGGGTAGGTGATTCTTGGTTTGAGTCCTAGTTCCTTTGACTTCTGGAATATCCTATTCCATGCCCTTCCATCCCTTAATGTAGAAGCTGCTAGATCTTGTGTTATCCTGATTGTATTTCCACAATACTGGAATTGTTTCTTTCTAGCTGCTTGCAATATTTTCTCCTTGACCTGGGAATTCTGGAATTTGGCCACAATGTTCCTAGGAGCTTCTCTTTTTGGATCTCTTTCAGGTGGTGATCGATGGATTTCTTCAATACTTATTTTGCCCTCTGGTTCTAGAATATCAGGGCAGTTTCCTTGACAATTTCATGAAAGATGATATCTAGGCTCTTTTTTTGATCATGGCTTTCAGGTAGTCCCATAATTTTTAAACTGACTCTCCTGGATCTGTTTTCCAGGTCAGTTGTTTTTCCCATGAGATATTTCACATTCTCTTTCATTTTTTCATTCTTTTGGTTTTGTTTTTTGATTTCTTGGTTTCTCAGAAAGTCTTTAGCCTCCATCTGTTCCATCCTAATCTTGAGAGAACTATTTTCTTCAGTGAGCTTTTGAACCTCTTTTTGCTTTTTTCTGATTTTGCTTTTGAAAGCATTCTTCTCCTCATTGGCTTTTTGAACCTCTTTTGCCAATTGAGTGAGCCTATTTTTCAAGGTGTTATTTTCTTCAGCATTTTTTTTGGGTCTCCTTTAGCAAGGTATTGACCTCTTTTTCATGCTTTTCTTGCATCTCTCTCATTTCTCTTCCCAGTTTTTCCTCCACCTAACTTGATTTTCAAAATCCTTTTTGAGCTCTTCCATGGCCTGAGCCCACCGGACATCCACCTGGGATGTCTGGAATAGAGAGGCCCCGACCTCCACGTCTTTCCCTGATGGCAAGCATTGTACTTCCTCATCAGAAATGAAAGGAGGAAGGAACATCTCTTCCCCAAGAAAGTAGCTCTCTATGGTCTTATTTTGTATCTGTTTTCTGGGCATTTTCCCAGCCAGTTACTTGACTTCTGAGATTCCTGTCCACCCCCGCCTAGATCTGCCCAGCTAGTGCTTGGGGTCTGGGATTCAAATGCTGCTTCCCAGCCTCAGGGCTTTCAGTGGCGGGAGCGGCTGCTATTCAATGTGAGCTTAAGTTCTGGTGCTTGAGTGGGGCAGGGCTGCCTCCCAGGCCCAGTTCCCTCAGGGGGTTTATGCAGAGACCTTAGGTAATGGAGCTGCCTGCTCCGGGAGTCCCAGGCGGTCGCTGCCTTTGCCGCTGCCTCTGCCACTGCCTTCCGAGGTGGCCCGAGCCACGGAGACACCCCGCTCCCTTCTCGGCCAGCCCAGAAGTCTCTCTCACTGACCTGTAGCGCCTGTGGGTGGAGGGACCTTCTTGGCTGTCAGAGATTCTGTCCCTGAAGCCTGCTCAGATCTGCTCCTCTCGGGCTGCCCTGGGCTGCGCAGGGCAGCGTAGGGGTGAGCTCCGTGTCCGGAGCATGATGGACCCCTGGTGACGGCTTTCCAGGGCTCTCTGGGACGGAAATCTCTTCCACTGTGTTTCTGCGGGGCTTGCAGTGCCCCAGAATTTGTGGGGAGTTCTTTTTACAGAAGGTTTATGGGCTGTGGATTCGAAGCTAGCATACGTGAGTCTTTCTACTCCGCCATCTTGGCTCCTCCCCAATATCACCTTTTAAAAATGCAGTTTTAGTTACATCTCATTTTTTTCCTTAGCCAAAGAAAAACAAAGTTTATTAAAACACCAATAGGTAGCCGTGATTCTAAAAACCAGCCATATTGGCCAGACTCTCAAGAAATCTGATCACTGGTATCACTAATGCAAGTGGGACAGATTGAATATGAGCCATCTTATTTTTTTAAAAACATTGCTAATATTTCCTCCTGTATCCCTGATTTGTAGTTTTTTAAAAGCAGAAATAGGTGCTATATCTTATCAAAAAGGTTTTTCTGCTTCTATTGATAAAATGTGATTTATTTCCTTTGTTATTAATATTGAAGAGACATATCAACAAGATGTTTGTGGCCTTTGTAGTGCTCTCAGTTACACTGGGATCTGAGAAGGCAGATTGTGAAGGTAGGCGAGTGGATAGATTGAGGGGGTCATGTAGCTTTAATGGAGACATGATATACTAATAGGTATTTGGTTTTTGGAGGAAATAGAAACCTACCACTTGAGGGAGACTCCTTTTACGGTGGAAAGTAAATTTCTGTGGCCAGTTCTTCAACCTTGCAGAATAAGTTGGTCCCAACATTGCAAATACAATTCTTAACCTGAATATTTCATAGTATACTTCCACAGAGTGTGTCCTGACTTTTAATGGAAACTCTTGGCCTTTTGGGGTTCCAGGCAGGATCCAGGAGAATGATAGTGAAGTCTTCAGGACACAGAAACCGAAGTGAACCAGCTCAGGGTGTTAACAATGTTAAAGGGAAAAGCAGAGTGCGAATAGATGTATGCACAGTGTTGTATAAAATATGTCAGCTTTTGAAGTTCTTTGTGAAACAGCCTACACTTGTCATGGCTTTATAGTAGCTTCGTTTATGGTACATTCTATTCCCACTCCCCTAAAGCCTGACAAATAGCACAATCTTATTCCTTTGTTTGGGAAGCTCGACTTTGTTATTAAAAAAAAAATTTTAGAGTTTGGCCAGAAAACAGTTCCATTAACCATATATGGTACCACAGTGCTACTTTAATAATATGGGAAGAATGTGTGTGTGTGTGTGTGTGTGTGTGTGTGTGTGTGTGTGTGTGTGTGTGTGTGTGTGTGTGTAAGAATAAACAAAAAGTCCTTTCTTTTATATGCTTTACTATTACTGTGATCATGGAGAGACAGGTAATGTGAGCAACTAGCGTACTAAAATTCCTTAGTTATCAAGTGTAGCGTACTTCTGTCTCGACTTCAATGCCTAGTATTTGTGGAAATCTGAATTGGTTAGGTCATTTAAGGGAGCTGTTACCTCTTGTGATTGGTGTTAGTTTCCAATTGTGTATTTTTCTTGTGCAGTGACATCATTTCTTATTTTGCATTAGAGAATGAGGTTCTGTGGTGTTTTAGATCTCACTCCACTTATGTATTTAATTACAGGAGAAAACATGTGTTCCAAAAATAGCTGGTTTCTTTATCTGATGAGTAATTAACATCTACTGGTGTATTAAGTGTTTATAGGGGTACTGGCAGGGAATGCAGCCTTCTTATGTCAGAATAATCTTTTTTAGGGAGATGTTTGTGAAAGACTTTGGGAGGAAAGGGGTTCATTCCCCAAAAGGATGATGAATAATTAAGGTAAAACATGGACATTGAAAGCTTTAATTTGCTTCTTAAATTTCCTTTTATCCCTGGGGAAGAGTGCAGTTTAGGCCTTGTGTGTTTGATTTGGTTCTTGTACTGCGTGCTATAATCTATGCTCATTGTTAGAGGAAATAGAAAGTGTTTCAGTTTCCCCAAAGTACATTGTTTTGTTCATACTTGACACTGCTCTTTGTAGTTATTTAAGTGGCTATCTATTGACACTGCCTGCTAAAGTCTGTGATAGTTTTTTAAAAGTAGTTTCCCCTTTTAGTGTAGATCCATGATATCTGGCTCCAATTGAGACTGGGTTACTTTAGGAGGCTCCCTTCAGGCCACATAATCGACTTAGAAAGATCCATGGTGACCCTGTCTGTGTTCTGTTTTATTGTTATTTTTTTCACTAAATATTTCCTAATTACATTTTAGTCTAGTCGCAGAAACCTCTGAACATGACACCTCTGGTATCGACTCCATTGTTTTGTCATTTACACTCCACAGCAGCTAATGTGGCCTTTGCTCCCCAACCTCAACATATTTCACGTTCATATCTCATAGCTATCTTCTTCTTCCTTTGTACATCTTCTCCCTTCCCTTCCCCTCGCATTTAGTACCGTTAATTTTCAGCAACCCTCGATGGTCTACATCTATGACATTTTCTAGTGCTTCTTGCTCCGATTACCTACTCCCCCCAAACACGTACTGTTGTTGTTATTGTTGTGTATGGATGGTTTTTTCTCTTATTTTCTCAATTGGATATAAAATTTTTTTTTAACATTTAGTTATAAATTTTTTGAGTTCCAGATTCTTTCACTCCCTCCTTCTGTCCCTCCTCATCTTTTGCAACATAAAACAATTTTATATGGACTATACATCATGCAAAATATTTAAATATTAGCCATGTTGCAAAAGAAAATAAGAGATCCTCCCCCCAAAAGAAAAGAAGTTAAAAAAAACCCTATGCTTCATTCTGTATTCATATTTCATCAATCCTTTCTTTGGAGGTCAATAGCATTTTTCATCATAAGTCCTTTGGAATTATCTTGGATCATTGTTTTGGTCAGAGTATCCAAATCTTTAACAAGTGATCATCCCAACAATATTTCTGTTACTATGTAACATGTTACTGTGTTCTCCTGGTTCTGCTAATTTCTCTTTGCTTCAGTTCATATAAGCCTTCCCAAGTTTTTCTGAGAGCATTCTGCTTGTTATTTCCTGTACCAATGATAGTACTCCATAACAATCATGTACTACAGTTTGTTCAACCGTTCCCCAGTTGGTGGACATCCCCTCAATTTTTACTTCTTTGCTATCACCGAAAGAACTGTTAGAAATATTTTTGTCCATTTAAATCCTTTTCCTATTACTTTAATCTCTCTAGGAAACAGATCTAGTAATGGTAGTATTTCTGAGTCAAAGGTAGTTTGATAGTCCTTTGAGTCTAGTTTCATATTGGTCTCTAGAATGGTTGGGGTCAGTTCACACCTCCACCAACAGTTAATTAGTGTACCCATTTTTTCTCATCCTCTTCCGCATTTGTCATTTTCCTTTTCTGTCATATAAGCCACTCTGATAGGTGGGAGATAAGACAATCTCATAGTTGTGGAATCTACTTACCTATGTTTCTGCCTCTTCTCAGGTACGGAGGGCCTACCAACAGATTGGGATTTGCTATGGCTCTGGCTTCTCGACCTGCTGTAAGATTTGTGGCTGTGAGAATAAGATCCTAATGTGGGAATATGATTTGCTTCTTGATCTACTGGGCCTTTTGCTGTCTTCAGTCAATTTAATTTTCCTTCCATTTATTTCTTTTCTAGAAAGTTTTCCCAGCAACATTCTTTAAGTTACCATAAGAGGCCAACTTAGCCACCCCTTCTTCTAATTTAGGCTGGTGAGCATCTTCAAAGGTTACTTCCCCAGCTTGTCTCATGAAATCTTTTCAGATCTGGCTTGCTGACTTGTGAAAATAAAGTCTTCAAATCGAAGAAGATGTTCTAGTCATATAGGCAAAGTGTTTCTCCTGTCATTGTGGTAACAGTGGTTACTGAAACAATCAGATCAAAGTATTGCCCTCTTCCCTGTTCACTTTGAGAATGAATCTTGATATGTTCAAGTTGTAAACTTTTTAATAAACAGCTCTTTTTCATGACATTCATAAATTACATCACTGGCATCTTTTGGGACCTCAGATTCCGCAAAGCCTTCAGATCATTGTCTGTATCGTTTAAAGGATCTTTCTACATCTTTTTCCTGAGCTGCCAAATTTGGCTTTTCAATGAATAATCTACAGTCACTCATAGTTTCCTACTTTTAATTTCAATCTTAATGGGCAGGATGTACATTCTCTGTAGAGAATTCAGTTCTCTGGAGGTAGAGACATGGGAATGGTTGATAGTCCTTTCATTAGGCAGGCACAAACTTCCTTGGGCTCTCCTATGGTTCTTTTGAGATTGTGGTAAGAGCTATTCTTTATTAGCTAAGCAAGAAACTGAGTAAAAGTAAATTGTTTTATAAGTGCCAAAGACACATATCAACTATTGTATGAATTAACATTAAAGTTGTAGTCTTCTGGCTTATCCACACTATTTTCTACCTTAATCTTCTTACTTGATACTCCTTCCAGTTTTGGAGATTTTATTCCCTTTATGACTTGACAGACTGCTAAAGAATTGTGCATCAAAAAAGTTAACTTGGTTATATATGTTTCCAACTTAAATTTGTTTGAAATCGGTCCACTTGTAGACATAGACTTTGTACCTTAAGGTGTATATCAGTATTGTGGTCACTTTATCTTGTATGTAAAGTGGAGATGATAAAACCACCTACTTCACATAATACAATAATGTATGTAAGGGACTTTTTCAAACCTTACAGTGCTATGTAACTATTATTAATCTCTAAAGTAGGCAGGATGACAAATTACTCAACAACTAGGGCAAGTTTTAAAAAATTGTTTCGAAGTATGCTGTTGGGAAAGGAATTTACCTGGTACTTTAGACATAAGCATTAACTTATCTCTGTTCATTTAACAGGAAGAGTCAGCAGATAGTAACTTATTTAGCTTATCTTAGAGTTATTCATTTCAAGCATATCATAAATTTGGACCAAAAAATAATTATTCAGGAATGTGAAGGGTACATGTAGAAGAATGCCAATTTGGACCAAAAAATAATTATTCAGGAATGTGAAGGGTACATGTAGAAGAATGCCATGAATATATAATCATTTTTGCTTAAGGAAGGAAGTTGTGTTTTGAGGAATTCTTTAAATTTCTGTTGTTCAATCATATCTGATCTTAGTGACTCCATATGGGATTTTCTTGGCAAAGATACAGGAGTCACTTGCCATTTCCTTTCCAGTTCATTTTACAGATGAAAAAACTGAGGCCAACAGGGTTAAGTGACTTGCCCAGGGTCTTATAGTTAATAAATTGGCAGTAACTGGATTTAAATTCCAGTCTTCCCAACTCCAGGCCCAGTGCTCTATCTACCGTGCAACATAGCTGCTCCTGATTGTTTAAATTAAGGGCAGTCAATATGGGGAAAGAAATGAAAAGGAAAAAGGGAAAGAACTAAGAAAGGATGTAACAGGAATTTCAAGTATAACTTGTAAGTGTATAACAGGAGGGGGTGTATGTGTGTACAGTTGTATGTATTTAATCATTCAAAGTATTATTTGAGTGATTCATTTTATTGAGATGCTTTAGTTTGGAGGAATGTATGTGAGCAAATACTGTTACATTTGTGGTGCTACTGGCCAATTGTGGCTTAAACCTGCGCCAGGGTACATGAGTTAGAACTTTCATTTAGACCACATTTTCTTTAACTTTTTCCATTGGTGATCCCTTTACATTTAAGTGGGCATGCTTTGTGTTAAGAACCAAGGCTGCAGTGAAGTTGCTCAATGAAACATGGGCAAGCATTGCCAGAAACACCTCAGATTCATAATGCGTTTGATTTTTAATTAATTTTTGATTGATGTATGTTCAGAAACTTTTTATTGTCAGATTTGGTCATGACACAGTTTAAGAAGGACTCAGCTAGACTTGTTTTTGAAGGATTCTCTAGAAGCTTAATGATTCTCAAGACTGGGCTCAAGGATTTGGGTCCTAGTCTAGACTGTTCAGATTAGTAGTTCAATGGGTGAACAGTCTATACTGAGGTTGATTTCAGCCAGCCAGGTTGATTTCTTATCTCTGGATTCTTTGGGTGAATTATTATACAAGCTAGAGCCCTTCTCTCTACCAGTTTAAGACCCCCAAAACCATAGTAGAACTGATTAATACACAAACACAGGTGCATATGTGTACATATACACCCACATTCACACTCATACAGGTGGGGAAAGTAGGTTTTTCTTTTTTTTTAATCACCATCTCGTTATCTCAGTTGTTTTACACATTTGCATTAGTATATTTTTTCCTCTGGTAGAACAGGAAGTTGATTTTAAGAAGGGAAAAAGAAAAAGACACCTGAGAAGACTGTACACTGCTTTCTACAGAAAACCAGTTATGTGAAATTTAATCTTTTTTTTCCAAGTTGTATTAAAGGATGGTTTTGTTATTGACTTCCTTTAATAGAAAGCATAGTTGAGTTGTGTAAATTTGAAGCTAGAATGAGTACATTATGTATACTAACCCTAAAATATATTGTCTGTCCTTACTTAAATTATTTACTCTTGTTCTTAGTATCTGGACAAATGGCAGCACACCAGATTTGGTGCTGGAGTCACAGGACCTCATTTCACATAATTAGTGTCTGACCCTCACTATCATTTTAATATCGAGGAAATCATTAACTTACCTCGATTCTCGTGTCCTCATTTGTCAAATGAGGGCATTGATCTAGATGTCTTCTGAGGTACCTCTAGTTTCTCTTCAGTGATGCGATAACAAACCTGACAGTGAATTTACTTCTCTTTTATGTTTTCCCATTAGGAAAAAATCATAAGAAGAGGTTTCAAGTTTTCAAAGAGTACAGCAACTAATATATTATTTTGAATTTACATTTTTATGGTATTTTGACCTGAGATCTCAGCTTAAGCTCTGAGATTTTCTTGTATGTCCATATTCATAGTTTTTTTGTCCAAAACAGCAAAGGTATTATTTTACAAATGGAAATCATAGAATCTAAAGACTAATGAGCTTGTCTGACATTACGGGGAAATAGAACTTTTTTTTAATTAAAATTTTACTGAGAAGATTTTGGCTTTTATTTTATTATTACTTTTGTGACAGGGCAGTATAGAGCGCTTTTGTTGTTTTCATATGTTTTAATAATTATAATTTACAAAGGAGATCACTAATTAGTCATGTACTGAAATAAGAATGTCATAAAGGATTCCATATGTGATATTTTCCAGAGAAGGCCTTATTTTAGAAATTTTCTGGAAATCCATTAGTGGGGACTTTCGTATTGAACTTCATTGGGCAGTTTCTAGAAAAAGTTCAAATTTCAGTAAGTCTTTGGAAGGGAAAAAAGGGTTAGTTGAAGTGGGGAAAGAAAATACTTTTTGTTGTAGGCTTATCAAGTATAAAGAGTAGAGTGTGAAAAGGCCCTGAATCAGAGGTAGAAATGTTGGCTGCGTAGGGGAGTGGTGTCAGTGTGAACAAGGAAGTACCCCTCTAAACATATATGTGATTACGTTCCATATTCATGGGATTGTTTTCTACATTTTTTTCTTCTTGTCATTTGTAGTTTCCTTGCTCAGATCTTGTCATTTGTTCTCTTAAATGAGCAACACACGACTTTCTAATTTGTAGCCCTCTTCCTTTAAAATTCAACTAGTATAGCAAGTACCAATGAAATGTAGATCCAATCAAATGCTCCCTCACCATTTTGAGAGAAAGGATTTAGAAAGTATTGGAGTGGCTATAGAAGATGGTTAATATGGATAAGAATCTCCCTTTAGGGTCTTTAATCTGTACACCTGGTCATTTATACATAAACTTGCTGATGAATTCATGCTTTAGATGGTATCTGATGAAGACACTTATTTTTGACCAGACATCAGTTTCTATCTTGACGCCCAAGATGTAGAAACATAGTACTGCAAAAACAAATGATGCAAAATGGCTTTAGTAATATTAATTTCACAATTTCTTGTGTTTCAAATATTTATAAGGCATGCTGATTAGGTCTGTTTATGAAGTTAAACATATTTGAGTCCAAGTTACTGATTTGCTTATTGATAGTGCAGTAGTCAACACTTTAACAGCAGTAACTTTTGTAAAATCCTTTTATTTAGCTTATCTCATGTTTGTCCCAAGTATCCCTCCTTTTCCCTCTCCCAGAGAGCCATCCCTTAGTACAAACAATATTTTTAGAGGGGAACAAAAGTCATCACTGTTGATGGATAACATTGAAAAAGATATGAATGTATGTGTAATATCTGTGGACTGTCCACTTCCACAGAGGGTGAAGAGAGAAGAGTGAAGGGTGAAGGGCTTCCTCTCACATGTCTTCATTTGAGCCCCACTCAATCTTTCTAATTTTGTCCCATTCACTTTGGATTTTGGTGTGTCATTCTGTCCATTGTTGATTCCCTTTTTAAAAAGTGTGCAGTGTGTACAAAGGGTATGGCTCTATGTTGCCCTACATAGTGTGCTATGAGAGAGAGATGGTGTAGTAGAATGAAAAGAGAGCATGATTATCTAGTTTTCCTGAGCCTACTTTCCTTACTAGTTTACTTTGTGGAGTTGTTGTAAAGTAGGTGCTTTGTAAACTTTAAAAATACTATAGAGATGTAGGCTAAAATTAATAAATATTTCATGACACCAGATTGTCTCTGCCTTCTTCCCACTCCTCCCCAGTAAGAATATTGAATATGAAGTTAAAAGACCTGGCTTCAAAGTTTGCTACTGCCACTTTACACCTATGGGCTTTTGGGCAGGTGTCATTTAACTTTTCTGGGCCTTACTTTCATCATTTGTGAAATTTGAGGTCCCCTCCACCTCTCAGTTTGCGGTCCTGTTTGTGTTGAACCTTTGACTTATGTCCAGTATATTTGGATTTATCCTTTTTGCTTAGGGCAGGGAAAGAAAAGGAATAAACATTTATGTAACACCACTATGTGCACAGCATGGTGAAAGTGCTTTGTAGTTGTTGGATACTCATAACAACCCTGGGAGGTTGGTGCTGTTATTACCCTGTTTTACAGGTGAGAAAATGGAGCCAGGTGAATATGAGTGATATACCCAGTTAGGGTCAGAGATTGGATTTGAGCTCAGCCCTTTCTAACTCTCGACACGGTGTTCCACCCACTGCACCACTAAGGCAAAGGGGAAGAGAGGGAACGTGATCAACCTGGGAGACCAACGTGGTCAAGGATTGGAATAAATGAAATAGGATGGCTCTTTGAGGAAGACATGTAGCTGACGACTTGATAGATGATTTGTAGAAGTTGTGGAGGGGTGACTTGTATGAAGTCTGGAAAAGGGAGCAAAAGGGCAGATCATTCATTCCACTTTAGTCTGCACTTTGAACTTCTGCCATGCTGAAGTTCTTCATCCATTCTAGTATGAAAATGCACACATTGGAAACACTTTCCAGGTGGTTGGTCTTTCTCTCTCAGACAGCTACTCCTCGCAGAATTTCTCTTTAAACAAGGAGCACCGGCTGGGGATGTCTCCCTTTCTTTTCTTTCTTTATGATCTCTTTGGGATACAGTCCCTGCATTGCAGTGAATTTCTAAGTCTATCAGAAAAAAATCATCGTACACTGTGGTTGTTGCTTGTGTACAGAGTTCTCCTGGTTGTGCTCCTTTCACTCAGCATCATTTCATATAAGTATTTCCAGGCCTCTTTGAAGCCTTCTGTTCATCATTTCTCATAGCACAATAGTATTCTGTGACATTCACATACCATAATTTATTCAGCCATTCCCCAATTGATGGACATCCCTTTGATTTCCAGTTTTTGGCCACCACAAAAAGGGCTGCTATAAGTATTTTTGTACATGTGGGACTTCTTCCCATTTTATGATCTCTTGGGGACACAGTCCCAGATTCTGAATTGCTGGGTCAAAGGGTATGCACATTTTTGTAGCCCTTTGGGCATAGTTCCAAATTGTTCTCCAGAAAGATTGGATCTGCTCACAGCTCCACCAACAATGAATTAGTGTTCCAACTCTCCCACATCTTCTCCAACGTTTCTCATCTTCCTGTTCTATCATGTTAGCCAATCTGATAGGTGTGATGTGGTACCTCAGAGTTGTTTTGATGTGTATCTCCCTAATCATTAGTGATTTTTAGAGCATTTTTCATGTGATTATAGATAGCTTTAATTTCTTACTCTGAAAATTGCCTGTTCGTATCCTTTGCCCATTTGTCAATTGGGGAATCACTTGTATTGTAAATTTGACTCAGTTCTCTGTATATTTTAGAGATGAGGCCTTTATTACAGACACTAGTTGTAAAAATTCTTCCCAGTTTTCTGCTTCCCTCCTAATCTTGGTTGCATTGGGTTTCTTTGTGCAAAAACTTTTCCATTTAATGCAATCAGAATTATCATTTTGTACTTTATAATGATCTCTGTGTCTTATTTTGTCATGAATTTCTCCATGCTCCATAAATCTGACAAATACACTGTCCCTCACACCACTAATTTGTCTATAGAATCAGCCCTTCTTGGCTGTGTTCTGAACTTTATATCTACTAGACCTGCCCCATTGTTTTCCCTTTTGTGTGTATCTTTTCCCCCATTGGAATTCAAGCTCCTTGAGGGCAGGGGTTTTCTTTGTTTTTTGCATGTATTTTTATTTGCTGTACTTTTGCACTGTTTGGATCTCACAATAAATGGCATTGGACTAGTTGACTGTTAGCTGAAAACTCTCTGAGAGGGGTAGTTGTTTTCATTTTTTCTTTCTATTTCCTGGCAGTCTAGCATAGACCTGGCTATGGGAGGAGCTTAACAAAGGCTTCTTAACTGATTCACTTTATATTTGAAATTGAATAAATAGTACAAAACAACTGATTAAATATGGAGTGAGTAAGAATGAGAAGAGGCTATTACTGATTATTTAAAAATATCTTTGTGTAGTGCCACCCCCATACTGAATTCTTTAAAGATTGCCTTAGGAGTTCAGCTGTCATATGTTCTACTAAAATTGTGTTTTTTCAGTAGGGCTGTATAAACCCCTAAGTAAACCAGTTGTACTGTTATTGCAAGGTTCGTGAGGTATCTGTCATAGGGAAAAACCTTGCCCTATATTTTAGAAACTGCCACAGAATTCTCTGTTGATTATATTGTTGCCTAGATTTTTTGCTTTTTCAGAAAGGTGCCATATTAACTCTCCAAAGACACTGGTTGTCTAAAAAGGTGCTTAGTGGAATGTAGGTTGACTTTTGAGGAGTAACACAGTATTATCACTTTAATTCATTTCCAGCCATATTTCTGGATCCTTTGTCATTATGTTTATTTAGAAGAAAAGATAATAGCTATTTTCCCCTTTTGGTTAAGAAGCTATTTATTTGACCTTTTACTTGCATTGTTACAAGGAGGTAATACAGTAATGGTGGTATTATAAATGCACTTAACCAGGATATAATTGTACAATCTTAGCATCATATGGCAATTTGCAAGAAAGATTAATTGAATTTAGGTATATGATAGCTGCTATTAGGTCTTAGGTATCAGTGGGACTATGCTTTTTGAAGGCATTTGATGCCTGACTCACAGACTTACTACATTGAAGTTCACAATTCAGCACCCATCTCTTCACTGCCTTAGTTTTATGTAGTGTGAATGTCATAATTTGATATCACTCCTATTGGTAATTGTGCTCCCAACATCATCTTGAACTCTGAAATTACTCTCTGATCATAACCCTTTATGTTTCCCCTGTCCCTTTGCCTCACTTCTAAACTTATTCAGCTCACTTTCACTTTTTGTTTCCCCCACCTCTTCTTGTTCTCCCAGTCCAAAATAATTTCTCTAGCCTGGTTTTCTTTCCTTCTTGGTCTTGGTCTAGAGTTGACTATTTTAAATCCTTCACTCTCCTCTGCCCTTGAATATCTCTACATTTTGCCTTCCCTTCATTGCCATTGCATGGCTTCTCTCTCCTACATTCCTCCTTCCTTTAGTCTCTTGCAATGGGGTTAATGAAGGTTGCTGGAGAAAATTACACGATAGTGCCAAACTGTTTTCTTTTTGAGTTTCATTTATCTTTTCAGGTTAGGCAAAATCAAGAAGTATTTATTCCAGGCATGATGTCTGCAAAGAAAAGTCCCTGCTCTCAAGGAGCTGACAGTCTAATTGGGGAAATAGCATGAAAACAATCTCTGCTGGGCCCTCATTATTGCAGGGAAGTCTTTTGTTTCTTATCTCCTTAATTATATCATCCTCCATAGAGACTATACCCAATCCTCTTCTTTCTTTTCTAGGCCCTCTTTAGCTCCTTTTGCCTTAGCCCCACAACAGAGGGTCATGCATCTCTCTTTACTGACAGAAGAGAGGTCATGTATCTTTAAAGTTTCCTCATCAATATTCTCTACTGAAGAATCCCTTTCCATTATACTCAATTACACATTGACCTCAGTGTCAGAGAGGAAGAGGTAGACCTTTATTTGTGCCTGTCCTCTCCAGGATCCTTGGAAAACTTGCCCTTCTCATAATTTTTCCCGATCTCATTCTCAATCTCTATCTTACAGTCCCCTTTCTTACTGCCTTACTGACACATCCAAGTCTCCCTCTTCTTTCTTTAAAAGAAAATAAGTAAAAACCATCGTTTGCTATTGTCATTCACTTTCCTTTTCTCCACTCTTACCAACACTAGCTTTGCTAGTTGAGACTTTCTTCTTTACTTGCCTTGAATATTGTAATAGCACCCTCATTGGTCTTCCTTCCTCAAAGCTCATCTTTCTCCACTTCATCCTACACACAGTTGCCAAATTTATCTCCATAAGATATGTTTGACCATATTATTCTCTTATTAACAAATCTCTATTTCTTGTAGGGTAAAATAAAAGTTCATTTAATCAGGTGCTGAAAGCCCTCCAAAATCTACTTTCCTACTCATCTTTCCCAGCTTATTTCACTAACTCTTCTTTATGTTCTCTTTATTACAGCAGAATAAAGCCTTTCCCTCAACTGGATATTCTATCCTCCTGATCCCTGCTTTGAAACAAGCTGTCTGTCACTCCTGCCCCCAACCCAGTCCATCCCTGTCTTCCCCTCAATCCTTCTGAGAATCCTTAGCTTGTAGGAAGACTCAACTTACTTACCATTTCTACTGCAGACTTCCTTACCTCTTTTCATTTCTTGGATTTACTTCTCCTGCTACCTTTTTTGTTTTTTAAATCTCTGTGGTAGGGTGTAGAATGTCCTCAGCTTCAAGATAGAGACTCCTTATTTTGTTTTTGTATTTGTACAAGGTCTTGGCCATTGCTCCATAGTGCACACAGACAAAAGAATTGTTTGTGGGCAGCACATTTTATGACCTTTTCATGACTTGTTGGAACCTTGTCACATGGAAGGGTTAGGACTTTGGGAGAGAAAGGGAGGGAGATAATATATTTTCATGGTATAAATGAAACGGATTGCAAGTCAAATAAGCAAACATTTATTATACACCTGCTATCTGCTAGGCTCCATGTGCTGGGTAAGAGAAAGGAAGCAAGTACAGTCATTTCCAGAAATGAGAATATATTTTACCTAAAATTTGTCTTAGGAATTTCTAGATCCCCAAAGTTGAAAATTTTGCATTTTCATACCATGCCACTTATTTTCAGGCTATTTATTTTCTTTTATCCTTTCCTCCCTTTCCCCCGCTGGACTAGTGAAAATAAACTCAAGTAAATGTTTTTTTCTTGCCCACAGTCTAGTTTATTATGGAATATAAGCTTCTTAGGGTTAGGAACTGACTTGCTTTTATTTGTATTCCCAGGATTATAGTTACACTGTGTTTAACGCATAGTGAGAATCTCTGTATTGCTTTATCTCTGTATTAGGGATAAAAAAACAGTTTTTATTAGTTAACACATTGTCAAATTTAGGAATAAATGTAGAGAAACTTTCAGGTGAGACTCACAGCACAATAGAGCACAATAGAGTTGGAATTTGAAAAATAGCAATATATCTGAGAACTATCTAGTGTTGTGAGTTTTGTGCATATTCAGTAAATGTTAGTAGATGAATTTTAAAGAAACATTATTGCTGGTTCTGGCTTTCAATGTTGTTTACATTGCATTTGTAGTTGTAATCTTTGGTTTTTGTCCAAAGGGAGCTTTGACCTTTTGTTCAGACCGTCATGAGCTTAGCCCCTGCCAGCTCACCTTGGAAAGCCCCAAATATTAGGCAAGCTCTATACAGTAATGTAAAAAATGAATTTTAAAGTGGACTGTGAAATCCTTTGTACAAACACAGTATCTATCATTTCTCAAGGTCTAATGCTATATTTTTGCTAATAGTTTGGAGACTGTTTAGACTATGGAGAATCACTAAAATTTAAACTCATCAACTTTTATTCTTGACATTCATATTTTTTTCAGTCAAAAAAAAAAGTTGACATCCCTCAGCTCGGCCCCCCACCAGTGTCCCTGGGCTACCAACTCCCCCAACTTCCCTGCATTAGGTCATAAAATTCATTGTCCTTGGCCTGGTAACACCATTGCTACTTCTTTTTAAATCCTGAAGGAAAATTTTGCAAGCTGTTTATTTCAGTAAGTGTATTCCATTATTTGTCCTTAGTCTTGAAGTTAGCTAACATTCTTTCTTAGTGTCATTGGTTGGTTATGTGACCAATCGTCTAAGAACTTCTTAAGAACTCTCTGACAACCCCCTCTTCCCCCCTACACCCCCAGTTTCTTCATCTGTAAGATGATGATAAAGATATTTCTAGCATACATGTTACTGGTACAAGTGAGAGTGTGTGAAAATTTCTCCCCAGTATTCTTTTTTTCTTAATAATATTTTAAACTCCTTCTCCAATGAGTAATTCCAATGATGAATTCCTCATAAAAACAATTTTTTAAGTTTTGAGTTCCAAATTCTATCCCTCCCTCCTTCCCTGAGATGGTAAGCAATCTGATGTAGTTTATACATCTGCAATCATGTGAAACCTATTTCCATATTAGTCATTTTGTGGAAGAAAACTCGAACCAAAAAAAAAAAAAAAAGAACTGAAAGAAGGAAAAAAGGGAAAATAGATGCCATTCTCTGAACATGGATAGCATTTTTGTCATGAGTTCTTTGTAATTGCCTTGGATCATCATGTTGCTGAGAATAGCAAAGTCATTCACAGCTGTTCATTGTATAGTATCGCTGTTAGTTTGTACAGTGTTCTTCTGGTTCTGCTGACTTTCCTCTCTATCAGTTCATGTAAATCTTTCCAAGTTTTTTTGAAAATTATACTTCTTGTCATTTTTTATAACACAACAGTATTCCATTACAATCATATACCACAACTCGTTCAGCCATTTTTAAATTGATGGACATACCCTCAATTTTCAATTCTTGGCCATCACAAAAAGAGCTGCTATGAATTTTTTTTTTCCTCAAATAGACACTTTCCCCTTTTTTGCAAATTTTTGTCTCTTTCAGTCATAGACCTAGTAGTAGTATTGCTGGATCAAAGAGTATACACAGTTTTATAGCCCTTTGAGCATAGTTCCAAATTGTTGTCCAGAATGGTGGGATCAGTTGTGTGAAATGGTTTTTGCAAACTTCTGCCATCCTTGGAGTTTGAAAGACCTGGATCCCAAACCAGATTTCACAGATATTAGCTATGTGACCCTGGTCAAGTCTGATAAGGTCTCAGTTCTTGGAATAACTCTTAAGAATAAATAGAAAGAGATAGCAGAGCAGTAATTACACTTGAGTAGAAGGAGTTCATCACTGGGCTGAATTAGCACGGGTAGAATCATATTTGGTATTTGATGTATGTGACCACTGTTCTTAATTAAAAAAAAACCCAAAACATTAACAACTTATTTTGTGATACTATTCTGTGAGTGAAAAAAATCTTTTTTAGGATATATAATTCCCGTATCTTCTAACAGTATGAGGCCAAATTTTCTAATAGTTTTTCCACCTAGAAAAGAATTCACAATGTTAAAATTGTAGGCACAGTGTATTAGATTTATTGGCTTGCTAAAATCATACTGAAGAGGTAGCTAGCTAAACAGTGGACTTCAAAGTGAGTCCTGCTGGACTCTGAGACACACTTGTAGTTGTCTGGCTTTGGGCCAAGTCTCTTTCCCTCAGAGTGCCTTAGGCAAGTTGCTGAGTTGAGTTGCCCGTGGAACAGAAAGGACAACTCTTTCTGGGCTGTGTTTCAGGTTGAAGGCACTGCTGGAAGTTCCTGCACACTGTCTTGTGTTTCTAATGTGTACCAGATCTAAACACCTGCCTACAAGAGCATATATGCTAAACACATGACACACTGGCCTCTAGACAGCTGAAAATCTGTGTGATGCATAGGTCAGATTCCTTTTTAGTGTACCCTCATATGATGAAAATATTTTTGAGTCGTATATAATTTTATATTGAATATTTCAAATTCCCCTACAGTAAGAAGTGGAGAAATAAAAGAGGAGATGAATTATGCGTATAGATAATATACCTAGGTTTAATTTTGGGAAGAGTATCTAAGTTGTTTCTTCCCTAATTCAACCCCAGGAGTTGGGGTGAGCCTTGTACACACCTTGTTTTGACTGGGTATGTACCTTTGCATGCGCGCGCGTGTGTGTGTGTGCGTGTGTGTGTGCGCGCGCGTGTGTGCGTGTGTGTGCGTGCGTGTGTGTGTGCACGCGCGTGTGTGTGCGTGCGTGTGTGTAAGCATTCATCAAGTAGGCAGCCTGAAAGAGCACTCTAACCTCCCCAGTAAACCAGGGTTCTACTGTTAGTTTCTATGGACTTGCAAATATTACTGCTTTGTATTTTAATCTTTGAAGGTTGATAGTTGGCATATTCTAGTTCTGATAACTTTTCTGTAAGGGGGATATATTTCAGGGAGCTTGTGAAAGGAAAGAAGAAAGGTGCTTACTGGAAAATCAGGGGAGGCAGTCTGATTCCAAGAGCAGTATTAGAAATGGAGTGGTTGGTTAAGAGCAGTTTAGGATGGGTAGGTGGGAGTCAGTGAGACCAGAGGTTGAGTGAGGTTTTGGAGAAGCAGAGTTCTTATAGTCTGAGGAGCCCTTGTGTTTTATGGCCTTAAAGGTTCCAGTCAAGTGCTTTGTCATACCGAAAAGAGAATTTTTGAGCCATTGTAGGTTTTTGAAGGAAGGCCTGCATAGTTTAGTAAGTTGAAATTGATGATTTTAGCTGAAATGTGTGAGCTTGATTCTAGTGGAGTAATGAGAGATAGGAGAAGGAACCAGCAGGAGTTGGAGGGTGTAGAGAATAGCTGCTTCCCTCAGTTTGCTTACCGCTGAGTTCCACACACAGATGAACTCTAGGCCCAGGAGACTCCTACAACAGGGATGTGACTGAGTGATCTGAGAGGAGCCAGAATTGGTGACATACAAGATAGGGAGACTAAGGAGGTGTCATAACTATGAGAAAATTGTTAATAGGCTTAACATGACATGAAGTGCCAGTGACAAAGTGAAGCACCAACTTCATCTAAGTCAAAATTAAGCAGGTGGCACCCAGGTAAAGAGGAAAATATGTATGTGGGGAGGACACACAGTGTGCAAGTTGCACAGAACCAAAGACTTTCAGCTTTTTCCTTATATGACTAGTAGGATTGACTACAGTATTTTTCTTATTTAAACCATTATTTCCTGCTTCCCATAAGCAGGTATTAATACGCACATTTTACATTACATGAAATTACTAAAAAAAAAACTCTACCAGCAAGCCCTTGCCCTCTAGTGTAGAGGGGAAAAGGAAAATATTTCCCCAAGCTGTTTAAGTGTGTATCATAGAAATTCTGTCCTGGGTCCATTGCTTTAATGTCACATATTAGAACTCCAAGTCATAACATTGTCATCCCTCTTTTCATGTTGAAATAGTGTTTTATATGAAAAGAAAAATTAAATACTGGAAAGCAACAATATTGATTGTAGGTTACTGGGATAGACTTGGTCTTGTTTTCTCTTAAGTGTTTTAGAAAATAGTATATTCTTTCCTCCTTTTCAGTAATGTAAAACTTAAAAATACCATTGCTTAAAACAACGTATCTTCTGTGGGTTTTTAAAAATTGTGTTAATGGTTTTTGTATTTGGTTTTTTAAGTAGTTTTTGCAGGGTAATTTGTAGAGTGCTGATCTGTTTCTTATTCTGAATCATTTAGTGATTATAATTTTGGCTAAAATTTCACATCTAATGTTACTGGACTCTCTTATGTACTAGAATTACTTTAAAGTGGCTAAGTATTCCATCTCTAGGTTGTAACGTGTGAGGAGGGAGAGGGAGGAACAGCAGCATTAGCGGATGTAGAAGTAGCTGAAATGAGAAGCTTTTGTGCCATTAATAACAGTTCTGGCTGCCAGCCAAGCTCAGAGTGTGGGATTAGCCTGTACAATCAAGACTGCAGGATCCAAACAAGGAGGCAGGAACAGCGAGGTCACACTGCTGCCATCTGCGGTGCTGCAGTGGTGGGAGGGAAGTGGGGAGGACCAGGAGAAATGGGCTGGCTGCGGTCACAGATCAGCCCCTTCAGAGATTTCCAGTGTGTGATAGCTGTATTTAAAGAGGAAAATGGCTTCCATAGACTTGTGGATGACTTAGCAAAAAGAACGAAGAAAGTAACTTTATTAAAAATTAGAATTTAAATGAGAGATACACAGTTGCACAGCTCATTAGAATTCTGCTTTTGTCTGGGGGTGGAATTTTATGTTAAAATATACATTAAACAAGATAAATGATTTTGCTTCTGCTTTTCTTTTTTGTGTTTGTAGAGGTCTTTTGACTAGCATGTTAATAAAAACATCTTGGAATGAATTCCAAGTAGAGGTGATCCTTGTTCAATAAGTAGTTTTATTGTTAATGCAGTTGTTTAGAAGGAATTTATTGAATGTGAATTATTTTTGATTCTTTATCTGCAAATGAGGTTTTGGGTGAGATGACCATTTTATTCCCCAGTCTGAGCTGATTTCCAAATAATCAGTTGGCTCTTTCTTAGACAATGAGTTGAGATAATGTAATTTTTTTTGGCTAGTGAAATTGTGCTTGGAATTAATGTTGGATGGGAAAATAAATTACAGTATCAGAAAGCCTATTAGTATTTCATACCTATAGTAGTAAGTATAATAATTTCTTATATTTTATTTAAACTTTGGTAGCATTATAATAAAGAAGTTTATGAAAGAAACAGCAACATGTAGTGATTCTCTCTCTCCTTCTATCTACACACACACACACACACACACACACACACACACACACACACACACACACACATTGAATTAAGCTTTTTATTATGCTACCAGAAGGGTTACCTTCTAGAAATGAAAACAACAGTCATGATTCTTGAACATTCTTAAAAGTGAGGTATTGAAATATATTTAGAGGGAAGCAGGGTCCCACTGGTCTCTGAGAAAGTTTTCCAGTATTTGCTAAGAATATCCTTGTCTGCAACAACTCAGGCATGTTTTTGTCCGAATGCTTTTGAATTCCTTGAAGTTTGATACATGGCAGGAAACCTGTTTTCTCAATAGTTAAAATTGCAATTATTTTTAAAGGGAACAAATGTGTCCGCATTTGTGTTTCGTTTTTGTATTTTTAGATTTTCATTGTTTGGGCCTCTTTTCCTTTTGACTTTCTTTGGCTGTACTTTGTTCCATTTAGATGCACATCTTATTTGTACATGAACCTGGTGGGTCCAGTAGAGACTTGTATAGAAAATTACTATTAGAGCACACCTTTAGTCCTTCTTCTTCAGAAGTGACCAGATTGTGTTGAGAGTCTTGGTAGAAATGGACATTAACATAGTAGTCAGTGTTAATCCTGGGGCTTGATGACATCCTAAGAACTCACTGTATGACATTTGGAGCCTTTGGAGATTATATCGGTAACCTGTCAGCTTCTCTTTCAAGAAAATTTGTTTTGAAAAAAATATATAGTATCTAAAACATTTTGCTGTAATGGAGGCAAAGCATGTAAAATTTCCTTGTACTTCTCACCACCCCCGCACACTGACACCCCATTACTGTGTAAACAGAGCTTCTGATGTGTCGTTTGTATCCTGTAAGAGGAAGAAAGTGAGGTTGTTGACATTGCACAGCCCTCCCTCGCTCAAATCAAAATCATCTTCAGGTTATTTCATCATCTTGATGTCATGGTCCTCTTTGAGAACGAAGGATAAGCACAGTAAAGAGAAAGGGACATTGGCTTATATGACTCACAGATCGCTTATCAAAGATTCAGATTAGTGATACTAATAAATCCCCTTTGTTCCCCAGTACTGCCTTCCTTCCTCTCTCCATTCCAGATTACCATCCCTTATATCTTTTACAGAGAATTAAAAGAATTCAACCAAACCAACCAACATGTCTGCTAACTCCAATAATGTGCAGTGTTCTAGGACCTTTTTTGCAAAGATAGGGAGATGTATTCCCTTCTCTTTTTGAGTGCAAGCTTGGTCACTGTGATTTTTCAGAATTTGGTTTCACTTTTTGCTATTGATGGTGTTGGTTCATTTTTTGCATCAGTTAATAGGCCTTCTCATGTGTCTCTGTATGCATCATATTAATTTCTAACAATAGAGTAATATTCCATTATGTTCATGTAACAATTTGTTCAGTTGTTCCCCAGTGGAGGGACATACTCCTTGTTTCTATTTCTTTTGTGCTATAAAAAGCTCTGTCGTAAACATTTTTGGTATAGGTGGATTCTCCTTTTACCCCAATCATTGATTTCCTGGGGCAGTATACCTCGCATTGGAATAAAAATCTATGAATATTTTATAGTTATTTTATTAATATAATTCCACTTTCCTTTCCAGAATGGGTAAAACATAGGTTATTATTTTTAAAATTAGTACTGTGATGAATAAAATAGAGCATGCTGAATTGAACATTTGATTAAAACACAACTGACAGAAAGGGAGAAGGATTCATTTTGCAGTACTGAGTAGTCAGCACATATCTCCATCTACATCCAGGGTGGTAACCTGACTTATTTTGAGACAAAGGAATCTATACCTGAAACTGAAATACTCATTTACATCCACTTATCTCTTGTTCCTCTCCAGGGAGGTGTTGTGATTCATGAATGAGACAGGAGGTACAGGTCGAGTTTTCTTGAATTGCAGACTGAATAGCCATCCCTGATGTTATTCTTACTTGGAAAATAATCTTTTTTCCCCCCATAGAAAGTGTCCAGGAATCTTACTTTCATTTCAGTTTTGTGATAAAAGTTTGAGTGTGTATATAAAATCTTGCAAATGAAAGAGTTCTGCATAATGCCCTTTTTGAAGTATTTGGGAATCCTTTCCTTTACTACAGGCTTGACATTATAGTATTGGGGCAAGTCATTCATCCTTCCTCTGCCTCAGATCTCTCATGCTTAGAATGTTCCTTCTCCTCTCCGCACCTTAGAATATCTTGTTTACTTGAGAAGTTAGCTTAAGTGTCGCCTTCTACAGTGATTCCTCAGCTTCTAGAGCGCGCCCCCTGTCCCTCAGTCTCTCTGTTGTGTTCCTAGATGCAGCAACAGTGTTCTAGCGCATGAGAGGTGCTCATTAGAAGAATGTCACTGATATATCTTCAGGAATGACCTATGTGAGAAGTTAGATTTTCCCTTTAAAATCCACTAGAAGACCTTGGTTTTATAATGGAAGTAGCTCATGCAGTTATTTCAGCAAAGGTTTTGTAAATAGAAGTCATCTAATTTCCCTGTCTATGAAATGATTTTACCCCAGGGGTTTTTTGGATTTTAATTGCACAAGAAACTTTGTAATCACCAATGAATTTTAAACCTAGATTTATCATATTTATAGCTAAATCTTCATGTTCTTGGGGGTAGGTTATTTCATGACTTGTAGCAGGAGGAACAGACTCTTTCTCCCCTTCCCCCATCTTTTTGGGGGAATAAATGCAATGAAATATGGAAGCCCTTATCTTCTTTAGCTGTTACCAAAATACTTTCTCATCTCTTCCCTCCCTACATAAACATAACTGAAAAACTTCCCTTTTATTTTTATTCCTTTCAGTACTCCCAGAGTAAAGAGTTGCTAGATTCGGCAGAGCAAATCATTTTCCAGTACTGTCAGTCTTACATATGCTTCAGTTCACTGAATTGGTCCCTTAAAAATTCTAATATTAAATAGAGCTCTGTGTATGTCTTTACAGAGAAATCTACCTGTGATTTCATTGATGTAGGGATCTTTGGATTATCCAAGAAATTTTCTTTCTTAAAAAGTCAAGTGTATTTCACAAGCATCTATTTAGTGCTTCCTATGTGCTGACCATTATGCTAAATGATGGGAATACAAGTACAAGCCGAATCCATCTGCAGATTGAATTCTAAGGAAAGTGCTTGAGTAGAGCACAGCAGTTCTGACCTGTAGTTGGGTAAAGTTTCTTCCACATTCCCCACTCACTCTGGTACCTAGGAAGTAACTCTAGGGAGCAGGAGGAGAGGCACGTTGAAGGAGAAAAAAAACAAGGCTGAGAGGCACCAGGATCTGACACTAATGGGGAGGGAGAGTGGCTGGCCTGGGAGGCTCTGCGGGGAGGAAGGGAAGGCTGCTGCAGGGGCCAGGATTCGTCCAGGATGTGGAGGTCCCAAGAAATAGTCATTTCAAAGTCATCCTTCTTTATCTATCCCAGGTGCTTGCCTTACTTCCATTTTAATATAACATAAAGAATAAATTGTTTTTATCCTCACTTTTTGGGGTTGGCTGAGATATAGGAATCTTAACATTTACTATGCTTAAGAATAATTATATGAATTTGAGTAATTATATGAATTTGAGTAAAAAATAATTATATGAATTTGGGGAAATATAATTTAGGACACTGGGTAACTTTAATGGTCAAAGAACTAAAAGAATCTGTGTGGGATCCTAAAACAGGTTGTAGGCAAAAGAGTATTATTGAAAATGCAGTTCAATACTGGTATAGATATTTTAGACTAAATATATTCACTACTATGAAATACATCTTTTTGACTGACAAGAGTTGTGTTAGTGGATTTTGAATTGATAGGGCCTGCTTATGAGGTAATATTAGATTTAAGATTTAAGTCAATAGGATTTTACAGGATCTGGGAAAGGAGCACCTTGGTTTATTGGATATAACCATTATTTCAGATGCTGTGCTTTCTTTTCTTTTTAGTTTTTAATACTCTCTGGGAAATGGTCACTCACCCATTTAGAAGGATAAGAATATATATTTAGTAAGCTGAAAAGACAGCTGATATTTTGTTCTCTACTAGTCAGTCCAAGCTTTCCAAACTGCCAGGCAGTGTTAGTTTGCACACCCACTATCTCTTCCTTCTTGATTTATTGTGAATTTTAATGGCTTTTATTTTTAACTTAAATGTATAATGTTGGTAGTAGTATTTTGAAATAAAATTCTAGAATGTAGTTATATTTAAACTTTTTCTAATATGCATGTAAAAAAAGGTTCTAAAATTCAAAAACATGTAAAAATTTCTTTAAATAAGTTGTTCAGAGCACCCAGAGCTGTCCTATGTGAGGGTACCAGCTATCTGTTATTATAGGTTTATTATGGTGGTGCTGCTTTACGAACAATACAAGGATCTCTAGAAGAGAATACCATTCAACTTTCCGCTTATGGTATGCCTATCATTAGGCCTTGGGGGAAATATAAAATTGGGGCATGTTGGAGATTTAATGCCATTTGTATGTTATGTTTCAGTCTAAGTTCATTGTGCTCTAGTTTATTAGCACACCCTTGGAAAAAGGGGAATTCCTTTGGTCTGAGAAAAATAGCCTTTGCATCTATATAAGTAGTCTAGCGTAATGGAAGGATACTATTGAAGGTGGAAAAATAAATAAATAAAATTTGCAGCTGTCAGGGCAGAATAGGTTTTTAAAAGGGGAATTAAAGCCTTGTGTTTCTGTTGAAATGACTTGAAAGACTTCCTAGTTTCTTCTTCCCTACTCTCTGCACTACCTATCTCTTCTTTCCAATCTTGAGAGATAAACAGAATGAAGTCATCATGGGTGCGTGCATGTGCACACACATTCACTATTATTGAGTATTGGGTCAGCTAGGTGGTGCAGTGGATAGAGCAAACAGAGCGGAACTCAGGAGTACCTGAGTTCAAATATCACCTCAGACACTTGACACTCACTAGTTGTGTGACTTTGGGCAAGTCACTTAACCTCCATTGCCTCACCCTGGGTCATCTCCAGTCATCCCGATGAGTATCTGGTCACTGGATCCAGATGACTCTGGAGGAGAATTGAGGCTGGTGACCTGCATAGCCCTTCATTCAAAACAAAGTCAAGTGCAAGTCATGTCATTATTTCTCTGATGGCATGGTCTTCTTTGGCAATGAAGGACGAACATACACACTTTTAATCCCATAATAACTGTAAGTATTATTGGTAGAAATATAACTTAAGTCTCTCACTGCCCCTCTTTTTCTAAAATGTAACTTCTCTAAGTAACTTGTGCTAGATGTACACTTACTTGATGTTCTGAGCAGGCCATGACAGGCCAGGCCAGTGCTGCGGCTTTAGGCTCCTATGCTGTTATTCTCACACAGATGCCTTAGAGTGGGATGTCTTACCTCTTGCCTAAAACAGGTAAAAATTTTATGCTGAATGCAGAGAAGGAAAATAAGGTGAAGAAGAAGGGCAAAAGAAACTGGTAGGAAAAGGCTGTTGAAGATGATGAGAGGGGAATGATTCAAAGTGGGGGCCACATCTAATGGACTATAATTTATATAAATAGGCAACATACAAAGAATCCTGAGGGATCTACACACAATTTACTTTCTAGCTGAATGCTACCCAGTACCTACCATAATAAAGAAATAATGCTTGCGCTTTCATTTCATTATTATAATGTAAATGTAAGGTATTTCCAAAATGATTTATCTAAAATTGAGGTTCTTTGAAATTCCATTTATGTTACCATTTTTTAAATTAACTTTTTACATTCATTTTCACATAATTTTGGGTTCCAAATTTTCTCCCCCTTTTCTCCCCTCCCCCCACCCCAATACACCAAGCATTCTAATTTCCCCTATCACCAATCTGCCCTCTCTTCTATCATCCCTCCCTTCTCTTGTCCCCATCTTCTCTTTTGTCCTGTAGGGCCAGATGACTTTCTGTTCCCCATTACCTGTATTTCTTATTTCCTAGTAGCAACAACAATACTAAACAGTTGTTCCTAAAACTTTAAGTTCCAAATTCTCCCCATCCCTCCCTCCCTACCCATTCCCTTTGGGAAGGCAGGCAATTCAATACAGGCCATATCTGTGTAGTTTTGCAAATGACTTTGATAATAGTCGTGTTGTGTAAGACTAACTGTATTTCCCTCCATCCTATCCTGCCCCCCCCCCATTGTTTCTATTCTGTCTTTTAATCCTCTCCCTCCCTGAGTGTTGACTTCAAATTGCTCCCTCCTCCCATTGGCCTCCCTACCATCATTCCCCACCCCCCTTTTCTCCCCCACTTTCCTGTATTGTAAGATAGGTTTTCGTACCAAAATGAGTGTGCATTTTATTCCTTCCTTTAGTTGAATGTGATGAGGGTAAACTTCTTGTTTTCTTTTCTCAGCTCTCCTCTTTTTCCCTCCACTAAAAAAGTCTCCTGCTTGCCTCTTGAATGAGAGATAATTTACCCCATTCCATTTCACCCTCTCTCCTCCCACTACATTTCTCTCTCATCATTTATCTTAATTTCTTTTAAGATATGGTCCCATCCTATTCAATTCACTCTGTGCTCTCTATCTCTGTATGTGCGTGCATGTGTGTATGTGTGTGTGCATGCACGCGTGTACGTGTGTGTGTGTGTGTGTGTGTATAATCCCACCAACTACCCAGATATTGAAAAGTTTTAAGAGTTACAAATATTGTCTTTCCATGTAGGAATGTAAACAGTTCACCTTTGGTAAGTCCCTTATGACTTCTCTTTGCTGTTTACTTTTTCATGCTTCTCATTCTTGTGTTTGAAAGTCAGATTTTCTTTTCAGCTCTGGTCTTTTCATCAAGAATGCTTGAAAGTCCTCTGTTTCACTGAAAGACCATATTTTCCCCTGAAGTATTATACTCAGTTTTGCTGGGTAGGTGATTTCTTGGTTTGAGTCCTAGTTCCTTTGACTTGTGGAATATCCTATTCCATGCCCTTCCATCCCTTAATGTAGAAGCTGCTAGATCTTGTGTTATCCTGATTGTATTTCCACAATACTGGAATTGTTTCTTTCTAGCTGCTTGCAATATTTTCTCCTTGACCTGGGAATTGTGGAATTTGGCCACAGTGTTCCTAGGAGTTTCTCTTTTTGGATCTCTTTCAGGTGGTGATCGATGGGTTCCTTCAATACTTATTTTGCCCTCTGGTTGTAGAATATCAGGGCAGTTTTCCTTGATAATTTCATGAAAGATAATGTCTAGGATCTTTTTTTTGATCATGGCTTTCAGGTAGTCCCATAATTTTTAAATTGTCTCTCCTGGATCTATTTTCCAGGTCAGTTGTTTTTCCCATGAGATATTTCACATTCTCTTCCATTTTTTCATTCTTTTAGTTTGTTTGTTTGTTTGTTTTTTTTGATTTCTTGGCTTCTCAGAAAGCCATTAGCCTCCATCTGTTCCATCCTAATCTTGAGAGAACTATTTTCTTCAGTGAGCTTTTGAACCTCTCTTTCCATTTGGCTAATTTTGCTTTTGAAAGCATTCTTCTCATTGGCTTTTTGAACCTCTTTTGCCAATTGAGTTAGCGTATTTTTCAAGGTATTATTTTCTTCAGCATTTTTTTGGGTCTCCTTTACCAAGGTATTGATTCGTTTTTCATGCTTTTCTTGCATCTCTCTCATTTCTCTTCCCAGTTTTTCCTCCACCTGTCTAACTTGATTTTCAAAATCCTTTTTGAGCTCTTCCATGGCCTGAGCCCACCAGATATCCACCTGGGATATCTGAGATACAGAGGGCCCGACCTCCATGTCTTTCCCTGATTGTAAGAATATTTCCTCGTCATCAGAATTGGAAGGCGGGAACATCTGCACCCCATCAAAGTAGCTCTCTATGGTCTTATTTTGCATCCTTTTTCTGGGCATTTTCCCAGCCAGTTACTTGACTTCTGAGATTCCTGTCCACCCCCGCCTAGATCTGCCCAGCTAGTGCTTGGGGTCTGAGATTCAAATGGGCTTTCCGCGGCAGACACGGCTGCTATTCAATGTGAGCTTAAATTCTGGTGCTTGGGTGGGGGCAGGGCCACCTCCCAGGCTCAGTTCCCTCAGGGGCTTTATGCAGAGACCTTCAGTAATGGCCCTGAACTTCTGCCTGCCTTCTCGGGGAGTCCTGGGCCGCCGCCTCCGCAGCTGCCTCTGCTGCTGCCTCCTAAGGGGGCCCGAGTCACGGAGACACCCTGCTCCCCTCTCAGCCAGCCCAGAAGTCTCTCTCACTGACCTGTGGCGTCTGTGGGTGGAGGGACCTTCGCGGCTGCTGGAGATTCCGTCCCTGAAGCCTGCTGGGATCTGCTCCCCTGGGACCGCCGGGATAGCACAGCGCAGGGGTGGGCTCTGCTTTCCAGGGCGTGATGGACCCTGGGGACGTCTCTCCAGGGCTCTCTGGAATGGAAATCTTTTCCACTGTGTTTCTGCGCTCCTTGCAGTGCTCCAAAGTTCGTGGGGAGTTCTTTTTGCAGGAAATACGTGGGCTGTGGGTTCGGAGCTAGCATATGTGAGTCTTTCTACTCTGCTATCTTGGCTCCACCCCTATATGTTACCATATTTAAAACAGTGGGGAAAGTTGATTAGTTTTGATACAGAAGGGTAAACTTTGTTTTCTTAGAGAGAGCAGCAGTATTATAATTGTACCCTCATACTGAAATGTTAGAAAATGCTTGTTTCAAAGATGAGGCTGCTTATTTCCATGGGAAACACTCTCATTTTCACACTGAGACTATTATAATATATTGTGTTTAAATCTTGAAATCCTTTGCTTTAGTGCAAAAATGGCTGGCTGTTGATCTTATTACAGGATATTGTTACATCCTTTGATTAACAAAATCAGGCTTAACTAGCCCTGGTTTTGTTGAAATTGCACTGTTATATAATGTACATGCAATTCTTACCTACTCTTTCTCTGTTTACTTCCCCTCATGCTTCTCCCCCTCTTCAGCTTTTTAAACAAATACATGAAATATACTTCCCCTGGGATTACAATAAGGATAGCAGGTTTTCTGCAGTCTCTTATTGCAGAGGCTCTGGAGTGCAAAAATCCAATTAAGTCTTCTAAAAATAAGAATCTGGCTGCACAATTGTTGTTTGACTATCAAAGGATGTAAGGAAGTGGGGAGAGGGAAAGGATTTTGTACTGTACTCCCTCGATTTTCTGTAGTCTACCCTAAAGATTCAACTCTCTACAGACAACAGATTCTATTTAGCTCTTTTTTTTGCTAAAGACAAAACAAAACACTTCCCTGGATGTTTGGGTCAGTGTGATTAAGTTTGCTTACCTCCTCAGAAATAAGTAAATAGGATCTGCATTCATAAGATCAATTTTGGAATTGATTTGTTAATATCTTAAGTGTTAGAGTATTAATTTACCTTCACATAATGCAGGTAAGGGCTTATGAAAGTCTGGGTAATAGAGGTAATAAAATGTATTTATGGAATTCTTGAAGACTTTTGAATACTCCCAAGTCAAGACAGATGTGAAGGTCTTTTGCCCTGTAACTTCCTATCATTGTTGTTAGCCATAAACTTGGCAAAGGAAAGTAAGTACAGTTCTGCTGAATTCATGTCACTGTTCTACCATTACTTCACAACCTCCAGTTTCTGACTTCCTAAAGACTTTTATCTGAAGCTGGAAACTGTTTTGGTGAAAATATTTTAAAATAATTTGTTTCCTTATTACTATCTAGAGTATCCCATCATTCTCTCAATCACTCAGGCTTATATTGTCAGTGTCATCCCATACTTCTTGTGGTCACTCAACCTATGTATCCAATCTGTTGAGAAATCTTTTGTCTATCTTAACATCTTTCATGTATATTACCTTTTGTCACACTGCAGCAGCCCTAGTTGAGGCCCTTTTCCCTTGGGGAGATTATTGCAGTTGC
The DNA here is from genome assembly GCA_023548195.1 of Bettongia penicillata ogilbyi. Classification (NCBI taxonomy): domain Eukaryota; kingdom Metazoa; phylum Chordata; class Mammalia; order Diprotodontia; family Potoroidae; genus Bettongia; species Bettongia penicillata. Next base: position 5,100,302 of record JAJHZJ010000391.1, on the reverse strand, counting down.
CTTCTAACTGATTTTCTCTATTTCCATCTTCATTAAGTTTACAAGGTAATTTCTTCAAATTTTTTTTTAAAGCTTAGGCCTGGCCACATCACAGATCTGTGTATAGAGCTCAGACATCTCCTCATTATCCACCCACCTGCACTGATTTTAGGTTTCTCTGGGAAACTTAACTGTTGACCCCAGGAAACTTAGTGTTGAGAAATCTCATCACTTTGTAAGATCCGTTCACCTTGTTCGTGATTCCTCATCTCTGACCATCTGCCCTTTGGAGAATGGAACCATAAACTCCTGCTTTGAAGGAGAGGCAACTCCTGTGACATCTCATTAGTCCCACCTACCATCTCAGTTTCTTGGGCTTCTTCACCATACTCTTACCTTCTCCCTTTTCTCAGCTTTTTCTCTTTTTTTCTCTAATAGATTGCAAGTCCCTTGAGGTCAGAGACTCTCTGTTTCGTATTTCTATCCCAAGTGGCTGGCACATAGTAGACGCTTAATGTTTATTGATTGAACTTCAGCGTCTCCCTATTGTTGCTATTTGTCCTTTCTTCTCAAAGAGAGCCATGACACCAGGAACATGATGCCATGACTTGTAAGTGAATTGAATTTAAGTAAAGGAGGGCTGTGCAAAGTCACTAGCCTCACTTCTCTGCTGGAGCCATCTGGGTCCAGTGGTGAGATACAGATCAGGACAATTGGAGATGGCATCTGTTTCCCTGTTACCTCTAGGACAAAATACATTATTTTCCACTTAAAACTTGGATTTCTTTGCCTCTTTCTAACCTCTCTAGATTGCTTATACCTTACTGTCTTTTATATTCTCTACAGTGTAGCTTTAGTAGCCTATTCACAATTCCTTCAAACACTCACACACCTCTTCTGTGTCTACATTCATCTCCTCTTAGTTTCTCTGACTTTCTTAAAGATTCAGCTTTGAATTTTCTATACTGCTGTAAGGAGAATTAGGAAGGACCTAAAATAAGAGAAGGCTCATTCACATGACTAATACCTGTCATAATGGGGGGCTTCAGATCTAGAAGTAGGCTCCTTGGCAGGGCAGCTAGGTGGTGCAGTGGATAGAGCACCAGTGCAGGAGTCAGGAGGACCTGAGTTCAAATGTCACCCCAGACACTTGACACTCACTAGCTGTGTGACCTTGGGCAAGTCACTTAACCCCAACTGCCTCATCCTGGGTCATCTCCAGTCATACTGAGAAATATCTGGTCACTGGATTTAGATGGCTCTGGAGGAGAAGTGAGGCTGGTGACCTTGCACAGCCCTCCCTCACTCAAAACAAAGTCAAGTGCAAGTCATGTCATTATTTCTCCGATGGCATGGTGTTCTTTGGCAAGGAAGGACGAACATAACAGCTCAGATCCCAGCTTTTATGAGACCTTTCCAACTCTAGTCCCTCGGCTGTGCTGTCCCTTCCCTTTCCTCCAGTTTTCCCCTTTGTTAAAGTGAGAATTTTAGAACTAGAAGGGATCTTAAAAGTTGACCCTTGCTATGAAAAACATAATCTTTGAACACTTGCTTTTCAGCTAGATGAATTCTTGTCTAGATGCGTGCCTCTTATATCACTGTAGCTCCATTAGTAAGTGATATGGAATAGTCTGTCCTTTAGCTTCTTAAACTGAAAATTAAAAAAGAAAAAGGGGAAAATGAATCAGCAAAGTCAGTAAATATACATCCTCTCCACCTCTTCCGACGTTATATATACAGTGTTCTACATCCATAGTTACCCCAGAATATCCATGAGAGTTGGAGGTAGGGTGGGAAGGAAGAGGAAGTTTCTTCTCATTTTGCTTCTTTGAGACCAAACTGGTTCTTTATAATTTTGAAACATTACATTTTGTTTTGTGATTGCTGTTCTTTCCATTTATGTTGATGTCATTTTGTGTATTATTGTCTCTGCTTACTTAACTTTGCACTGGTTATTGCTTTTCATTGCTTTTTTGTATATATAACACTCCTCAACAGTACGGAGCTATTACAAAAGCTGGTGGTGTGGTATTGGATGTAAGTATTTATGTATGTACTCCATTTGATACGCCCTTGTGGTTTTCTTGCATTTAGGGATTTGTGCCATCTGCATCGAAGCATTTTTAAAAGGTAGAGTGTTGTTATTTCTGATATTTTTGTACTGTATCTTGTCCCTTGAGGTACCAGAATAGGAAGGCACCCTCCATTTGCAATTATCTCTCTTTTATAATGGTTTCTTGGAAGGCTAGAATGAAACCAGATTTTGCCTTGTTTCTTGGGAGTGCTAACTAAATCCATGATATCAGTATTAGAATGGACCTTGAAGTTGCAGTTATCAAATTTGACCTTCCTCAAGCTTCCATGACTCCTGGGTGAATCTAACTGAGAAAGGTCAGCCACAGAGTAGGTAGGAAAGGAAAATTTGAACAAAGAGCAATTAATTATGTGTTACAATTTTAACTTTAAGTTTCTATCAATGTGTATTATATGATATAGGACATCTGTTTTGTCACATATAGAAATCATATTTGTGTCTCTCACTATGTAATTTGCAAAGTACTCTTGCAATTTCATTTTCACGATGGCACCATAAAATGGGTGTTTCAAATTACTGTTCTCATTTGAAGAGAGAAGATATTGTGCTCTCTCTCTCTCTCTCTGTCTCTCTGTCTCTGTCTCTCTCTCTGTCTCTGTTTCTCTCTCTCTCTCTCTCTCACACACACACACATACACACACACACTTGCGCACACACACACACACACACACACACACACTCACTAAGGAGGCCCTTAGATCATATTTTGGAACTGGAAGAGGTCTTTTATTGTTTGTCAGTTGTTTTTCAGTCATGTCTGACTCTTCGTGACCCCCTTTGGGGTTTTCTTGGCACAGATACTGGTGTGGTTTGTCATTTCCGTCATTTCCTTCTCCAGCTCATTTTACAGATGAGGAACTCAGGCAAACTCAGTGGAGTGACTCACCCAGGATCACACAGCTAGGAGGTGTCTGAGGTTAAATTTTAACTCACAAGGATGCGTCTCCCTGACTCCAGGCCTGACATCTGTGCACTCCAGTGCCACCTTAACTGCCCTGGAAGAAGTTTTAGAAGCTATCAACTCCAGCCCTCTCAGGTTATTGATGAAGTTAGCTAAGATGAAGGCATTTTGTCACGATCATATAGGTAGTGAATGCCAGAGCCAAGTATTCTAAGTCAGGATTTCTGACCTCATAGCTATTTTCTCCTGAATCAAGCTACCTTCCCACTGTGGAGGAAATGGAAGAGAGAAATTTAATGCAGTATTTTCCTACATAAGAGCATAAACCTCAAGCTGGGAGAAATTTCAGAAGCCATCTTGTCTAAAGCCCTCATTTTAAAAGTGATGAAAACAAACCCCAGAATGGGTGTCAGTCATTAAATAAGCACTTACTAAATGCTTACTCTGTGCCAGGCACTGTGCTAAGCATTAGAATATAAAAAATGGTAAAAGATGGCCCTTGCTCTCCTGGAGCTTTTGGCATGAGGGAGATAACATGCAAACAGCTATAAGTATACTTATAAATAAGTAAGGCTTATTTATACAAATACATATAATACATAATAATTTATACAAATACATACAAATGTATGCTGGATACAAGTTGTAGTTAATTTCAGAGAGAAGGCACTGCAATTAAGTGTAACAAGGAAAGTCTTCTTTTAGAAGGTGTGATTTTAGCTAGGACTTGGAAGAAAGTCAGGGAAGCCAGGAGTTGGAGATGGACAGCCAGTGAAGATACCTGGAGACAGGAGATTCAGTGACTTTTTCAAGGAATAATAAGGAGGGCAGTGTTACTGCTTCAAAAGGGTATTTTTGGGGGAGAAGGTATAAGATGTCAGATGACAAAATGTGGGGGATGGTGGCAGGTTACAGAAGCCTTTTGACATCTAATTGGATTTTTAGTTTGGTCTTGGAGGTGATAAGGAGCCATTTGTTCGTTAGACAGGGGTGGGAATGGTCAGATCTGGGATTATTTTGTCCATTGAGTGGATAGATTGGAGTCGGGAGAGTTTTGGCTGGCAGACCAACCAGCAGACAATTGCGCTGGTCCACTCAGGAGGTGATGAGGAGTCTGCACCAGGGGAGTAGCAGTGACAAAGAAGAGAAGTTTTCTCCACAGGATTCAGCATTGCATTAGCTATTCAGAGATAAGAGAGGGTGAAGCTTCTAGGAGGGTCAGTCATGAGCCTAGAAAACTGGAGGGAATGGTGGTGCTGTCAGCAGTCATAGAAAAGTTAGGAAGGGGGCAGGGGGATTTGTGGGGGGAAATGTGTTCAATTTGGAAGATATTATTGAGTTGAATCTGTCTGTTGGAAGTTCAGTTTGAGATGTCCAGTTAGGAGTTAGAGATGTGAGATTGGAGGTCAACAGAGAGGTTAGGACTGGGGTTATGTACATTTGAGACTCAGTAGTATGGAGATGATAATTCAGGGCTGGTGCTTGGAGGTGAAGAAATGGTATTATTCCTTATGACTGTTCTGAAGGCATAGAGGTATTAAATTTCAGAGACAAGATTTGAATCTCAGTTTTCTTATTGTAGAAGCTAATGCTCTTTCTTCTGGTTTAAGAAGGCCTCTGATGAGATTGGTATTAGTAACTTAGGCAGATACACATATGTCTACATGTATATATAAATGTATCAGCATATGTATATTTAAGGTGTATAATGCATATGGGCAACCAGGCCATGCAATGGATAGAACATTGGGCCTAGAGTCAGGAAGGCTTATCTTCCCAAGTTCAAAACTGGCTTCTGACACTCACTAGCTATATGACCCTGGGCAAGTCACTTAACCCTGTTTGTTCCTTATTTCTAAATGACCTGGAGAAAGAAATGGCAAACCACTTCAGTATCTTTGCCAAGAAGACCCCAAATGGAGTCCTGAAGTGATAGACACAACGGAAATGACAACAGCAATAACATCACACACATGTATGTACACATGTATACGTATAGGATGTGTATAGATTTATCTCACTTAATATTTTTAGAATAATCCTAATTATCCTGAGAAATCCTTAGATAGCTGTTGTGTATCCTTTGTCCCCAAAGAGGACTAGTGATATAAAGAGGGTGATGTCTTGACTTGCAAGTGAATTGGATTTGAGTGAAGCATAGCTGTGCAGTTATCACCCTTACTCTCTCCTCTATGGCACGACACAGGTCAGGACAACTGGCCATGGGCTTGTGGCTCTGGATCCAGTGGGAGAGCCTGGCCTTTTTAAGCTAAGCTTTTTCTCAGGCCTCATTTTGTCTGAGGCAACACCTATTCCGGCCTTAGAAAGATGGCCTACTTTGAATTCCCAAAAGAATGATTCAGGCAGGGGAAGAATTTCTGAGTTTCTGGTCAGAACAGAAACACTTGCTATTTATGTTCACTCTGAGCCATCAAAAACCTAAACATTGAGTAAGTGAGGCTTGGGATCTATTATTCAGCAGTCAGTGAGAGCTAGAATAATTGAGGTTTAAAGGTATAGTTAAGTTACTCCATTTGAATCCCAGGGGGCTCTATCAAAGCCTAGTTTACCAGAGCTATATTTGTAGAAGTCATGAATGAAAACTACATGACACAAATGGTGAATGTGCTTAGATGGTAGAAGTGCAACATTGTCCTCTAGTAATTACTCACTCCATCTGTCTAGTCACATGCCAAATCTTGTTTCTCCTTCACCTTCTATCTTCTTTCTTTATTGGGCCCTAGTTCAGATGTTTAACTCCTTTCTGAATTGTTTATCTTTCCTTAAGTCTATCCTCTTTATATCGTATTATACAACTGTTGTTAAAATGATTTTGCATGGGTTCGTTGTCATAGTAAATAGCCATGAATAGGGTAGATTTTTATTTTTGACCATTATGGCTGACCATTTGGGTATTATCTTTTTGTCCCTTCCCTCCAAACCCACCTTTCCCCCCAAATTCCCTATTTCTGGGGAAAGACATTACCATTCTTCCAGTCACTTAGGTTTACAACTTGCTTTTCCCTTTAACCCACCACATTTTTCATGAATATCCCCTTCTCTACACACCATTAGAGGAGACAGCCACTAATTCCTCTTCTACTCCTCTTCCTCAACTACCTCTTCACTGTTTCAACAGCTTCCTTATTGATCTTTCTTCTTCTCTACTTCCATCCCCACTCTGCTATTGCATTCCTGAAATGAAATCTGAATTTACATTCCCAAAGAATAAGTCCGATCATTTTGCTCTTTTGATGAATATAAAACTCAGTGACTCTCCTTTGGATTAAAGACTTTCAATCAAGATGCATTTATTAAGAGCCTTCTTTGTACTCTGCCACTATGTTAGCCACTGGGCATACGAAGAAAAAGAAATTAGTTCCTACTTTCAAGTGACTTCCATCCTGTTTTATCAATCAATCAATCAATGTCACTTTACTTTGAGATGCACTTCTTATCTAGGTAGACTGGCTTACTTATTGGTTCTCAGTGCACCTGGTCTCTATCATTTGTAAATTCTGACTTTGGGAAAGTGATTTCAGTTGCCTCAGTTTTTTCCTCTGTAAATATGAAACAAATTTAGTTAGCCTGATGATTCCTTTCAGCTCACAATCTGTGATGTTGTGATTTTATATCTCTTTCCTCCAGCCCTTTAACTTTTGGTGCATAACTTGCATGAACTCTGTCTTCATTTCTGTGTTCTAAAAATCCCTTCCTTCCAAATTCAGTTTTAGTTCTGCATTTTATAGGAAGACTTTTTTGATGAGTTCTGAATGACTCCCCATTATTTCACAGTTGCTTTTATATACTTACCTGTACATGTAACACATCTAGTAGGGCCCTTAAGGCTTCCCTTAATGGACTTATCTACAGTTACTGCGGCTTGTACTTTGTTTTCAAAAAGGACCATGACATCAGGAAGATGATACCATGATTTACAAGTGAATTGGATTAAAGTGAGGCAGGGCTGTGCAAAGTCACCAGCCTCACTTTTTCCTGTGTCCAGTGGCCAGATGTAGATCAGTATGAATGGAGATGGCCCAGGATGCAGTGGGAGACCTTGGCCTAAAAAGCTAAGGTCTTTCTTTCACTGAGGCAGCACTCATTCAGTGATTAAGGCTGTTTAAGAAGCCGAGGGATGGCCCCTTTAATTCAGGAAAAAAGAATCTATTTGACTAACCCATAGGAAAAAGGGGGGGAGGGGGTTGAAGAATTATATAATTGGATAAAAGTATAAGAGAGAAAGGAGCTAATAAGCAAAACCCCAAAGGGGAAAGAGATAACAAACAACAGAAGATCAGGAGTGAGGGGGAATAGGGCCACCTTAAAAATAAGATTTAGGTAAAGTAACTGAAAAAATATACTGCTGTGTTCACAGCAGAAGTAGAGGAAAAATCATAACCTGAAAGGAAATCAATATTAGAGACAAATGGAGGAATAATATGAACCCAGTTCATAACTTTAAATGTGAATATATTGAACAATCCAATAAAATGAAAAAGAGACAGAATGGATAAGAAAACAAACCCTACAGTATGTTGTCTACAACACACACACGTTTTATATAGATGAGAAAGTAAGCATATAAGTCTTTTGGGTGGAGAGGGTTGGGAGGCAATTGGGGTTAAATATCTTAAAACCTACTTAAATTCATTCTTCTGCGCTTCGCATACCCTCACTCTGTTTTCCCTAGTGATTATGGAATCCTGCTGTCCACCCTTTGTAATGCCTCTTGCACTTTTGCTCTTAAAGTGGGGGAGGGAAGCAGTCTCCTTCTCATCTCCACCCCCCCCCCCCCCCCAAACTAAATGTTCTTTGCTCTCCTAGACTCTCCCTCTACATTCAGGGTCCCCTCCTCTTTTAAGATTCAGTCCATATTTAACTTTCAGTTGGAAATCTGGTAGTTGTTATCGAAGAACACTGAGGGCATTCTGTGTCCTTCCATAAGAGTTCAGTGTCTGGCTCTTAGGCTTTCTCTACTTTCCAGTTGCTGAATCCATGGCCGGGGGACTTCAGTGTACACATGGATATGCACAAGTGATCCCAGTTCTATCCTAACTTCTCCAGTGTATTGCCCCCTCTGTCATCCCACCACCACTGACTATCCATCCTCCTATTTCTCTCTGTCTATTGCCTGTTTCTCAGCTGCCTGCAAATAGCCCCTATGTCTCCTCCATCATTGGAAAACCCTGTCTTGATCTGTCCCTCCCCTCTGACTATTGGGTCGTATTTCTCCTCCCTTTTGTTGCTAAATTTCTCGAGTAAGTCTCCTGCCCTGGTTTGTCACCTTCATCATCTAGACTGTTCAGAGACTTTACACATAATTTTCCTGCTAGTTCTGACTTTACTCCTTACATCATTCTTTGACTCCATTTGGTCCTTTTCTCTGGCCATCCATCACATTTGGAGTGCTTGCTCTCAGCTTTGCTGCTCTGCTCCCTTGATTTTTTTCAAATCTTTGCTCAAGGAATCCTGCCTTCTGCAGAGGTCTTTCCTGGTTCCTCTTAATGTCAGTCTCTTTGCTCTTGAGGTTACCTTCCATTTACTGTGTAGTTTGCATACTGCAACTCCATTGGAATGAGAACTCCTCTAAGGCCAGGGCTTTGTAACATTTTTATTGGCTTGTGGAGAATGGGAGGAATCTTTGCAGTTTTCACATTGTCATGCTGTAAAAGCCTTTGGAGACTTTATTATATAGCTTGAGGGCAGGGGAAAGGGCGGGGATGGGGAGGGGCGTCATCCTCTAGGTTGACTTTGCCCTTTCAAGGAACTAAAAGAATAGTATATGTCTGATACTTCAGGAGAGCCTTCTCAACATTTTCTGATCAGAGGTTATTGGGTAGAACATTTCAAATCTTGTGGATTATTAGAACTTGGTATTGGGTTCATTTTATGTACCTTTTAAAGGTAGATGAGATGTATTCATATATTCATTCAACACCTTTCATGTGCCATGCATTTTTTAAGGCCAGGGATAAAAAAAAAAAACAAAAACCAAAACACAACCCCCTTTTTATTGGTTTTGTTTTTGTTTTTTGTTTTTAAATACCGTGCTTATTTACATTTGGGTATAAAATACTTGAACAATCCTTCCTTGCCCAATGAAGACGTTTGTATACTATCTCACTCCCACAAAAGTGATTAGAACAGCAGGATTTTCCAGTGTAGTAAAAATTACAATAGTACAATATCTGGCACATAGTAAGCACTTAATAAATACTTTATCTAGCTATCACTAGTATTAAATTCTGTGAAATTGCTGATGCTAGGGAGTTAGACTTCAGGTTGTGTTACTAAATTAAATTTAACTTGCTGTGATATTGATTTGTGCATAATTGTGACTTTTGAGAACCTTTTTTAATATCCATAATACCAGTTCTTAGTATTTCTTTTTTCCTTTTGTGCAAAGGATGGAAAAGAAAGCAGGCCATTAAATACTAAGTGCAGTTTAGCTGCTGTGCAGTGAGAACTGTTGTTTAGCTTAATGCAAAATTTATTTTACCGTATGTAAAATTCATTTGAGTAGATGAACACCCTGAAAGACTTGAATGGGAAAGGAGTATTTTCAACTTCCAGTGCAATTTATTATTTAAAAGCAGGGAAATTACATTGCTGATAGGGTAGTGGAGAGGAGTAGTGATGTAATGGGGAATGGTATTCTGTGCATTAGCTCCATGCCTGGCTAGGCTGGCTGCTCTTGTCAATTATTTATAGTCTTCTGGCCCACAGCCTGGCAGGGGTCACAGTGTGGAATTGGAACTGAATCTTCATTGTCCCCTGCCTCCTGCCCAGCTGGTGATCTGTTCACTATTTTAATACATTTTTGGAGTAGTGCGAAAGGATTCAAAGTTTTTGTCGTATTTTGGTTTATTGTTCTCAAAAAGATTGCTAATTTAGTTTTTAAAAAATCATCTAAGAAACCTTGTAGCCTGTGTTGTGTGTGTTTGTGTATCTTCAGTTTGAGAGAAATACCACCAGCGTCTCTAATCACATAGTCTTGAAAGTGGTGCCTTTTCTTTCCTATTTCAGTGCCCTTGAGTTCCATGACTGGTAGTACAGTAAAAACAGCATTGAATTTGAGATCTAGGAACCCAGGTTTTATAATGCCGGTTGTTGCTACGTGCCACCTGGGTGACCTTGGTAAAGTCACTCAATCTTTCAGGGCCCTCAGTTTCCTTATGTGTGTCATAACCTACCTCCAAAACCCTTTCACCTCCAAGTCTGTTTTCTTATCCCTAAGGTGGTCTCTGCTTTTTAGCGGGGTGATTTTCTAGTGGTCCTAAGTTAGCACTTCTTTTCCAGCTTGTTGTTTATTTCTAATGCATTACTTATTACTAAATATTGCATTTATTAGCTAATAGATATAGGGTATATATTAAAAGGCAAAATATTTTTTAGCTTTCCTCTAAAATAGTTTTTTTAATTATATATTTTAAATAAACCCTTTAAATCGTAACACATTTTTGCAAGCTTCATTAGATACCATGTGTTGTAAGTTCCAAGTCGAGAAAAGTGATTTTAGTCATTTTCCCTTTACTACAGAATTCCCTTCTCTGCCGTTGAGACCTGCTCCACATAATTCTAGCAGGGCCTGTTATCCTTTACAATTCGTCCTTATTGCTCTGAACTGTACCTCCCTTTCATCAAGCATTCTAAACTTGAGATCTGTGAACCTGTTTTGAAAACAGAAAAAGCCATTTCAGTATATTTTGGTTTCTTTTTTACTCCTACTCATTTGATTTCATGCACTGAAACATTATGGGAGAAGAGATAAAATAGATTTCACCAGACTGCTAAAGGTATGGTACCAAAAAAATTAAAATGAGCTCTAATTAGCTAAGAGTCTGATTGCATTTGCAGACAGAATTTGGGGAACATGGCCTCATGTCAGAAGTGCTTGAGGCAGTGATAGAATGAATTCCGAGGCTAGTTCCTACAATCCCTTTCTTGAACTTGTGATGGGCCCTCATTAGTGAGCATGGTGCCTTTACAGATTTGCCAGAATGGCAGCTCCTTGAGAGCAGGCACTGTTTTGATGCTTTATAGTTGTCTCCCTAGAGCCTGTACTGTGCCTGACACGGTAGATTTTTGATTAGTGTTTTTTTGTTTGATTGATTGTCCTGGGAAATGAAATCCCTAAGCTTCCACTAACTTAGTCCTTCTGGGCTGCCATTTTTGTGAATTTGTCAAGTGAGAGGACTTGACTTCATTGAAAGCCCTTTCTCGATCTGTAAACTACACCTTCCTTTAGGAACTCCAAATTGGTTTTAAGAATGTGAAATTTTTAGGTCATTAGGGAACTCCCAGTTGAGGAAACACCCTCTAAAAGAACAGATGAGCACCTTCTAGTGCAATTTAGTGCCTTAGAGGGTAAATGTCTTTCCCCAGTCACAGTGCCAATATATTTCAGATCTGAGATTTGAACAACCTAAATCTTTCCGGCTCAGGGTTCTGTCCACTATGTGCCATGTAACACTGCCTGTCATATAGAAGGAATTAAAAACTGTCTTCTGGTGTAGATATAACTATTCCTAAATGTGGCTGAAGTTATAAAATACTTAGAAGTTCAATAGAGCCGTTCTATAGTCAAATTAAGAGTGGATTTTAGGAGAAAACTTACTTTGCATCTGTTAGTAATCAGTATAGAAAAGATGGCCAGGAATGACCACAAGCTTGCTCCTTTTGAGCCATGGCTTGGTGGATTGGTATCCTATAAATAGGAATTAATTTTAATAACAGCTGTTTGTTGAAATAATTTTTGAAATAATCGATTGTACTCAGAAATGCATAGCTGACTTTGCAAATATTACAGCGGTAAAAAAAATGCTTGGGTAGAGGTGACAGTGTTATAAACTTGGGTGTTGGAAAAATTGCTGTTTTACCTTTATGAATTCATTCAGGAGTAGTAACAATAACAAAAAGTAGAAGATAATGTGGATAATGTGGAACTTTTTTTTTTAAATTTTTGAATGGGGAAAGTCAGGGCAGTTGGGGTTAAGTGACTTGCCCAAGGTCACACAGCCACTAAGTGTCAAGTATCTGAGGTCACATTTGAACTCAGGTCCCCCTGACTCCAGGGCTGTTGCTCTATTCACTTCCCCACCTAGCTGCCCCACGTGAAACTTTTGAAATCAAAGCGTATGAGTATAGAAATCTTGAAATCATTCTTCAGATTCATATTAAATATACTTCATGCTCTATCATTTGACAGAATTCATAGGGGAGAAGTTCCGGAAAAATATATCCGAGGAGTAGACAGCTTAGCGTATGTATGACAGGCAGTGTTATATGGTGAGTGCACAGTGAACAGTTAGCCCCTGAGCCAGAAAGAGAAACAAGGTCAATTCTTTCCTTTAATGATTAGTTTATATACGTGACATGGAATGTTTGTATGATAATGGGGTAACAGAAACGAAAGCTTGAGGGATGGTTTGCAGCTAGATTGTGAACAGATTTAAATGACAGGGTGGCAGTGTGCTTATCTTATAATAGGGGTTTCTTCTTAGTAGTTCAGGAACCCCTTGGAGATTGGTGACAGTGAATGTTCCCAGGGATTCAAGCTTAAAAGTCTTGAATAGTGCCTTAAGCAATAAGTACTTCCCTAGTTATGTTACAGAGACATTTTTTCCTCTGAGATAATAAGCATATACATATGTTTAAAATAATACAGGCTTATTTCTGCAGTGATTCAGCTAACTATTGACTCATTCTGAGTGTACTATGTTCTTGCAGCATTCTAAGGTATACTATGTTTTTGCAGTTTCTCAACTTGGGATCAACTTGTTCCCTAATTACCAAAAGGATTCTACATTTGAGTATGGAAACAGATTTCCAGTAGGTCGTTGAACTTGGAATATTTTTACTTGTATTCTGTACATTGCTCCAGAGGAACTCCTTGGTTTCCCTCTGTTATCCAGTAATTACAATTCATCAGCAGCATAGTCATATGATCAAGAAACTACTGTACCTTATATTTCTATTCTTATAGCACAAAAACCACAGTCACTGGGCATGTTTGACAAATTTAAGCTACCACCAGCCTTCACAGACATTCTGAAGAAATAAACCTTCTATTGCTTCACATTGTGGTATTAAGACTTTTCTTATTTGAACATTTTCACTTATATTGCTATTCTTCTAGTGAGTATAGAACTGGTTGGCAATATTGGGCAGTCATTCACAGTTACTGTGAGAGTGCAACTGATTGCTGGTGTGTGTGTTCGTCCTTCGTTGCTGAAGAAGACCATGCCATCAGAGAAATAATGACATGACTTGCACTTGCCTTTGTTTTGAGTGAGTGAGGGCTGTGCAGGTCACCAGTCTCACTTCTCCAGAGACATCTAAATCCAGTGACCAGATATTCCTCAGGATGAGGCAATTGGGGTTAAGTGACTTGCCTACGGTCACACAGCTGGTGAGTGTCAAGTGTCTGAGGTGAGATTTGAACTCATGTTCCCCTGACTCCTGCACAGGTGCTCTATCCACTGCATCACCTAACTGCCCAGATTGCTAGTGGTTGAAAAGAGCAAGAGAGATTTTTCCCTTTAAAGATTATTTTATATATAAATACTGTTAAAAATGAAGAAAAAATGAATTTCTATCTCTTTTCAGGAGAACTTGTAAAATCCTTCTACTGTTTTTAAGCCACATATTTATATGAGTGAGCAGTTTCAATTTCTTCCTGTTTTAAATCAAAACAAAAATAAACTCTTTATTGAACTTGATTTAATACAGTTAGATGTTGAACCAAATATTGTAAACCTCTATTCAAATGAAAAAGCCCAGCATTGAAATTGTTAATTTATTATTATTGTTATTATTAAAACTCTTTCTTGTAACTTATTTTGTAAAAATGTGTTCGGTATAATTTGTAAAGTAAAAAAAATTTAATATGAGGTCTTGCATATAGTAACAGTAAGCATATAGGCTCTTTTTGCATTACTTATTTTAAAGAAATTTCCCATAAATATTTGCATTTTATAATAGAAATTTAGAGTTTATATTTTGAATTTTCATAATTACAGATATATTTTATAATGATAATTATAATGCAAAATTTAATTTGGAGCTTTTGTGGTCAAAAATTTAGCATTATAATTGCTGCGAGTCTTAACTTCTGACTTCTAGTCTCACACATCAGTTTTTTTTATGTCTCTAACTGGTTGCTCAACCAACAGTTTTAAAATCAACATGTCCAATACTGAATTAATTAGCTTTTTCCCCTTAATCCTCCTACCTCCAAACTTCCCTTTAATTTTGAGGGCAGCACCCCATCCTCACACTCCCCTTCCCCAGGGCTGGCAATTTAGGGTAGCATCCCCAGTTTGATTAGCTCTCATTCCTCATATCCACTTTATTGTCAAGTCCTTTTTTATTTTGCCTCTGTAGCATTTCTTGAATTTGCCCCTTCTTTCCTTAGCACTGCATCACTGATTGAGATCCTCATCACCTTCTTTGTGGACAGGTATAATAATGATCTGCTTTTGAGTCTGCCTGCCCCCGGCTGCTCCCCACTCTAGTCAATATTCAATTTAGTCACCAAAGTAAATTTCCTAAAGCACAGTTTACTGCCATGTCATACATATTTTCTGCCAATAATCTCCATAGTTCCCTGTCACCTCCAAGATCAAATACATATCCTTTGAACAACCTAACCCTCTGATACCTTTCTAGTCTTCCTGTACTTCATTCCTTCCCATGTACTCTTCAATCCAAGTATATTGGTTTCCTTGCTGTTCCTGGAATAAGATACTCCATTTCTCATCTCCCAGCATTTTCTTTGGATAACCCCAATGCCTGGAAAGCTCTGCCTCCTAGCTTCACTCAGGCCTCATCCTCCACAGGAAGCCTTTTCCTCTTAATTCTCATGCCTTTTCTCCCTTATCTGTTTGCTGTTCATCCTGTGTATTTGCTCATTTGTACATATTTGTTTGGTTATTGTCTCCCTCTTTAATTAAACTGTGAGCTCCCTCTTTCTCTTTTCTTTATATTCTGGAATTTAGTATAATGCCTGGCACATAGTAGGTGTTTAATGTTAATTGATTGATTAAGAAATAGATATTTAAAAATACTGCTAGTAATTTTACAATTACTCAGAGATTCATAGCAGATGTTTTTGTAGGTAAAAGGGATTCATAAGAGGTGAAAAGGTTGGGAAACACTTTGCTAGAGGGAATGAGGAGTCACTAAAGGTTTTCAGTAAGAGCATGCTACAATGACATTTTTGCTTCAGAGTGTATTTTGGCAGTTCTGTGTAGGTACATACCAAGGCCTAAAATGGATGGATTTGTGAGTGTAAAGCATCTACAGACGTTGAAGTGCTTTAATTGACAAGACCTGGCAGCTGAATGTTGACTGTGAATGTAGAATTCATGATGATTCCTGGATTATGAACTGGGATAAGTGGAAGAATGGTGGTTCCCCTAGAACCTGGGAAATTAAGAGAAAGATGTTGTTTGTTTTGGACATGTTGAGTTTGAGATGCCTTGTGGACACTTAAAAAGAGGTTTAGTAGTCAGTTGGACATGTGGGACTGGATTTCAGGAGGGTGATGAGTCTTTAGTCCTTTTGTTTTTAAAGAAAGAAAAGTCTGAGCATGTTTGTAAGTACCAGGGAAGGAGCCAGTGAATAAAAAGCTGAATACCAGAGAGAGGAGAGAGCGGCCTACTGGAGAAAACAAGTCTGTGGGATCAAGGGGGCGTTTGTAGCATTGGCAAGAAGCAATATCTTATTATTCAGCAAGACTCTAAGGAAGGAGAAGATTCAAGGATGACACTAAGTTATTTGAAGTGTGAGGCTGGGGAGGAGGACTTGTAAGGGAACCCTCATTTTTTTTTTTTTTTATTTCAGTGAAGCATGAGGTAAGGTCCTCTGCTGAGGCTGTTTGGTGGTGTAATGGATAATGTGCTGGGCCCGGAGTCAGGAAGACCTGAATGCAAATGGGGCTTCAAATCTAGAAGTAGGCTCCTTGCAGGGCAGCTAGGTGGTGCAGTGAATAGAGCACCAGTGCAGGAGTCAGGAGGACCTGAGTTCAAATGTCACCTCAGACACTTGACACTCACCAGCTGTGTGACTTTGGGCAAGTCACTTAACCCCAATTGCCTCATCCTGGGTCATCTCCAGTCATCCTGAGGAATATCAGGTCAGTGGATTCAGGTGGCTCTAGAGGAGAAGTGAGGCTGGTGACCTTGCACAGCCCTCCCTCACTCAAAACAAAGTCAAATGCAAGTCATGTCATCATTTCTCTTGATGGCATGGTCAGCAGCAGTGAAGGACGAGCACACACACAGGCTCCTTAGCAACTTACTTCCCCTCTGTCTGCCTTAGTGTAAGCATTAGTAAAGTGGGAATAATAACAGCACCTATCTCCCAGGGTTGTTGTGAGAATCAAATGAGATAACAGTTATTAAACACTCAGCACAGTGCCTGGCACATAGTAGGCCCTGTATCAGTGCTGGGTATTATAGTTAGAATAATTTAGAACTTGAGCTCTGAGCTAATTATGTTACCATTCTATATTGTATAGAGCTTTTCAGGGTGATTTTACATTCAAATAATATACTGTGCATAGACTATTGAGCTTTTACCTCAGGTGAAAATTGTGTACCATAATGAGAAGATACATCAGTAATACCAATAAATGGATTTTTTTTTTTTTTTTAATGTCATGAAGTTTGGCAGTGTACTGCCACCAATTGGCCTCTTGCACTTGTGGTGCCTTTTCTTCCCCATCCCTATATGCTAATAAACATATATCTTGAACTTTGTTTATCTGCCTTGTTTTCTCTATAAGCTTCTGAAATTTTAACACTATAGAATAAAGACCATGCTGTCATCTTCTTGTCATTCATTATTCATTGAAATAGAAGCGAAGAGACAGTTTTCATAAGGTATCACTCAGGTGGTTCTTTTTTAATTTCCCTTTTACCCACTATTAATCTCCCATTGTCCCTCTCCTCCCCATCTCCCTTTCCATATTCACATGTATCTCCAAGCTTTTAGCTCTCTTAGGGTTTGTTTCCTTTGACAGTGTTCTTGAATCAATTACTGGTTTTTTTTATGTGGACTTAATACCTTATTTAGAAGGACTGAAAAGGGATTGAACATACAATAATGTATTTTCCTTTTCTGTTCATTGAGATTTATTATACCCTTCAAACAAAATAGTAGTGTAGTCATTCTAGTCTTTAACAGCAGTTATAAGATTTAAAAAGAGGGTTACAAATGGGGGTTTACAAAAGAATCAGATTAGTAATGTGTAAAGAATTAGGCCTTTTCTGATAGTTTCTTTTTCTTTCCCATGGAGACATTTTTTTTTCTCAGTTGTTTTTCAGTAGTGTCTGACACTCTGACCCCATTTTAGATTTTCTTGGCAAAGATACCAGAGTGGCTTGACGTTTCCTTCTCCAGCCTATTTTACAGATGAAGGAACAGTGGCAAAAAAGGGTTAAGTGACTTGCCAAGGGTCACACAGCTAGTAAATTTCTGATTCCCGATTTGAACTCAGCTACATTGATTCCAGGCTTGGTGCTCTATCCATTGCACCACCTAGCTGAAAACTGGGGCCAAAAACATTCTCAGTGTGGCAGGACTAGGGGCATTAAAGGGAAGGGTACTGTCAAAGGTGGTCACTAGGCTCTCAATTTTTCCAGTCTTCTGATTATGGTTAGAGAGTAAAGGAGAGAGGTCAGTAAACTTAGTTCCATCAAGCTCTCCATGAGTCCTAGTGAACTGGTAAAAAATTGGCCATGTTGGCAGTCATCGTTACTGCAGGGCAGCTTCCCAAGACAAACTGAATGTGGTAAATTTTTTGGGCAGGGAGTCTGGTTTTTGTACAGCCAGATCCACTTAGTGTTTTCTATCTCACAATCAGGTAACTACTAGATTGAATTTGGCTACTGGAAGAGACTCAAGTAGAAGTAAAGAGGAAATGGAATTCAAGCATGGATTATAAAAATTCCAATAAAAGGCTCAGGGTGTGTGTGCTGTGTCCAGTTAAGAGATTCTTATGGATCTGAGGGAATGTGCTTTTTACAAGTACCATCTCATTTAATTTTCACAACAGCCCTGTAAGGTAGGTGCTGTTATTATCCCCATCTTCCAGTTGAGGAAACTGAGACAAACAGAAGTTATATGACTAGCCCAGGGTTGTACTGTTGGGAAGTATCTTTTTCTGGTTTTGAATTCATGTCTTCCTGATACTAGGCCCAGGTGTCTTTTAATTTGCCATATGCTTCAGAGTTTTTGGACTGCAACAGTGATAATGACAGAGGAACCAGAATTCAGGCTTTTCCCCAGATTCTGTTCTGTTTTTCCTGTAATACTTCCCAGGAATCTGAAAGTCAGTGACCATTTTTTAGCTAGAAGCAAATATCTAATTGATCTCTATCTATAACTGTTCTAAAATACAGATTTTCTTTCCTGCACAGTAGATACTAAAAGTGGGTGTTCCTTTAAGAACTGACCACTCCTTAACGAGTCACCTAATCCCACCCTGTTAGCATACCTGGTACACGTTTTACTATGGTTTACTATACAAAAGTTTACTATATAAACTTTAACTCTACCCCTCTAAGGTAGCAGGTTCCTTAACTTTTGCACGCTGAAAGGTATAAAAATTAACCTTTGCCAACTTGTCTTCAAGAACGTTTGAGTCCATGAATTCTTTCCAGACAACCGAGCCCTGCACTCTGGTCCTTGTGGGGTCCCTGAACCTCTCAAAACCACATCAATTCTTTGTATGTCAAATGATTGGGGGGGTGGGAATGTCGGTAAGTGGCATATTATTTTGACCAGTGTGATATTACATTTGTTTTAACTGCTTATCACCCTTCCCTTTTGGTGACCAAATCTTGATAATCATATGAAGTCAACAAGTTGGATGCTACTTGAATTTAGGATTCAGTCTTTTGCCTCTGTTCTTTTCATTTCCAGTTTCAGATGCTTTTTTGCGTTTATGATGATGACCTCATCAGATTTAGTAGTCTTCAATTACCATTGTCTAGTGCTGTCATTCACTTGTTTGGGGGTCCTAACTTCCTAGCTTGATTAGTTAACAGGGACAAGTGTCTGACTCTAACTTACATTTGCACATTTAGACCTAGATATCTTCTCTGTTCTGTTGGCTACTTCTTGTCTCAATACACATTTTCATCAGGTTGTTTCATCCAGCTGCTTTCTGCTTCACTTTTTATACAGGTATGTAATTATGAAGATTGTTTGGGGTGTGGAAGGAATAGGAACAAGTTTGCATACATCAGATTCCAGTTGGTGTTTGGAACAGTGCGGTTGGAGGGTGAGGAAGGAGAGGAGAGGTGGGCGGTCCTTGGCATTAATCCACATTTATTCTGCTATTATCCTTTATTTGCAGCTGCCAGCAATCAGCTGATGTCACCTCACATATGTTTAGAGCTGTTGCTATGGTGATCAGCCTCAGAATCTGCCTCCTTCCCAGTCCTGTTGAAAGGCAGACAGACTGCTTGGTGTAGTTAGTCTCAGTTCATTGGCCGTTTGACTTGTAGATTTCTGAGAGCAGATTTCCCAATTTGAGGGTAAATGACCTAACCAAGATAGTTTACCTTGACCATTTAATGCTTTAAAATCCAGTAATATGTCTATGGAAAAATATCATACAAGTGCAAATTTGCCTTCCAGTCCTTCTCTCTCCATCTCTTCTGCCTTCCCTTTCTCACCCTCCATTTCTTTTTCTTTTCTTTGTTTTTCTTTTATGGAGACAGTCAGAGTTAAGTGACTTGGCTAGGGTCACACAGCTAGCAATTATCTGAAGCTGGATTTGAGTCTCAAGTCCTTCTGATTCCAGGTCTGGGGCTCTATCCATTGCACCACTGCCTCTCCCACCCCCAATTTCAAACCACTTTACTAGGTTCAGCAACCCTTCACTTATGATTGTTAGTAACACAAAAATACCTATTTGACTTTAGAGGTGGTGTGACTTTTTGTTTTTGGTCGTTGTTCAGCTCTGTCACATTTTTTGTGACCTCATGGACCACACTTTTCTCCTTCACTCTTTCTTGAAGTCTATCCAGGTTCATGTTCATTGTTTCCATGACACTGTGTTCATCCCGTCCTCCACTGTCCCCTTCTCCCTTTGCCTTCAATCTTTACCACCCTCAGGGGCTTTTCCAATGAGTCTCATCTGTGTGGTTGAAGTATTTAAGTTTCAGTATTTGACTTCCCAGTGAATAGCCTGAATTAATTTCTTTAAGTATCTATTGATTTGATCTTCTTGCTGTCTGTCCGAGGGACTCTCAAAAGTCTTCTCCAGCCCCACAATTCAAAAGTGTTGATTCTGCATCCCTCATCTTTCCTTATAGTCCCGTTCTCACAGCCATACATTGCTACTGGAAAACCAGAGCTTTGACTATATGCAGCTGTGTCAACAAGGTGATATCTCTGCTGTTTAGTATGATGTACACAGGTTTGCCATGGCTTTCCTTCCAAGGAGGAGGCATCTTTTACTTTCATGGCTGTAGTCACTGTCTTCAGTGATCTTTGAGCCCAAACATAAAATCTAACACTGCTTCTATTTCTTCTCCCTCTGTTTTTGAGAAAGTGATGGGACCAGTTGCTGAGATCTTAGGATTTTGGTTTAAAAAAAATTTTTTTTTGTCTAGCTTCAAACCAGCTTTTACACTACTCTTTTAACTGTCATCAAGAGGCTTCTTAATTTCTTTTTACTTTCTCCTGTCAGAGTGGTATCATTTTCCTTATGGTATCCCCCGTTCTGAAAATTCTGCACTTTTTTGAATTTCAATCACTGACTTATAAACCAGAAGAAATTTTATGATGTTCTGTTTGACATCCAGTCCTTTAGATCATTGACATCAAACTGGAAAAGAAACCGTGCCATTAAACTTTAAGGATTCCTGTAGACTATATATTGATTCAGTTTTAAAATGTAATATTTTGTGTGTTTTATCGTATTTTTAAATATTTCCTAATTATATTTTAATCTGATTCTGGCAGGGTTCAGGAGTGTTGTAGGCCATCTCCATATTTGAAGCTTCTGCTCTAGATTACACTCTTCCTCTCTCCTCCCACTCTCCTCATCAAGGGAAGGGCTGAACTCTGTATGAGCCAAAACCCAAGAGGAAAATTGGAAATCTCATGATTCAGATGCATTTTCTATTATAACTCCTTTCCTTCATGTCTAAATTCCTTGAGAAAACTATCTGCAATTGGTACCTTCAGCTACTTTTCTCACTCTATTTTAAACCCTCTACAATCTGGCTTCTAATTTTGTTACTCAACTGAAATTCCTTTTTCCAAAGTAATCATTGATTTCTTAATGATCAAATCTAGCGGCCTTTTCTCAGTACTCATCCTTCTTCACCTCTCTGAAATATTCATTGTTTATCACCTTTATTGGACCTAGATCTTGCAGTCTGTGAAATCAAACTGGTACCTATTGTATGTCTGTCTGTCTTAGACACACACACACATACACACACACACACCAACACCAACTACTTTGTGATCTTTGTTATAATTTGTAGCTATGTATTGCAGAAGATGCAATTTCTGTGCTGACCACTGGCTTCTCTGAGCAATTCAGCATCCTTGAAATTGAAATCTAAAGGACACAGCATCTGAAAGATTTTGAAAGCTCCTCCGTTTCCTTCCATTCCCCACCAGACTACCCCTTTTGCTGAGGCATGGCAGTGGTTACTTCTGTATGGGATAGATCCCCTTGCTTGTTGTACTGAAAGCCTCTCTATGCTGACTGTGGTTTCAGAAAGTACATTTCAGTTTACTCACATGAAATAGGCAGTTGATCCTTATAGATAACAAGATTTACTCATGCCATGGAAAATGTAGCATACTGTAGTATAGGCAGCTTAAACTAGAGATAGGTAATAAATGCTCTATTGTTGTACTTGGGACAAACCCTAGTTAAAGTATATTGGACTGTATTAATTTCATCCATCTAAGTATATCAATTTAAATATATTTAGTCAAAGATTACTTTCAGGCAGAGGCTTGTTTTCAAATTAATGTACTTTGAATCACTACACTCCCACATTGTTTGAATTATTGTACTATGAATCATCACCCACCATCTTTTGCTTTCAGAAAGGGAAGCAAAAAGGTCACTGTAGTATGCTACTTTTCTTTACCAGTCTTGTACTAAACTGTCTTTTGGATTCTTTCTTCCTTTCTCCTTTTCCTTATGTGGTCTAAATTCCAAAGAGTTTCCAAGTTTTGAAGTATATAAAATAGATTTCATAGTTGGGCTTTCACTCTAGATCCAACACTTTTGGTAGAAAATCTGAAGGGATGTTTAGTATACAAATTGTTGTTAAAGTATTAATAACCTCCTTCTCTCTTTGGTGATTGGGAGGCTACTGTTGCCCTCCACAGTAATGGAGAAATAGGAATAGAGAGATTCTGGGATATATGTGGGAGAGCCTAATGATTTAAATTTTGTACATGTTGAATCTAGAGAGAGAGAGAGAGAGAGAGAGAGAGAAAGAGAGAGAGAGAGAGAGAGAGAGAGAGAGAGAGGGAGGGAGGGAGGGAGGGAGAGAGATACCAATCTCAGCTGTTTGCTTTTCCTTTTTAGTATGGTACTTCTGTGAGTGGAAACGTGGGGTGCTGCTGAACCTTTGGCAAAGAAACATTCATTTATTCATTAAGTATTTATTGAAGGCCTCTGCTGCTTCCACTGAAGCTTGAGACATATACTAAGGATATTTTGCTTGTTTTTGCTGCTAGACCACCTTGTTGTGATGATCTCCCTGACTCCTTAGTCAGGTCCTGTATTGGACAGGAATTGAGGTAGTAGAAATTGAGTAGTTTCATCATGTTTGTTTCAATTGTCTAAAAATTTGTTTTTTGTCAGATATGTCCTTTCCTTAGTATAATGTCTCACTGTATTTGTAAATGATGGTTCTATCTAGAGATGTCAACAAGGAATCTTATAAAAGGAGTTATGCAAGAGGAGGTGTTGGTTTCTTATTTTTTTATTTTAACTAGAAGTTCAGAATAGGAGCAGATAGGACTGCAGCTTTTGCATGCAATTAACCTTGCCAGATTATTTTTCTGATTCTTCTTTGGCTTACTGTCCCATCCTACCCTCAACACACTATCCCCTGTGGTTTTCTTTTTTTGGGAGTGGGGGATGGTGGTTAACTTTTCAACAAAATGACAATATTTTATTTTCTGAGGGTATATATAGCTTTAAAAACCCAGGACAATCCTCCTCCATTTAAGTAAATGAACTGACAGTACTGGGATAAGCAACTGCTCATTAAAGTTCCTTTCTGTTTTTTTTTTTAAATAAAAAAACAAACTCCATGTTTTAGGGATTTGGCAAAGAATATGCTTTGCTGTTTTTTGTAATGGAGAATTGATGATTACTTTTCAGTGGATTGATCAAGTTTGATTTTCATGATACTGCTTAGAAAGTAGAGTGCTATTTGCCTTAGAATGAAGGGATGAATCATTTAGGATTTCATAGACTGTTTAGTACTTTGGAAGTTTATTCATGATGAGAGACTATTTTTTTCAATTTATTTTTTAAAGTAAGAAAGTTTTCTTTAAGCTATATATTGTGCTCAGATAAGTGAAAAATGCATGCTTTCTGCAATTTAGTTTTTTTTAATATAAATTTATTTATTTAACTTTTTACATTAAGTTTCACAAAATTTTGGGTTCCAAATTTTCTCCCCATTTATCCCCTCCCTCCACCCCAATACACCAAGCATTCTAATTTCCCCTATCACCAATCTGCCCTCTCTTCTATCATCCCTCCCTTCTCTTGTCCCCATCTTCTCTTTGGTCCTGTAGGGCCAGATGACTTTCTATTCCCCATTACCTGTATTTCTTATTTCCTAGTAGCAAGAACAATACTCAACAGTTGTTCCTAAAACTTTGAGTTCCAAATCCTCCCCATCCCTCCCTCCCCACCCATTCCCTTTGGGAAGGCAGGCAATTCAATATAGGCCATATCTGTGTGGTTTTGCAAATGACTTGGATAACAGTCATATTGTGTAAGACTAATTGTATTTCCCTTTCCTCCTATTCTGCCCCCCATTGTTTCTATTCTGTCTTTTGAACCTATCCCTCCCCAAGTGTTGACTTCAAATTGCTCTCTCCTCCCATTGCCCTCTCTTCCATCATCCCTCCCTCCCTGTTTATCTCCTTCTCCCCCACTTTCCTGTACTGTAAGATAGGTTTTCATACCAAAATGAGTGTGCATTTTACTCCTTCCTTTAGTCGAATGTGATGAGGGTAAACTTCATGTTTTTTTCTCAGCTCTCCTCTTTTTCCCTCCACTAAAAAGTCTCCTGCTTGCCTCTTGAATGAGAGATAATTTACCCCATTCCATTTCACCCTCTCTCCTCCCACTACATTTCTCTCTCAACATTTACCTTAATTTCTTTTAAGATATGGTCCCATCCTATTCAATTCACTCTGTGTTCTCTGCCTCTGTATGTGCGTGCATGTGTGTATGTGTGTGCATGTATATGTGTGTGTTCCCATCAACTACCCAGATTGTCTTTTTTAATGTAAACAGTTCACCTTTGGTAAGTCCCTTATGACTTCTCTTTGCTGTTTACTTTTTCATGCTTCTTCTCATTCTTGTGTTTGAAAGTCAAATTTTCTTTTCAGCTCTGGTCTTTTTATCAAGAATGCTTGAAAGTCCACTATTTCACTGAAAGACCATATTTTCCCCTGAAGTATTATACTCAGTTTTGCTGGGTAGGTGACTCTTGGTTTGAGTCCTAGTTCCTTTGACTTCTGGAATATCCTATTCCACGCCCTTTGATCCCTTAATGTAGAAGCTGCTAGATCTTGTGTTATCCTGATTGTATTTCCACATTACTGGAACTGTTTCTTTCTAGCTGCTTGCAATATTTTCTCCTTGACCTGGGAACTCTGGAATTTGGCCACAATGTTCCTAGGACTTTCTCTTTTTGGATCTCTTTTAGGCGGTGATTGATGGATTCCTTCAATACTTATTTTGCCCTCTGGTTCTAGAATCTCAGGGCAGTTTTCCTTGATAATTTCATGAAAGATGATGCCTAGGCTCTTTTTTTGATCATGGCTTTCAGGTAGTCCCATAATTTTTAAATTGTCTCTCCTGGATCTATTTTCCAGGTCAGTTGTTTTTCCCATGAGATATTTCACATTCTCTTCCATTTTTTCATTCTTTTAGTTTGTTTGTTTGTTTGTTTTTTTTGATTTCTTGGCTTCTCAGAAAGCCATTAGCCTCCATCTGTTCCATTCTAATCTTGAGAGAACTATTATCTTCAGTGAGCTTTTGAGCCTCTTTTTCCATTTGGCTCATTCTGCTTTTGAAAGCATTCTTGTCCTCATTGGCTTTTTGAACCTCTTTTGCCAATTGAGTGAGCCTATTTTTCAAGGTGTTATTTTCCTCAGCATTTTTTTGGGTCTCCTTTACCAAGGTATTGACCTCTTTTTCATGCTTTTCTTGCATCTCTCTGATTTCTCTTCCCAGTTTTTCCTCCACCTGTCTAACTTGATTTTCAAGATCCTTTTTGAGCTCTTCCATGGCCTGAGCCCACCGGACATCCACCTGGGATGTCTGGGATAGAGAGGCCCCGACCTCCACGTCTTTCCCTGATGGCAAGCATTGTACTTTGTCATCAGAAATGAAGAGAGGAAGGAACATCTCTTCCCCAAGAAAGTAGTTCTCTATGGTCTTATTTTGCTTCCTTTTTCTGGGCATTTTCCCAGCCAGTTACTTGACTTCTGAGATTCCTCTCCACCCCCGCCTAGATCTGCCCAGCTAGTGCTTGGGGTCTGAGATTCAAATGCTGCTTCCCAGCCTCAGGGCTTTCAGTGGCAGGAGCGGCTGCTATTCAATGTGAGCTTAAGTTCTGGTGCTCAAGTGAGGGCACGGCCACCTTCTAGGCTCAGTTCCCTCAGGGGGTTTATGCAGAGACCTTCGGTAATGGAGCTCCTGTCTGCTCCAGGAGTCCTGGGTCGCCACTGCTTCTGCCTCTGCCTCCCGAGGGGGCCCGAGTCACAGAGACACCCCACTCCCCTCTCAGCCAGCCCAGAAGTCTCTCACTGACCTGTAGCACCTGTGGGTGGAGGGACCTTCGCGGCTGCCAGAGATTCCGTCCCTGAAGCCTGCTCAGATCTGCTCCCCTGGGGCTGTGGCCAGGGCAGCACAGTGGTGGGCTCCGCTGTCCACAGCACGATGGACCCCTGGGGACAGCTTTCCAGGGCTCTCTGGAACGAAAATCTCTTCTACTGCATTGGTGCACTCTTGCTCTGCTCCAGAATTTGTGGGGAGTTCTCTTTACAGGAAATTTATGGGCTGTGGATTCAGAGCTAGCATATGTGAGTCTTTCTACTCTGCCGTCTTGGCTCCTCCCCCCGCGAAAAGTCTCAATTTAATTTCTTTCTTGAAAATAAGTGTATTTAGTACCACATTGTTTATTTTTTTTCCAATTATTGTACACATTATTTCTGTCCATTCATTTTTAGTCAGTTGATATATTTAGGTGCTTTCCTACAAGGGCCTTTGCCCCTGGGTATTATGTAGAAATAAGTATGGAACATATCAAGTTTCTTTTGTCTGCCCCATGTAGTTATTTATACAGATGCTCAATAAATATTTTTATTCCTCTCTTCCATACCTTTTGCTACAATTTTGCCACTTTGTTTTGTTCCTGTGGGTCCTTTGTTCTGTTGCTGAGTTCTTCCAGGAATCTTCTATTTTGGGGGAAGGATCAAGACCAGCCACCACAGATTGGGAGAGGATGTCAGATCCTCTTTTTTGCGTTGTTTTTTTTTTTTTTACATTAGAACGTAAGCCTCTCTGAAGGCAGGGATGGTCTCATTTGTGTGCATGTGTGTCTTTCTGTTTTTATTGTCTGTATGTCTTCAACCCTTAGGACCGTGCCTAATGCCGGATGTTTTTCCTTCCCTGCAGTTCGTTCTTGTTCTTATTTGTGAAACAGGAGCACACTCAGGGCACGGACTGTTATTAACTTGAACATTCCCTCTCTATTAATTTCCCTTGATTCTTGGCTTTCCTTCGGTACAGATTGAGGGAAGTTTTCATGCTGAGTGACATTGTATCTTTGAAGCCCTTTGGCGTGGCACACCTGGAGTGAGAGGTGGCTGAAACTGAAATCCCATTGCCCAGACTGGTCTTGTGAGTCCAGTGATTGTTGTTCTAGTGAAAGGTACTTGAAACTCCAACTTTAGTTAATCTGCGAAAGTGTTTCTTTTCATTTCTTTTAATTTTTTTATTTTTATTTTTTTTTATTATTTTTTTTATTTATTTAAATTTTTTACATTCATTTTCACAAATTTTTGGGTTCCAAATTTTCTCCCCTTTTCTCCCCTCCCCCCACCCCAATACCCCAAGCAATCTAATTTTCCCTATCTCCAATCTGCCCTCTCTTCTGTCATCTCTCCCTTCTCTTGTCTCCATCTTCTCTTTTCTCCTGTAGGGCCAGATGACTTTCTATTCCTCCTTAACTGTATGTCTTCTTTCCTAGTTGCAACAACAATACTAAACAGTTGTTCCTAAAACTTTGAGTTCCAAATTCTCCTCATCCCTCCCTCCCCACCCATTCCCTTTGGGACAGCAGGCAATTCAATATAGGCCATATCTGTGTAGTTTTGCCAATGACCTCCCTGATAGTCGTGTTGTGTAAGACTAACTGAATTACCATCCCTCCTAACCTGCCCCTCATTGTTTCTCTTCTGTCTTTTGATCCTGTCCCTCCCCAAGTGTTGACTTCAAATTGCTCCCTCCTCCCTTTGCCCTCCCTTCCATCATCCCCCCCCTTGCAATATCTCTTTCTCCCCCACTTTCTTATACTGTAAGATAGGTTTTCATACCAAAATGAGTGTGCATTTCACTCCTTCGTTTAGTCAAATGTGATGAGGGTAAACTTCTTGTTTTTGTTTTGTTTTGTTTTTTTTTTTCTCAGCTCTCCTCTTTTTCCCTCCACTAAGAAAAACTACCTGCCTCTTAAATGACATATAGTTACCCCCCTTCCCTTTCCCTCCCCCTACATTTCTCTCTCACCATTTACCCTAGTTTCTTTTAAGGTATGGTCCTATCCTATTCAGTTCAATCTGTGCTCTCTATCTCTGTATGTGTGTGCATGTGTGTATGTGTGTGCATGCGTGTACATGTGTATGTGTGGTCCCACCAACTACCCAGATACTGAAAAGTTTTAAGAGTTACAAATATTGTCTTTCCATGTAGGAATGTAAACAGTTCACTCATGGTAAGTCCCTTAAGACTTCTCTTTGCTGTTTACTTTTTCATGCTTCTTCTCATTCTTGTGTTTGAAAGTCAAATTTTCTTTTCAGCTCTGGTTTTTTCATCAAGAATGATTGAAAGTCCTCTGTTTCATTGAAAGACCATATTTTCCCTTGAAGTATTATACTCAGTTTAGCTGGGTAGGTGATTCTTGGTTTGAGTCCTAGTTCCTTTGACTTCTGGAATATCCTA
The DNA here is from genome assembly GCA_023548195.1 of Bettongia penicillata ogilbyi. Taxonomy (NCBI): domain Eukaryota; kingdom Metazoa; phylum Chordata; class Mammalia; order Diprotodontia; family Potoroidae; genus Bettongia; species Bettongia penicillata. The sequence continues at coordinate 5,071,855 of JAJHZJ010000391.1, read as the reverse complement.
TTCCACGCCCTTCGATCCCTTAATGTAGAAGCTGCTAGATCTTGGGTTATCCTGATTGTATTTCCACAGTACTGGAATTGTTTCTTTCTAGCTGCTTGTAAGATTTTTTCCTTGAGCTGGGAGTTCTGGAATTTGGCCACAATGTTCCTAGGAGTTTCTCTTTTTGGATCTCTTTCAGGTGGTGATCGATGGATTCTTTCAATACTTATTTTGCCCTCTGGTTGTAGAATGTCAGGGCAGTTTTCCTTGATAATTTCATGGAAGATGATGTCTAGGCTCTTTTTTTGATCATGTCTTTCAGGTAGTCCCATAATTTTTAAATTGTCTCTCCTGGATCTATTTTCCAGGTCAGTTGTTTTTCCCATGAGATATTTCACATTCTCTTCCATTTTTTCATTCTTTTGGTTTTGTTTTGTGATTTCTTGGTTTCTCATAAAGTCATTAGACTCCATCTGTTCCATTCTAATTTTGAGAGAGCTATTAAATTCAGTGAGCTTTTGAGCCTCTTTTTCCATTTGGCTCATTCTGCTTTTGAAAGCATTCTTCTCCTCATTGGCTTTTTGAACCTCCTTTGCCAATTGGGTGAGCCTATTTTTCAAGGTGTTAATTTCCTCAGCATTTTTTTGGGTCTCCTTTACCAAGGTATTGACCTGTTTTTCATACTTTTGTTGTATCTCTGACATTTCTCTTCCCAGTTTTTCCTCCACCTGTCTAACTTGCTTTTCAAAATCCTTTTTGAGCTCTTCCAGGGCCTGAGCCCACCCACCACCCCCCTGGGGTGTCTGGGGTACTGAGGCCCCGCCCTCCACGTCTTTCCCTGATGGTAAGAATACGTCCTCATCCTCACCATCAGATCCAAAGGTCGGGATCATTTGCATTTGTTGGAAAAAACTCTCTAAAGTCTTATTTTTCTTCCCTTTTCTAGGCATTTTCCCAGCCAGTTACTTGACTTCTGAGATTCCTTTCCACCCCCGCCTGGATCCGCCCAGCTAGTGCTTGTCCTCTGAGATTTAAATGGGCTTTCCTCCTGCTGGCTGTCAATCAGTGAGCTTTAGTTCAGGTGCTGGGGTGGGGCCAGGGCTGCCTCCGAGACTCTGATGGGGGGGGGGGGGGGGGGGGGGGGGGCTTTATGCAGAGACTCTCAGGAATGGAGCGGGTGGGGGCGGGGTGGGGGGCCTGCCTCCCAATCTCAGCTCCCCTGGGGGTCCCGAGCAGAAGCCTTCAGCAACAGAGCGGGGTGGGGGCAGGGCCGTCTCCCAGGCTCAGCTCCGTCAGGTTTTATGCGGGAATCTTCCGTAATGAAGATCCTGCCTGCTGTTGGGGGATTCCTGAGTCCTGGGCCGCTGCCGCCTCAGCCACCGTCCACACCTCTGCCTCCGCCGCTTCCTGCCCCCGTCCCCACCACCGCCGCTTCCTCCCGAGGGGGCCCGAGTCACGGAGACGCCCTGCTTCCCCTCTCCTTCAGCCCGGCCTCTCTCACTGACCTGCTTCTGTGGGCGGAGGGGCTTTCCTGGCTGCTTCAGCTTCCGTCTCTGAAGCCTGCTCGGATCCGCTTCTCTGAGGCCTCGGCCAGGGCAGCGCTGGGGGTCGGGTTTACTCTCCGGGGCGCGCCGGACCCTGGGGACGGGTCCTCAGGGCTCCCTGGAACGGAAATCTCCTCCACTCTGCCTCTGCACACCTTGCGCTCACCCAGAATCTATGGGGGACTCTTTCTACACCAATTCCATGGGCTTTGGTTTCGGAGCTCGTAAATGTGCGTCCTTCTACTCCGCCATCTTGGCTCCGCCCCCCATTTCTTTTAATTTTTAAGGGGAAGGGCTTGTACCTCTCCAGCGTGGCTTCATTGGCAGACTTCTTTGTTGCTGTGGTTCTCTGTAACGATAAGCCTAGTTTTCTCTTTCTGTTCCCACCGGTTTGACCTCCTCCTTTAATTTGTCTTCTGGTACTAATTACTTTGGTATACTTTGAAGTGGCTGTTTTATTCATCGCCTCATGATAGACAGGAGGAAAAACTGAAATTAATTTGTGGAATTGAGTTTATAAAACTTGCTTTGGCTCTGTTGCTGGGATACTGAGCTGGGCTAGGCACGCTGTAATGTCTGTATTTGCACAACTAACATTTGGTAAACCAGTCTGCCATCAAATGTAAACAGGGTAAGTTGGGAAAACCTAATGGAGTGCAATCATAGAAATGCAACCAGTGAAGCATGTTTTCTTAAATAAGTGTAAACTGTGCACCTGAAATTATTTTGAAAATGTGAAAATTGGCTGTTCAATTATATCAATCATTTCAGGCTATAACTAGGCCTTTTGAAATAATAATGATGGCCAGAGGCCTGGAATGGATTTGTTTGAATCAGATCGTGTCAGTTTGTGGTGAGATCTTTAAGAAGATTTGTGAGAATCTCCTTTGGAGATTTGTGACTATAGTGATAGATCTGTTTTGGTTTTGACAACTCCGTGTTGGTTATTGAGTGTTTGCTGTTGTACCATAATGCATGTGGCTCCCAGGTGTTATTCTGTAGAGCTTTTCTCCTTTTGACCTTTGTCAGTCATTAAGCAATCATTAAATGCCTAGCATCTTTGGAAATTTGTTAGAAATATTATCTCATCTCTAAATGCTAGAGTGTTATTGTATCCAGAAAAAGCTTTGATAAAATTAAACACAAAGTTGAAGTACCGTAAACTGGCCTTGGTACCTTTAAGAAGAATTAAAAGTGGTCATTTGACCCCGGAGAAGATCGTTGCTGTTCAGTCATGTCTGGCTTCTTGAACATCTCAGTGCAAGCCCTCCTTTATCCATTTCAAAATTTGGTTTATTCTGCTGGCGCTTTGAACTGCTACAGTATCCTTACTGCAGTCCACAGTGCACAGTGCTACTGCAGTGACTTTTCTACTACAGAAATTAGTACTAGGATACTGCAATGACCCTTATTTTCTGCTAGTTTTTAAAGATGAGATAGTATTTCTAAAGTGCTTAGCAAAGTCTCTGTCACATAACTGAGTCTTAATATAAATGCTTATTCCCTTTTTGGTTAGTATTTTTACAGTAAAATCATATAAATGCATGAACTCCTTAAAGACAGACTTCTCTGATTTTGTTTTTTTTGCTCAGCACCCCCAAGTACTAGCATATTAATGCTTTGGATTTGAAAGTATTTAATATATATTTGCTGTTGAATTGTTGAATATAAAATTAAAAATGAATGTCTCTTTCTCCCTGCAGTCAGTATCAATATCCTTTCTGAATGGAAAAGTATGATCATTCCCTTTAAAGGGGTGGAAGAGGAGGAGCCTTGAAGGCAATGATGTTTTAAATATCATGGTGACCAGATATTACTTGTTCAGAGTTTAATGTCTTTAATCCAATTTTGAAAGAAAGGTTTTATGTGGAGGTAGAGGAGGCCAAGTCTGGAAATGTGTTTTAGAATACAGAAATAATATTTCTTTTTATTTCTAGTGAAATGGAAAAAAGGATTTAAAAAAAAATATTTCCACAGTAAAATTGATCAAATATTCATTAGATGATTGCTGATTCTTTTGATCTTATGAATTTGGTCATCATATATTAGCTCCTAAAATCTCTTTACATGGCGAGGATAAACAGAATCATAGAACTTGAGTTTTCATTAGTCTGAAAAGCCTGTAGTTTCAGAGGGAATGTCCAGATTAAAAAAGAATTTTAAAATCAAACAGATTGTGTTGTTTTTTTGTTTTTTGTTTTTTTTAAAGAATACTACTAAGAATATCTTCTTGTTCCAAGTCAAAGATTAAGCACTGAAAACAGACTGGAAATTTTGATTGCATATATAAATTGAAGAATTATTTCTTTTAAGATGGCTTTTAAAAAATTTCTTAGTCCTTACTAGTTGATTTCCTTTTTTCACAATATAATTTAAGTGCATAATTGCCTGCATTTGTCTGTTTGAGATTTTGGGAGGAGATGAGATAGTTTTTGTTTATTTTGGAATATTTTAGTTGTTAGTAATAAGACTTGTTTTGTATCCACTTGGCAAATCTTACACTTTAAGTAAGGGGAATTCTGTCATGTTTTACTTTACTGATTTATCCAAGTTTGAGGAAGCAAAATTGGCATTTTGTGCTGGTAGGAGTTGGGGGGAGAGAGGGGGAGGAGAATCTGCCTGTTTAGGAAACTGGAATTTTGGAAGATTTTTGATTTTTTTTTTTCAAATGAAGAAGATATTCTTAATGAGAGTAATATCACATACAAAAGGTAAAGAGGTAAAAATAAAAATTAGCAAGGCGTATGTTTGTATGTGGGCGTGCATGTGACTGTTTAAATGGAGGTAGTTTCAAAAGGAAGGCACTCTAAGTCAAAGGAGGATGGAAAAGAGACTTCTTGTATGTGTTGAAGAAAGTCAGGGAAGATAGGAGGCTAGGAAGGAGAGATTTCCTGGCATGTGGCATAGCTAGTAAAAATACCAAGAGATAGTTTGTTTGCTGTGAACATTGGATTTTGGACAATAATAAGAAATGAATTTGGTAAAATGAGCTCATTTAAGTGGAGATCTTGGTGACCTTGAAAGACAAATGGAGGTTTGATTTTTCCTGTGATAACTGAAGGCAAGGACTGTCTTTTGCATCCCCAGTACTTAACATAGTGCCTGGCATCGTAGTGGACATTTATTAAGTGTTGATTGATTGGTTATATCAGTACATTTAGGATGTATTATAATGCTGAGAAATCTAAGGAAGCAAGATAAACTTAGAAGACTGTAGCACCAATATAGGTATGGAATTAATGAGAGCTTTGTCTAGGGTGTTATCATTCAAATGAATAATAAACTATGCCTATAGGTACCGAAGAATAATTATTAACTTTTGGTAGTGGATGGAAAAGGGAAAAAACAAAGAGAAAGCAATGGAAAATTTATTGTGTCTGGACTTCTGCTTGATACATTTACAGCTCGTAGTTGGCTGTAAATTATTAGAGAGAAAAAGGAATACATGCGATCTTATTCTCTAATATCTATTAATATGCTAATAGAGAGAGATCATTCTTAAAACTGTTAGCATTACTAATAAATAAATCTATATTTTCTATACATGACATGATATTTATTTGCCTTTCCTATGTTTTTATGTGCTTGCTTCTCCCCCCACCTCCCCGCCCCCGCTGCTTTCCCCCCTTCCCTCCCTGGTGCATGCTCCTACCTCGTCCCCACAAAACAAAACCATATTTCAAGGTTGGAAAGGACTTTAGAGCTCAACCACTACATGAGCAAAGAATCTCCTCTATATTATTTCCAACTGGTCATTCAGCTTTCTTGGGGTAGGGTAGTTTTGGAGGTGCCTGTTAAAATATTTTCCAAGGGATTAATGAACAAAATGCAAAGGAAGGTGACCTAACTGTACCAGATCTAAAACTTTTATAATGTGGCAGCAGTCATTATATTTGGTACTGACCAAGCAATAGTGGTGGATCAGTAGAAGAGGTTAGGTGCATAAGATGCAGTAGTGAGTGACTACTACAGTCATTTACTATAGATTACTATAATCTACTGTTTAATGAACCCAAAGACTCCATTTTCTAGTAGAAGTATTCGCTATTTGGTGAAAACTGGAAGACAGTATGGCAGAAATTAGGCATAGACCAACATCTCATACCAAGATAAGGTTGAAATTAGGTACATGATTTAAACATAAGGGATGATACCATGTGCAATTTAGAAGAGCAAGAAATAGTTTACATGTCAGATCTATGGAGAAGGGAGCAAATTTATGATCAAGAAAGAGACAGAGAACACTATAAAATGCAAAATGGATAATTTTGTTTACATTAAATTTAAAAGATTTTTGCACAAAAAAACCCAACACAATCAAGACTTGAAGGAAAGCAGAAAGTTGGGGAACAATTTTTACACCCAGTGTGTCAGATAAAGGCCAAATTTCTCAAATATATAGAAATTTATAAGAATACAAGTCTTTCCCCAATTGAGAAATGGTCAAAGAATATGGACAGGCAGTTTTCAGACAAAGTGATCAAAGCTATCTATCATCATATGAAAAAAATGCTCTAAGTGACTATTGATTAGAGAAGTGAAAATTAAAACAACTCTGCGGTAGCACTTCACATCTATCAGCTTGGCTGATATGACAAAAAGAAAATGATAAATGTTGGAGAAGATGTGGGGAAATTGGGACACAGTGTACCCATTGATGTTGTGAACTGATTTAACTGCTCTGGAGAGCAATTTGGAACAATGCTCAAAAGGCAATGAAACTGTGCATACCCTTTCATCTAGTAATACCACTTCTAGATCTGTATCCATCTCATAGAGTTCATAAAAAAGAGAAAACATCTTATATGTGCAAAAATATTTATAAGCAGTTCTTTTTGTGCTGGCAAAGAATTGGGAATTGAGGGCATGCCCATCAGTTAGGAAATGGCTGAACAAGTTGTGGTGTATGAATGCAAGGGAATACTGTTGTTCTTTAAGAACTGATGAGCAGGCCTATTTGAGAAAAACTTGGAAAGACTTCCATGGACTGATGGTGAGTGAAGTGAGCAGAACCAGGAGAACATTGTAGGTAGTAGCAGCAACGTTGTGCAGTGTGATAGACTTAGTTCTTCTCAGCAATGCACTGATATAAGGCAATTACAAAAGACAAAATGGAAAATGCTATCCATATCCAGAGAAAGAACTATGGAGTTTGCGTGCAGGTCAGAGTGAACTGTTTTCACTCTTTTGGTGGGGGTCGTGGTTGTGGGGTTTCTTTCTCTTGGTTTTTACCCTTAGTTCTGATTCTTCTTTCATAATACTTTACTTTTCTTATGCAGACTGTCATTGCCTCCCGTCTGGACTATTGAAATAGCTGCTGGTGGGTCTATCTACATCAAGTCTGTCCCACTCCAGTCCATCTTCCATTCAGCCCCTAAAATGGTTTTCCTAAAGTGCAGGTTGAGTCATGTTAGCCTTCTGTTCAGCAAACTCCAGTAGTTCCCCATCACCTCTAGAATTAAATATAGAATGCTTCATTTGACATTCAAAATACTTGATAACCTACCCTCTCCTACCTTTCCAGTCTTATTTACTCCCCAACATGTTCATTGTCTCTCCTTGGGTGCTGATTGAGGGTCGTGGTTCTCCCCCACCCCCCATATGCCTAGAATGTTTTCCATCCTCTGCTCTGACTGCTGACCTCTCAGGCTTCCTTTAAGTGCCAGCTAAAATCCCACCTTCTACACGAAGCCTTCTCCAACCCCTCTTACTTCCAGTGTCTGCTCTCTGTTAAGTATTTCCTATTTATCTTGTGTTTGTAGCTTGCTATATATATATATATATATATATATATATATATATATATATATATATATATATATATATATATATGTTTACATGCTATCTCCCCCATTAAATTGTAAGGTCTTTGAGGTAGGGATTATTTTTTGCCTCTTTTTTTATCCCCAGGGAAGGATGAAAGTTATGAGTTACAGATGATGTCTAAGTTGCTATCCTGGATCATCAGGAAAATGGTGTTTCATTCAGAATTTTGGGGAAAGGAACAAGAGGGAAAGCTTAGGAAGAAGATAATGAATTCAATTCTGGACATGCTGAGTTTAAGATGTCTTTATGACTGAAGTTTGAGATTTCTAATACAAAGAATCAAAATTTTTACTGTGTTGTTGCTATGCAACATTCTCATAGCATTGTCATGTTCTTATAGATCATATGGCTCTATGTAATTGACTCAGAACAGTCATGCTCGAGGATTTCAGATACTGCCTATTGTAAGGTATTCTTACAGAAGCTTCTCTCTCACCTCCCTTAACTTGACTGAACTTTTACCTTTGGTCACACCAGTTATGGTGGGGTCCTATTTGTTTGAAGACAGAGATGTTTGGGAAAGAATAGATTTACCGCAAAGTGGCTAAGTGGGATCTCATTGGAAGCTCTATGGCCTGACTGAGTTGAAAGGGTTTTAATAGGAGGTCATTTTGAAGAGAATTGAAGAGATTTTTTTTTTTAATCTCACAGACCAGGGAAGAAACTTAGATTTCTTGCCTAATTAATTTATTCCCCTAATTTTTTAAGTAAGTAAAATAAAACCTGGTGAGAGGGAGTGGTTGGCTCAGGTTTTGTTAGCAGTGCTGTGTTCCTGACTAATGCTGAAATCCCCCAGCAGTTGTTCTCTCCTCATTGCATGCACCTACTGATTTATTTTTTTTTACAACACTTTCTTCACTTAGCTCTCTTTTCTCTGTTAGTAAAATGGACCTTTGACATTTGTCACATTATGTCTATCAGCAATTTGTGTTTTGGGAGAAGTCATTGTCTTTGCTGACCTGGTCATTCCCAATTCTGACTAGAGGTCAGAGTTTATTCCCTAACCTGTTTTTAATTTCTTTTCATAGTGAAACCTTGAAAACCTTGTGTATGTAATAATGATTCTGATATTATTGGCGTTTGATGTACTTCATGCTTTTTGTTTGCTTCAAAGCACAGCAAACTTACCTTGTATTCTGGGTCTGTGATAAATACCTTCTTTTTTTTATTTTTATTTTTGACAGTTCCTATCACACAAAACAGTTCCGACTTTTGGTCAAGTGATACTTCTTTTTAAAGCATGTACAATATAGACCACAAAAGAATTTTTTTAAAAAACATTAACCAACTGAGACAAATAATATTTATGTATGCTAACTTCACAATTGTCTCCACAGCATTACTAAGAATTAGAGGACCCTAACTTATTGTTGTTGGTCCAAAGTCCTAACTTTAATAGTTTAATTTTAGACTTAACCTCAGATGTTCCCCTACCAACAGTCTATAATTTAATAGATCTGGTATTAAGCTTACAAACCTTTTGACTATAGGAAATTGCCACTAAGAGTAGGGATATTGCAAGGAACCAATATCTCCCTAACTTCATGACAATTCCAGGTCAGAGTAGATTGTCACCTTGCATTCAGTCAGGCTTAGTCTTGCCAGGTGTCAGTGGGGAAATGAATCAGGAGAATCCTACCTCAGCCCAGGCTGAACAGCCACTCTCCCACCCTTCTCATGAGATCACCTTTTGCAGTTCATACCAGCATCTCACAGGCTTACTGGCATCATGGATTGGAGGCTCAGACTGCCTTTCTTGCTATCCATACCTGGAGTTAGACTCAGAAGAACAGTCACTTAATAGTCCCATAGCATCTTGAAATAGCAAGTTCCGATAACCAGGTTTCAAATATGACTATAATTTCACTTTGGCTAAGGAACATCTTTTGAAGCAAGTCTTAAGTGGCTTATATGTCTTTCTATACATGTTCTAGTTCCTGATTAAATAGCAATCATAAAATCAAATTTACCATTAAAATCTTAACTTTTCTATCAATGCCAAATTTTACCTGCCTCTAGGAAATTTAGACTTTCCCCCAAACTAAAGATGTCTTTGATTTATTCTCAGTAATTAATTCAATCAATTGTTTTAATATTAATTGCTTTTACATCCCTTTGTAACATGTCCAATTTTTCTCTCCATCCCTCCCCTCCCCCCACTTCCTAATACCTTGCAATCTGATTACCCCTAACCTCAATAAACCCTCCCTTCTGTCACACCCCACCCTTCCCTTATCCCCATCTTCTCTCTTTTCTTGTAGGGCAAGGTAAATTTCTATACCCCATTATCCGTGTTTCTTATTTCCAGGTTATATGCAATAAAAATTCTCAACATTCATTTCTAATACTTTGAATTCCAACTTCTCTCCCTCCCTCCTTCCATCCCTCCTTCCCTTCCTTCTTCCCCATCCCCACTGAGAAGGCAAGCAATTCCATACAGACTAAATATGTGTCATTTTGCAAAAGACTTCCATAATAATAATGTTGTGTAATACTAACTACCCTCTATCCTACTCTATCCTCCCTTATTTTTTTTTATTTTTTATTCACTCATTTGACCTTGTCCCTTCCCAAATGTTTATTTCTAGTTACTCCCTTTTCCCATTTGCCCTCCCTTCTCTCATTCCCCTCACCCTACTTGTCACCTCCTCCCCTACTTTCCTGTAGTGTAAGATAGATTTTTATATCAAATTTAGTGAGCATGTTATTCCCTCCTTCAGCCATATGTGGAGAGAGTAGCTTCACTTTTCCCCTCTCCCCTTCTCCCTTTTCTCCTCCATTGAACAAGATTTTTCTTATCTGTTTTATGAGTTCTAGCCTGCCCCATTCCATTTCTCCCTTTCTCTTCCCAGTATTTTTCTCCCTTACTCCTTAATTTGTGTGTGTGTGTATCATCTCTTCTGATTCAACACAACCTGTACTGTGTGTGTGTGTATGCATATGTACACTCCCTCCACCTACCCAGATACTGAGAAAAGATTCAAGAGTTATAAATATTTTCTTTCCATGTAGGAATGTAAACAATTCAGCTTTAGAAAGTCTTTTATGATTTCTCTTTCCTGTTTACCTTTTCATGCTTCTCTTGATTCTTGTGTTTGAAAGTCAGATTTTCTCTTCAGTTCTGGTATTTTCATCATGAATGCTTGAAAGTCCTCTATATCATTGAATCACCATTTATTCCCTTGAAGTGTTATACTCAGTTTTGGTGGGTAGGTGATTCTTGGTTTTAATCTCAGTTCCTTTGACTTCTGGAATATCCTATTCCAAATGCTTTGATCCCTTAATGTTGAAGCTGCCAGATCTTGTGTTATCTTGATTGTATTTCCACAATACTTTCTTTCTAACTGCTTGAAGTATTTTCTCCTTGACCTGAAAACTTTCTAATTTGGTCACAGTAGTCCTAGAAATTTTCTTTTTGGGTCTCTTTCAAGGAGGTGATTGGTGAATTGTTTCAATATTTATTTTGCCCTCTGGTTCTAGAACATCAGGACAGTTTTCCTTGATAATTTCATGGAAGATAATGTCTTGGCTCTTTTCTTGATCATGGAATTCAGGTAGTCTCATCATTTTCAAATTGTTTCTCCTGGACCTATTTTCTAGGTCAGTTGTTTTTCCAGTGAGATGTTTCACATTATCTTCTATTTTTTCAAAGTTTTGGTTTTGTTTTTTAACTGCTTGGTTTATCTCATAGTCATTCATTTCCCTGAACTCAGTTCTCTCTTTCAAAGAACTATTTTGTTCAGTGAACTTTTGAACCTTCTCCTTCATTTGGCCAATTCTGCTCTTTAAAGCCTCCTTCTCCTCATTGACTTTTTGAACCTCTTTTTACAATTGAATTAGCCTCTTTTTGAAGGTGTTATTTTCCTCAGCATTTTTTTGGTTCTCCTTTAGCAAGCTGCTAACTCACTTTTCAAGCTCTTCTATTGCCTGAGCTTAGTTTAAGTTCCCTTTAGAGGCCCTGGAAGCAGGGGTCTTGACGTCCTGTGACAGTATGCCTTATTCTTTCTCATTTGAAAGGATGGGCGGAGACACCTGTTCACCAAGAAAGTAACCCTCTATGGTCTTATTTTTTTTCCCCCTTTTTGGGCATTTTCCCAGCCAGTTACTTGACTTCCGAGTTTCCTCTCCACAACCACCTGTCCTCCAGGTCTCCCAAGCCAGCACTGGGGGCTGAGATTCAGATGAGCTACTCCAGTCCCCCAAGGGCTTTAGACTGGGGCAGGGTTGGTCGTCAGTGTGAGATTAAGCTCAGCTGCTCAGGTGGGGGCAGGGCCACCACACAGGCTCAGTTCCCTCAGGAGCTTTAAGATGAGGCCTTCAACAATGAATGCAGGTTGCTGCCTGCCTTGGGAGCCCCCTGTCCCCTGCTGCCTCCGCTGCTGCCACCTGAGGAGGCCTGAGTTATGGGGACACCCTGCTCCCTTCTTGGCCAGCCAAAAAACCCCTTTCACTAACCTTTAGTGCCTATGGGTTGTGGGATCTGCGCTGTTGCTGAAGATTCTGTCCTTGAAGCCTACTCGGTCCTGCTCCTCCAAATGCTGTGTGGCCAAGGTGGGCTGGGCCCTGCTCCAGGTTTGGTGCGACAGACCTTTTCCATGGGTCTTTCAGGTCACTCTGGGCTAGAAATCTCCACTCCATTGTTTTGTGGCTTCTGCTGCTCTAGAATTTGTTGAAAATCCTTATTTACAGGTATTTTATGGGCTATAGGGGAAGAGCTAGTGTATGTGTGTCTTTCTACTTTGCTATCTTGGCTCCGCCCCAATAAATACCTTCTGGAAACATTGGAGAAAGAGGGCATAGTAGATGAGCCACTATTCTTACTCTGAACCCTATTGCCCCTTAAAAACATACCCTAGTTCAGTATGAGTAACAGTTTTGTTTTTTTTTTTGGTGGGGGTTGAGGGGAGGCCTGATGGTTCAGTAGGATCACTCCACATTATTTTCTTATATTAGTTTAGTAGAGGTAGTTGACTTAACATTACAATGTATTGTGGCTTATTTCAAAATAATAATTATTGTACTATTTGTAGATTGGTTACATGGTTTTTGTTAAATAGTAAAAATGTCAAGAAAAAGAGCATGGAAGAAGGAAAAGAATGAAATTCTACCTTGGGCAGGCCAGCCAGGTTTGCTAGAAAATAGAGGTGCATAGCTGATAGAGTGCTGGGCCTGTGTTCACTTTCAGTCTCAGACACTTAGCTGATGAATTTCTCTTGGACTTCAGTTTCTCATCTGTAAAATAGAGATAATACTAGCTCCTACTTCTAGCATTGTTTTCAGGATCAAATGAACAATTTTATAAAATATTTAGCTAATCATAATATACTATAGAAATGTAGCTATTCTTACTATTTTGTTCTTTAGAAATATGCATAGGCAAGTGTGTTCTTAGTCATGCTGCCCTCTGAACATATGAAAACTTGATATTTTTATTTCAGTTCTTGTTAAAACAGCCTAGGTATGAATAGCAAAGAAGGCAAGGGGAAGGGGACAACCTTGGGGTCATGTCTAGAGCTGATTACAAAGAAGACTTTATCACATGCATTCTCCCCTCTGCCCCCCCCCCCCCCCCTTTTTCCTTTCCTGAGTTTCCTGGCCCTATTTGAAGTGTTCACAGCTGCACTTTGATTGTAGTTCTGCAGATACCTCCTTTCCATGCAGTCTTGACAGAGAGAACTTTGTCTTGGATATCTACTGAGTTCATCTGATAAGGATCAGATTGTGTATCAAGGGGATTTAAGTTATTCGTTAGCTTAAGATGGATATTGAAAATATATCAATCTAGTCTGTTTCGCATGCATGAAAACCTATACTCTTTAATGTCTACGTGAGGTCTCAAAACAGCTACTCTATTTGTTATATTCTTTCTGATAAAATCAACTTGGATGTCCAAGACAGCTTTGAGAAGAAGTACATATGAAGACTGCATCAGCCTCGTTATTAATAGTTTGTATGTATTGACTGCAGAGCCTTGCTCTTTAAAAAGACTAACATATTTTCTTATCTCTCTTCTCTGAGACTATTTGTTGTTTATTTTTTGCATCAAACTGCCATTTGTAGCTGCTAACTTCAACAGAAAAAAAAATTAACCCTGAATGACTATAGTAACGTAAATATAGTAATAATAGTTAAAATTCAGTACTTTCTATTGTACGTCTATTTTTTCATTTGTTCCTCACCACAACTCTTATGAGGTAAGTGCTATTGTTATCCTAATTTTAAAGAAGATGAAACTGAGTCTGGGAGTAACTTGTTCAGGGTCATATAGCAGTGTCTAAGGTAGGATTTAAAGTCATATCTTTTTAACTTATGTACCACGCCACCTTGTTGCTCCAGAAAACAACACTATAATGATAATGATCAATTTGATCTTGAAGAAGAGAATTTAAAATGTACTTACCTTAAAGTGGATATTCTCTAAGATTTGTCCTTGGCCTTTTCTTCTGCTGCACTTCTGCTTTTCAGGACCCTATTGATTTCTACTTCAGTCCTGGCCAACCTTCTTTGTCAGATAGTTTTGCCTAATATGAGGCTGAGTCCATCAGGAGGTATAATTTCATCGTTTTGATTGCTGCTGAATCTCCCAAGAGTTTGTTGGCTTCTCAGTGTCAGAAATGCAAAGGACAGTCTTTGTATTTAGTGACTTCGCTGTGGTTTTATAGGTTTAATGTGTTATGTAGCTGACCTGCATATTCTGGATGAATTTTCTAGGGTTTGAAGTATTTGGCAAAAGTATATCCATCATATAGAAAAGGAACTCACACTTTCTTACTAGAAAATCTATAATGAACAAAATGCTGAGGTATTATATCATTTGAAAATATTTAACCCAAGCATCGAGAATTTATTTATCAGAAAGCTGCTATAAAAATGTTTAGTAAAAACCATTTTTATAACTGAATGTTTTGGGTGGAACTAGTTCAAATAATTTTTGTTTGAATTTTGTGTACTGCTGTAAGGAGAATTAGGAACTAAAATAAGAGAAGGCTCATTTACATCATAAGGGGGCAGTTAGGTGGTGCAGTGGATAGAGCACCAGTGCAGGAGTCAGGAGGACCTGAATTCAAATCTCATCTCAGACGCTTCTCATTCACTAACTCTGTGACGTTGATCAAGTGACCTAACTCCAATTGCCTCATCCTGGGTGAATATCTGGTCACTGGAGTCAGATGGCTCTGGAGGAGAAGTGAGGCTGGTCACCTGCACAGCCCTCCCCCAGTCAAAACAGTCAGGTACAAGTCATGTCAGTATTGCTCTGATGACATGGTCTTCTTCAGCAACGAAGGACAAACACGCACACACACACCTGAAAATGTACTTCTTTTCAGATGTTGGGAACGATGTGTGAGGAACACTGTTTACACTATAACACTTCTTTAATATGTCATTTTGCTGAACTGCCTTTTTTCTTCTCCCTTTAAAAAATTACTTAAGTGATAGCTTTTTGAGGAGGGTAATCGTAATAAAAATATTTGAAAATATGGCACATCTAGACAGATCCATGTCCTACATGGGTAAAATAGACAAAACACCACCAAACCCAGCGCTTCCTTGGGAGAATGTGTTTGTGTGATACAATCTCTGAATACTTTGCATTAAGAATATGTAAACATGAATATGGCCTCTGTATTTGGGAGGATTATTGGTGTTCTCATCTTTTGGTCAAATATTTAATGCCTTCTCTTAAGAAAAGTGGGGTCCAACTTTACATCCCAGGAAAACCTGGCAAAATTCTTTGTTAGAAATTTGCCCACCATTGTAAAGCATTTGAGCTTATAATTATAGTAATAAGCCCCACCACTACTTCCTAGTTTACCAGAAAAGCTAAAGTCCCATCCACACCCCCTTGACCTCATCTATTAGCCATGCATATGCCTGTCTTTTCTCAGTTGATTTCACCTGGCACTGCATCAGATTTATTGGGATTGTATTGAAGGCCCAGAGCTTTCCACCTCCTCTTTCTGCAGCCCTTTCTCATCTCCAATGTATCTGCTTCCCAGAGCTACCCTAGGCAGTTTTTAATGGACATTAAATTCTCTATTTTGTTCTCCTGATTTGATTTTTTGCCTTTCTTTCACCTTAACTTTTGCTTTTCTGTTGCTGAATCAAAGAATCTAGCAGAAAAAAAAGGTAGAAAAACAAGCGATCAAGAAAAACTTCCAATTCTCATCGAAATATGCTGCATTTTTTTTTTCATTTTAAGGGGGGGGAAACATTCCTTAATAAACATTCTTTTCTTTCCTTGTTTTTACTTTTTTCTCCAGGGCTTCTGGCCTCACCGTTTTTCAGTCCAAATGTCTGTTTTCTTACAGCGTGGTCATGGCACAGGAAGAAAGAGAAGCAAGGGACAAAGTCCCACCTTAGAGTGGAAATCTGCAGAAGTGTCTTCTTCTAGCTCCTGAAAACCCCAGAGATAAGAGAGACGCAAAGAGCTTCTCCTTGATCTGCGTCTGTACCTGTAGTGTATGAGAAGCCATACAACATGAACTTTATTTTTAAGATAATTTAAGTCGTTAGAGAAGGTCAAAAAAACTATTAGGGTATTTACTTTAATACTATCTGGTTATGTGTCTATCAACCTATTTATATCAGCCTTTGTTTCTCTTTCTCATCTCTCTGTCTCCCATTTCCATTTTGTGTAGTTTGTTTTCCATTCTTTTTTCTTCTAGTTCTCTCTCCCTGGCCATTCTCCAACCGGCTGCTTTGCCTACTCCACTGGGCCCTCTAATCTTTGCCCTGTCTCCAACAGTCACTTGACCAGGGTCCCTTGAGGCTTGGGATAGGCTGTAGGTGAAGGTACTGAATTGGGAAGTCTTAAAGTCCTTTACGCAAATTTTGATTCATCCCCTCATCGCTGTATCCCCCTTGGTCCACACTTACCCTCTCAGCTTCAGTGAAATGGATGGAAAATGCTTCGTTTATCTTAAATATTGTCAGGTATTATTGGTGTTAGTGCTGGGTCCTGGTGATCCAGTACAAAGAGAGAAAGAATCCCTACTCTCCAGGACCTTACATTTGGTTGGGGATACAGCATGGGCGTATATTCAGAATGATGTAATGAATTGTGGTTCTGCATTCAAAGGTTCTGCAATTGATTTTTGCTTCTGCCTCTTAGCCCTTATATGACCTTTGTTAAGTGTTCATAATTTCTAGGCCTAGATGAGATTGTTGATACTTCATTGTGAATTCAGAGATCCTCAGAGTTACCAAGTATGTGTTTTAGCCAAATACTTTTGCACATCAATAGTTTATGATGTGGAGGCTTAGGTTGCAACTTAATTAGTGTCACATACTAATAAGCAGTAGGTCTTCTCACCCCTCATCTGTTGGTCTTTCCATTCTGCCATTTTGGGGATGATTTCCACATTTTGTCCACTCTTTTCTGAAAGACTCTAGGGTCTATGTATTTTGAGGGTTAAAATCATGGTACTTTGACCCCTGATATATACAAGTAATTCAAACAATATTAAGCACCTGCCATTGTGCTCAGGATACCTTTTCTTAAAAGAACTTAATCTGATGTGAGGTTGAGTGCAAACATGGCTCACAGAATTACATCTCTGAGGCGTAGACCTACATGCAAGTGTTCGGTGGCGACCTCGAGTAAGTAAGAATTTGGTGGAGAGTGGTGTCTTTTCTCAGCGTGGCATACTTCTGTTGTCAGAAACTTACCACTTGATGAATTATTGTTAATCTTTTTGTTTGGTTAGTCACCAATAGAGTTGTCTGACATCTCTCCGAGTTCTCGGTGAAAGAAAATTGCCATGGATAGGACTCCCAGTGGCCGTGAAAGCTCTTCTTTCACTTGTAGCAGAAAGGACCATTCGTTTTTCCTTAACTCCAGAAGGTCATTGTTGAAGTGTGCTAGCCAACCCTTGACTGAAGCATGATGGAATCAAGGGCAAAATGAAACAGACGGTTCCGACAGGGCAGATGTGTGAGGGTGATTTTTGTTGCTGCTGCTGCTGTTGTCATTTTAGTCGTGTCCATTTGAGGTTTTCTTGGCTTTTGGTTTTGCTGGTTTGCTGTTTCCTTCTTCAGCTCATTTTATAGATGAGGCAAATGGGGTTAAGTGACTTGCCACAGCTAGTAAGTGTCTGAAGCCAGATTTGAACTCCAGGAGAGAATTCTTCCTGACTTTAGGCCTGGCACTCTATCCATCGTGCCACTTTGCTGACCGTGCTTATTTATCACTGGAAAAGGAATGCTTTTTAAAAAACAGTTATTTGTTCAGATGTCACTCTAGCCCAATTTCATCCTTTATCTCACCAGAAGTCCCTTAGAAACAAGTATTGTGATTGCCTTGTCTGTTACCAAAGAGCAAATGAGAACCTTCTACCTGCTGTGAAATGCTTCTTGACGAGTTAAATCCCATTAGATGCTGACATCTAACTATTCCAAGTTTCCTGCAACATTTAAGGACCAAAGAGTTCTACACCACAAAAACAGTTCCTGTTCAGCTGCCTCCTAGTGATGGGCCAACTGTTAGAGAATGAGTAAGTCCTTCAAGTCAGCAGGGTAATCATTAGTGTTATTATTTATTATTACTGAAACTGTCAAAATCACTGTCTTGGGAGTTCATCTTTCATGCAGCAGACACCCTTACAAAGGAAAGATTCAACCCTTTAGTAGTTTAACATGAATTTAAGTTTGCAGAGTCAAAGTACGTCCAGTTAAGATGTCCTGTCTTTCATACCCTTTGACCTAGCAATATCACTTCTAGGACTATATCCCAAAGAGAGCATAAAAATGGGAAAGGGACCTACATGTGCAAAAATATTTATAGCAGCTCTTGGTGGTGGCCAAAAAGTGGAAATTGAAGGGATGCCCGTCGTTTGGGGAAGGCTGAACAAGTTGTGGTGTACGAATATAATGGAGTACTATTATGCTATGAGAAACAATGAACAGGAAGACTTCAGAGAGACCTAGAAGGACTTCCTGGTCTCCATTTCCTTTTCACTATTTCCCATGTCTGAACTTTTTAGGTAAGCCATTCCCTATGTAGAAATTGTAGCATGCTCTAGTATTTCTAGGGTGATGGAGGGGAGGAACAAGGAGATTGTCCAAATTGATTTGAAGAGGTTGGGAAAAAATAATTCAATCAATGAGTAAACATTTATTAAGTACCTACTATGTGTAAGGCTCTGTTGTAAGACAAAGAGAGGCAAAAAACAGCTCCTATCCTCGAGGAGCTTATGGTCTAATGGGAGGGGGCAACATAGAAAAACACACACATGTACATACACAGCAGCCTATATACAGGCCACATAGGAAATAAGGGATTGGGAAAGGCTTCCTGAAGGAGGTAGAATTTTAAGTTGGAATTTAAGGGATCCTCAGGAGGTCTGTACACAGAGAAGGAAGGGACAAGGGGAGCATTCAAGCTTCTGGGGATAGACAATGATTTGTATTTTAGATAGATTTAGATAGATTGTGTATTTTAGATAAATGTCTACTGGACATGTAGTTGTGTGTGTGTGTGTGTGTGTGTGCAAGCGTTTGTGTGTGCCGTCTCCCATTGTATGTATATCAACATCTTGAGGGCAATGACCAGGCACAACCCCCACTCCCATGTCCCTCATTGCACAGTGTTTAAATCATATTAGACACCTAATGAATGCTGCTTCATTCGTATGCATGTTATTTACTTCTTGGTTGGGACAGAACGGTGGTAGTCCTAATGATCCAGATTGTAATTTCATCTATTGATTGAGACAACTTTTTATATGGGGCCAAAAAGAAGTATTTTCTGGCATCTTAATTTCTTATGCAGGTCGTGTGGCAGATGGCACCACAAGAGGAAATCACTCCATCTCAGTGGTATCCATGGCCAAGTATCATGCACTTATCATTTCCCCCTTCCCTCCATCTTCACTGTAGCCGTTGATCTTGTGCTTTCTTCAGATAATTCTACAATTCCAAAGGGTCAGATATGATACAACCTGCTTGTTATGTGTCTGATAAATATATATATAAAAATTAGTGGTTCTTGTTGTAAGGTCTGGGAATTTAGTCAGTTTTTTTTTTAATGGATTGGCAACTTATAATTGTTTTCCTTTTCTAATGTTATATATTTTTAATGTATTAAGAAATTAAAAAATACTTTTCTGAGAAAAGTATTTATAGGCTTTGCCATATACATGTGTTAATAGAAGATAAAAATTAAGTATTCTTGATAGAGAGTAGGTACAATAAATATGAGGCTTATGGGACTTGAAGAGCTTTGAAGCCCATGAACACTTCATATCACAGATACTGCTTTCAAATTAGAGGATGGGTAAAAGATCACAATAATCATAGCGAACATTTTGACCCTCCAGAAAGACTCAAATTGTCAAAAGCAAAAATTGTGCAGTATTAAGAAAAGTGTTTTTGTAGTGGTGAAGTTTGGACATTTTCTGTTAATAGTCAGAGGAATTCAGAAAAAAAAAATATCTATGTGGTGTTGATATTTGCCTTGAGGTGATTATTACTAAACGAAAAAATAATATATTTTCATGACAATGTTTGAGCTGGTTTATTATAATAAAAATAGCTATTGATATTGTCATTTCTGACCTCAGTTTATCAAGCACTTTATTTTCACTTGATTTACCTTTTTAGTTGAAGAAACTGAGGTTCAGAGATGCTGAGTGATTTTTTAATCGTCAATGTCAGAAGTGGATTTTCATCCTACTCCAGCACCAGCAATCTAGTAACATCATGGTACCAAGATAAAGATAAAGGTTTGCTGGTTTGTAATTTCTAAATATTTCCTTAAATATTCAATGAAAATATATGGTTACCAATAATTGTCAGTGATGTTCTTTTAAGAGACAGATAATCTTTTCATTTTCATCTGTTTCCTAAGGAACTATTATTAACTGTAGAAGGTCCAAGAATGTCAATTAACACATGTGCTACAATTTTACTTTAAAATTAAAAAAAAAATAATCTTTCTGCTTTCCTTGCCTTTTCAGATATGCACTCACTTAATACAAATTGATTCTTTGAAGTATTCTTAAAATCCAGTCTTTGCAGTGTTGTTACTTTGTTTCACTTTCATAAAATCCCTTTCCTTTTGTTTCTGAGAAATAATTAAGTTCATGCATTCTTAATCATGCATTTTAACTTTTAGGACTTTAATGCCTTAGTCATGGTCAAATAGTGGTACTTCTTCAAGCTATATACAACTAAAATATTGTTTCCATCCATTCCTGGCATAACAGTTGCTCACTACCATGGTGGGGGTTGAAAAATACTTTTTTGTGGGGCATTGGAAGAGGGGTTGCTTCACCAGCACATTCCCTAATAAACCAAATTTGTTATGGACTTTGGTAGGTGGCTAACAAAAAATCCTTTGTATAGAACATATTTTTCAGTAAATGAGGTAGGAGGTCAATTTGCCCAGGACACAATGACAGTAATGTTTTTATTGTGAGCAGGAGGATTTATATTAGTACCCCTGTTGGCCGTGTGGATATATGTGTTTGGGGCGTGTTGGGCATCCTGCCCACTTTGTATCTTCTTTTGTTGTGGTTGATGAGGCTTACCAGTTTACATTGAGAAGATTATCCTAGTGAACTGAGACATATCTAGAGTGAGACCTGAAGGGAAAATCTGACTTCATAATGGACCATTCATTGAGTTTTTTCTGATGTTCTGATGAGATTTGCATTGTGACTGAAAATCGTAGTTCTGGGTCAAGTGATTGTGAACTGTATAGCTTCATGTAGTACATAGAGCCATGAAGCATAGATTGGGCAGTCAAGAGAAGGCCAGTAGTGGTTGTGTTCTATTATTTTCTGCGTTTCCATTTCTCCACCTGTAAGATGGAAAAAAAACCCCAGTAACTGGTTTAGCCTTTGTCTCTACCCATAGGAGTGTGAGGAGAATAAAACATGTCACCTATGAAAACAACTGGAAAAGAAAACCATATTAAAAAATGGGAGATAGTATAGTATTATATTGCAATGCTCTGTATATCATACTGAAAACATTGACAACAATTAGCGTCTGACATGCAGCCTTACCACAGTTGTACCCTTGTGGTGGTGGTGGTGGTGGTGGTGGTGGTAGTAGTAGATGATTATCTAATCATAAGAATGCAAAGTTTTACAGTCTTTTGTTTTAGCATTCAGAATACTGTACATCAATAGGCATTTATTAAATGTCTGCTATGTGCTAAGCACTATGCTAAACCCTGTGTAGATAAGAATGGCAAAGACAGTCCTTGCCCTCGAGGTGTTGTTTTATTTTTTGTATTTGTACCCCCAGTACATGTAGTAAGTGCTTAATAAAATACTTAGTGATTGATGATCAATGTCTGTTTTGGGAAGTAAGTACTCCATGATCAATTTAATTTTATTCTTCTTTGCTATGGGTTCAGGACTTAACCTAGAGCAGAATCGCTACTGTGGAATGAACTGGTTTAACATGTTCTAATTTTCTACTCTGTAAGTCCCTTGAAAATAAGGATTCCTTCCTTCTTTGTAGTTGTACTCACAGCACCTAGCACATAGTAGGTCCTTAATAAATCTTTGTCAGTTGATTCTGCAAGAATTGAATATACTCTTTTTGCGAGTCATTCATTCAGAATGAATACTTTGTTTTGTTTTGTTTTTTTTTTCATTTTTGAATAAGAACAGTGAATATTTGGAAGGAGACTGATGTGTGAAAAGGGGAAGGTCAACAGACTGCTCATCTTGCCACCCCGAACTCCTGCTGTTTTGACCCTGAATGACAGTCCCACAAACAAGCCAGAATATGTTGAACCTTCAGTGCTAGATTGTGTGTGTGTTTAAATTTTATCCTCGAAGCAGTAAGGAATCTTCAATTGAGGGTGAGTGATAAGGATTAAGTCAGAGTGAATGATATAAATGTTTTCCTTTTAAATTCTTTGTATTTTATATATTTAAAAACATCATTATTGGAATGTGTCCTGGATTTCTCCAGTCTGCCCAAGGTGAATTTTAAGTGATGAGATTTTTTTGTGGTTATTCCTAGTTTTGGAGAGAGCTATTTCAGTTAGATTGTGCTTAATTTAGAAGACTGGGACATTTAGCTGTAATAGGGAAAAAGGGCTTAGCAGGATAGCTTAACTTGTATGTCTTTGTCAATCCATGGCTTAGCACAGTGCCTGGCACATTATAGCTGCTTGATACATATTTATCGAATGAATCCAAGTTTTTAATTATGGACAGATCTAGTTCTCATGTGGTAGATGTACAATCCATTACTGACACTTACATCTAACACCTTAACCTAGGACCTAGGAGACCAGTAACTGGTTTAAGAATTTTAATTTAAGAACACAGGGTCACCATCCTAACTTCCTGGTAAATTTTCCAGGGGATAATCTTTAGAATACTACTCTTAATCTTAGGTCATTTGTAGTCTTCTCCTGTTATGGCATGAGTAGAAGGAATAGCAGTGATAATAATAAATAACAAAAAAGGTGGAAGGTCAGGAGACATTCTTAAATCAAAGCACAAATGTGGCAAAATCCTAAAAAATACTCATGAAATACTTGGGGAAGATAACTCTTCACCACACAGTTCTAATGTGTGATTACATGCATGTCATTGGATTTGTGGGACATAGTTGAAAGTGGCTATTGTCTGGGTGTAGCTATGAAATAACTAAGACTTGAGAATCATCGAAAGGCTGTTCATTTACTCATCCAAGAATATATTGAGAAATGACTGATCCTTTTTTTTTTGTTTGTTTTTTGTTTTTGTTTTTTTGGTGTGGAAATTGAAGGATTTTTGATGACAGTTCATTATTAGGTCATGGCTATAGAAAATGTCAAAAGGGCTATCCTTAAGAAGTTCAGACTAGTGAAAATTTTAGATTATGTAAAGAAAGGATAAAAAAAATGTAACAGTGCAATGAGATGCAAAAATTTGCCTCTTCTGAATATCTAGCTGTTTATGACCTTTGCTGGACATGCCCTAGTTAGCCATAATTCTTTAGACCAGAATAATTTTTTGAGGGACTAACAAGTGACTCTCACAGATGATGTGCATATCCTAAAGGCTAAAGCAGTGAATTGTATTGACTCCCAGACCATTAGTATAGACTGAACAGTATTATCAGATCATCACACTGATTCATAAAAACTCAAGAACAATAAATGTTGGCATCTCAACTACTCCTAATCTCTAAGCTACAAAGAACAGTTTCCAAGATATAGGGACCTGACTGACAATTCGCATCAGTTATAAAAGCCTTGATGTGACTCACACATATTATAGTCTGTAGAATATGGAGTGTGAAGGTGCACATTTGTGGCATTGTTTTTTTTACCCCATCAAAAAGGGAAGAAAGTAATAATAAAAACAGTGCTAGCAGCAGCAGCAGCGACAGTGATAGCTGTGCTTGGGGTGGGGCGGGAAACCAGCCTGAGCAGATTTCTGGGTTTGGCAGTGCTGGTCTCTTTGTATCAATAGCTTCTTTGGTTTGTGAAAGTCCCAACAGGCAGGATTTAAATGGGTAGAACTTTCTTGATTCCATCTTAGGTGTTGTCCATCACCCTTCCACTCCCATTATTTTAGATTTGCTTTTACTTAGTTGTACTGTTGTTCTTTTACTGGGGTGAGGTGGGAGGAGAGTAGATATAGTGATTGTAGCTGTTTATGAAGAGATGAGGAATAATCTTGCTGAATGTGAATATAGATATTCTATATATAACATCAAATGACCATTTGTGCAGGTAGGTTAGAGCTTTTAGTTGGTAAATATTACTGGAATTGTATTTTTAAAAATCTCTTACCCAAATTTCCCCTATCAGGTAGGAACTTTTTGAATTAAATTTAATATTATTATTACTACTATTATTATTGGAGATTCCACCTTTCACTGAGCATTGTTAATGGACTGAAACTTGACTTCCTTCCATATAAAGGTATTACAGCCATCCTTAGAGTTTCTTGCTCTGGGCAACATGCCATCATGTGAGAAGCCGGGGCCAACTGAGGTTCTGGTTGTCTTTGATGAATGTTGACATCTAACTAGTACTTAGAAATGTGTCAGGTTTAGTCTCTGTAATGCTCATTATGTATTATGCCAAGAATTTATAATCATTTTGAGAGAGACAGACAATATTTTTGCTCTTATGGTAGAGTTGGAGGGAGAGGGGGATTGTAGCAATGATTAATTTTTTTACATGAATTTTCTCAGGTGCAGTTGCAACATGTGATATTTCAAAGTGGTTTTTTTTTTTTTTTTACTATTTATATCTGTATCTTAATGTTTTTCTTTTGAAATAGGCCTTTTAGAAGGTCATTTTACATACATACATACACACACACACACACACACGCACAGAATTTGTTACTGACAAAAAGATCCACCTTCCTTTCCTCTCTCCAGAAGGTGAAGAAGAAACTGTAACCTAGAAAGATAGCATTGTGCTCAAGGAAGCCAGAGGAAACAGGAAGAGACCATCAGAAACTTGAGAATGCTTGTGGATTTTATTGAGTGTTAGTGAGGTGACACCTTGGAAGTGATCCTAGATGCTAGCATGATGAATTTGGGGAGTTTACCTGTTATATTCAGACCATCTCTTTTCACTAGAACCAAGAATAGGGATTTCACTCTAATTGAAACAGCAAATCACCTTGTATTCACAGAAATGAATTCAACTTGAATCTCCATGTCTCATAGTAACAAGTTCTAAGTCACCAAGAATAACTCCTGTCCGGTCTTTTGAAAGACACAAGATAGCCTGTTTAATATTAATTGGGCCATTCTGCATTTCTTTCTATAACATTTTAGGTAAGGGTTTGATTAAAATATTGAATTCATTTACAACTCAGTTTATGCTGTACTTAATGGGGCTACTCTTGTGGTCTCTTTTATTCAAACTCTCCATGAATATTTCTAATCGATTGTTAGTTGTAAGTTGTCTATCCATGGTTAGACATTGTAGGATATTATTAGAATTCCTGTTTTCCAAAGGAACCATAGCCAGAAGATGCCTAGGAGTGGACTAATTCTAACCTTCTCAAAGGTATGCGAATTTAAAGAAGTGCTGGCAAATATTTAGAATGGGGAGAAGTGATTACAAAGAATTGTGGTGGCTTGAAGAGCGCGTCATAATGGACTGACCTCATTACTAAGCTAGTAAACAAGAAGAATGTTGTGGAGATAGTTTACTTAGATTTTGTCGTAACTATTCATGAGAAGTTGGAAAGATCCGATTGGACAGTCAAGCAATCAGGAAATATTTACTAAGTTACCAGACATTGGTTGTTTGGGACTTCTCTGCCATGCCCCTAGAAGCTTGTTGCTGGGAAAACAGCATCCTGCAGGATGTCCCAAGTTGTAGAGCTTCATGTCCTGACTACTCTCTCTTCCTCTAATTGGAGAGTAGAGGCATGGACTCCAAAACCTTAATCTAAGGAAGGAGCTTAGTTAAAACTTTTCATTTTCCATTTGTGACTTCTCCATCATGTCCCTGCCCATTAGGGCCCCCCCCCCCCCCCCCGCCCTTTTTCTGGACTTTCTTTTTGTGTGTTGTCTTCTTCCATTAGACTGTAAAGGATTGTCTTTCTTCATATTTATATCCCTAGTGATTAGCACATTGCACAGCAGTTAATAAATGTTTGTTGACTATTGACTGAGCTTTGGTATCAAAAACAGCAAAAGACAGTCCCTGCCCTCAGGGAGCTTACAATCTAATATGATTTTAAAATAATATATAATATAATCAGGTGGAGTTGGTAGTAAGACAATTCAAAGAGTAGTTAATGAGGTGGGATAATGAATAAGAGTGCTAGGCATGAAGTCAGGAAGACTCCTCTTCCTGAGTTCAAATGTGGCTTCAGACACTTACTAGCTGTTTGACCCTGGGCAAGTCACTTAACCCTATTCACCTCAGTTTCTGTATGTGTAAAATGATCTAGAGAAGGGAACAGCAAACTACTCCAGTATCTTTGCCAAGAAAACCCAAAATGGGGTCATAAAAAGTCAGACAGTACTGAAACAACTCAACGGCAAGTTGTTAATGGTTAAATGTTTTGCTGGCTAGAGGTCTCTGTGTAATTACCTTGCAAATCTCAGTTTCTCTCTTTGCTGTTTCACATTTTTATCAGTGAAGTGACTTAGTTAAAACATAAATGGCATACTTATCAAACATGCAGAGGTGTAAAGCTGGGTTAACACTCTCTGGAAAATTATAATCCAGTAGGATCTTGACAGTCTATGAAAAGGTATCGAGGCTAAATCTAGTAGGATGAAATTTATTAGGGATAAGTGTAAAGTCTTTCACTTGGGTACAAAAAAATCAGCTATACGAATAGCATACAGTGTCTAACCATGGACAGACAGCAATTCTTTTGAAGAAGGTCCGAATCTTTTAATGTAGCATCAGTTTGGTAGGAGTCATTGTGAAGAGGCAACCAAGAAAACTCATGGTATCTTGGGACTTCTTAAGAGGTGCCGAGCTTCCAGGAATCAGGAAGATGATAGTCTTATGAATTCTACCCTGGTCAGTCTGCCTGTGCAGTGATGAGCACTGAGTGTAAGAAGCGCAGCATCTAACTGCAATGTGTAGAGTTAGGCAGCCTGCATGGTTAAGGGCTTCAGGTTTACAGTTCAGAAGGGTCACTTCAAAGAATGGAGTGCTTCTCTCCTCCCCCCCCCCCCCAAGCTTGGTAAAACCTTAGGAGGAACTTGATAGCTTTTTACAGAGAGTTCTGTGGAGGACAGACACATTACACTTATTCTCTTTGGCCCTTGTGGGCAGAAGAAGGAACCTTGGGTGGGGTAACGCAGAGGCTAAATTTAGACTTGTTGTCAGGAAGTACTAAAATTAGAGATGTCCTGAAGTAGAGTGTGCTACCTCCAGGGTTAGTGATGGGTGCCTCCCACTTGAAGGTCTTTAGGCAAGTGTGGACAATCACTCTCTAGTACCTTCCTTCTATTAATTTCCTGTGTATCCTTTATATAACTTGCTTTTATATATTTGTTTTTAATGTTGTCTGCTCTCTTCTCTCCCCCCACCCCCCAATTAAATTGTAAGCTCCTTTTGGGCAGGGAAAGTTGTCTGCCTCCATTAATTTTGTTAAGTGGTTTTTAGTTAAATTTAGGCATAAAGGGAATACCATAAATTAGGAGAACTAGGAATAGTTTACCTGTGAGATCTGTGGAGAAGGGAAGGATTTATGCCACAAAGAGAACATTAAGACACATAGAATGGATAATCTTGACTATATTAAATTTTAAAAGTTTTTTGCAGAAACAAAATCAATGCAAACAAGATTAGAAGAAAAGCAGAAAGCTGGGAAACAATTTTTATACCCAGCGTGTCTGATAAAAACCTCATTTCTTAAATATATAGAGAACTGGGTCAAATTGATAAGAATATGTCATTTTTGAGTTGAGAAATGGTTGAAGAACATGAACACGCAGTTTTCGTACAGAGATATCAAGGCTATCAGTAGTTGTATGAAGAAATGCTCTAAATCAGTATTGATTAAAGAAATGCAAATTAAAACAGCTCTAAGTTACTACCTCATACCTGTCAAGTTGGTTAGTATGACAGAAGAAAACGATAAATTTTGGAGGGAGTATGAGAAAATTGGGACACTGATATACTGTTGGTACAGTTGTGAACTGATCAGCCATTCTGGAGAGCAATTTGGAACTATGCCCAAAGGGCTATCGAACTGTTTGTGCAAAGAATTGGAAATTGAAGGGATGTCAATCACCTGGAGAATGGCTAAAATAGCTGTGGCATAGTATTGTAATGTAAATACTGTTGTGCTGTAAGAAATGATGAGCAGGATGATTTCAGAAAAATCTGGAAAGAAATAAATGAACTGATGCAAAGTGAAGTGAACAGAACCAGGAGAACATTGTATATAACAGCAATATTATGTGATGATCAGCTGTGAATGACTTAGCTATTTTCAGCAATTGAGTGATCCAAAGGACTCAGGATGAAAAAAATGCTGCCCATATCCAGAGAAAGAACTGATGGAGTCTGAATGCAGATTGAAGCATAATATTTTCCAGTGTGTGTGGGGGGGTGGTTTTGGAGGGGGTCTGCGGCTTTTGTTACAACATGGCTAATATGGAAATGTATTTTGCATTATTGCACATGTATAATCTCTGACAAATTGCTTACCCTCTCAAGGAGGTGGCTGTGGGAGGGGAGGGGGAAGAACGGAAAGAATTTTGAACTCTGAATTTTTAAAAACAAATGTTAAAAATTGCTACATGTATGGCACTGTGCTGAGCACAGTGAGGAGACAAAGGAAGGACGAGCATAGTCTAGCTTGCCATCAAGGACCTCACATTCCAATGTTGGAGGCAGTATGTAAATAACCAACTAGTTTGTGGGGTCAGGAAAGGTTTTCCTACAGAAGGGGAGATGGTGGTGAAGGGGACAGAGCATTTGAGGCATTGAGGACTCAGAGGTTGTCCTACGGAAGGAAGTGCAGGTAAACCATTGTTAACCATTCCCAAGGTTTTTTGTGCTTCCATTGTTAATTATGACACACAGACACATATGTGTTAACATATGTTAACTTGTGTCATTCAATACTTGACTGCAACTCTAGGACATATTGTTGTCTCCATTGTTTAGGGGTTAGATGTGAAGCTGTGAGTGGGAGAATTAGAAGTGACCTGCTCTTGGTCACACTGCTGGGACCTTCCTGAGGTGGGGCTGGCCCCTAGACCTTCTGCGCTTCAGTGCAGTCATTTTATCCACATATTACACTACCTGTTTTTGTTATAGATTATAGATATAAGTGAGAGATAATCACATCTGAGCCCCATATTTTGCAGGCTTTAAAACTGAGGTTTAGTCAAGGGAAGTAACTTGTTGCCAGAGGCAGTAAAGAAGGGGTATTTGTATGTGCTGCTCTGTAGTGCAAGAGAGAGACAGGAGTGGGATATAAAGATTTGGGCCATAATATGAATTGGATTATTAAGTGTGTGGGATTTAATTTAGGATTGAAGGTTTAGAGCTAGAGAGGACCTCAGAGTTGATCTATTTAAAAAACTGAAGCCCATAGAGTTTAAGTGATTTGCTTAAAGTGCACAGGTAGTAAATGACAGGTGGAGGATTTGAACCCAGTTACTAGGATTTCAGAATCAGCCTTTTTTTCCCCTGCACCATTAGAACCTTAGCTTTTTCACGTATTTAAATGTTTCTTCCTGCCCCATAGTTTGACTGGGGAGAAAGCATAAATATTAATGATACCTTCGAAGGATGTTGATTGTTGCAGTGTCATTCACTGTATATGTGCATGTATTTAGAAAGGTATTATGTCTAGAAATGTGTGAAATATATATCCTATGATGTAAAATTGTACAGTACTACTTTTTGGTATTATTTTGACACAGCCCATCATAAAGCAAGAGACCCTAAGAGCTTATAAGCTAATTCTAGAATTTGTACAGATTAATTAATGTAGATTGTGCTTAGTACTCACATTCTGCTTGATAAAATGCTCTTTGAACTACTGACTCTTCAGTGGACTTTAAAAGAACACAGCAACAATAAATACATTGTATAAAAGTGAAGTATTGATGATGTCTGACCTTCCCTGTAATCTTCTGATGCCTGCCTGTAGTTGGAAGGGTGACCACTGGTTTATTTGGCTTGATGCCAGAGGAGGTCAAGTTGTGTCAAGTCGTAGCAAACTGATGAGTGTGGAGTTGGCCTTCGTCTGAGGAAAATGTAACAACTTTTTTCACTGCTACAGTGTTACTTAGGAAACTTTTGCAAAGTTGTGAAGTACTTTTCTAATCTGTCAGTGGAAGGAGGATTCTACTGGGGAAAGTCATTGATGCTTTAAACTTTAAAGTGGTGGACCCCTGGCTGACTCTTTTCTTTCTTCTTATCCATATGAAATTCTTTTGCACGGTTTTCTTTTGAATTTAAAAAAAAAAAAATAATGCCTCTGAGAACAGTTGACATTTCAGAAAGGAAATGACTGAGTTTTGCTTATTCGTGGGCTATAAAAGTCCAGTATTTGGCTACTTGCCAAAATGTAAATATTTTTTCCCCCTCATTACCGTAGTGAAGTATTAAGGATTATGTAATGTTGCTTTTTTATTTCCCATGCTGTAGGGTGAAATTATCTTTTTCGGAAACACAATTAAAAAAAAATCTAATTGTGTCCTGGTTAAGTAAAATTCAAACTGATGTAAACAAGAGCTATATGGCCAGTATTCTAACAAAGAGCAATTGGAACTGAGTGACATGGAATACTCAGATTATATTGCTTTTGTCCTTAAGAAGTCCTTTTTCCCCCTCTGGGCTTTCTTCAAATACCTACTTAAACTCAATAGATTTTTCACTTGTAGTTTTAAAGTGAAATAAGAATTGTGAATTGTTAGTATTTATTATGTAGAAGTAACATTCCCTATAAGTTGTTAAACAGACCAGTACTCTGTTTACATGATGAGATAGGAAGCGTTCCAAGGGTAACGAGTCAGCTGGATGAAGAAGGAGGTAGAATAATCTGGAATCTATCTGTTTGGCACCATTTCGGTGAAACAAATTTCAGGGCCCTACATGCTGACTAAATGACATTGAGTGGGCAGAATTTTTTAAAGAATAAAATGAAAGAACTTGTGGTCTGAGGTCTCTTCTTTTTAATAGACGTAATCAAAATCAAATCTTAATTTTTGACTTGAAGTCTACATTGTTATTACACTATGGAATTTCACTGGGCTCTTTGCTTTTGTATAATGAACCTATGGAGTAGTTTTTAATCATATCCTGTATTTGGAAAATTTTGTTTTCCTTCTTGACTGACTGAAATTGATTAATAATCATATGAGAGAGCATATATGATTTGGATTTCTGCTTCATGATGGTCTTTGAATGTGTTTAAATGATTCTCTACTGACTTTTACTCCCTTGTGGTAAAAGATTGATTATGCATAGCTCTTCATAGGTATTCTGTATAATAACTTTTAAACATCTATGTTCTATTTAGACATTTTACTCAAAATAGATTATATTTTTCTAATAGTATAGAATCAAATTGGAAGAAAATCTAGAATATGTTGTTTAAAATGAGCAGACCAAATCAGATTCTGACTTCTGCAGTAAGAAAGGAGTTACAGATCTGTATAAGCAGAACATACACCCTTATATCATAATCTGTTCTTTTTGAGGTCACAGTAATCCAGAGGCTTTATCATTGTGTTCATTCCTCCTCATTTTCTTTACTATTTGAAGTGTTCTTTCCTTCTCCTCCATGAGATGGCCCTCTCTTCTCTTCTCTTTTGATTGTTATTCTAACTGTTCCTTATATGCACAGATGACTTTATCTGCTGTTTTGTTTCCTATACTCTATTCCTGTCTCTATTTTTCTATATTCCCAACCCTTTGGTATTCCCATTTACTCCTGTGATTTCATTTATCACTTCTGTGAAGATGCTTGACTCTGAATACTACCCCCACACTAACATTTACATTTGTTTTTGTGCATCTCCAATTTTTACTAATTCATTAAAGAAAATTTTTTTTTAAATTCTGGTTCCCCTGTTTGGAATTCCAATTTCTTTTCTCAGATTACACAGAGTGCTCCTCCTTCATTCTCCAGATTTCCCAATTCCAGGTTTTCCCAGTATTCTTCTTCCCCCCTTCATTGAGCACTCAATCTTATACTACTTTGTACTGTTATTTTTATTTTATTAAATGTGTTATTTAATTCTCAACAAAGAGATTATATACTTCTGAAGGCTGGGATAATTATTTTAGATATTGAGCTCCATGGTTACATCTTTAGTGGACTTTTCTGTGACTCTGTGAGCATATGTGTGAGAATCAGCCTGATTTTTCTAATTTGTGTGCAATTGTGGGGCATAGGATTAAAGTAGTTTCTACAAGCTGACAAAAATTTTTACCAGTCTATACTTGTTTTTTTTTCCAAATTATTTGCAAGTCTTTATAGTAAAGAATAATGAGGGAGGTGACAGCTATGATGACTGCCAAACTCTTTACATATATTATCTCATGTAATCCTCAGAACCACCCTGAGGTAAGTCCTATAACTATTGTCACCTCCCATTTTACTTGTGAGTAAACAGATTGAGAGAATAAGTAACTCACATGGTCTTCAGACATGCAGGGACCAGATCCAGCATTTGTTCTTCAAGTAGAACAGAGGTATATCATAGATAACTGAGAAGACAGTAGGAATGTACATAGAGCTATAGGGAACCTCAAAGACTGTTAATTCAAACCTGAGGAAAACCAGAATCCAGAGTGCATGAATGAATAGTACAGGCTAAATCCGGCAGTGTGAGAAGTGAGTCCTGTGCTTCCAGAGCCAGTGTTTTAGAGGATTTATTTTTTGTAAATTAATAATTATGTTATTTTTTTTAAAAAATGCTTCAAAGCCATTTGAATAACTTGGGCCTAGTACAGAGTAGCCATATCCACCACAAGCTCAGTTTTGTTTATTCTTTAGTGTTAAGAAATGTATACTATTAGGTTAAAGTAAGTTACCATTTGCTCTGTGATGGGGGGCATCTCCATTTATCTGTTTTGCAAATGTACTTTTTCGGGGAGGAGAGGACGATTGTAATAGGAGATCTTGGGGGCTAGAAAAGGCTGACTATTTTGTGTGCAAAGATTATTTCTTTGAATAAAGACTGTCCCAAGAATATGTGTGACCCAATTTTAAATACAACTACTATTCAAGTGTCCAAGGGAAGGCTTCATGTATTAGAGCACTTACATGTCATTAACCTGTACATATTAAGGAACAGAGCTGCTCTAGAAGTGTCTTGTTTTTACCAAAAATGATTTCTCAGGTGAGTCATGGATTCATTCCATAGTACTTTATTCTGCCTGTGTTTGGTTCCCAGAGTGGTATTGGGAGAGATAGCAGCTGTTGAGAAAAGGAGTTGTTAACAGGTTCAAGGTTTAGTGTCTAAAAGTTAGCACTTGGTTAGATTTTTGGAATGAAAAGAGGAAGATGCTCCGTACCTTTGTTTCCTATTGTTACCATAACCTCACATGACCCTTCTGAACCATAGATTGTTGGCTAGGCTCCTGGCAATGTTGAAGCAAGGTTATTGTACGTTTGAGTTGTAAATACCGTGCCTAAAATGTTGCTATCCTGAATGTATATGCCCAGATCACTATTAGACTAGATTGTCACCTAGAAATAGAAACAAAAATTTGACTGGTCTGCAGCTGGGAACACATACCTTAGAATGCATGTGGGGGAGTTCCAGTTTTTACAAGTTTCAACTCTGTTTATTAGCATGGTATAAAGAATTTAGTCTTTCTATATATTGGGACTTTCTATATATATTAGATCAGTCTGAACCTGAAGAGAATTAGGGACAACTTAGACCCTTTCAATGCCTTTGATAGAAGGAAATACTGAAGAAAATAGAGTTGAGATGAACATAAGGGTCATTGAAGTGATGGAGCTTGGTTTGGAAACCACTCCAAAGAAGAGAAGAAATCATAGAGAATAACTATTATGCCTCAGGACCTGGGGTAAGTCATAAGTTAATACCCCAGGGTTTACCTAAATTTCTAAAGTTAGAAATTTTAGCTTACCCTTCTTAATATCCTGATTTCTAGTACTCATAACAACTTGAAACCTTTATGAGGCAAGGGCAGGTAAACATCTTTTTGATGTTCTCTATAAGGCCTAGATTATTCACAAAGATTTCCCTCTTGTAGTCTTTGTCTTCCTGTTTTCTGTTTTCTATTTTCAGGTATATCTTAGCTTGATAGACAGCTGGTTATGTTCTTTTTCAAGGTGTGTTGTGTAAATTATTTATTGATTGTATTTAGTTCATTGTGAGACTAGCACATCTTGTGATTGTTGGGGTTAAAAGTCTGAAAACTATTTCAAAGTTTTTTTTCTTTTTTTAAACAGACGGTTGACGACGAAGCGATGGCAGCATAAATGAAGATCAAGTAAGGAGAACAGAACGATGCCCAAGGGGGGGTGTTCTAAAGCACCACCGTTCGAAGACTTCTCTCTCAGCAACGACATGGTGGAGAAACAAACTGGGAAAAAGGTAACGGCAGGTTTGGGAGGTAGAAGACCAGCTCCACCACATTCTGAAGGGTGGGCTTCACAGTCATTTGCAGACAATAATGTAATCAAAATAGTAAGCAGTGTAGGGAGCACAAATAAGACTGAGACCCCACTCGAGACTTAACAGTGAATTCCTAAGTAGTGACTAGATCAAAGAACAAATTGTAGAAAGAATTAATAATTCTGTGAATGAAAATAATAATGATGAAATAAGAACAGAGCACAATTTCTATATTGCAGCTAACAGTCTTCAAGGGAAAAAATCTTATTCAAACATACCTTAACAAGATACAAAAAAATCAATAAACTGAATAGGCATTTTAAAAAATATTTAGAAAACCAACAAATAAAACTAGAATAAGCACAAAAGAGGAGACACTAAATTTTAGAGGAGAATTTGAAACCCAAAAGACCTATACAAATGATGAATTAAAAGCCAGTTCTTCAAAGAGTCTAATAAAATAGATAAATTAGTCAATATGATCCAAAAGAAGAGTACAGAAAGTCAAATGAGCAAGGTGAAATTACAAAAGAAGAAATAAAAAAGAATGTCAGAATTTAGCATGTATAGATACATGAAGACAAAAATGAGAACACAAGCAAAACGGAAGAATGCTTTCAGAAAATGTAAAATAACCCAGCCAACCAAAGACCAAAGAGATCTCAGATAAGGAAGACCAACTGTTAAAGAATTCCTGAAAAAGGAAGTGAAGCGGAGGAGAGATAATCATCCTAGTGGATTCATAGGAGAATTATATTAGAGTTTGTAAAGACCAAGTAGCTACGAATATTACATAGATTTCTCCAAAATTCGAAGGGGAAGCACCCTGTAAGATTCCTTTAATGAGGATAAAGTTAAAATACCTAAACCTAGGAAGGAGAAGGCACAAAAGGAAACTACAATATAATTCTTGAATAATGATTCACATGTTTTGTATAAAATCCTATCAGGCTACAGCCATCAGAACCATCTGGTATGATTTAGAGAGTAGACGGGTAGATCCATGGAACAGGCTAGACAGTGGAAAATCTGAAATACTGGAATTCAGTAACCCAGTGTTCAATTGACCCGTAATCATACATTACCTAGGAAAGAGCTCTATTTTTAAATAAAAGCTGAGGGAGAAACTAGAAGGCAATCTGGCAGAAATAGGCTTATAAATTTCCCGTAATATATTCTGAGTGGACATGTGACCTTAATATTAAAGATTATGCTTTTGTTGTTGTTTGTCCTTTGTTGCCAGAGGACCGTGACATTAGGAAGGTGACGCCATGACGTGCGAATGAACTAGATTTAAGGGTGAGAGGGCTGTGTATGGTGTTTTCTTTTGTTCTCTCTCTCTCTCTCTCTCTCTCTCTCTCTCTCTCTCTCTCTCTCTCTCTCTCTCTCTCTATATATATATATATATATATATATATATATATATATATATATATATATATATATATATATATAAAAGAAGCAGATCACATCCCTATCATAGATATAGGTAGCAGATGTATTTTAAACCCATACAATGGATAGAGGCAATTATGGAGTAGAAAATAAGTAACTTCAATTATAAGAAACTGAAAAACTTCTACATAGACAAAATTAATGCACTTAGTATAAAAAGGGAAGCAATTTTTAATGGGGAGGGGGAAATCTATATCATTCTCTGATAAAAGTTTGGTATCTAGGATATATATACCATTAACAGAGGTATACGTACATGCATGCATGTATGTATTTATTTATACCTCTATTATGCATATAGAATGAAAAGCCATTTCTCAAAAGATCACTACTCAAATGGTATCAACAAACACTTCTCAAAAGAATTGAAAATATTGATAACCATATAAAAAATGCTGTAACTAACCGTAAGAGAAATGAAGATTAAAACAACTGAAGTTTTATGTCACATCTTGCAAATTGACAAAGCTGTCCAAAGATGGGAGCAGTCGCTGCTGGAGGGGCTGTTGGTACGTGATAATGATAATAATAGCAGTTGCTCTGTAGATGTCCAGGCACTGTTCTGAGAGCCTTACACAGATTATCTCATTTGATCTTCACAAAACCCTCTGATGGAAGTGCTGTTATGCCCACTTTAAAGGCGAGGAAACTGAGACCAGCAGAGGTTATATGACTTCACCCAACACTCTGTCTGCTGGGGACAGAGATGTGAAGCTTGTGGTCCTGAACACTCGAGAGTGCTGCACAAGTCACATTAAAATGTGTGTGGAAAATATTTTCAAGAATTAATAATACATTAAACATCAATAACATTATATTGTAAGACTTGCGTCAACTTGAGGTCAGCAGAGGTCTTTATATATGGTTTAGTGGCCTCTTTTCTGAGTTTGACACCATTTCACTAGGATATTTAGCAGTCTCAAAAGGTAGCCACTCGGGTGCATTGTTGGTAGAGCTGTGAATTGGCACAACCATTTTGTAAACTTGGAATTATGCAAATAGAGTGGCCCAGAAATTCCATTACTAGACTTATATCCCCAGAAGACATTGATAAGAAAAGTCACCAAAATAGTCATAAAAACAGTTTTTGCAATGGAACATTATTGTATTGTAAGAAATGATGTGATGAATACAGAGGAGCATGGGAAGATCTTTATGAACTGATAATAAGATAAAAGCAACCAGAACCAAGAAAAGATACTTTGAACTTTTACAAAAGTATAAATGGAAAGAATAACCACAAAAGCAGCCAGTAGTGATAATTGTAGCGATCCAAATATGGCTTAAAGAAAGAAACTTGAGAAGACACTCTTGACCATATTTTGGAAGTGGTAACATACTCGCAAGTTCTTTATGTTGCACATTTTCAGATTTGCTCCTTTGATCAATTGTACCTATTTCCCCATCCCCCCCCCTCTCTTTTTTTTGTCTTAAAAAATTTTTTTTTTAAATGTGAGATAACCCTCTCTGGGAGGGGAAGTGGTAGAGATACTTTTGAAAATATGGTGACTTTTGTTAAAAAGACACCAAAAACTTACTTTTAATAAAATTTGATTATTTCTTACATATCTTGGAAAGGAAACATTTGTCAGATAAATTTGCTTCAACAATTCTTCAAACCCTCTACCCCTTGTTTCTCTTTTAATCTTGGCTGTATTATATTTCTTTAAATTTTAGGTATTGAAAATTGCCTTTTTAAAATCTTTTTTCGTTGTCTCATTTGTTTGGTTTGTATTCTCATTCTTTTTATATTGGCTCAACCTTTCTATGGACAGTTAGTACTTTTCCAGTTATTTAGATCTCTCATATAGGACCTTTTTCTCATTCTTTGTTCTCTTTGGGATATCAGCCTATTTATTAGTGGTATTTGTAGGGACCAAGCGTGTACACAGTTGAGGACCACTTGGGTCACAATGCCAAATTGCTTTCCAGAATGGATAGACTGATTTGCATTCCTTCATCATCAATGTATAAAAGTGTCTATTTTACTCCACTTTGTGAAACAACTGTCATTTCTTTCTAATTCTTTTTTTTTTTTTTTTGAGGGGAGGGGTTAGTTTTGCCAGTCTGATGGATATGAGGTGTATTTACACCTCTATTGATTATTTGGAACACTTTTTTTCACATGGTTATAGATGGGTCTTTCCCCTGAGAACTGTTGATAGCCTTTGACCATGTATTAGGCAATGGCTCTTATTCATATAGATTTGAATAGGTGCCTGTACATATTAGAAACAAGACCTTTATGAAAGAAATTTCCTAAAAAGGTTCTCTTTTAATCATTTCCTTTTTAATCATAGCTTCAATGAATTCGTTCAAAACATTTTCTATCTGGTATAATCATCATTGTTCATTCTGCCTTCTTTGAATGTCTTTATCAGGCCGTAATTTTTTAGAGCCTCAAAGTAACCCGGTTTATGTTGTCATTTGTATTTGTTGAATCAAATTCTGTCTTTGGGACAGTAGATTTAATTTGTAAAAAACCCAAGATGGTGGCTAATAGTGAATAATTATTTGAGTGGGTATGACATATATATGTAGTAATATTTTTAAAAATTTTTTTAGGGATCTGCTTCTTATTTGGTGACCAAAAATTAGTTTTAGATAATAGATGAACACTGGAGAACTTACTCTTGGAGGCAATGTAGATTGTTTTTTTTTCTTTTCACAGTATTCTTTTTTGCCCCTTCCCAATTGTAATACTTACAATCTAGAACATGGGTTTCAAATTACCTACTATTTTAACCATTTGAGTTTTCTCAACTGAAAAATAATACTTTTTTAGTGTACATACTTCAAGTTTTCCACTTGTTCTAAGTCTGCTGAAGTAAATTTAGTGAAATTGAATATTTACCACAAGCCGTGACCTCTTTCTTCAAATTCTTTCCAGATTAATTTCTTGTTTCTAATACCTCTTAATCTTTTCAAAGTTATCAAACATTTATTTAGTGCTTTCTCTCTGCCCACAACTTGCCCACACCAGTAAAATCCTGGGTCCTTGTTGGAATGAAATAAATTTTGCTGGTCTTGAGATTTTCCCACAATGGCTTCCATATCTAGATTAACAGCTTTTTCTTTGTTTCTTACTTTTCTTTATTACATTTAATCGAAATTACTCCTCACCTTACCATTCCTCTTTTGGTGAGTCACATATAAAATCATAGAATATCAGAAAGGAATTAGAAGTCACTTTTGTTGAGTCTGTTCCTGAGGAGGAACCCCCTTGATGGGATTATATTTATATGGGAATTCAATCTAATAAAACAGCCCTGTTCTCCTTTTGGACAGCTTGTACTTCTCAGAATTTTCCTCTAAATTCCAAGATATGCTTTCCTGCAACTTCTAACATTGGTTTGGTTTTATTTTATGTGGGACCTGCTAGCCAGAAAGAGTCTATAACTGCTTTAACAAAAGATTTCCCTCCGTTCTGTGTAAGCAGAAACTACCATGCAGGGATTGAATATGCAACATTTACTTGTTAACAAAATACAGCAACTGTGCTAACTGATACACCTTATAAGAACATAGGCATTAACTAGATCAATATAAAGTCCTCTGTTTGGCTTTTAAAGCCCTCCATAATCTGTCCCCTTCCTACCTTTCCAGTTTTGTTTTTTTTAAACACTTCACTTCTTTCTACATATTCATTTCATGGTAGCTACATCAGGGCCTTATTTTCACAACCAGTCCTTATCCTAGGATACATGTTCCTCTATTATATAGATTTTCAGCTTTGGTCCCCCAGGATATTATGACCTGGCTAATACTCCTCTCCTCGCCATACCCCTCTCTGCCCTTCTAGTGTTAACCTTTGTTGTGTCATGGACCCTTTTACCAATCTGAAGCATATATAAACTACTTCTCAGCATATTAGTACATGCATAAGATAAAATGTTATGTGATGTATAAGATAAAATACAGGATTATAAAGGAAACCAGTTTTAAATACATTTATTAAAACATTTTTTTAAAAATTTATTTAACTTTTTTACATTCATTTTCACAAAATTTTGGGTTCCAAATTTTCTCCCCAATTTCCCCTCCCCCCACCCCAGTACACCAAGCATTCTAATTTCCCCTATCACCAATCTGCCCTCTCTTCTATCATCCCTCCCTTCCCTTGTCCCCATCTTCTCTTTTGTCCTGTAGGGCCAGATAACTTTCTGTTCCCCATTACCTGTATTTCTTATTTCCTAGTAGCAAGAACAGTACTCAACAGTTGTTCCTAAAACTTTGAGTTCCAACTTCTCTTCATCTCTCCCCCCCCCCCCATTCCCTTTGGAAAGCAAGCAATTCAGTATAGGTCATATCTGTGTAGTTTTGCAAATGATTTCGATAATAGTCATGTTGTGTAAGACTAACTATATTTCCTTTCATCCTATCCTGCCCCCCATTGCTTCTATTCTCTCTTTTGATCCTGTCCCTCCCTAAGAGTGTTGAGTTCAAATTGCTCCCTCCTCCCTTCCATCATCCCCCTCACCCTGCTTATCCCTTTCTCCCCCACTTTCCTGTATTGTAAGATAGGTTTTCATACCGAAGTGAGTGTGCATTTTATTCCTTCCTTTAGTTGAATGTGATGAGAGTAAACTTCATGTTTTTCTCTCACCTCCCCTCTTTTTCCATTCACTAAAAAGTCTTTTGCTTGCCTCTTTTATGAGAGATAATTTGCCCCATTCCATTTCTCCTTTTCTTCTTCCAATATATTTCTCTCTCACTGTTTAATTTCATTTTTTTAAGATATGATCCCATCCTATTCAATTCACTCTGTGCTCTATGTCTCTGTGTGTGCATGCACGTGTGTATGTGTGTTTCTGTGTGTGTGTGTGTGTGTGTGTGTGATCCCACCAATTACCCAGATGCTGAAAAGTTTCAAGAGTTACAAATATTGCCTTTCCATGTAGGAATGTAAACAGTTCACCTTTAGTAAGTCCCTTACGACTTCTCTTTGCTGTTTACGTTTTCATGCTTCTCTTCATTCTTGTGTTTGAAAGTCAAATTTTCTTTTCAGCTCTGGTCTTTTCATCAAGAATGCTTGAAAGTCCTCTATTTCATTGAAAGACTATTTTTCCCCCTGAAGTATCATACTCAGTTTTGCTGGGTAGGTGATTCTTGGTTTGAGTCCTAGTTCCTTTGACTTCTGCAATCTCCTATTCCATGCCCTTTGATCCTTAAGGTAGAAGCTGCTAGATTTTGTGTTATCCTGATTGTATTTCCACAATACTGGAATTGTTTCTTTCTAGCTGATTGCAAGATTTTCTCCTTGACCTGGGAACTCTGGAATTTGGCCATAATATTCCTAGGACTTTCTCTTTTTGGATCTCTTTCAGGAGGTGATAGGTGGATTCCTTGAATATTTATTTTGCCCTCTGGTTCTAGAATCTCAGGGCAGTTTTCCTTGGTAATTTCATGAAAGATGATGCCTAGGCTCTTTTTTTGATCATGGCTTTCAGGTAGTCCCATAATTTTAAAATTGTCTCTCCTGGATCTATTTTCCAGGTCAGTTGTTTTTCCCATGAGATATTTCACATTCTCTTCCATTTTTTCATTCTTTTGGTTTTGTTTGGTGATTTCTTGGTTTCTCATAAAGTCCTTAGCCTCCCTCTGTTCCATTCTAATTTTGAGAGAACTATTTTCTTCAGTGAGCTTTTGAACGTCCTTTTCCATTTGACTAATTCTGCTTTTGAAAGCATTCTTCTCCTCATTGGCTTTTTGAACCTCTTTTGCCAATTGAGTGAGCCTATTTTTCAAGGTGTTATTTTCTTCAGCAGTTTTTGTGTCTCCTTTAACAAGGTGT
Source organism: Bettongia penicillata ogilbyi (assembly GCA_023548195.1). Lineage (NCBI taxonomy): Eukaryota > Metazoa > Chordata > Mammalia > Diprotodontia > Potoroidae > Bettongia > Bettongia penicillata. The sequence goes on along the minus strand of JAJHZJ010000391.1, from coordinate 5,030,236 downwards.
TGACCTGCTTTTCATGCTTTTCTTGCATCTCTCTCATTTCTCTTCCCAGTTTTTCCTCCACCTCTCTAACTTGATTTTCAAAATCCTTCTTGAGTTCTTCCATGGCCTGAGCCCATTGAATATTTATTTTGAATGTTTGGGATACAGAAGCCTTGACTTTTATGTCTTTCCCTGATGGTAAGCATTGTGCTTCCTCATCAGAAAGGAAAGGAGAAAACATCCGTTCACCAAGAAAGGAACCTTCTGTGGTCTTATTTTTTTTCCCTTTTCTGGGCATTTTCCCAGCCAGTGACTTGACTTCTGAGTTTCTTCTCCACAACCACCTTGCCTCCAGTTCCACCCAGCTGGTACTTGAGATTCAAATACTGCTTCCCAGCCTCAGGGCTTTCAGTGGGGGTGGGGCTGCTATTCAGTGTGAGATTAAGTTCAGGTGCTCAGGTAGGGGCAGGGCTGCTATTCAGTGTGAGGTTAAGTTCACGTGCTCAGGTGGGGGCAGGGCCGCCTCACAGGGCTCAGTTCCCTCAGGGGGTTTATGTGGAGACCTTCAACACTGGATCCAAGCTCCTGTCTGCTTTGGGAGCTCCTGTCCCTACCTCCTCTGCTGCCTCCCGCTCCCTTCAAGCAGAAAAGATCCTCTCTCTGACCTTTGGTTCCTGTGAGTGGAGGGACCTGTGCTGCCGCTGGAGATTAGGTCCCTGAAGCCTGCTCAGATCTGCTCCTCTTGGTTGCTACATGGCCAAGGCAGGGCTGTGCTGTGCTCTGGGTCCAGTGCACAATGGACCTTTTGTGTTAGTTTTTCAGGTCTCTCTGGAACAGATGTCTCCTCGACTCCATTGTTCTTTGGCTTCTGCTGCTCCAGAATTTGTTGGGAGTTCTTCTTTACAGGTCTTTTATGGGCTGTGGGTTAGGAGCTAGCATATGTGTATCTTTCTACTCCACCATCTTGGCTCTTCCCCCACTTAAAACATTTTTAAAAGCAAGTTTCTCGAACCCTGATTAAGAACTCCTGTTCTGTGTAGATTACCTCTTGTCTTTGATAGGAACCTCCTATCAAGTCAGTTACCAAATGTTGGCATTTCTGCCATTATAACATCTCTTTCATAGTCACTTTCTCTTTCCTGATATAACCACCACTTCAGTTTTGGCCTATATCACTTTTCTCCTAAACTATTTTTTCTTAAAAGTCTACCTGTCTCAAGTCTATCCATTCTTCCAGCCTGTTTTCTACATTGCTACCAAAGTTACTTTCCTAAAGAACAAGTCTGACCATGTTACTCTCCTACAGTGGTTTTGTATTGACTCTAACATAAAAAATTTCATCAGTCTTCAAAACAATTTTGCTTATTTTTTATTTTATGCATCTGCAGAAATAGATATATAAAAATTTTAATCCAGTATTGCCAGTTTATAATTTTTAAATAAGTTAATATTCACATAGTGGTGGATGACTCAAAAGGTACATGATTTTAAAAGTTTGAAGACCTCTAATCTAGTTGGAAATCTAGGTGAACAGCAAAGGCTTCCTTTACATAGAATAATGTTTGAAGGAGGTATTTACCCAAAAGTTAGTAGACACAGCTTATCAAGGAGGTAGTAAAAACAGCACATTCTGGGCATGAGAGGTGATATGAGGAAATGCATAGAGAAAGAAAAATGGATGATGAATAAGCTTGGTATTAGATCACATTATGAAAAAAAGAAAATTGATGGGTGAAATTGACAGAGCAAATGAACATGGTGATAAAGGGTGAGAAGCAGCACCATCTTTCTCCATTTGTAATTACAGTTGCTTGATGGATTCTTTAAAGTAAAATTTTTGGATAGTTTCTTGTTTGATCTATAGATTTTGTTAAAAGAGGTTTTGCAGTGTAAGGATAACAGTCATGGATTCTGGATTTCATTCATTGTTATTCATGGTGTCTACTGATGTGTTTTGAATTCAACTGCCATGCAGCATTCAGAGTTCTACAAACTCTTTTTTCCCCATGGGTAAGCAGTGGAGCACTTTGTTTTTTTCTCTCCTTTGTGCCACTTCCTCTTCCTTCATTATTACCAAAAAAATCATGAAGTACCTTTTTACTAGGTGAAAATTATAGTGATATTATGTACATTCCAAGGGCTTAAATGCCTAGGTGGAATACAGCAAAGTATGTTAACTTGAAATGGATGCACAAAGGACAGATTCTGCCAGACTTTTTGTTTTAAAATTTGTGAATAGTTTTTTCAAACCCTGTTTGAACCATTTCCTCATCTGTGGAAGTTATTTAATAGAACTATAAGGTACTTTGTTGTTGGTTGGTCCCATCTGATTCTTTGTTACCCCATTTGGGGTTTTCTCACCAGAGATACTGGAATGGTCTGCTGTTTCCTTCTCTGGTTCATTTGACCGATAAATAAATTGAGGCAAACATGGTTAAGTGACTTGCCCAGGGTCATACAACTAATAACTGTCTGAGGCCAGATTTGAACTGAGGAAGATGAGTCTTCTTGTCTCCAGACCTAGCACTCTATGCACACAGCCACCTGGCTGCCTCAGCACTGAGGTCTTACCTGGATCAATTTAAAGATGTTCATTAGAGCATACTTAAAATAATTTTAAAAATTAAGTTCTGTTTTATTTTAGATTACTAAATGCACCTTCTCTTATTTTCTCCCACTTTACTCCCAACTGAAAAAGAAAGAAAAACAAAACCATGTGACAAACATGTGAAAGTAAGCGAAAAAAATTTCTATGTTGGCCTTGTCCAAACAGAAATATATCTTACTCTGTACCCTGAGTCTGTGAACTGTTTGTTGTGGTTGGTTATTATGTTGATTAGAGGGCCTCAGTCTTGGAGAAAGGGGTTTTTCTTTATAGTGCTATGGTTTCAATTTGTTATATATATCAGTTCATATAAGTCCTCCTAGGTTTCTTAGAAACTATCTCTTTCATTCTCTCTCTCTTTTTTTTTTTTTTTACAGTACTCTAGTATTCTACCACATTGATACATATTTCTTTGTTAAGCCATTCCTTAGCTGATGCGTACTCCTTTAGTTTCTAGTTTTTTCCTAATGCAAAAAGATGTAGTATAAATATTTTTCTAAATATTGAAGCTTTCCCTCTTTCTTTGATCTCTTTGGATTATAGACCTAATGGTGATACTGCTGGGTCAAAAAGATGTACATAGTTAAGATAAAGCTGAGTATAGGATTTGTAGAATTTTAGAGCCAAAAAGATTACCCATAACAACTTTGATCTATACCATACTTTGAGTTTAGCTATACGACCCTCCATTTTTATAACTGAGAGAAGTGATTTGCTCTAATCATGCATAGTTTTCTTTTTCTCATGAACTTAAGCACAGATAGTTCAGTATGCAAACAAGAATAAAATCCAGATTGATTAACCATGAACTTGTTATTCATTGTTAAATTTTACAGATAGTAACAACATTGCCATATAGTCTTTGCCTAGGCTATTGTAATAATGTCTTAATTGGTTTCCCTCTCAGTTGTTTCTCCACTCCAGTCTGTCCTGTCAAGTACTGTGGCAAAGTAACTTTCCTCAACTGAAGATCTGACTAATTATGCTCTATCTACTTAGTGAATTCCAGTTACTCTTTATTACATGTAGGATCAAGTGTAAGATCCTGTAGTTGACCATTTTTGGTGTGATGATACAAAGTGGGTATCTTTAACTTTCCCAGGCTGGAAGCATAGCACCAGTTTTACCTGTCTGATTGCACTGCACGTTGGCAGAGAAGTTTTGACCTGCTTGATTCCTAGCTGTCTTTAAATGTCCTATAATGACTACCACATCCTGAGGATTCACCATATTGCTATCAAATTTAATACGGACACCTAGTTGACATTATCCTTATTGTATCTTCAGTAGCTGTGGACCAATATCCTCATCCTTGTTAACCCTTTACAGTGCAACCCCATCCTATTTGTCCACTTTTTTCATATTGGTTCACTTCTTGACTTCTACAGTGCAGCCAACTGACCTCCATGTTTCTGTGTGTACACCATCTCTCATCTCTGTTTGCAGTGTTTTCCCTTCTCAACTGTTCTTCATAGGATTTCTTATTTTCTTTAAACTGAAGACTTTGTTGATCCCTCCCCTTATCCATGCCTTGCTCTCCCTTTCCCCCTTTCCTATGTTGTGTTTATGTTGTGTTCATTCAAGGAAAATAAGTTAATTCTTTGCCTAGAATGCAACATAACTTTGTGTTTCTGTACAACATCCTCTCAGCCTCAAGTCAGTAAGTATGCTATGTCACCTTTCTTAGGAGTTTTCGTTGGTCATTACTTTTTTCAGAGTTATTTTTCTTTTTAATCTTATAATCATCTCATGAATTTTCTCCTGATTTCTGTAATTTACTCTTCATACGTTCCAAAAAGTTTTCCCACATTTCTTTTGATTCCTTCGTATTTGTTGTACTTTATGGCAGAATAAATTTTCATTATATTAATATCATTATTTGTTCACCTATTCTGCTATTAAAGGTCATTTGCACTACTTCCAGTTAAGGGCTACAACAAAAAATACTGTTATACATATTTTTGTTCCTTTCCTATCTTTAAACTCTTTGGAATATATGCCTAAGTCTTCCCTTGGTCTTTGTCATAGTACTCCCTTGTGCATTTTTGCCTGATAATTGAGCCTGATTATCTGAATAATTAGTCTGGAACTTGTCTTGTACATCTTCACCTTCTAGTTTGATATGATCTCTCCTCATTAGCTCCATCTGCCAGCCTTTCCCCAAGCTTACTTTGGACTTGGTTTTCATTAACCAAATGACAAAGTTCCTGGGTAATTGAATGGTTCCCCCCTCTTCCTGCTTATGTTGACTAGTCACTACTAAAATCTTTGAACATCTGGAGTGGAAGATAAATCTTTATTATTTCTCTGATGACTGGTCAATTCTCTTTTCCCATTTATTGCGTTTCAAAAACAACAACAGAACAAAATATCCCTGGTTCTCTCTGGGTTTTGGCTGCCTCTCTCATAGTTCTTGGCTAATTGTTGCTTTTTTCTAGGCTGAAAAAAAAATTCTCTTCAGAAGCTGGAGCTGAATGTCTAATGTGACATTCAACAGCTGCTCAAGAGAAGGGAGATTTTCCTGTTTCCAGTAAAGGATCTAGAATCGTTTCTTCTAAACTGCAGCTGGGGTGGTCCTTTCTTATGCAGTAAAATCTCAAAAGTTTTTTTTTTTTTTCCTGTAGCTGCCAGAATGTGTCTGACATATTGAATGAAAGGTTTATTTAGGATTTGTTATCTTGATTCCCTTTAAACTATAACATATTCCCTGAAATATAAAGAGTTAAAATCATTTTAATTGGAAGGAACAGTGCTGTAATGTTCATAAGCATATGCTTTTTCGTTTTGGGAAAGTTAGCAAAAGTTGATAAATTAAAACTATTTCAGCAGTTTAACCACTTTCTTAATGGTGAGAAGGTCACAGCTCCTACCTCAAGATCTGGCACTACTTAGACATTGTTCCATGGTGCCATATTGTTCCCTTTCCTGAAATTTTACCAGTTAACTATAGTTAGGTTATGCTGATATCAATTCAGATAATCTGTTGGAGGAAGAACAGGGTATCTTTCATTAGTTTGAATTAGCTCAGACAAACGTTTTGATTGAAGCATAGGTTTTAATTGGGTAGGGAAGTTGACGATTTTTGAATAGGGGCACATTTTCAGAGGGATTGTAACGGAAAAATAGAGTGTAGGCCTGCCTGGTAAAGAGATCTGAAAATAGAGGGTTTAGATGAGAACCCTAGGGAGTGAGAAGTGGATGAGGGATGGGAGAAATACCTACTTCAGAATTTTGCATAGTCATTTTTTGACTTCTTCGTAGTCTTTTCTCTTTCTCTCCTCCATTAGAAATTCTTTATTTTTTATTAAATTAAAAAATCTGACTTCCAAATGATATTTTAAAATATAGCTGGTTCTTAAGCTACACATAGCCCCCTAGATCACCCCACCCCCAGGTGAGCAGAATTCAACTCAGATGCAGTCCAAAATCAAGAAATAGACTGGCAAGTGAGGAAACAGTTAAATAAAGAGCTTCTTTAGTAACAGAGAAGTTCAGAATGCCTGTCCCACACAGTGACCACCCTTACCCCCCAGCTGCCTGGGGGATGGGGGATGGGCAAGGCAGATTGGATGCAAGCTTAACAAGAATTTCTAGAAGAATTAAAGAAAAAGAAAGGAGCTCCTGCCAGTTGAGCCTCTAGGCCCAGTTATTATTTGCATCTTTGGATTATTCTGCTTTTCTTTGCCCTCCCCTTCCTTCATCCATGTTCCTGCCCTTCTCTCCCTCCGTTTTCTTAGACAGACTCTAGAGAAGTCAGGATCAAACCTCTAGTTATTTTGCTGTCATTGTGACTGAAGAGGAGGTTGGTGGAGAAACATACCCAGAACACTCCTTGAAAAGCTCTCTGCTCTGATTGTTGCAGATCATCTTTAGGGCTTTGCCTGAGCACAGAGGCATTCTTTCACTTGATCAGCATTCACACAGCTAGTGTGTATGTCAGAGAAAGTCCTTGAATCTTGCTGTTGCATGCTCTTGAGCTCTCCTCACTGCTCTGTGTTGTCATTTCTTATGGTACAATAATATTCCATTAGGTTCTTACACCACTGTTAAGAGCTTAGTCAGTCACCATCTGTTGAACACATGGGTTATTTTAAGATTTTTGTTATTCTGCATAATGCTATTACGAATATTTTTATACAAATAATCCATCCCCGCCCCCTTCCCTGTCAGTAGGCGGTGGCTTAGGAGATAGAGTGATGGACTTGGAGTCAGAAATATTTGAGTTTGAATCCTGCCTCGGATTCTTTTTGTCTTTATGATGTCACTTAGTTTTTCTGTACCTTAGTTTTCCCCATTTATAAAATGAGGATATTGGACTCAGTGTATCTTAAATCCTTCTGTCTCCATAAGCAGTGATTTTTAAAAATTGATTGTTGGGTAGGATCATAAAAGGAAAGGGGATATACTCAAAATTCTTAGGAAGTATCCTGCATGCCAGGATTTAACAAAGTACTCACTGTCTAGTCCTTTTTGTTTGATGGTTCAATTCATTCAGTATTCAGTCTTTGTCTTAATTCCTGGGTGAAATCTGGATAGCTTTTGATCACAAGATCTATGGTTGATTATAGTACACCTTTTAAAGATAGCCAGGTATTTTTACATACAAAAGAAGGCCCTGAGTTTATCAATTGCATGTTTATATGGCCAATTTAATCTTGTTACAAAGAAATAGGAAAAATTCACTATTTCCAGAAGCCAGTCACTGCTGCCAGTTATGTAACATTTGATTGTTTAATTTTTTTTTGAGGGAGGTGAAGCAAATTGTGGCTAAATGACCTGCCCAGGGTTGCACACCTAGTAAGTGTCTGGGGTTGGATTTGAACTCAGGTCCTCCGGACTCCAGTCCAGGTGTTCTATTCAGTGCACCACCTAGCTGCCCTGATTGTTAAATTAAAATGACAGTTTAAAGCATTTTTTCATTAGAAACATGCCTGCATTTCTAGTTTTAATTAACTGCAAATGAACATAAATTTTCTTTGCGATCAAACCATGGCCATTATTCAGCTTCTGAAAATGAGATCTTATTGGCAGACATGTTCTCAAACTAGATAGAAACCAAACAGAAGAGTTTCTAGATTTACCTAGGTGACCCCAGGGCATAGAGCACTAGGCCTGCAGGCAGGAAGACCTTGCTTCAGATCCTCAGGCACTTACTAGCTGTGTGAGCTTGGACACATGGTTGTTAAAATGGAGATGATAATCATCCCTATATCCCAAGAATACTGTGAAGATTTTAATGAAATAACCTATATAAGATGTTTTGCAAACCTTAAAGCACTATATAAATGATAGTTATCATTACCACTGTTATTGTTTCATGTGCCATCATATCCTTGAAGCACCTGTGGTACTTAAGTACCTACAACTACTTTGTCCATCTTACAGGGTGCAGGATTTTAATTGGAGCCTTCCCAATTTCACAACTGACACTCTTTCCACTGTGAGACTTGGGTGGCTCTAAAAGTGAGTATGTTAGCTATGAACCCCATTTGTCTTTGAAACATTAAGGAGAATGGAAGATGGGGGCAATATAATGTGGGAAGAATATTGGATTTGGTCTAAACACTGACTGTTTATTGCTACATGTGCAACCTTGGATAAGTCACTTTGCTGTCTGGGTTTCCATCACCTCATCTTTAAACTGAAGGGGCTGTCCTAGTTCTAAATATGATCTCATTTCTGCAGAGCAGCAAATACTGACTCTGTTTTTCAAAATTAATCTTATTTTTCAGTGAATAATTAAATCATTTTTTCCAATTAAAATTATGTATTTTCTGTTGGGAGTCATGGTTGCAATAGAGGTTCAGGAGAAGGTTTGTAAAAATGTGCATAATCAAGGAAAACAAATTTCCCACATTGGCCATATGACATCTGATGCTTCTGTGGATTGAGTGTTATATCTAGAATCCAGAAGACCTGAGTTCAAAATAGCCCTCAGGGGCTTTGCTTCTTACTGTTTCCTCAACTGTAAAATGGTGGTTTTAATAAAATCACCTGCATGGCAGGGATGTTGTGAAGCTCAAATGAGACAGTATGTTTAAAAAGCAAAAAACACTTTGCACGTTGTTTGAACTGGGATGTAGTAGATATACTATATAAATATTTATTCCCTTGTCCCTCTCCTTCTCAGTCCAGACACTGTGTGTCATTTGTACCTTGAGTCTGTTATCTCTCTGCGAGGAGCTGGGTAGCACATCTCATCGGTTCTATGGGATCATTCTTCATCATTGAGTTTTTTAGAGTCTTTAAGGCTTTTGAAGTGGTTTGTTTTTACAGTGTTGTATTGTTACATATAAATTATTTTCCCTTTTCTGTTCAATATATTTTGCATCATTCAGTTCATGTAAGTCATCCTAATTTTTACTGAAACCCTCCCTTTCACTATTTCTTACAGTACAATAGAAAACCAGATCCTTGTAATAAACATGCCTGATCAGGAATAACAAGTTCTTATACAGACCAGGTGTAAAACATGTATTTCCCAGTTTTCACTCTAAATCTATCATTTATTTCTCTGTGAGGAAGTAGGACCAGTGATTGGTACTCTGAATTGTGATGTCATTTCATTCATCAGAATTTTTAAGGCTTTCAAAGTTATTTTACTTTTACAGTGTTGTTACTGGTATTCTCCTGGCTCTCCTGATTTCAGTCTACATTAATTCATCTAAGTCTTCTCAGGTTTCTTTGAAATGGTCTTTTCATTGCTTACAGCACAATAATACCACATTCATGAGCCGGGCTTTGTTTAACTTCTCCTTGTTCATTGGGTATCCTCCTTAGTTTCCAGTGTTGTATAAAGAGTGTGACTATAAATATTTGTGTACATGTTGACTTATTTCTTCTTTCTCTGATCTATTTGAGGGATATAGGTCTAGTAGTCATATTGCTTTTTCAAAGTACAGCATAGTTCCAAATTATTTTGCAGAGAACTAAATGAATCAGTTTCGTTGTTCCTCTTTTTCCTTAACCTCTCTTATATTTTGTCATTATCATTTTTGTTTGTGGGTCATTGTTGTCAATTTTGGTGCTCTTATGGGTATGAGGTAGAATCAGAATTGTTTTCATTTTCATTTTTCTAGTTATTAGTGTCTTGGAACTTTGCTTTTCATGTGACTAATGACAAATTCGCATTTCTTCCTTAGAAACTTGCCTGATCATAAACCTTAACTATGTATCAAGAAGTCAGCAGCTTTTATTCTTAGAGATTAGAATGTGTTTCTTATATATCTTGGAAACCAAAGTCCTAATTAGCTACAGTTGGAGTGCAAAGAACTTTTTCCTCAGTTACTCTTTTCCATTTTAATTTTAGGTACATTTTTTTTGGAGGGGGGTGAAAAGCTGTTAAATTTTATATATTAAAAGTGATCCTTTTTACCTTTTGTAATCCTCTCATTTTCAGAAAAAGCAGTGAGTGGAACCTAACAAACATTCAGCTTATATTTTTGATAAAATTCTGGAACATATCATTAAAAGGATCTTTAGCCAGCATGTCAGTTTTACCTTGAACAGTAGTAATCCAAGGTGCTTTTATGATGCCCTGAAGGCTAGTTGTGGGCCAAGGACCTATGGTACATCTCAACTACTCAATATTGATTGAGACGTATTGATGAGTCATAAGGACATGATCCTGAAGAATTGGGCTGAACACTTCTATAGCTTCTTCAGCAGAACATCGTCATCAGCTCATGCTGAAGCCATTGATTTTATATCTCAGGTTGAAGTCAATCCTTCTTTCACCACACTTCCACCTAAAGGAAAGGTTTTGCATGCTATTAGGCTCCTCCTTTGCAGCAAAGTGTCTGGTGCTAATTCGATTTTAACTGAGAATTCCAAGTCAGGGGGTCCACTGCTCATATTAAAGCTGGCTGAAATCTTTCATGTTTTATGGTAAAGAAAAGGTTACTCCCTGCGGTGCCGCCTCCCCCCCGCCGAATTCAAGGATGCCTCCATTGTCCATTTTTATAAAGGAAAATGGAAATAGGTTGTCCTGTGACAATGTGTGTGTGTTTATCTTAGTCATTGCTGGTAAGATTCTTGCCAGTGTCTTCCTTAATAGGTTGATCCTTCACCTGGAAGATATTCATCTTCCCTACAGACAGTACAGCTTCAGAAAGTACTGCCCAACAACTCCAGGAGAAATACCAGGAGCAGAATAGATATTTTTAACTGGGAGAATTTTTGGAAGAGCATGGCGAAATTTGGTTGTCCAGAGCAGTTCATCAACATTGTATGCCAGTTTGCTGATTGCATGCTTGCATGGGTTCTGGATAATGGACCATGCTCTTGAACTTTCTCAGTCACCCATGGAGTGAAGCAGGGCTGTGTGCTTTTTAGCATGGTGTTTTCATCTGTGTTGTCAGATGGCTTCAACAAGGACAGTAACAGCATCTAGATCACCTACCATGTTGATGGTAAATGACATGGTAAATGACTTAACTTGAAAAGACTACAAACCAAGACTGAAGTGGAAGGAGAATTGGTATTTGACTTTTTTGTTTCCAGATGACTATGCACTTTGAGGCCTAGATGCAGCCTCATATGCATCTCATGTTTCCTTTGAGCTACTGCAGTTCTGCTTCACTTAGTAGAGCATAGTACCTTCTTTGATACAGGCCCACCATACTGGGTGTCCTTTGGCAGTGTCTCCCATCTTTGGGAGCCTTTGAGACTGAGTTGCAACAGAATAGAGATTGATTCTCTGTTGCTTGTGCTAATTTTAGCTTGACAACCAACACTAAGAAAACAAAGGCTCTCCACCACACATGGAACCACTGGTTACAGCAAATGGAAAAAATTTTTATGCTGTACAAATTCATTTACTTTAGCAATATACTTTTTAGGGGATGTTCACATAGATAAGGTTCCCATACAAATTACCAGAGTTAACTCACTGTTTGGGAGGCTCTGAAGGAAAGTAGGGGAGAAAAGAGGTAGATCGCCCACCAAACTGAAGGTCTACAGAGCCATGGTGTTGACCTCATTGTAGTATGCCCATGAAACCTAGACAATCTACCAGCGCCATGCAAAGAAATTGAATCACTTCCATTTGAGTTGTCTTAGAAAGATTCTGAAGATCACCTGGCGAGATAAGGACCAGACACTGAGGTCCTTTCTTGAGCTGAACTTAAGCATTCAAGCTCTACTGCAGAGAGCCCAGCTATGATGGACTCACCATGTTGTTTGAGTGCCAAATGTACATATATACCTAAAAGACTATTTTATGGAGAACTTACATACAGCAGGCCCTTATCTGCAGGTCTGAAGAAGCAATACAAGGACACTCAAGATTTCTTGAAAACTTAGGAATCAGTTCATTGCCTTGGGAGACACTGGCACAGGACCACCCACCCACCATGGTGTGCCCGCATAAAGAAGGTACTGTGGTCTATGAGTGAAGCAGAATTGCAGCAACTCAAAGAATACATGAGGTACACAAATTTAGTGACCTCCTTTCCAAATGTTTACATAGACTCTTTGCCCCCTGCCCGTGATAGAGCGTTCCAAGCTCCTATTGGTGTGATCAATCAGTCACACACACTGTATGTACCATGACTCCAACATAGTGACGTCATTTTAGTCCTCCTTGAGAACAAAGGACAACAACCAGTCTACATGTCCAAAAGAGAGCATTAATTACAAATATCCATTATCCCATCATCATTAACAGGTCTTATAGTATTTATCAAAATAATGGCTCAGTGGATAACAGATCCCTAATATGGAATCGTGGTATTTTAATGTCAGAGTCATAGGGACAATTTAAATGTATTCCTTACTTAGCTACCATATGATTTCCTCTTTTGGTCATACTGACTTGGTTTAGTCTTAGTGGTTATTCCTGTATTCCTTGCAGATTTGGTGGGGAAATACCCAGTAGGTGGAAAGTGAACTGAGTGAAGGTCTTCCTCATTTTGTCTATTGCATATACTTGGTCTGAGTTTGATTAGTCACATTATGTAACTATAGCAAGTTTTCCTCTATAAGGCTGAAATGATCCTCATCTTTTTCATCTTCTTTCCAGCAAATTAAAAAATACTTTGGAGTGGTAGTAAAATTTTCCTTTCACTAAAGCTGTTATCTTTGTGAACCAAGCAATTTCAGCACACAATACTGGTCCCAAACCTTTTCATTAAACAAAAGTTCATTTTTTAAAAAATAGTGTTTTAGCATTGTGTGTGTGTGTGTGTGTGTGTGTGTATAAAAGTCATCCACAGTTTCTTAATAATACAATTGATTCATTCAGAGGACACTGGGAGAGGCACATGGGTGGCTGTTATTAATAGTCTATAACATAAAACTAGTGAACCATTAATTGGCACTGAAATAAACCATGTCATCAAAGATGGACAAAAGATGGAGTGGTAGTGTCCCAGAGTTAAGTGTAATGTGGATTACCTAGGTGTTCTCTGGTCTCAACTTTGTGTCAGAGGGAAGTGAGAAAGACTGGGTCACCTGTGGAAAACTTAGCAGCACATCTGGACAGATAGCGCAAGATGAATGGACATGGATTAGCTGTGATCTACAGCATTGGAGACAGCATCCATGATAACTGAATATTTGACCATATGCCTAGTTTGTGTGAGCTACTTTGTTAGGTGCAAAGGATAAGAGAAAATTAAAATTTTCCTACAAATATTACTACAGAAATATCCAGATTTCTAAGGGCAAAAATGTAGCTTCAGATTGGTTTTTGTTTTTTTGGGGGAGGGGGGTGAAGGTAAAGGGAACATATCTGTGTAATAGAGACATAGAAGGAGAATGAGTCAGACATAGGTACAGATCCTTGGATTTTGAAATTCTCACACAGATCCTTTCTAAGTAAAAAGTTTTGAGCATTAGATCTGGGTTTAGATGTAGTTGTCACCAGTTACTATTGCTTCACTATTATTAAATGATGTGTGCTATGATGAAAGTGGGATAAGTTAGAGCAAGCTTTATGTTAACTAAGTGTTCCAGGCACTGTGCTGAGCTTTCATCATACAGAGGAAAAAGCAGCTGCTGGCCTCAAAGGAGCTTATATTCTAAAGGAGTCGGAGAACAACATCAAAGATCTTACTATGCTCAGTAGACAAAGGTAATCCAAAAGAGGAAGAAATTAGCAAGAATATTGGAGCCACAGGAAAGGCCTCTGGCAGAATACAAATTGAACTGAATCTTGATAGGCATCAGAGACCCTTTTTTGAGAGTAGCAGGGGGCTGAGAAGTTCAGACAAGGAGTCTAGCCTGTACAAAGACACAGGAATTGGAATCAGGAATGTTTTCAGGAGCTCACGTTATTGAATTGCAGATAGCAAGGAGGCTGGAAACGTGCCAGTAGGCAGGTTATGAAGTCCTTTAAATGCCAAACTGTAGTTTATATTTGATTCTGGAGGTAATGGCCCCTGGAGCACACTGTGTAGGATAGGACACAATGAGTACTGCGCTTGAGTCAATCTGCATAAAGGGTGCATTGGTCTGGGAAGAAATGAGAGAGCGGCAGAGACTACCTGAGAGGCCTTGAGAATTTGGGCTAGGATTAGGGTTGTGTGACTGTGAAGAGGCATGTGAAAATCAAGGTAGAAACAAGATATCATCATTTATTGGACTTGTGGGGTATGTGAGTGAGGAGTTGAGAATAGTTCAACATTATAAGCTCAGGAAACAGAGAGGCTGCAGACCCCACATGATCTCATCCTTCAAAGTTCAGTGCAAGTGAAGGATGTTTGTTTTTAAATAATAAGGGAAGACGGGAGCATGTTTGTAGGTGGCAAGGGTTGGAGCCAGTAGACAGGGAATAAATATAAATAACAGAAAAGTTGTAATAGTGGGGGCAGTTTGCTTGTGAAATTTGGAGATGATGGGGAAATGGCTTCATTTAGAGGGACTTGAATTAGGAAGGAAGAGAGCCAGTTCTTCCTCTGGTACTGGAAAGAAGGAAGAGATAGAGGACAGCGATTTCTGATTACTGTGAAATACTGAGGACTGAAAGGGAGGAATAAAAGGGAACTCCACATGGTCTCCATTTTTTCTTGTTGAAATATGAATCAAGTTCCTTGACTAAGAGTTTGAAGATATGCTGTCTCAAGCTTGAAAGAGATTTGGAGAGTGGGGCAGTGAATCAGTGGGGGAGAAATAGAACATTTGTCTCTATTATGAATTGTTGTGTTCTATTCAAGTTCACAATTGTATCACATGGATGAGGTGTGGCTAGATATCTGAAACCAAGATCTCAGGTTTAAGTGTACTGCAAACCTGTGTTAACAGCATGACACAGTAACCCCCAAAGCTCATGTAGGAAGTACAAGGCATCGTGAAGGTTGTTTTGTACTTAAACGTGATCAGATTATATCTGGAGGCTTGTGTTCGGTGCTTGCCGCTCTTGTCATTTTTCATTATTTTATATTAAACACCAAGTAAAATGAGCATTTGGTGTACAGTATGAAATAGAAGGAAGGCTTTGTACCTGCCATTGAATCCCTGTTACTTAGAGATTGCTTTTCTTCTTTTAGTATATATAATAAATTCATTTTCAGCGCTGACCTGTTGTTATTCATTTGTTTTGGTTGGGTCTGATGCTTTGTGACTATCTTTGGCAAAGCTACTGGAGTTGTTTGCACATCTCCACTTTATTTTATAGATGAGAAGACTGAGTCAGAGTTAAGTGACTTTCCTAGGGTCAGACAGTGAGTAAATCTCTGAGGCTGTATTTGAACTCAGGAAGATGAGTCTTTCTGCCTCCAAGCCCAGTGTTCTATCCATTTTACCATCTAGCTACCCTTAGAGACAAAGCTGTCCTGTTTGTCTGTAATCTTGGTCTTCTTTCTGTTCTTTTTGTCCTTTCTTTCACAAGTGAAAACACAGCTCAACAACAACTGCCCCAAATGCTTTTTAGGCAGAGATCAACCTGCCGTTTGGTGGATATGTTGTTGTTGAGCAGAGTTTTAGATATGGATTGTATTAAATAGCCTCTGAGGTTACTCCTCCAATATGTCATTCACCTCTGTTGATTTCTATAACTTTCTGTAAAAACATCAGTTATGAGTGTCTTTTTGTAAATTTTCTTTTGAGCCATGCATGTTTTTTATAATTTTGTAACATTCATTTTTGATGTTTTTAAAAATCATTGTGATTGTTCTTTCCCTTTGTGTTGTTGAAATAGTTGTGTTTTTTTTACTTGACCCTACTTACTTTACTCTGTATTAGTTAATTTAGATTTTTCCATTCTTTTGTTTTGATCACATTTGTCATTTCTAACAGCATAGGAATAATAGCACAATAATTATTTCATTTTATTCGTGAATTGTAATTTGTTTGGCTATTTCCCTGTTGATATACATCTACTTTATGAAATGATCAAGGAAAACTGCCCTGAGATTCTAGAACCAGAGGGCAAAATAAATATTGAAGGAACCCATCAATCACCGCCTGAAAGAGATCCAAAAAGAGAAACTCCTAGGAACATTGTGGCCAAATTCCAGAATTCCCAGGTCAAGGAGAAAATATTGCAAGCTGCTAGAAAGAAACAATTCCAGTATTGTGGAAATACAATCAGGATAACTCAAGATCTAGCAGCTTCTACATTAAGGGATGGAAGGGCATGGAATAGGATATTCCAGAAGTCAAAGGAACTAGGACTCAAACCAAGAATCACCTACCCAGCTAAACTGAGTATAATACTTCAGGGGAAAATATGGTCTTTCAGTGAAACAGAGGACTTTCAAGCATTCTTGATGAAAAGACCAGAGCTGAAAAGAAAATTTGACTTTCAAACACAAGAATGAGAAGAAGCATGAAAAAGTAAACAGCAAAGAGAAGTCATAAGGGACTTACCAAAGGTGAACTGTTTACATTCCTACATGGAAAGACAATATTTGTAACTCTTAAAACTTTTCAGTGTCTGGGTAGTTGGTGGGATTATACACACACACACACACACACGCATGTACATGCGTGCATGCACACACGCATACAGAGACAGAAAACACAGAATGAATTGAAGAGGATGGGACCATATCCTAAAAGAAATTAAGGTAAACGGTGAGAGAGAAATGTAGTGGGAGGAGAGAGGGTGAAATGGAATGGGGTAAATTATCTCTCATTCAAGAG
The DNA here is from genome assembly GCA_023548195.1 of Bettongia penicillata ogilbyi. NCBI lineage: Eukaryota > Metazoa > Chordata > Mammalia > Diprotodontia > Potoroidae > Bettongia > Bettongia penicillata. Next base: position 5,013,567 of record JAJHZJ010000391.1, on the reverse strand, counting down.
GCAAGCAGGAGACTTTTTAATGAAGGGAAAAAGAGGAGAGCTGAGAAAAAAACATGAAGTTTACCCTCATCACATTCGACTAAAGGAAGGAATAAAATGCGCATTCATTTTGGTATGAAAACCTATCTTACAATACAGGAAAGTGGGGGAGAAGGAGATAAGCAAGGGCGGGGATGATGGAAGGGAGGGCAATGGGAGGAGGGAACAGTTTGAAGTCAACACTCTTGGGGAGGGACAGGATCAAAACAGAATAGAAACAATGGGGGGCAGGATAGGATGGAGGGAAATATAGTTAGTCTTACACAACATGACTATTATGGAAGTCCTTTGCAAAACTACACAGATATGGCCTATATTGAATTGCCTGCCTTCCCAAAGGGAATGGGTGGGGAGGGAGGGATGGGGGGAATTTGGAACTCAAAGTTTTAGGAACAACTGTTTAGTACTGTTCTTGCTACTAGGAAATAAGAAATACAGTTAATGGGGAATAGAAAGCTATCTGGTCCTACAGGACAAAAGAGAAGATGGGGACAAGAGAAGGAAGGGAGGATAGAAGAGAGGGCAGATTGGTGATAGGGGAAATTAGAATGCTCAGTGTATTAGGGTGGGGGGAGGGGAGAAAAGGGAAGAAAATTTGGAACCCAAAATTTTGTGAAAATGAATGTAAAAAGTTAAATAATTAAATTTATATTAAAGAAAAAAAAGAATTTAAGAAACAACTTCACAAACACAAATTAGGAGATACATATTGCCAGACAACATTTTTTCTGCAAACGATTAGAGGATTTTGTGGGGGGGCCGGGGGGGGCGTGACATGCAAACTTGGGTGTGATAGGTTAACAAAAAAGCTAACACAAGAGAATTCTCCTGAGTAAGCTATATTGAAAGGGATACAATTTAGCTCTTGAAGGACTTTGAATCAGCATTTTATTGGAATCATTTGAAAGTATTTATGATGTTGAGCAGAGAGAAGACATAGTAACTGTAATTATTTTCCTCATCTTTGTAGAGGAGGAAATGTAACCTTCTCTTCTTACCTCCAGAAAGCAGGCTATGATTAAAAAGCAGAATTTTTTAAAAAGTCAAATTTACTCTGCACATAAGCAGAGCCTACTAAACTATCCCAAAATGCCATAATCTTCCTCAGGAGTTTGTAAGTTCTTTCTCTCTGAAGGTCTTTCTTCAAGTAAAGGCTTGAGGACTATTTACTTACTGAGTATGTTGCAGTCTATTTTTTGTTTAAGTATGTTAGCTGGTTATCCTCTGAAGTACTTTTATGTGTAAGATTCTTTGGTCCTGTGATCCCATTGTTCCCTTTGGAAAATGTTGCCTCTTTAGGTCACCTGTGATTGAGATTTAATCTGTCTGCTATGTCACTTCTTCACAAAAGCTTTCTGACCAGCATCATAATCCTGTTGCCTTTTTTCAGTTATATAGCACTTACATGACAGGTTTACCTTTTATTACAGTATTTTTATGCATGCATGACTGCTTTATTTTTCCCACCGCTGTGTAAGTTATTTGAGGTCAGGGAACTGGTTTTATTTATCTTCATGTCCTCTATAGTGCCTGGGACCATGCCTTTATAGCAAGTAGATCCTTGATAAGTATCTCTGTGTGAGATGAATGGCTTCCAAATCTCATGAAGCCATACTTTGACTGCTTGCTTACTGAAGAATGAAATTATAAATGTGAGTCAGTTCTTTATACATATTGGAAATGAAACGTTTATCGGAATATGATGCATATATTTTTTTTCATTTTGCCAGTTAGTCACTGAACATTTCGTAAGTGCTTACTGTGTGCTAGTCTGCACTAAATGCAGGGTCTACAAATTGAAGTGAAAAGAAAAATAGTCCTTTCCTTTAGGTGCTCACACTCTAATTGGGGAAGAGGACACATCGAAGGAGGACATGGTGGGAAATGAAGAGATGACCAGCCTGTGTCCTCCTTCAGTGGAGGTCTTCTACACCTTCTAGTAAGGGAAAAGGGCCCTGGAGGCAAAGGGGACTGACTAATAAGGGAGGAGCTTCTGGGCTGAATCCTCTAGGGATTACTGGCGTTTAGTGTTGATTTATTGATTGTTTGATAATTTTCCCAGCAGGAATCCTATCAAGGGAGCCTTACTGTTAACTAATGTTCTTGAGTTTATCAGACATTAGATTACTGATATTACCAATTTTATTATATTAACAATATTAACAGTTTTCAGAAGTAAAATTGCAGAGCACAAGTGACTACATGAAACTGTGCCAAATAAATAGTAAGAGATGCCAATGAAAAGCAACTGTGAAGTTTCCTCTTACACTACACAATTTAGCAAAGATGACCAAAAATGATAATTTTGGAGGAACAGTAGGAAACCCCAGGCATTGATAGTCCAGTCATAGAACAGAAAAGTTGTTCACTAATTCTGGATTTTGGTTTGAAATTATGAAAGTCAGCAAACATTTAAGTTTGCTACCTACCGTGTGCCAGGTGCTAAGCTAAGTTATGAGCATACAAATATAAGCAAAAGGAAGAGAATCTCTTCCCTCAAGCTTACAGAATTCTGATACAGTAAGACAATAGATAAAAGGGAGCCCGGAAAGCCAGGAAGATAATAGTGAATACTGCAGAATTCAGAAATAGTGCCAGGTGAAGAAGGAAGGAACACTATCCTAAGCCCTTCTTCAAAATAGAGGTTCTGGGGAGAACTCACGATGGGAGGATAGAGGCCTGGGGCAAAGAGATGCCTAAGGAAGTTGATGAGAAGGTAGCTAAGGCATTGATGGAGGAATCTGGAGATTGAGAATCAGAACCAGGAGAGGAAAGTAACTAAACTGTCCAGCCCTTTGACCTAGCAATCCATCTTCTCAGCATACACCCAAGGACATCAGAAAAGGAAGACAAAGTCTGTTATATATGAAAATATTCAAAATAGTAACTTGTTGTTGGTAGGAAAAGCATTGGAAATAATGTGGGTGCCCATCAAGGGGAAATGGCTGAAAACCTTGTTTATGTAAATATGATGGAGCATTCTTACACAGTAAGAAATAACAGAATGAGAAATTCAGGTTGAAATGTGGAAACATTTTTTAATTGATGCAGAGCAAAGTAAGCAGAAGAGAATTTTATATTTATACACACAGACACATACACACACACTCACACTGACTACAACTATAGATATGATCACCAAAAGTATATTAAACTCAGAGTAATGGGAAAACCTGTGAATGTCCCAGGAAACTGATAATGCAGCATACCTCTTCCCTTACTACTAAGACAGGATATTATCTACATTAATACACATAGTCTCTGTTTCAGATGATTTTCCTGTTTTTCTTTGTCATAAGGAAGAAGCATCTAATCTAGAGGGAGTATTGAGAAATGAATGTCATCTAAATACAAAGGGCCTAAAAACTTTTTAAAGGAATCTAGTTGTCACTGGTTTTGAATTTGTGAAATTCATAGTCTGGAAAAGATCAGATACACTAGTAAGAAAATGTGGCTTTAAATTTTTTAAAAAACATATGCAGAGGGTTTTTATATATATATATATATATATATATCATTAGCATAGATGATTGATAATTTTTGGATTTAGAAATTTTAAGACTGTTGAGTGTGGAATAAGAGGATAGGAAACAAAAACTTTATTCAAATACCTGTACAGTAAGCGTCCTGTTAGAAGAAACAGCAAGAAAAAGAAGCAATGAGATGCTTATCTTGATAAAACTTACTGATGATAGGGACTTTTCACCTATCCTGGTAAGCTTTATATACAGGGAGAGGAAGGTATTTCAATAAGAAATGGAATATTCATAGCTCATATTTATAGTACTTGAAGGTTTACAATTTGCTTTACATACATTATCTAATTTGAAACTCAAATCTCTGTTTTACAGATTCGGAAACTTTTTCTCAAAGAAGTTAAATGATATGCCTACCTCCCGTGGGTGTAAGGCAAGGGATTTTTAACCCATAACTTTTTTTTTACAGAATGATTTGTTAACTATTTTGATAATGATTTATTTCTTTTAAAAATTCTTTGGACTTTATTTTATGCATTTAAAAGCATTACCCTGAAGAAGGGTTACATAGGCTTCACAAGACTTCCAAAAGGGGTCAGACATAAAACAGTTTAAGAACCCCCAAATCTGGATTTAGAACATTTATCTTTCTGGATTCCATGGTAGCCTTTTAATTTAGTATTTCATGCTGCTTCTCATGGAAATTTTTCCAAGGCCTTAAGATTTGGCTCAGTTTCAGATTCAGAAGAGCTAGTAAGTAGCTCATAGGGAGGACAATGTTCAGAATAGACTGACTGGATTTTCGAGTGTGTTTTGTTAAGAAGTTAGATTTAGCAGGATATATTTAATATTATCCTAATGTTAATAGAATTATTTCCCAAAAGAGCTTCCTGTGATGCCCCACTATGGCATGGAAATGATCCTGGAGTTCTTGAAGGCTGTTTGCATTATCTACCAAATGGGAATGGATTCCAGCATGACCTTAGTGATAATATTCCATTCAGTTTTCCCAAGGACTGACATAACTAAATATTTATTGTGGGGAATTTTTGCCCTTGAAGCACAAGACATTTTTCAGTCATACCAACTCTGAAAAACCAACTGTTCATTTAGGGGTGAAGGAGATATGTGGTGTGACTACCCATACCAAGCAAATTTCAAATTCTTGAAGCACCAAAATAAAATGCCAAAGAATATTAATGTTTTATAATGACTTACAGTATTAATATTCTCCTCATCTCTAACTTGGCAGCACTATTTTGAGACTTCTCTGACTTTCTGTCCTGCTTCTAATTGCTTACCTTTTCTCCTCTGCCCCCACTTTTCATTTTCTTTTTCTGTTTTTCTCGTTAGATCATAAGGTTATTGAGGATAATGATCTCATTTTTTTGTTTGTTTTTCGTATTTATGTCCCCGGCACTTAGCTTAGGGTAGATGCTTAACAAATGTTTATTGAATTGTATTGTAATTACTAATATTAATGTTTAGAGTTAATGTTTATTGAATTGTATTGTAATTACTAATATTAATGTTTAGAGTTCAGCTATCTCTTTACTCTTTTAGCCCTTTAAATTTTAAAATGAATTAGCAGATGGGAAACCTCTTGAAAATAGTATTTCTCTTACTGTCCTATACATATGAACTAAGGGGAAAAATACTTCACTGACTGAAATTTCTGTTGTAACCAAATTAACAATACATTGTTGAAAATATTTTAAAAATAATTTTCAGTTGTCAAGCTTTCAATTTTTCTTTTGTCTCCCCCCACCATCCACATGAAAAACTAAAACTGTCAAATGAGTGTAATCCAGCAGAAGAAATTCCCACATTAGCTATATCCAAAACTGTGTTTCTCATAGTTCTTCCTATCTCTGTCATAGAGTGGAAATCATTTCATCCTTTATCATTATTCAAAAATCCTGATTGATCATTGTGTGGATCAAACTTCTTTCATAATTGTTCATTTATTATAATGTTGAAATCACATATTCTCCTAGTTCTGCATCAAATAATGCAAATATTTCTAGGTTTCTCTGAATTTATCCCTTAACATAGCTCAGTAGTATTCATTGCATTCACATATGATTTGTTTAGCTGTTCCCCAATCAATAGAATTATCCTTTAGCTTCCATATCTTTCCCACTATAAAAAGTAACTGATAGAACCATTTTTCTCAATATTGGTCCTTTCCCCTTTGATTTCTTTTAGTTATAGAACTTGTATTGAAATAGTTGGGTTAAAGGTTCAGTTATTCAGTTCAGTAACTAGAAAAATTCCAAATTGCTTTCCAGAATGGCTTTACCAATTCATAGCTCCAAAAACAGGGCATTAATAAGCCTGTTTTTCTGAAGCCTCTCCAATATTTGTGGTCTTCTTTGTCAACTTTATGAGTTTGAGGTGTAAATTCAGCATTGCTTTAATTTGCATTTTTATAATTATTGTTTTTTGAAATACCTTTTTCATTTTGTTGTCAATAGCTTGGATTTCTTTCCTTGAGAACTGACTTTATCAGCTTAGAGCATTTGTCAAATAGAGAGTGTCCTTATTCTTATAAATTTGAGTCCATTTATTTTATATGTTGGAAACCACTTTTTTCAGAGCAAATTGCTCTGAAATAAATATAAAATATAAAAATAAAGATATTTTTCTAGTTAAAAATTTCTCTCTTAATCTTGAAGGAATCTATAGATTCAAAAAAGTGAAGATGAGAAGGGGGGAGAGCATTGCAGCTTTGGAGACAGTTTGTGCCAAGACGTGTAGGTGAAAAATGGAATGACACGCGTGAGGAACAAGAAATAGACTAATTGGCACTCGCTGCAGAAGATAACTTTTCTTTCCAGCTCATGCTGTTATGTGGAGATTTCCGCATGTATAGATACTTTCTCCAGACAGTAGAGGCTCATAGTTCCTTAAATTTACTCATTTCACATGACCCGCTCCTCCCCACTACCTCATCTACATCCAGTGGTAATACCCTGGATCTTGCCGTCCCTCATGTTGTGCCGCTTTCGTGTTGCTGAGCTCAGAAAATATCACTTCTCACCTCAGTCGTTTGTCACTCTACCTCTCCTATTGTCTTCAGATCTCAAACCATTTTTTCCTCATTTGTGGAGAAGTCCTTCTTTTTCCTTTTTCTTCACCTCGCACCACTTAGGTTCACTCTGCCATCATTGCTTCCTTTACACATCACACATAGAGGCGGCTCTTCTCTTTGCCTAGGCAAAGCTCCCTAAGGATACACAAATGATCCCATTTGATCCTACCTCTTCCAGCAGATTGCCCACTCCATCATTCCCACCGTCTCCCTTCTCTTTAATCTTTGTGTCTGTTGACTTCTTTTCTACTGCCTAAAACATGCCCATGTCTCCCTCATAATGAAAAAATTCTCACTTGATCCACTCATCTCTTCTAGCTCCTGTCTCATAGCTCTCCTTCTTTTTGAGAGGGAGTTCCTTGAGAAGGCATCTACAATCAGTGCTTTGACATCCTTTCCCTCATGTTCTTCATTTGGGGTTTTGACCTCAACATTTTGCTGCAACTGCTCCCCTCAAAGGTCCCTCTAATCTCAGAGTTGCTAAATATATTGATCTTTTTTCAATCCTCAGTCTTTTTGGTTTCTCTGAAGCCTGGCATTGTGAATCATGCAGTTTTTCTTCATTCTCATTCTCTCTTCTCTGTAGGCTTTTGTGTCACTGATCTTTGATGGCCCTCTTGCTAGTCATTTGCTCCTTCTCTGTCTCAGTATTCATCTGAATCATTCCTGCTGACCTCCAGATTCTGTCCTAGGCCCTTACTCTCATTTCTTCTCCCTCTATAGTATTTCATTTGGTGAGTTCATCAGCTCTCATCAATCGATGTCTTTTCCCTATAGTAGGGATTCTCAGATCCATTTATTTAGACCTAATCTCTTTCCCAATCAACATATTTATGTCTCCAATTCACTTTTTATTTGTCATCTAAAACTGGAAATTTCATGGAACATGTCAAAAACTAAATTCATTCTATTTTCCCTTAAACTGTCTCCCTCTCCTGCACATACCATACCCTCTATTGACTCCTATCACCTCCAGGATCAGTGTAAGATCCTCTGTTTTGCATACAAACTTTTGCTTTTACAAACTTCCCTGCTCCTCTGTCCTTCCCTCTCCCCACCTATGTATTCTGGAATCCAGTGACATTGACTCCCTTGCTATTTCTTGCACAGGATTTTTTCCCTCTCCTCTCTCTCCATTCCCTTATCCTTTTTAATGCTTCTCTACCTTCCCTCTGTTCGTCACACCAATTTTTATCCTGCATTCCTTATCTTAGATAGTGCTTTGTTGCCTTCCCTATTAGACTGTGACCTCCCTTGACAGTGGGAACTGGTTTTTTACTTTTTCTGTGCCTGACACCGACTAGACATTTATTGATTATGGTTGTAAATGAAGGCTAGTGCCAGATGTTAAGAACTAATCACCAAAGCACTTTTTAGTTTATTCTACTGGTATTAAGTAATCTCTGAAGCTGAGAGCTAACATGACCAGACCTGTGCTTTAAGAATTTCAGTTTGGGAGCCCCCTGGAAGGGTCATGGACTGGGGCTAGGACTTGGGGGAGTCTCAGCAGCAGGCTGTCTCATTAAAATACAGGGCACAAGTTACATGGGTCTAAACTAGGGTGGTTGCCATGTGAATGAATGGGGAGCGTGCCTGGTGGGAGTGGAATTGAGGAGATTTGGCAACTTGTTGGGTTTGAAGAATGTGGGTAAGTGAAGAGTTAAGAATGATATCAGTATTGTGAATGTAGGTATCTGGAGGAATGGTGGTGCCCTTAATGGAATTAGGGAAGTTTGGGGAAAGAGTGGGCTTAAGAGGTAAAATACTGAATTATTTTTTAGGCAGTTCAGTTTGAGAGGTCTTTGCACCATCCAGTTAAAATTATCTATTAATCAATTGGTATTTTGCGACTAGAGTATAGAAGAAAACTAAATATATAAATGTCAGAGTCATCTGAATATTGACAGTACTAATAATAGCTAATATTTACATAGAACTTTAAAGTTTACAGGGCATTTTACTTAACGTTAGCATATTTGTGATCCTTACAGCAACCCTGTCAAGTAGGTTCTATGATTAGTCCCATTTAACAGATGAAAAAAATGGCCAAGAACCTGAGTGACTTGTTCAGGGCCACAGAGCCAGTAAATGTCTGAGGCAAGACTAGAACTTGGATCTCCAACTCCAAGTCCAGAGATTCTTCCACTAGGACACTTAGCGACCTTCAGCTCTCAGTCATATTTAAAGCCATGAAATCTGATGAGAATACTGAAAAAGGGAGTATTGAGAAGTCAGGTGTCTAGGACAGAATACATCCACGGGAAAGGAGACAGAAAAAGAACTGCATCTATGCCATGAAGAAGTGGGCAGTGTCATAAAAATTCTAAGAGGATTGACTATTCTGTGTCCATCATTCAAGACATTGTAGAATTTGTTAATCAGGCCCTGTCATGCTTTTAATGCCACCAAGGGCAATGCCATCCTTCTGGTCCCTCTGACTCACAACCTAGGATGCCCCCTCCCCACTTCCCCCCCAGCCACGTCTGTCTGTTTGTCTGTGTGACACACACACACACACACACACACACACACGCTGTTACCCACATCTGTCACCCACATCTGTCAATGTAGTATATCTCACATAAGCTCCCTTTTCTTCTTTGTCCCTATACTTCCTCTGCCCTGTTACAGACCCTCATCACCTCATGCCTGGACTGTTACAATAGCCTGCTGGTGGGTCTGCCTAAACCAAGTCTCTCACCACTCCATTCAGCCACTAAAGAGATTTTCCTAAAACACTGGTTTGATATTGTCGATAAACTACTCAATAAACTCCAGTGGCTCCCTATTGCCTTTAGGTACAAATACAAAGTCCTCTGCTTGACCTTAAAGCCCTTCATGACCTAGCCCTTTCCATCTTTCCAATCATACAATTTACTGCCCAACCTGCACTCTGATTCATTGACAAGGCAGCCTCCTGGTGGTTCTACTAATGAATCATTCTGTCTCTCAGATTTCACCACGTGAAAGCTCTCCTTCCTCCACTCCAAATACTGACCTCACTAGTGTTTTTTAAGCCCTGATTAAAATTCCTTTTACTTAGAAGACTTTTTCCACTCCTCTTAATTCTTGTGCTAATAACTTCCTATTGGTCCTGTGTGTGTGTGTGTGTATGTATGTATGTATTTGTTTTCACAATGTCTCTTCCCTTTAGATTTTCAGCTCCTTGAGGGTAGTGACTCTTTTGCCTGTTTTGTATCCCCAACACTTAGCAAGGTGCCTGGCACTTAGTAGGTACTTAATACAAGTTTGAGTTGTTGATTGCTACCCAGAAGCAGTACCTGTCCTCAGGGAGCATGCATTGTATTTCAGTAGACAACATGGTCTAGGTATACCAAGTATCACTCAGTATATGCAAGATATATACTGAGTAAATCAGGGGTTCCTAGCATAGGTCATTTTGGCAGTCTGTTGAATTCCATGTGCCTCTTCTCTGAAGTTTTTAAATGCATAATTAAGTTCACAGAAATAAATTACATTAACATAGTTGCCAATATATTAAAAAACCAATTTAATAGACTCTAGAATAGATGAATATAGTCTGAGAGAGGAAGAGACAGATGTAGCTGGTAGGAATCTGAATTTTCATATCTGGAGAAGGTTCGGTTAGAGCAGAGTCTTAAATGAAGTATTCTGGGAAACCATGAACAAATATGGTACAAGGAGATAGAGTATTCATTCCAAGAGTGAAGGAAATGGAGGGTATAGTATTTGAAGAACTAAGCATAAGACAATATAGAGTTCATGGAGGAGAGTATATTGTAAGAAATCTGGAAAATTAGGAATTGGCCAGGTTGAGAAGCACTTGTATGCTAAACAGCAATGTTTCCATTGCTCCTAGAGGTAGTAAGGAAGCACTGAAGCTCATGGAGCAGATGGAATGACATGATCAGATCTGAGCTTTGCAGAAATTATCTTAACAGTAGAGTGAACAATTTCAGGGTTAATATTAGAGGGTCTGGACTGGGCTTGTGGCTCTACAGAATGGAGAGAAGATCAAAGGAATATTGCATAGGTAAGGGTAAAAAGAGAAGACAGGTTGGTGGTGCAGTGGATAGAGCTCCAGGCCTGAAGTCAGGAAGACCTGAGTTCAAATATGGCCTTAAACATTGACTCCCTGTGTGACCCTGGCAAGTCACTTCACCTCTGTTTGCCTTAATTCACTGGAAGAGGAAATGGCAAACCTCTCCAATAGGTTTTGTTGGCATGTTATGCCAACGTTGGCATAATGCCATTGGCACGTTATGGTCCACAGGGTCACAATGAGTCAAACACAACTGAACAAGAACAAAAAGTAAAAAAAAAAAAATTCATAACGGTTAGCAGCCTGTAAACTGAGTATGAGTAAGGAGTCATGGATGACACTGACATTGCAAACCCTTTAACAATAATGAAGGAGTTTGAGATGCCATGGGTCATCTATTCAGAACATCTCATAGGCAAGTGTTGATACCAGACTGTTGCCAACCAGATGCAGTTGAGCTAGATATATTTGCCAAATTTGGTAGACATCACTTTTTAATTCCAGTTATACGATAGTTCACAGGTAGTATGTAGAATTCACTTTACTACTTCTAAGTTTTATGACTATAAAACCATAATCTTTTGCATTTGATTTTATAGTCATTTCCATGGCAGCTGATACCAATGTCATATTCCAGCATTAGACTCCTAACTAGTGAGATTCAAGTACCGACTAACAACAATTCTGTATAAAAATTTCCTTTATTTATTCAGCTTTTGAGCTTGAAAGTTTCTCTTTTCTTTGCCTCTTTAACACTATGGCTAAGATTTAATTAGAAGAAAAGGGAAAAGTAGAAGTTAATCACATTTGTTCTACATCCTAGACGATTTGGGAGGAGAATACTTAGTCAATTCCACATACTGTACATATGTTAATGAAAAGGAAAAAAAAAGTAATAATAATAAGCCAGACTTTCAGAAACGCAATTGACCCTGAGATTTCACTCATTAAAATGTTCCCATCAGTGATACAAATTTCAATCCACCCATGCCTGTCTGTCTTCTATACTCTTTTACATGTCCTCTTATACGTTTATTACAGAGGATCTGCTCAGGAAGTTAGTGACTTTCCCCACTTTCACTTAATATCTTTCTCCTATGTGACTAGTTCATCTTTTTTTAAAATTTTTTTCTTAATTTTATTTATTTATTTAATTTTTTACATTCATTTTCACAAATTTTTGGGTTCCAAAATTTTCGGGTTCCAAAATTTTCTCCCCTTTTCTCCCCTCCCCCCCACCCCAATACCTCAAGCAATCTAATTTTCCCTATCTCCAATCTGCCCCTCTTCTGTCATCCCTCCCTTCTCTTGTCTTCATCTTCTCTTTTCTCCTGTAGGGCCAGATGACTTTCTATTCCTCCTTAACTGTATGTCTTCTTTCCTAGTTGCAACAACAATACTAAACAGTTGTTCCTAAAACTTTGAGTTCCAAATTCTCCTCATCCCTCCATCCCCACCCATTCCCTTTGGGACAGCAGGCAATTCAATATAGGCCATTTCTGTGTGGTTTTGCAAATGACCTCCCTGATAGTCTTGTTGTGTAAGACTAACTGGATTGCCATCCCTCCTAACCTGCCCCTCATTGTTTCTCTTCTGTCTTTTGATCCTGTCCCTCCCCAAGTGTTGACTTCAAATTGCTCCCTCCTCCCTTTGCCCTCCCTTCCATCATCCCCCACCCTTGCAATATCTCTTTCTCCCCCACTTTCTTATACTGTAAGATAGGTTTTCATACCAAAATGAGTGTGCATTTCACTCCTTCGTTTAGTCAAATGTGATGAGGGTAAACTTCTTGTTTTTTTTTTTTTTCTCAGCTCTCCTCTTTTTCCCTCCACTAAGAAAAACTCCTACCTGCCTCTTAAATGACATATAGTTACCCCCTTCCCTTTCCTTCTCTTTCCTCCCCCTACATTTCTCTCTCATCATTTACCCTAGTTTCTTTTAAGGTATGGTCCCATCCTATTCAGTTCAATCTGTGCTCTCTATCTCTGTATGTGTGTGCATGTGTGTATGTGTGTGCATGCGTGTACATGTGTATGTGTGGTCCCACCAACTACCCAGATACTGAAAAGTTTTAAGAGTTAGAAATATTGTCTTTCCCTGTATGAATGTAAACAGTTCACTTCTGGTAAGTCCCTTAAGACTTCTCTTTGCTGTTTACTTTTTCATGCTTCTTCTCATTGTTGTGTTTGAAAGTCAAATTTTCTTTTCAGCTCTGGTCTTTTCATTAAGAATAATTGAAAGTCCTCTGTTTCATTGAAAGACCATATTTTCCCTTGAAGTATTATACTCAGTTTAGCTGGGTAGGTGATTCTTGGTTTGAGTCCTAGTTCCTTTGCCTTCTGGAATATCCTATTCCACGCCCTTCGATCCCTTAATGTAGAAGCTGCTAGATCTTGAGTTATCCTGATTGTATTTCCACAGTACTGGAATTGTTTCTTTCTAGCTGCTTGCAAGATTTTTTCCTTGACCTGGGAGTTCTGGAATTTGGCCACAATGTTCCTAGGAGTTTCTCTTTTTGGATCTCTTTCAATACTTATTTTGCCCTCTGGTTCTAGAATGTCAGGGCAGTTTTCCTTGATAATTTCATGGAAGATGATGTCTAGGCTCTTTTTTTGATCATGAGTTTCAGGTAGTCCCATAATTTTTAAATTGTCTCTCCTGGATCTATTTTCCAGGTCAGTTGTTTTTCCCATGAGATATTTCACATTCTCTTCCATTTTTTCATTCTTTTGGTTTTGTTTTGTGATTTCTTGGTTTCTCATAAAGTCATTAGACTCCATCTGTTCCATTCTAATTTTGAGAGAACTATTCTCTTCAGTGAGCTTTTGAGCCTCTTTTTCCATTTGGCTCATTCTGCTTTTGAAAGCATTCTTCTCCTCATTGGCTTTTTGAACCTCCTTTGCCAGTTGAGTGAGCCTATTTTTCAAGGTGTTAATTTCCTCAGCATTTTTTTGGGTCTCCTTTACCAAGGTATTGACCTGTTTTTCATACTTTTCTTGCATCTCTGACATTTCTCTTCCCAGTTTTTCCTCCACCTGTCTAACTTGCTTTTCAAAATACTTTTTGAGCTCTTCCAGGGCCTGAGCCCACCTGCCACCCCCCTGGGGTGTCTGGGGTACTGAGGGCCCGCCCTCCACGTCTTTCCCTGATGGCAAGGATACGTCCTCGTCATCAGATCCGAATGTCGGGATCATTTGCATTTGTTGGAAAAAACTCTCTAAAGTCTTATTTTTCTTCCCTTTTCTAGGCATTTTCCCAGCCAGTTACTTGACTTCTGAGATTCCTTTCCACCCCCACCTGGATCCGCCCAGCTAGTGCTTGGCCTCTGAGATTTAAATGGGCTTTCCTCCTGCTGGCTGTCAATCAGTGAGCTTTAGTTCAGGTGTTGGGGTGGGGGCAGGGCCGCCTCCCAGGCTCGTTTCCCTCAGGGGTTTTATGTAGAGAGTTTCAGGAATGGAGCAGATGGGGGCAGGGTGGGGGGGCCTGCCTCCCACGCTCAGTTCCCTCGGGGGCTTTAAGCAGAAGCCTTCAGTAATAGAGCGGGGTGGGGGCAGGGCCATCTCCCAGTCTCAGCTCCCTCAGGTTTTATGCAGGGAATCTTCCATAATGAAGATCCTGCCTGCTGCTGGGGGGGATTCCTGAGTCCCGGTCTGCTGCTTGCCGCCTCAGCCTCCGCCCACACCTCTGCCTCTGCCGCTTCCTTCCCCCGTCTGTGCCGCTGCCACTTCCTCCCGAGGGGGCCCGAGTCACGGAGACGCCCTGCTCCCCCTCTCCTCCAGCCCGGCCTTCTCTCTCACTGACCTGTAGCTTCTGTGGACGGAGGGACTTTCCCGGCTGCCGGAGCTTCCGTCTCTGAAGCCTGCTCGGATCAGCTTCTCTGGGGCCGCGGCCAGGGCAGCGCTGGGGGTGGGGTCCACTTTTCGGGGCGCACCGGACCCTGGGGACGGGTCTCCAGGGCTCTCTGGAACGGAAATCTCTTCCACCCCGTTTCTGCACACCTTGTATTGACCCAGAAGTTATGGGGGACTCATTTTTACATTAATTCTATGGGCTTTTGTTTCGGAGCTTGTAAACGTGCGTCCTTCTACTCCGCCATCTTGGCTCTGCCCTGTCATCTTTTTTTTAAAACAAGTTATTTTCCTTGTTCTTTATTCCCATTCTTTGACATCTTTTATAATGTAACTTGCCTACATGTACCTTAGCATCTCCATTTCCTTCTGTGTGTTTCTACCACTCTGTTTTCCACGGACTAGTATGTTTTGTGTTCTTCAGTTACATATCTACATCCTAAAATACTGATATGTTAAGAAGAACCTCTAATTCTGGGAGATAATTGGATTGTTAAAGAAACTTCATAATATATTACAGGCACTCTGCAACTTTTTAGTTCTAGCATCAGCTCATTTCCATTTGCCTTTTTTTCAATCTACATAAAAATAATTGATACACAATTGGGAGTGATTAAAATAATGTGCATGTATGTATTTGTGTAAATCCTCTAGTTAGTCCCAACAAGCAGTTTTGCAAAAATAAAATAGAGTTTTTTGATTGTTTAATTTTTTAAAAAAATCTTTTTTTTCTGAGGGTTTTGCCCTTCTCTTTGAAAATTCTTATTTTCATTTTAGGTTTTCTTTTTTTGGTTGAAGTAAGAAAGCCTAATAGGTATTTTGTGTTATGTTAAAATCTTTCTTGCTTCCCCGGCTCTTTTCTGACATTTAAAAATACAAATTTGAACATATCAGAGACATTTAATATTACTGTAATGGTAGTATTTTGATAAATAGATCCAGGTGAATGTTGTCCACTCACAGACAGCCATCTTTCAGTGCCATAACTAGCAATTCCATTGCCAGGAGCAGATACCTTTAATAAAAATGTTGATACATGAAGGAGAGAGACACAGAGGTCTTCCTCTACTGGCCAGATAGAACACTGCCGCAGGAGAAATGAGTTAGGGAGCAGATGACTTCAAGTGTTGCAAGATATTAAGATCCCTCGTCTTGGGAAAATAAGCTCTAGCCTTTACTTTAATGGATTCCTGCTTGGCTTTCCTTGTTGATACTGGACTCCACACACTTCACGTAGAGTATAGAGTATAGTTATGACAAGTTGGAGAATCTTGTGACAATGTAGCTTCAGATGATGACCAATAACATCCCTTTTTCCAACCCCAGAGGAAGATGCTGAGGGTGGAGATGAGAGGATGTAGTGGATTGTTTCTCTCAACTTTATGCCACCAAGAGGAGAGAAAGGGGAATAGTCTCATCTTGAATACAGAGGTTAGCCAGCCAGCCATTGGAGTTAGGGGGCCAGAGTATTCTTTGAGGATTTAGGTATACTTATTTTGAGTTCTGTTTGCCCCACCCTAGGCTCTGAACCTAGGTTGGATATTTATCCCAGTAATGTTGTCCATTTTCTCTTCTTGGAGAGTTTTCTTCTACACCTATAGCAAGTTCTTTGAATATCCTAGATAGTGGAAAATCTCATCAAATCTTTACTCTTTTACTCTAAATCTAATGATTTGAAATAGCTACAGGTAATTTAGAGCCATAGTGATGAACATGATGGATCAGCTAGGTAGGTGGTACAGTGGATAGAGTGCTGGGCCTAGAGTAAGGAAGTGTCTTCATGAGTTCAAATCTGTCCTCAGATACTTCCTAGCTGTGTGATCCTGGACAAGTCACTTCACCTTGTTTGCATTAGTATCCTCAAGTGTAAACTGAACTGGAGAAGGAAATAACAACCAACTTCAGTATCAGCCCCAAATGGGTTATGAAGAGTTAGATACAACTGAAAAACAATTGAAAAATAACAAAAGGCCTCTTTCAGTTAATGGACTCTAATGGTCTCATTAATGAGATCCTTCTGGCTGCCTCTTAGATCTCTTTCACCTCCAGGGGCTTCTTTATCTTCCCCAAGTTGGTCAATCCTCTCAGACCCCAGCACTGCATTCTTTATGTATTCTCTCATTCAGTTATACCATAAACTCCTTGTTTATATCCTTAGCAATTACCACAATTCATGGCATGAAGTAAAGCAGTGAAAACTAACTCTCTCTCTCTCTCCAACTCCTTTTCCTCTAAGATACTTTCAAGGGGTCCTTTGTCAACTAGCTGCTTTTCATAATCATACCAAGCCATTACTTGACTTTTTCATTCTCTCACATGTGTAAAGTTTTCCAAAACCTACATGATCTGTAAATTAAACATTTAGCAGCAAACATGAAGACAACATCTCATCTGCAGAATTGTACTTTTACCTGATAAAAGGTTGAATCTACAGACATATTGGACTTGCTGTTGCTTAAATTTCCCTGGTATCAGCACTGGTTTAGCTTATCATCGAAAATCTTTTATTTAAATACATGGCAACAAGCATAAGTGGTACAGAAATATTAAAAAAGTGTTGAATGTCTTTTTTGATTCTCAAGGATTATCCTAGAGCAACTGGGTTGCCATTTGTAGTGATCACTCAAAAGACAATTTGCAATTTTCATTTGCAGAATTGTAAAACAATGCAACTCTTCTCAGTACATTTTTTGTTTTGGGAAATAGTTATTTTTTATGAAAAATGTTACTTAAAATTAATATTGTATAAATTTATCACTTTTAATTTCTAATATGATAAATATCAAAAGATATAGCCTTTGGAATCCTCAATTTTTAAGCAGATGTAAGTGTCCTAAGAAAACAAATTTTGAAACCCTCTACCTCATCAGCTCAGAGATGGTATTTTAAACTGAAACTAGGGTACATACAGCCTTTCTACACAAGACTGCATCCCTGGTAGTTGAGTTCTGCTATTTAAAGGCCTGTCACATGTAAGAAGGTTTACACTTGTTCTGTTGGCCTCCAGAGACCACAACTCGGAATTTCAAAGACGAAATTTTAGGTACTATGTTCTGAATCTGCTAAAAGCACTGTTCATTAGTGAAATGACCTTCCTCAGGAGCTAGTGGACTCCCTGTCATTGGGCTTTCAAGCAGAAGCTGGTGACTACTCGGAACAAAAACCATAGTAGCATTGCTATTCAGTGCTTTTTGTTTGGTTTAGAGCAGGAGTTTAACCTGAAACTCATCACCCCAGAGGGTTCAGTACAGACACTTCCATTAACTTAGATGGGGAAAAACCAGTTACATCTTTATTTTCACTAACCTTTGGTTTCCTTTTGGGTGCTGTATGTTTGATCTGTTTCAAAACTTAATTCTGACAAGGTGCTTATAGGCCTCATTAGACTTCCAGAGGGCTCCAGGACACAGGAAGCCTTAAAAGAAGCCCTTGTTTTAAGAGGACTCTGTACGCTCTCCTCATGCCACAGGTACCACACTTCTCTAATAGGACTGCCTTTTTACCCAGTCTGCAGGAATGCTTTTCCTCAAGGGAAGAGACACTGCCCTCTCCTCCAGTGTGCTTTCCTATTGGTCCATCCTTACTTTTGTTATTTCCATGGCGTCTTTTCACTTGACTGCAAGCTCTATCGACCTCCACCATATCTAACCGAAATGTAAATATAATGCTACGTAGTATTTTTTCTTTTCCTTAATTTTCTAGATTAGGAACTGAGGCCCCAAAGAGGTTAGGTGACTTAGCCAAGTAAGTCACGGATGTCAGTCAAGTAAGATTAAGCATCTTTTAAGTACTGGGTATTGTGCTAAGCACTAGGGATACAAAGCCACTCTCTCCTCATGGCGTCTTCCTCACCCCCCCCCCCCCCCCCCCCAAAAAAAAAAAAAGAAAAAAAAAAAGAGTGTCTGTTCTGAGAGAATTTACTGACATGGCTAATCAGTGGGAGAATTGGAATTTGAAGGTGCCCTCCTGACTTCCTGTTTAGTGGTCTTTCCTCAGTACTATGCTACCACCCTCTGAACGAAGCCTAAGATATTTGTAAAAGTATATCCTTATAAGGAAAATATATGAATTGTTAAGTTATGCAGCCTATCTCTTTAAGATATTATCTCTGTGCTAAGAATTCAGAGGCAATTAGGTGATCCAGTAGATGGAGCACTGTGCCTGAAATCAGAAAGACCTGAATTCAAATCCATCCTCAAACATTTCCTAGCAGTTTGACCCTGGGTGAGTTACTTAATCCTGTTTGCCCCAGTTTCCTCAACTGTAAAGTGGGGATAATAGCACTTACCTCCCAGGATTGTTGTGAGAATCAAATGAGATAATTGTAAAGGGCTTGGTACAGTGCCATGCACATAGTAGACCCTTAATAAATGCTTATTCCTTTCCCCTTTGTGTACTGAGTTGACTTACTATTTACAAGCAACAATGGAAGACTTTCTTGCCACATTTTTGCCCTTTAAAGTATATCTAAAGTTTTTACTTCCCTTTCTAGGATAAAGATAAAGTTTCTCTAACCAAGACTCCAAAATTGGACCGGAGTGATGGAGGGAAAGAAGTAAAAGAAAGAGCTACAAAACGGAAGTTGCCCTTCACTGTTGGAACAAATGGAGATCAAAAAGACTCAGATACAGGTAAAGAATCAACACGATTTTAATTGATACTTATCAGCACAAAAGGCAGATCTTAAGCTTCTGCAAGTCATTTTTTATTAATTACATATGTCTCCTGAATGATTTAAATCTTAGTAAGGCTACCTTTCTCTGTATTTAATTGAAAGCCAGAGGCCAAATCAGTTGCAAAAACTGTTGTTTTAATGTTAAGATTAATTGGAAAGTAATAAGTTGATAGTGAGTCATTTCTTCCTTTGGCTGTCCAATGTCTTATTGTCTTCAATCCAATCAAGCTAATTTCCTTGTATCCCCCTCCGTTCCTTTCTCCTCTTCCCTCCTCTGACTTCTTCCAGGTCATCCTTTGCCCCTGGAACAACCTTCCATCTCATATCTGCCAAACTACCTCCTCTCTACATTCAAAAGTCTCCTTAAATCCCAATTCCTCCAGGAAGTGTCCTCATATTAAACAAGGAATGGGGAGAGATTACCCACCCAACCCAAGTTCTACCTTCAGTCACCCACCCTCGGACTTCATCCTGCAAGGATGAAATGGTGATAAGGTGAGGGTAGCTATCTTCTCAGAGCTTATGGTACCTTCCCCAGGGCCCTTCCCAAGGTACCCATTCAAAATATTCAATATTATAAATGAGTCAAGAAATGTAAATATTTGAGCCAAATCTTGAGGGGGGTGGGAAAGATATGATGTAATTTTCTCCAAAGGATGAAAGAATACAAAAAGATACTCGTGAGAGAGGCCCCTAAAGCTTGTTGTTACTTTTGGAACTTTGGAACTTTCTAGGACTAGAGATAGGCAAGATTAATCTTTGGACTCTTAGAAACATCCTCAAATGTTGAAAGGGTGGGTAGAATTGAGGCCTCTGAGGGTAGGAACTCTGTTAGGTTTTCTCTTTCTCTGCACATTTAAATGAGCCTCAGAGATAAGAA
The DNA here is from genome assembly GCA_023548195.1 of Bettongia penicillata ogilbyi. Classification (NCBI taxonomy): domain Eukaryota; kingdom Metazoa; phylum Chordata; class Mammalia; order Diprotodontia; family Potoroidae; genus Bettongia; species Bettongia penicillata. The sequence goes on along the minus strand of JAJHZJ010000391.1, from coordinate 4,993,531 downwards.
CAGAGGTTAGGCCTTCCACCACCCATCTGCCCTCAGTGAGGAGACATGGAAGTGACCTGCATGGTGGTCCTATCAAGAGATCCTCTTGTTCTGGGCTTGGCCTTTTCAACCAGAACATTGGATCATTTGGAATTCATCAGACATTAACTTATAAGTATTCTTTGTCTTATAATCTTCTGTGCTACACTCTTTTATCAGTCTAAATTGTCTAGAAGGAATTACATTGATAGCAAACTTGGGATCCTTGATCGGAAACTGCCTAAAAAAATACAGCTCAGGTTTTAATTGATCATCCATTTGTATGTATTTTAGCATGTGAAGAGAGCCTTGTATTTATTGCTCTGAGGCAAGATATATTGTTTTTATTCTCATGGATATGTATTGATGCAGATCCCAAAATCCTAAATGATTTAGTAGATGATTTTATGTGTTCCTGGGGCCAAAAAAATTCACCACTTGGTTGTGAAGCCTGTATAAACCAGTTTAATTGCAGGTGTAAACACATTCCATATGGTAACTCCTTTTCCTTATCATCTTCACCTCCTAGCTTTCTTCAACTATCAGCTAAATCCTCACCTACGAAAAGTTTTTCCTGATCCTCCTTAATTCTGGTACCTTACTTCTATTGATTATTTCCAATTTATCTTACATATTACTTGTTTGCCTGTTGTCTCCCTTGTCATTCTGAACTCCTTTGACATTAGGGACTGTCTTCTGACCTTTGCATCCCCAGCATTTAGCACAGTTCCTGGAACGTAGTAGGTGCTTTAATAAATGTTTATTGACTGATTCCATCCAGAGGGAAGTTGCTTTCTGTTCCATTTAGCAAATCTAATGGCATGTATCCATTTCCAGCATTTCCTGTGGCTTGTTGAATTACTTGTTTAAAAAGTGTTCCTGTAGTTTTTTGACCTGTTTGTCATTTTGATGAGATATCTTTCTATTCATTAATATGTTTTTTGTGAGGATGCTTTCTGAATCTGTTAAGGTCTACTTTAGAGTTCTGATACTACACATTAAGGTTGTTTTTACATAAGATTAAGTTATTTTTGTGTTCTCATTGAGCTTTGATTTTGGGATGCTAGTAATCTCTTAATATTGATGTACAAGTTTTTCCTTGATAAGTTTGTGCCCTTCATCAAGTTATTTGAATTGTCTTCATCTACTGGTTCAATTTTGATTTCCCAGAGTCAAGCTTGAAGCCTTCAGTTTTTGTTTTTCTTTGTTTTCATTTATATTTTCTGTTTTTAACTTTGCCATAGTTATCTTAAGTATGCCTCCCTCTTCTCCTTCCAGAGGGTCCATTTCTTTTGACAAACTGTGTCTTTTACAGAGGAAAACAAGTGAGCACAGCTGATTAATGCATTGAAAAAGTATGAAGACCTGTGCAGTGTCTAACATCTGCAGGCTGCTCACCTCCACAAAAGGGGTCCTCTTACCTCTCTTAGTTTGAATGCCACTTGATCTTTCTAATTTTGTTTCATTTACTTTGATTTGGGAATGTGTCATTCTTTCCATTTACATTGTTGTCGTTACTGTGTATAGTTGTCCCTCAGTATTTGTTGTGGGGGGTTAGGAGCACAGGGGTTAGGAGCACAAATATGAAAGACTGAAAATAACTCTAGGCCCCCCCCAACCTTTATTTTTAATAATTCTGATCATATTTATTTAGCAACCCGAATAAGTAAAACAACCCACTGCACCCATGAAAAAGTTGCAGTTTCTGCATGAGATTAGTGTCTTGAACACTATGCAGTCTTCCAGGTGTAGCTGCAGCAGCCGCTCCATGGATTTTCATCTATCAGAAGTGCAAGATGCTGAGGTCACTGTGAGAGAAAAATCACTTGACTGAGTCTAAATAGCAGAGAGGCCAAGAGGAAGCATTCCCAATGACAGTACAGAGCCTATAATTCTTTAGCATGTTGAGACTTTTAATAAAATTTAACTATTTATAATAAATGTGTCTGCATACTTATGATGGCAAATGATAGATTAGTAATATGCAATTTTATGCACTTGTGATGTAATAAGTTTTTTAAACTTTTCTTTACATATACACATCATCTCTGATTTTCCACAATACACCAAAAATTGGCCAACCTGCAAATAGGCAAAACCACAAATGTAAAACCCATGAGTGCCAAGGGGTGACTGAATGTTGTTGTCCTGTCTCTGCTGACTTCACCCTGCGTCAGTTCACATAGATCTTTCCAGACTTTTCTGTATTCATTACGCATGCATTTCTTTTAAACATAGTAGTATTTCATTACTTTCACGTACCACAATTTGTTTAGCTGTTCTCCATTTGATGTGCATCTATTTTGTTTTCAATTCTTAGCTTTCACAAAAGGTGCCCCTATAACTGGAACCTACTATTTCTACCTTTTCTTGGTGTGCATGAACAAGTTTATACCAATTGAGTATTATCATTTTTATTATCATCTGAAGTTATGATTGTCTGTCTTTCTCCTTTTCCATAGGTAGTGCCAGTTTTTATTACTTATTTGAATGATCCTCTTTTTCACTTACTGTAAGAATAGATGAATATTTCATAATCATTTTCTATCAGTGTGCTTATGTTAGTTACTTCTTTTCTATGACAGAGTTCTGTCTTGTGATCATGCTAGGGCAGAGATAGGCGTGTGTATGAGGGCTTCTGGTTACATGGAATGTTGCTGTACAGACTCACAGAGTGGGGGAGCTGCCTGTGGCACCTTCATTCATTCATTTGCTTTTAGCACTTTGCAGTGTGTTATACTGCAAAGTGTTAAACCAGCGTTTTTAAAAGTGGTAATAAATATTCAATCACATTTCTGTCACTCAAAATGACATTGGTTTTAATAAGAGCAAAAAATTTTGAAACACTAATAAATTATTTTCAAATGATTTACTTTATGTTTATCTTATCCTTTTAATTTCTTTTCTAGAATATTCACACTTTAGTACTACAGTAAATTGTATGATTTTTAAGTAAATTTTTATTTTTTAAGTAAATATATTACAGGAATATGCTTAATATTTTTATTGATAGGGATATGAATCAAAAAATTTTTAGAGGCCATTTATAGACCTTTCCAACCCTTCTGTCATCTCATATATAAATAGTAGAAAATTGACAAGATATTTAGTTAATATTATTAAGAGAAGAGTTTTGACCTTTTATACCCTTTGAAAAAAGGGACTGGGGGATTCCCAGTATCTCTGGACTACACTTTGAGAACCACTAGCATAGGGAAATGTTCATGTTTGTTGATGTTTGTCCAGATCATAATAAAAAGAAAAATTCTCTCATAGACAATTAGGCCTATTGCAGTGACCATGCTGAAATACTGACTGGATATGCTTATAAAAATCTCTTCCTGCGATTTTGTCTTGTTTTCTTTCTCTCTCTTTACCCACCAGCAAGTTTTCGGACAATCTCAGTTTTCAGATCCTTTTCTTTTTTCTAGGAAGTGATGCTGTCTAGTGCTCTGGTAGCTCTGCCTCTATAACAGTTGTGGATTGCTAAGATTCCAAGGTCCTTTCTTCAGTTGTAGAGATACTTGAGGTACTGAGATGTTTAGAGACTGTTAATCTTCTTTTGTAGTACAGCTTTCACACACTAGCGTGTTTAATTATTCATCTAGACGGAGAAGTGATATTTGTGGCTTGAGTTCATCTTTACTTGTGGGCACTGGTTGACTGGTAGAGACTACCACCACAACTGCCCCTAAGGACTGTCTTTTCTGCCTTCCTGATCTCTTGGCATCTTTCATCAGATGTCCCTCCTGCCTCAGATCTCTCCCCAGTCTAATTAGTTCTCCATTCAGCCTCCAAAGTGATTTTCCTAATGAAGGTCCTCTTGTGTCACTCTGCGTACTCAATAAAATTCTGTTGCTCCCTATTGCCTTTTGGATCAAATACAAAAGGATCTGTTTAAAACCCTTCATAAGCTAGGTCCCCTCCTTATCTCTCCATTCATCTTACACTTCCAGCTGGCCTCCTGGCTGTAGCACGAACAAGACACTTCATGTCTCTGTACTTTGTGACTCAAAAGGTTCTAGATCCAGTCTCAGACCTGATTCCCAACTAGTCTGCTCCCTTACTTACCCTGATTTTGTCTCTGTTGCCCAGGTCTTGGTGGGAGGTGGGAAGGGCCAGCTGCCCCATTGCTACTTCTAGCACTCAGATAGAACAGCTCCTGATACTGATGGGAGGACTTTTGTTGTCTTCCCACAGCTCACTAATTATTCTCTATGTGCATTGGATTTTACAGCCTCAGCTTTGGAGATCACTGGTCAGTAGAAGTAGTCTATCAAGTGCTGAACCTTGGGAATAGTTTCTTTCTGAGAGTCTGGAAAACAGAAGCAGCTTCTCTATTGATGCAAGTACTAGGAGATCATAACAAGAATTCCTAGTAAGCTTTGGAAATCTTCACAGAGATTTTTTTGTTCATTGTTCGCATCAATAGAAAGTAGTTCTTAAGTCATATCGTCTTCATTTGTAAACCTCCTCTTGGAAGTAAGTCCTTTGGACGTCTGTTTGTACTAAAGTCATAGGATATTCTTAGTGCACTAAGAGTGTCTCTGATTTTACTTCAATTTCTTGAAGTCTGTTTTCGTTTCTCTTTCCCTTTTCCCTTTCTTCAGGTTGGGAATGCAAGAAAATCATAGTGATGAGCTAGAAATATTGTAGAAAGAAACAGTTAAATATAAGCTTAAAGACAGAAGAACTAATTTACAAAATGTAAATGTGGAAGGAGAACAGTCTTAATTGCACAAGTAACAGGTCTAGTTATGCAAATGATCATGTAAATATTTTCCTTATTCCTTTTTGCCCCTAATTTTGGTAACATTTAAAAATTCAACTTCCCTGTACATCTGCCTTTAATCTAATTTTTTTAAGTACTGTAGTTTTGGTGGTAGAAAATGCAGAACATTTGTGAGGTTTAGGATCTAATTTTCCCCCTAATAGTTACTTGACCTGTATTTTGAAATTCTATTTTTCATCCAGCTGAGTGACTATCTGTTTCAAGCAGTCAGGATGAACTGGGTTTGCAGTCACAGCACCCAGTTTCATATGCTGGCTATGCTCCTTACTTTGTGTTAATTTGGTCAAGTTCATTTTCTTCTCTGGGCCCCAGTCTCTTTTTCTGTAAAATGGTGATGAATGAACCTCCTCTGAGTCATATATCTGCTCCTTTTGCTTAGTTTACTGTTATTTGCCTACATTTTCTTGAAATCAAATGAACTGTTATGCTGGGAACTATGTAATATTATGTGAGTGCACATATGTGGGCTTCTATAGCAAATAAGCTTGAGTGGCTCTACCAGACTGAAGACAGAAGAGACTTTTTAAATGAACTCAAATATCTGTCCCTAGTCCTTTTCATAAGTGATTTTAGTCTATATATACTTACTTATGTCATGTCTAGCTCAGATTCTGTCCCATTACCCCTATGTGTTGAGTGTCAAAAGAAAATACATTAAAAAATAAAAATACTCATTTCCATATGCTAATCTGATCCCCTGGATGAAGAGTAAGCTCCTCCCATAATCTAGTAGGAAAATATTTTCTAAACTTCAGTGATCCTGTGACTTCAAAAACAATCTTAGTTGCTTATCTATCAAAAGAACACCATAAGTAATGCCATTCATATCTAATTTGCACTACAAATAATATAATTCCCATCTAATTTACTTTTTCAAATTGTGAATGCCACAGGCCTCACAGATACTTTAGTAGTGAGAGTCCTTTTGCTTTCTTGGTGCCTGTAACACTGTTTTTAAGGGATTTGTTTCTGTTCCTGCTCTAGGTCTCCTTCCTAGTGAAGAGATGGTTAAATTACAGTTAGTTACCTTTGTCAGCTATTTCTGCAGGAAGACTGAAAATAAGAGCGATATTTAGATATTGAACAATGGTTCCATTTGGCCAAACTCAGATTACTTTGGTTGGGATCTTAGTTTGATTGTGTTCCCTGTGGCTGCTTAACAGTGTAATGTCTATTTTGTCACAGAATATTTCTGGCTTTGTGACTGTGATCTCTTATCTGCCTGTAGATAGAAGGCCTAGTGCTGTGAGTGCTTGCAAGTCATTGTTCAGAGTGATTTGTAATTCATAATTTCATAATGAGTTGTGATAGATACTATTTTAATCTTGTTTCTTAAGTGGTAGGCTCCACTTGCAAACCTTTTTTGCCCTAAACCTATAGGTTTAAATTCTGGTCAATTAACATCTCTTCTAAGAGACAAAATACTTTTGGTATTTTACAGCTGTATTGGGGGTCTTTTTCAGTTCTCTAGATTTATTCCCATGCAGTTTATGGCCTCTTGATAATTCCACATTTTGAGTTATCATCTAAATATAGGTATGTCACTTAGTGTCCAACCTGGAGTACTCTCCCTCAGGCCACCTTCATACTTTGCTTCATCATTGGAAAATTCCAAATCATTCTGATCTCTTCACTCTCATTTCCTTAACAAAAAATTAATGAAAATATATCATTTCACTTTTCACTTTGAAGTCATTTTCATAACTGGCTGTAACCCAGAGGTTCCCAAACTTATTTGACTTACACCTTCTTTTCAAAAAGAAAAAAAAAAATTACTCAGCACCCACCTGGAAATCTACTTCCTTTAACCCTTTAATGGTTTTTTTTTTAAAAAAATAATTTATTGTAAATTGTGGGGATTGGGGAGGGGTTTCCTGCATTGAAATTTTGATGACATAATATTGCATCATGTAACCATATAGTAATATTATAAACAAATCATTATATGCACATATTCCTGCTGATGCATTCTGGACTTCCTGACCATGAGATTCCCCTGCCAACACTTGCTTGTTAAGACCTGTTGGTGAACTTGACTACTGATCAGTTATAACTTGCATTTTGTGTGTTTATTTGAAAAAAATAACGTAACTATTATGACTTTAACTCATTTAACAGATGAAACATGTATGATTAAAATTTTCAAAATTTTCTTCTCCTCTTATGCTTCCACTGCCCCCCTTATTTTTATTCAATGCCCAATTGCATCAGAGGCTACTACTGCCCCCTGAATCATCCCAGAGCCCCCCAGGATGCTGTATCTCCCACTTTGGGAAGCTGCCCTATTCCCCTAAGTTGTTATTGTATCTAACACCAAAGTGACCTTTCTGGCTTGCCTCTTTGATCATACAGGCATCCTTAATCCACAATCATTAATTAACTGGACACTATGCACCTGCATTATGCTAGATACTGGGGGCACAGGTACAAAGAATGAAACAGTTTGTGCTCAGAAGGAGCACAAAATAAAATGCAGCATAAATATGTAGTAAATACATACCTTTAAAGTAATCAGGAAAGAGGGTACTAGTGGAGCACTGGGAACCTTGAAAAGTTTCCTGCAGAAGATGGTATTTGGGCTATGTCTTAAAGGAATGAAGGCTCTCTTGTAAGGTAGAGGTAAGGAGCCATTGTATTCAAAGCTTGTGGCATGACCAGCACAAACACACATGGAGATGACAGATGGAGGGTCTGAGGAACAGAGGGAAAGCCAGTTTGTGAGGATTGCAGAGTGTACAAAGGGGAGTGATGTCCACTGTGGCTGTCAGTTGACCAACATTTATCAAACACTCAGCGTGCTAGGCACTGTGCTAATTGCTGAAAATACAAAGAAATAAAGGGTGATCCCTGCCCTTACATTCTAGTGGTACAGGAGAGCAAATGGATATAAATAAGTACATACAAGAGTATACAGAGTAGATGGAAGCTAATCTCTGAGGGTAAGAAAATTAGATAACTTTTTATTTTCTCTCAGAGTAGTGGGGAGCTGCAGAATTTGATTGACTACAATGGGAGTGTGCATTGATCAGATTTGTGCTTTACAGAGATCAGTTTGACTGCTGAATGGAAGTTGTCTGGTGTGGAGAGTGATAGAAGGAAGGGAGATCAACCAGTATCCTGTGGCAATAGTCCAGGTGCGAGGTGTCGAAAGCATGGACCATCACGGTGGCAGTGGAGAGAAAGGAACATATATGAAAACTTTTTACAAAGGTTGCAGTGATAAGATTTAATAAAATTTTGGCAATGGAGAGTAACAGTGGGAATCAAGGATGACACTTAAGTTGCAAGCCTGGGTATCTGGGAAGCTGGTGCTAACCTCAGTAATAATTGGGAAGTTAAGAAGAAGAGAGGACTTGGAGAGAATGACAGCAAATGCAGTTTTGAATATGTTGAGTTTTAAGGTGTCTATGAGGCAGCCAGTTCAAGCTAGACAGTTGGAGATAGGAGAGAAGTTAGGAGTAGAGAAACAGACCTGAGAATCATCTGCATTAAGAATTGAATTCATGCATCTGAGTGCCTCAAGTGAAGTAGGATAGAGAGAGAAAAAGAGGGACCACCACAGAGTCGTGGGAGATATACCTAACTTTAGTGGGAGTGACCTGTATGAAAATTTAGCAACGTTAACAGAGAAGGAAGAGCCAGACAAATAGAGATAGCAGTATCATAAAAATCTAGGGTGAAGCAAGAGGAAAAGATGAGTAATGGATGCACAGTGCTAGAATTAGGATTGAAAAGTGGCTGTTAGATTTGGCAGCCATGAGATCAGTGGTAACTTTGGAGAGAGCAGTTTCAGAGAAATAATGAGATCAAAACCCCACATGAAAAAAGTGAGAGGAAAGGAAGTCAAAGCATTGATTGTAGGTATCTTCCGAGAGTCATGGGACAGTGGCTAGCAGGGATGGGTGGATTAAGTGAGGGTTTTTTCATGGTGGGAGAGACATGGGCATGTTTTAGGCAGGCAATAGAGAGCGATTAAAGAGAAGTGAGACAGTGTGGATGATGGAGGGGGCAGTCTGCTGGAGAGGATGGGATCAAATGGGGTCACTTCTGTATATAGAGAGTTTTGCCTAGGCAAAGAGAAGAGCTGCCTCTTTATGTGTGAGGGGTGAAGGAAGGGATAATGGCAGAATGCATTTGAGTGATGTGAGCTGAGGAAGAGGGTAAAAGGAAATTCTTCACAAGTGGCCTTGATATTTTTAATGAAATACAAGGCAAGGTTCTCAGATGAGATAGTGAGGAGAGGGGGAGTTTTGGGAGGTTTGAGAAGTGCTAAAAAAAGGTTTTGAAAAAGCAACTGTGCTGAGTATGGTAGTGAGTTAATTAACAATGTATAAAAGGTTTGCTTTACTATAATGGGAACCCAGCTGGGATTATGTAATATTAATTTGTGGTGAACCCTGTAATCATAATTTTGTTGCTTTCCCCAGCTTCATTCAATGCCATGTGAGTAAGAGCAGGGGCAGTAGGTGGTAAGAGTATTACAAGGCTAAGCTTAATCCTTGGCAGGGTAAGATAGAAGACAGCATACGGGGTAAGGGTACTCAAGGGAAAAGAAAAATGTAAAGTTGAACTGCTTCATTAACAGATTAAGATGGGGAAGGAAGAGATTGTAGGTGGTTCATTGGTGATAGCCTGGGAAGGAACTGAGAGCTTGAGGAATTAATGGGCATGATGAGTATGAAGAACAGGTTTTTGGATTGCAAGGCAGAAGGAGATGTAGAATGACAACACATTCTAAGCAAGTAAAGGAATTTCAGAATTCATTAATATGGAACATCACTTGCAGGTGATGATGGTAAGACCAGGACCAGGACCTTTGTGTTGTATCTTGGTAGACAGTATGAGATGTTGGTCTTCACCTAGTTTTTGGCAAATTTTTTCCCTGAAGTTTTAGTCAAATAGGACTTCTTGTCCCCAGAGCTTAGATCTTTGGGTTTATCAAACACTAGATTGGTAGATTTACTATTATATACGTAATCTACTCCACTGATCCATGACTCTGTTTCTTAACCAGTAACAGCTTGTTTTGATGATGCCCACTTTGTAATATAGTTTGGAATTGTTTGGTATTGCAATGCCACTTTCCTTCACTTTTTAAAATCGATTTCCTTAATATTCTTGACCTTTTGTTCTTTCAGATGAATTTTGTTACTGTTTTTTCTAGCCCTATAAAATAATTCTTTGGTAGTTTGAATGGTATAGCCCTGAATAAGGAAATTAGATGCAATTATCATTTTTATTTTAAGGGCTCTGCCTACCCATGAGCGATTAATATTTCTCCATTTTTTTAGATCTGCCTTTATTTGTATGAAGAGTATTTTGTAAGTTTGTTTGTCCCTGGATTTGTATTGGCAGATACTTTCCAATGTCTGGAGTTATATTCTGTGGAATTTCTCTTTCTGTCTCTTCCTGCTGAATTTTATTGGTAACATAATAGAAATGCTAACGATTTATATGGATTTATTTTACATCCTGCAACTTTGCTCAGTTAATTTTGACTGATTTTTTAGCTTAGCTCTCTAAATCTGCTATCTGCAGACAGTGATATTTTTATTTCCTTGTTGCCTATTTTTATTCCTTCTATTTCTTTTTCTTGTCTTATAGCTATAGCTAGCTTTTCTAATATCATATAAATAATAGTGGTTATAAAGGACTTTCTCACTTCATCCCTGATCTAACTGGGAAGACTTCTGGCTTATCTCCATTATAAATAATGCTTACTCTTGGTTTTTAATAGGTACTATTTACCATTACCATTTTAAGAAAGGCTCCATATTTTCCCCATGCTTTCAATTTTTTTAATAGGAATGGATATTATATTGTTTTTGTTTTTCTGTGAAAACTCTCACATTTATCTGATAAATTCTTGGAGATGAAAGAGAAATTCATCAGTCTTTTCCTCATTTCTTACTTAGATTTTGTAGTAATTTTAGGAAACATTTCTCTAATTACCAAATAATACAATTAAAGGGTTTTTTTTAATGAATGAATAAAGCATTTACTAAGTGCTTATGTGCACAGCACTGTAGATACAAATAGCAAAATAAACCAGTTCCTGGCCTTAAGTAGCTCTCATTCTAATGGGGGAAGCAATACGTAGAAAAGGTTTCACCTGTAAATCGGATGTAAAGGTACCCCTAGTCCAAACAAATGTTAATGCCTCTTCTTTCATGTTATTTTCACTAATAGAACCTTTGTCATGTTGAACCATTTGACAGTGCCAAGGGCTTTCTTTGGTGGCAAGAACTTTCTCCCTGGGTCTTATAGCCCTTTCAAGAGCAGCTTCCAAGCTGCTCTTCCCCAGATGCTTCCCAGGATGGCTGAAGGCCCGGGGCTTGTCCTGGGCCATCTCCATCAGCGTCTGGGGAGATCATCATCGAAACAGTGGTGTAATAGGCTTGGCACATGCTCTCCTTCATGGTGCCCTGCTTGCTTGCTGCTTCAGTGAGGCTGACTGGCTTGCCATATGTAGTTTGGTTGGCTATTGGTGGGGATGGTGGGCATCTTGGCTGTGAAGGTGGGATTGGAATCAGGACTGATGGATGTGGAGGTACTGGAGATGAGGAAAGTGGGTCCCTTCTCCACAACAATTTCTTGCCTCAGTGATGTCTCTGGGGGCTGGGCTTAGAAGCAGGTCTAGTTTTGAGGGATAGGGAGCCCTGCTATTTCCACAGCTCTTTGGATCATGGTTTTAGGCTGTGCCCATTGAGGTCTGGTTGGGGCTGGGGGAGGTTATAGTGGTTAATGTGCTTGGCATGGATGGTTTGACTGACTGACACATGCTTCCTCCTCTCTCTCCCTCAGGTATCTTGCTACTTCAGGTAGACTGACTTGCCTGCTTGTTCCTTTGAAACTTAGATGAACCTTGTAAAGTTACAGGATTTTGTGTCAACCGTTACTTAGAGAACTGTTAAACAGTTATTTATAGAACATATATTCAGAAAAGTACAGTTGAGGCAACTGAGGCACCTAACATTTCAGTGACAGCCAGGTCACACAGTGGATGGAGCATTGGGCCTGGAATCTGGAAGATCTGGCCTCAGACACTTTTTAGCTCTGTGACTATGGACAAGTCACTTAACCTCTGTCTCAGTTTCTGTAATTGTGAAATAAGCATAGTAATAGCCCCTGCCTCCCTAGGTGGTTGTGAAGACCAAAAGAGGTGATAAGCTTTTAGGCACAGAGTAGTGCTGTCTAAATGTTAGCTTGTAGCAGTGGTTATAGTGATAGTGGTGGCAATAACAGCAGTAGTAGTTTATTTTTAAAATGTATTATGAAAGCAGTCATTAGAGTAGAAGTTTTGTACTCTATTAAAATTTCTTTAAAATTGGCAAATTGTGTGTTCTTCAAGTAAATGCTGATGTTCACTTGCTATCTAAACCATTCACAGTCACTTCTACCTAAAACCCTGTATTGCCTCCTATTGCCAAATGAATAAATGGAAATCCTTTGTATCTGACGTTTAAGATGTCTTTTTGGCAAACGCTCATCTCCCCTGTTAGTCTTCCTATACTGTGTCCTACAGATACCCTCCATAGACTCTCTTTGCTTCTCCTATTCACATGCCATGTGTTTCTGCTTTGTACAGACTGTGCTGTACACCGACAATGCTTTACCCTCATTTCTTTCCCCCAGTGAATTCCTACTCACCCAGGAGAGCTAAACTTAAATGCCGTTGCTGATATGAAATGTTCCCTAATTCTCCTTGTCAGCAGTGACCTTCTTCTCCGTCTTTCACAGAGTACTTTTGTATCTCTTATGCACGTAAAATGGATTATTTTTTATTATTATCACTTGTCTCATTAATGACTATAAAATTGTTGAATGTAATGACCATTTTGAATTCTGACTTTGTGTCTCACCCATCCCTCTACCACAGTCCTGTACAAATAGTTGGCACTTAACAAATGGTTATTGCTGGTTTTTGGTTTTGGTTGAATTTAGTTCATTTTAATTTTAATTGGAAGATTCATAATGGAAGCAAAGGTGCAAGGGGTGTTTTCCTACTTGACCCACTTACTCATTCGGCTACCAACTTACGTTTTCTTGAGAAAGTAATGAATTTGGCCTGACGTCCTATTGGTTATATAACAAACACATTAACTGTGAGCAAGCACATGTGTAAAATACATTTATTTCATCTTTTGATCTAAGTATTTTTGAATATCTTTCATTCTGATCAGAATTTTGTTTTTCTCTTAGAGTAAAAACAGACAATACTTTATTTCTTTTTAATGTCCTCCTTTGTATACTGCCGTTGCCTTAGGTTCAGGCAAGGTTCATTGTTAGGGTTCGTAATGTAGTCTTATCATGTCCTTCCAGTCAAAGTGTTGCAACTCATATTAAGGCAAACTTACATCAAAGCTCCAAGCATATTTAATGTATTGGTAAGGCTAGTGGTTACCACAGGGGTCTTTAGCTCCTCAGCAAGCCAAAAGACCTTAAATAAAAGCAGACAGGTCATTTTTACAGAGAAAAGGAGAACCATCTGAAAACTAGAAGGCAGTTACCAAGTCTGAAGTATCAAACTGTGAGGAAAATGTGTTGACTGGAAATTGGGAATTGCCAACTGGCAGCAAAACCCTCCAGGAAATTCTGATGAATTTATTTCACCTGCGAGAATAACTAATGGTATATAGATCACAAATTTCTTCTGATTGTACAAGGGCAGCTAGTGATACAGAGATAATGGGCTTTCTCTTAATTCAAGTGATTTGTAGGGAAACGGAATTTTTCCAACTTAACCAAGAGATAAAAACTGAATTTCTGGACTTAACTCAGAGACAGACTTGATTTAGGCAGCAGTGGGAAATGTTGGCAGTTATACAGATTAGAATCAATTTTATTTTCTCAGTAGCATTGTATCAATACACAGTTCTTTCATACTATTACTTTGACCTTTCTCTGTGTGTCTGTTTCTTTTGATCCCTTACGAAATACCCTTCCCTGAGTCTCTAATTTTGTGAGTGTGATTGTTGTATAAAAAACAAAACAAGTGTCACCCCTGTGGTTGAATCGAGGTAAAATACTTTACTTTTCTTGTTCATATGACTGTGAGAATTTCAATTCCCTCTGTATTGCAATATCTGTGCTCTCTATGAGTCATTTGATGGTTGCTAGCTTCTGAATTAAGAATGGTATAATACAGTCTCCATTGTTGGCTGGACTTCTTTAACTCACTCCTGTTGATCCTGGTCTTTGTTGCCAGTTTAGGGAATGTACCGAGAGAACCTAGTATTTATATGTATTTAAATAGGGAACACTTTCCCAACCAGTGTTGAAAAGTTCAAGCTACGTATTCCATTTTGAATAATGGCATTTTTACTCTGGGTCCTACCTTGTGTGTATATAGCGTCATGGTGGGCTGTTAAAACACTTGGAGTGCATACAAGGAGGTGATAAGTTTGTAGAAAATGCTATTTAACATAGCAGTGATTCTCAGATTATAAAACTTGGGATAATTGTTTCCTCAGACATGACTTAATTTGTATAATCTAATGAAATGTTATTCTCCTTTCTGTGATCTAGCTGTTTTTACTTTTCACCTTGTCAGTGAAACAACAAGCATTTACTAAGAATTTAAGGTTTGACAGCACTGCCAATTCTGGGGGTATCAAAAAAAAAAAGAAACAAATAATCTCTGCCTACAAGGAGTTTGCCCTCTCATGGGGCAAAAGAGTTGATGTAGGATCACCTGCACAGACATGCTCATTGAGCCCATAGGAGCTGATGAGATCACCCAGGGAAAAGAAAAAGAGAGAAAGAGGCCTAGGGCAGAGCCTTGTGAGCCTTCCCAGAAGTATAATATGTATCTTATACAGAGGATCCTGAAAGGGAACAATCAGACAAATTAGAAGAGAACCTTGAGAGAATCGTATCTGAGAGATCTAGAGAGAAAAGGATCAGGATTGATCAAAGATCAGGAAGTTTGGTAGTTAACAAATCATTAGTAACTTTGGAGAAAGTAATTTCAGTTGACTGAGGTTAGAAGCCAAGTTGCAAAGGGTTTGGAAAAGAGGAAGTGGACATAGCGAGTTAGAAAATTTTTTCATGTAAATTTAGCTGAGAAGAGGAGAAGAGATATAGGATGATAGAAGGATCTCATGAGGGTTTTTAAAGGATGATGAGGGGGAGATATGGATGTGTTTGTAGTCAACAGAGAAGGAACCTGTCAATATGGAGAGATTGAAGATTGGAGAAAGTGAGAATGGTAGTGGGGAGAGTAATCTGCTGATGACAGTTTGAGGGTGCACATAGAGATTAGTCCAGACAGAAGTATTTTCATCAAAGGTTGTAGAAAAGGAGACTTAGTGGGAAATGATATTAGGGGCAGGAAATGAGAGGAGAGAGAGGGAGCGCAGCAAATGGCCTCAGTTTTTTTTTTTTCTTTCAGTGAAGTAGGGTATGAGGTCCTCAGCTGAAAGGGTTGTGGGGAAAGACGGAATGTCATGGGAGACTTGAAGAGAGAAGAGAAAGTTCAAAGCAGCTGCTTTGGTGAGTGAGAGAATTAACTAGGTAGGAGTAGAAGTGCATACAGTTGGCACTTAATCTAATTCTCACTGAGTCCAATCTCAGATGAGTTGAAGTAAATCACCTCATCATTTCAAACCTACTTTGTTTGAAAACTGCGTTTTAATATGCTTTCAGAAAACATTTAAGTGTTTATGTCCAGAGAACTGGTGTATGTCTTCTTGGAGCTTATACTCCTGTGTGACAGAGAAAACGTATACAGACATACAAAGTGAACTTAATTGAAAGGATGAATACAAATTTCACATTTAACTGAATAGATCTGTTGAGACTTTGTGGATTGGAATCACCCATCAGTGGAAGCTAAGTGGGTGAATTGGAAAGGAAGATAACCTGAGTAGCAAAAATTGCCTGAACCAAGGGATGGAGGTGGGGAAAGAACAAAACCTATACCTGCCTAGAATGCATCTCCCCTCTGCTACATTGGAGAATCCCTTGTTTCCTTTTAAAACTGCTCAGTTTCAAAGTCCTTCCCTCTGTCCCTCATGCTGCTGTCCAGAAATTACTTTCTATGCATATTATGTACACATGTAGTCTACTTATATAGTATTAGCTGCCTGAGTGTGAGGAGAATCCCCATTGCCTACACAGTGCCTTTTACCATAGTGGGCCCTTAATATGTTAATGTTGTTGATTATGATATGTTGATTATGTTGATTATGATGTGAATATGATATGTTGTTGATTAATTGGAAGGTAGTTGAGTGCATGTGAAATACTGGGAGGACCTATCTGATAAAGTTAGTTGAGGCCAGATTGGAGAGAGCCTTAAATACTAGGCTGAATAGTTTTGTAGGCAGTGGCTTTGATGGCTCTATTGTAGAGCATTAATTGACAGAGAAATGTGTAGGATGAATCAGAGGAGGAAGGGGTGGGAAGCTCATTAGGAGGATAATGCACGATTCTGGATCAGAGGCCATAAAGGAGTTTGAATTTATATGATAACATGGAGAAGGAGAAAGTGCGTAGAGAAATTGTTGCATCATGTTTGATCATGATGCATAGGTCTCTAAGCCAGAGTGTCGATAATGGAAATCCCTCATGTTCATATGACAAAGGAAAGGGAAAGATGAGAGTGGTGTGATGGAAATGTTAGATTACAGTTCAGTTGAGGAGGCTTCCAGAAATAAGTGTTTGTGCTCAACATTACTGCAACTTGTATCCTGTCTTCTTCAGACACTAAAATCTTCTCAGGGCAAATTTTAATTTTTCCTAAAATTCTACCTATATGCTTTCCAATCTAAGTACTACAGTTCATCTAGGTTGAGGCTAAAATGAAAGGTGTTATTAATACATGTATATTTATATGCTTATACAGTGTACATAAAACATGGAATGAAAGTGTATTTTTTTTTAAAGGAATCAACTACTAGCAAAAGAAATTAATCTCATGCTTCTAAATGCAAAAGGCAGCGCAGTTCTGCTGAGCCAGAAGTGGAAGGCCTTCAGAAGAAGAATGAAAAGTGGGCACTAGCTAACGAAAAGTAATGTAATGGAATCTTTTCGTTGACTTGTGGAGGACTCATGGACTTGTGGAAAGAGCATCATACTGGGAGATAAGATTTAAGATCATCTAATCTGCCACTGACATGCTCTCTACAAGCAAGCAAAGGGTTTGGGGCAAAAGCTTTTAAGTTAAATCTCTGTAACTTACTTTGGCCATCTGTAAAACCTGGATAATCATATTGTGTCTGTCCATATCACAGAGAGTTATAAAGACAAACGAGATCACTGTAGGTAGAAATGCTTTGAGCTTTTCAGAAGAAAGTAACTATAGAAATAGAATGCTAGAACTATCTATCATTAGTCATACAATTTGCTAATTCCTTTAGAAGACAAAAGTGTAGTAAAATTAAAGCAGATTTAAAAGATTCCAAATTTTTGCTTTGAAAACACTAAAAATGGGAGGGAGGGGAAGCAGCAGCACTGTAATTAGTTGCTACTTTGAGGTCATGAAAGGGCTTCCTTCCTTTTAGAAGATATGCCATACTTTCCCTGAGGGTTTCACACTCTTATAAATGCTTTCAGCTTCTTTTCATCACTTCTGTTCTTTCTGATTCTTCCTTGGCAGTCACTAGTCCAAGAATAATTTAAAGGAAAGTAGGGTGTTATGAGGGGCCCCATCAAATACAGAATTTAGGGGCTGGGTTTGCCTTCTAGAAAAGAAATTGAGGAATATGAGCCAGGAGCCACTGGCAAAGCAGTCCAGAACCAGGAGAGGTAATTGTGGAAAGAACTGGGGAGTAGTTTGATCAAGAGAGTTTTAGAGAGCAGGAAATTAAGAGTTAAACCAAAAGGTAAGCCAAAGGAAGATCACTTAAAGTGTGATTAAGGACTAGTGCTTTCCAGCATGGGTCACCGATGGCTATTCCTACCATTTTAGTTGTCTGTAGGATGTTCTCAAGCTGCACAGAAACTGCTTCCTCCACAATCCATTACCCTTAGCAGCAGGAGGAACTGGATAGTTTTAGACCTGTGTTACCAGAACAAAGAATTTGATTCTCTGAAATCAAGAGCCTGAACATAAAAGCTTGGTTTTGGATTTACCCATGTTTTTCCTTCCTACTTAAGATAGGTATTGGAGACAGAGTAGCACATACACGTACAATTCTGCTTTCTTCCCATTTGTCTTTGCCATCTTCTTTTGTTTCCCCCTTCTCTTATTGATGTAGAATGAACAGAAAAGCTTAATTTCTTGAGCCTTCCAACTTTCCATGTTGAAATTTGGCAATTTAATTTGGAATTTAAGTAAATTTCAGTTTATTTCTTGTTTGGGATAAAAGAAAAAAGTTTACCAAAATTTCTGAAGAATGTACCATATTTCCTGAAGAGTTACTCTTTCCTTCTTTCATTTACCTCTTTCTTGGACATCTCTTTCTTCATCTTTCTTCCCACACATGAATAAACAGGTATGCACTCAACCACATAACTGCATGTAAATCTGCAGCCTTAAAATAGAGTTTGTCTTCATATGAGACCTTCCTCAGGGAGAAGATGGAACCTTGGGTTGCATTACTTTGGAATCTCTTATGAGTATTCATTTCTACATATATTTCTTTTGTTTCTCTCACAGCCTTCATGGGAAGGTAGGCACTGAGACTGCTCACTAAGCCTAAATATTATGAAGAGAGTTGAGTGGTCGCGCCAAGAGGTTTATTGACAGAAGAAGTTGGAGTTTTCTGTTTTAAGCTTCAGTTTACCCCTTGCAGATGCAAATTCATTACTGTGGAAAAGAAATCATCATTAATTTCCTTTTAAGAATTTCAAAATATTTATTTATTTAATTTGATATTTCTCAATTGATTTAAAATTTTTTTTAACATTCATTTTAAAAAATTTTGGGCTCCAGATTTTTCTCCTCCCATTTTGCTCCTCCTCCACCCTTTAAGAAAGCTAACAGTATTATATCTGTTATTTAGCTATGTCAGCATTAATATCTTACCAGTGTTGTAGGGAATAAACATTTGTTCAATATCATTTGTACAAATGAACATTTTTCTTAATTTCCAAAAATTTTTAAAAAGCTGTATGATTCCTCTTTTGTGGTTTTGTTTTGTTTGTTTGTGAAATGCATTGGAACTCATGAAACTGACTTAGGAGTCTGATTTCTTGTTTTCTACTGTACAAGTATACTCCAGGAATCCAAAAAAGTGAACCATTTTGTCACATTTTATGTCCACTAACACACTGCAGCTTGTTCCCTTCCTTATTTATTGGTACGTATGCTGACCCAGCCAGCCAGATAAACCCTGATAAAGCACTTAGCTGTATTTGCCTCCAGCCCCCACCCCCCCCACTCCAAGCATCAAGGACATATTTACAGACAAATTGATAAGCATGTTTATTGGAAACAGTCATTGGAGAAGGTGAAGCTTTGAACTAAGTGACGGTTTTAGCCAGATCTCCCATTCCTCCCTCTGCTTGCGGTAAGAGTGGCTTCCATATTCCGAAGATGCAAGCCACCAGATTTCTATTGTCTTCAGCAAGCATTAGGTAGCGTTCAAGACATCCAAGTGACTTTACTTGACCTTATGATTATTTCTAATGGATCTTGATATATATAAAGGCAGTCATTAAATCATATGCAATACTATGCTATTTTATTTGGCATGCTGTTGTAGACTATATTTTATGTGGGCCATAGCCCTCCGGATAGTCATCTATCCTTTACAAAGTCCAGCTACTTATGAAAAGTTGTAAATTATGCATTAGCATATTGGGAAATGCTATATAGATCTTTGTTCTGTGATAGTTTCTAAGTCTGCTATTCACTGTATCTGTATGTGTTGGATTTGGGATGTTTTAGTTTGATTACTCTATATAGCCATGGAAAAAAGCAATGCCTTCTAAAAATCTGATTTCCTCTTAAACCTTTCATCTGTGTTAAGATAAAAAAAAAATTTCTATATGTTTACTTAGGAATCTTATATCTTAATTGTATGGGAGTTACTGGCTTAATTTAGTGGATTTAGGGTTACCTGTATATTTCGTTGAGACTCAGTTTTACAGAATGTCCTTGGCCTGTGGAAGGAAAGAAAAATAATTCAATGTCTACATTTAAAATTCAGTGGAACTAAAGCAGAAAGTAGGCTACGATTGTTAGTTATTTTCATAGAAAGAGTACTGGGGGTGTTGTTACATTTTATATATATATATATATATATATATATATATATATCTTGTTACATAAAATATATATACATATATACGTTGTGTGCATGGAATCTCTCTGACCTTCTCTCATAGGACTTCAGTCCTTTAGTGGTGGGTGGGGGAAAGATGGGGCACCCAAAGCATTCAATCCCTTATTCCCCAGTCTTAGGGAGAAAGTCTTAGGGAAATTTTGTCTAGATCCATTTCACACTCTTACTTCTCTTGGAAGGGATAATTGGGGGAAAGGAAGAAGCTTTGAAAAGTTTACATTAAATTTGTAGGCGTAACAAATGAACTTTTGTGATGGCCTTGGAAGTGTTCTCAGGAACTTTCTATATCTCCTTCTCCCAACTTAGGGTGTCTGTTTAAGGCATTTCTCTCCTTCCCTCTACAGATGATTATGATCACAAGTATAAGGATTTAAGGATGGAATAAGTGTTGTCTTGTCCATATCCTTGTCTGTTAGTCTTCTTTAGAGTGCACATGTGACAGCCAGTATTGGCTTATATAAATTTATAAAAAGCAGAAGAAATTTACATTTTAACTAATGGAACCATATGATAAAAAAAATTTTTAAGAGCTTAAATAAAAGTAAAACTCATAGGAGGGAACTTAACTGACTACAAAATGATGATTTAAGTAAGCATGGTTAGAGAAAAATAAGAAAATGTTCATAGTGTTTGCTATGAATTGATGGTAATAATGAAATCACTTAGAAAAATGGAGTATTTAAAATATTGGTGACTACTTTACTTAGATCAAGTGTGTAAGGATCATGGAATCTAGAGTTCACTACGGGCTTTAGGATCATTTATTATAAATTCTGGTTTGGAGAAGTTATAGCTATAATTCTAATTCTTAGTTTGGAGGAATCCCTCTAGTGAAAAGAAAGGAAGAGGGGAAAAAATGATTGGACCCAGGAAAACCAACGTAAGATTCTTCTCCCATAATAGAAAGAAGATAAGTTTTTGGGAGAACTCTGAAAAAAGGATATCAATTTGAAGAATTGAATTTTTGAACAGTACAGTAATCATGTAAATTATAACATGGGGTAGCTAAGGGACTCAGTAGATAGGAGTGCTAGGCCTGGAGTCCAGAAAACTCATCTTCTGAGTTCAAATATGGCCTCACATACTAGTTGTGTGACCCTGGGCAAGTTCCTTAACCATGTTTGCTTCCATTTCCTCATCGGTGAAATGAGCTGGAGAAGGAAATGGCAAACCATTCCATTATCTTTACCAGGAAAACCCCAAATGGAATCACAAGGAGTCAAATACAACTGAAATGACCAAACAACATCATTTACCACATATATTTTTTGTAAGATGGAAATTTCTAGAATTTGAGTATGTTCATGTTTTATATTAGAACCTGATTGGTGACTGGGAAAAGATTTTTCTGTGGCACCGTTTTTATAACTAATTCTGAAATATTCAATGTTGCCAACTTCCAAATGTCATACTCCAATACATAAAGCATTCTCTTTAGGACAGAAAGATTTTCATCCCCATCCACTGACCCACTTACTTCAAGCAGTATTCATGTCCCTGAAATTCTGACACAGCTAGAGAATTCAGGCACCTTTTTTATTGTGAAAAGATTTGACTATTTCTGATGGTATAATAACTCATTCCAGCATTTTTTCTCTACAAGAAACTTTCAAGATTTTTCAGGAAAATTATGTTTTAATGTAATTATAATTACATTGTTGTTACCAGAATGTTTCATTTTAAAGCAGATAAACATGGTGCATATTTTATAAATGATTGCTATATATTTTATAAAAGTAAACTTTAGAAAAGTTAGAATATGAGAATCTTTTCAGTAGATATTTTAATTGTCAGAAGTGACCTATAAAAATATTATTTAAGGCTTTGTTTTGTGTTGCACTCTGGTGCAGTGGATAGAGCACCAGACCTGAAGACAAGAAGACTCATCTTCATGAGGTCATATCTCTCCTCAGACACTTACTGCACAAGTCACTTTCCTCATTTGTGAGATGAGCTGGAGAAGAAAATGGCAAACTACTCCGTTATCCTTGGGGTCACGCAGAAGAGTCGGATGCAATAGAAAATGAACTGAAAACGTTATTTCTCTCTCAGTATGGTGTCATCTCTATCCTAATCTCAAAGATTTAGCGTTTATTTAGCTGGGAGGAAATGATATTGCATATAAGGAAAATACAAAGTAGCTCATGTTAAGAGCCAGATAAATAATCTTGTCAGTAAATGCTTTGAAACTTAAGAGACAGTGTTCAGGAAAGGTTTCACAGAGGTTTGTATTTCTGATTTGTATGCATGTTAATTTCTCCTTTCCTTCCTCCAGCAGAACTCAAGTTTCTTGAAGGCTAGAATTACCTCCTTTTTGTCTTGTATCTCTCAGGGCCTTATCCACTAGGACCTTGCATTTGTAGACACATAATAATTGTTTGTTGGAGTGAAAGGAGGGAGGCCTTGTATGAAAACTTTAGTAGAGAGGAATGAGGGTGTCTTAGGCAGGGCAACAACTGGGAGGCCTTAATTTCTGCAACAAGAATCAGACTGGGATTTTCATGAAAATCAAAGGTTTGTATTAGGGCACTTTGGAATAGGTTACAAAAAGGATTTCACTTAGAGCCACCCATCCTAACTGTAGAAATGATGTAATCTGAAAAAAAGTCTCGTGTTAGTAGTGTTTATCTTAATTCCCTGCCCTCGCCCCGCACGCCCAAGCACACACAAGCACACACATTTTCACCACTCCCTTTCATTCACTCACTTACGATGTGTATTCCCTTAGTCCCAGGACACACTTCTGTTATACTCTCCAGGAATGTTATTTTTAAATGCCTGTTCTTTAGAGTTGAAAATCCTTTGTGGGGTTCTTTTAAGTTGTCACATTTCCATATGAGCCATATGGAGGTCCTACTAGATGGAGTTGCCTCCAGACCCTTAGAGAGCTTCAAACATGTTGTTCCTTGACCTGTCTGTACGATAGTATGATCAAAGATTTGGCCCAGGACAGAAACTTACAGGCCATCTAATTCAGTGCTTTCATTTTGCAGATGAGTAAACTTAGCCCCATTTAAGTGAAATGACTTTCTCAAGGTCATCTAGGTTATAAGTGCCAGAGGTAGAATCTGAACCCAATACCTCTGACTCCCAAACCATTTCCACTGTACTGTGTTGACTCTCATTATGAGGCAGGGAGGGGGAAGTTTTCATTTCATTTCAACACTGATATTAGATGTAAATATAGCCTAGGTCATATATCCAAGGATCACATCTCCAGGATCTTGTAAAGAAAAAAACTCTGAATTGGCTCTTAGGACATACACCACCCAGATAGGGCATTTTAAAAGTCTTAGTGCTGTTGTCAGCATTAAGGTAAAGGTTCTCAAGTCCATACCATACAGAGTAGGGGCCATGATACCCCTCTTCAAGAAAGATTGTCACATGTAATGAGGATGGGACTTGTTGTGTTTGGCACCATGGATGGTAGATCTATTAGGCAAATTTAATCTTTGTAAGGGGGGAAAGCTACTAATAAAAAGAGCTTTCTAAAAATGGAATGAGCCTCCTGGAGTTGTGGCATATTCTCTTTTACTGTGCTTGATAAAAAGACTGAATGATCTCTTGTATTAAAAAAGAGATGCTCTTTCAGGTATGAATGGAATAAATGACCGCTCAAATTCCTTTCAACTGAAAATCTTTGATTCCAGGATTCTGTCAGGGCCAGGAAGTTATGGGTTCAAATCTTGCCTGTGATGCAGGTTTGTTTCTCAGAGGTTTGATGGTCAGAATGAAATTCTCATGTGACCTATAGAGAACACATGTAGAGGATTGTCCTCATTTGTGGACATCACATTTAGATATGGCAGTCAGAAAACTTGGATCTCGGGCTTTGTTAAAAAGTAGGGAGATGGATGGTAGACAGGCACATGTACACACACACACATACACGCTAAAACTATCTCTAGAATATTATGTTTGGTTCTGGGAAATTCATTGATTATCTGGGGGGTGTCTGTAGGAGAGTCGAACCAGAATTGTGCAAGGCCTCCGGGTCATGCCATGTGAGAATCAAAGATGGGGAACATGATAGTACTCATGAAGTATTGAAGAGCCATCGTGTGAAATAGTGACTAGATTTGTTCTCCCAGGGGCAGAACCGGGAGCAGTTTGGTAAAAAGTTGCAGAAGCAGATTGAGGAGCACACGTAAGCTTCCTAACCATGTGTTCACACAGCTGAGGGGCTTGCCCCTGGGGGTTTTTGTTCACTTAAAAGTGATCTAGGCCTAGGAGGCAACTCAAACAGATCCTGAGAGCCACATGCTAACTTAGAAAACCACTCATTGAAACATCTGTGTTGTATCGTTTTGGACAAGTTTGACATCTCTGCTCTCTATTTCTGTGGTCCATTCTGGTTCTGAAATTCTATTGTTTTAGGAAGGATGTGGATAAAAACTGGAGAACATCTAGAGGAGGGCACATGATTCACAGGTTGGTGAAAGGCTTTAATATCATACTTTTTGAGAACCATCTTGAAGAAATATGTTGTAGAGCCTGCAAGTCTCTCCCCTTCTTCGGCTTAGAACACTTTTTTCTTTAGGGTTGTTACTCAGGTGTCACCTCCTTTCCTTCATGAATGTTCTCTCTTTCCTTGTGTGCTCTACATTCCCCAATAGGATCGAAACCTCTTTAAGGTCAGGGACTATTTATTTGTATCCATAGAGTCCTACATAGAGCAAAATAGGCAGTTATCAGGTGCTCAGCACTGTGGTCAGCTCTGGGAATACGAATGAAGGCTAAGAAAAAAGTTGAATCAACATGGTAGCTATCCTGTGAGAGAGAGAGATCGGATTTGTTACCTGGTCCCCCGAGGGCAGGGCCAGGAGCGCTTGGGAGAAGTTAGAGAAAGATTTGGACTCCGGTTTGGGAAAAAGCCTGTAGAAATTGACTGGAAACTTAAATTGTTGCTGTTAACTCTGCTATACAGACTGAAGGTATTGTCATTATTTATCTCATTCTCCTCTTTTGCAGTGGAGTTCAGATAGAAATAGTTCTAGGACACTGTCTTTTTATTTATATAACTCTACCTTTCTGTCTGTTTATCTGTCTCATATTCTGGGGACTGTTGCACAGGTGAATAAAGTAAGTGCTTTTGTATTTGAATAAGAATGTTAGTAATAAGTGTGTCTTCTTTAAGTTCATTGAATCCATGCTATAGGACTTCATTTTGTTTCTTTATTGTTTTTTGTTTATTCTGCTGGATCTCTGTATTTTGAGAACTTCCCTTCCCTTACAGCTTTTAGATTCTGAGTGTTTGGCAGGAACAATATCTATTTAAAATATACTGAAATTTCTTTACATCCGTGTTATGTGATTGGGTGATTGTTGTTCCACAGTTTTATCTCTGATAATCCAATCTAATAAACATTTGTTAAGCTTCAGCTGAGTTCCAGGACCTGTACTAAGTGCTGGGGACACAGTTAATAAGAAGACAGTCCCTGCCCTCAGGGAGTTTACAATCTAATGGCAGGGAGACAGTGCTGAAAGGATGCTACCAGCTTGCTCTCTGGAGCTGAAACTTCACAAAGCAGCAGATGCAAAGAGGAGTGAGCTGAGAGTCTAGTTCCTACCGTCCATGAAAGAAGACATTGGGAGGAGTTTGGTACCCTGCCTTCCAGCCCTGCAGTCAGAAGGAAGAGGAGGCGGAGGGAGGGGATATCTAGTAACAAGCCTAACCTAGGACAGCAGCATCTTGTTCCATGTAGCTACTGCCCTGAAAACCAGCGCAGCAGGTGCAGAGTGGAGTAATAATGCCCTGGTTCCTGTACAATTTACTTGTATTCTGAAAAAAAGATTTTAAAGTTTGTTTAAAATGTAAGAATTTGTCAAGTGACAGTCCATAGAAGAGAATAAGCTTTTGATTTGCAGCTTGTAGTGATAAGTTGCACAGCTTGTACTATTTCTTTTCATGGTCTGCATTGGTCAGTAAGTCCCGCCTATTTAAGGATAACCTTTCTATGATTAATGTGGGACAATGACTTGGTTTGGAATCACTGTCTTAAACTCCTTGTTTCTGTAAATAAATCCACATGACTTAGCCACTTGGTCAACATTTCTTTGTCGTATATTGTTAGTGAGTTCATTGGCTTTTTTATTGTTTGCTATTTTTTAAATATATTTATTTAATATTTTATTTTTCCTCAAAATCAATTTTTAACATTCGTTTTTTAAAATATTGAGTGTTCCAAATTCTTTCCCAACTTCCCTCCTCCCCCTTATTGAAAAGACAAGCAATTTTATATAAGTTGTACATGTGCAGTCATGCAAACTATTTCCACATTAGTCATGTTATGAAAGGAAATACGGACCAAAAAAAAAAACCTCCCAAAAAAAACTAAAGTTAATTAGACTCCCATCAGTTTTTTCTGTGGAGGTAGATCTCATGTATTCATCATAAGTCCTTCAGAATTGTCTTGGATCATTGTATTGATCAAAGTGGATAAGTCTTTTACAATTGACCGTCTTTACAATATTGTTGTTACTGTGTACAGTGTTCTCCTGCTTCTGCTCACTTTACTTTGCATGAGGTCATATAAGTCTTCCCACGTTTTTATGAGAACATCCTGCTCATCGTTTCTTATAGCACACTAGTATTCCCTCACAATCATATACCACATCTTCTGCTATTCTCCAAGTGATGGGCATCCCCTCAATTTCTAATTCTTTGCCACTTCTGTAAGAGCTACTGTGAATATTTTTGTACATATAGGTTATTTTCCATTTTTGTTTTTATCTCTTTGGCATATAGACCTAATAGTAGTATTACTGAGTCAAAAGGTGTGCATGTTTTTCTAGTCCTTTGGGTATAATTCCAGATTACACTCCAGAATGCTGAAATCTCTTCACAACTTCACCAGTAGTGTATTAGTGTTTCAATTTTCCCATGTCCCCTCCAACATTTGTCATTTTCCTTTAGGGTCATATTATCTGTTGGATAGTTTGGGAGTACTTCAGAGTTGTTTTAATTTGCATGCTTCTCTACAGTAATGATTTAGAAATTTTTTTATATGACTGGAGGTGATTTTCTTATGCTGCTGATTTCAGAGCTAGAGGGTCTGTAAGTTTTCACTTCTTCTAAGATAGTATAATCTAAGGAGAGATAGTATAATCTAAGGACTGGTCAGTGATCTTTTGGCCTGTGCTCTGCTCTGTAAGGTAATAGAAACACTCTTGTCCTCCCTGGAAGTGTGACCAAGGTTCCCTCTCCATTGTGGCCACAATGTCTGCTGTGCTAATGCTCCTTCTCGCTCTGGAGCTGCAACCTGCATCTGAGTATGGGCAATGTAAGAGTCTTCCACTCAGTGCCAACAAAGGATCCCCTATAATCTTCTTCTTACTAGTTGTCCCTGCCCTTTACTGTCTGTCAGCTGAGAGGTCCAGAAGACACAGCTGCTGCTGTTGCCCCAGCCAGTGCTGGCTTAACCTGTACTGGCCTTCAGTCCACTATCACCCAGTTACAACAGACCTTTCCTGCTGATCTACGTTATCTTGGACTGAAAAATTGTTTCACCCCATCCTTTTGTGGGTCCTGCCATTCCAGAATTTGTTTTGAGGTGTTATTAAAGTTGTTAAGGGACTTTGGGAGTGCTCCAGCAAATCTCTATCTTTTCTCCTCCATCTTGTTTCCTATTTTTATGGCATCTAAGGTCCTTTCCAATTCTCAACTGTCTCCCTTAATCCTTGTATGGAAAATAAAAATGTGCCATGTCTCAGGCTATGTTTGAAATTGGGTCTATAAAATCCAGGTCATTCAGATATCTGCCTCTTCATTGCCTTTCACAGGGAATGACATGATACCAGGTCAGCTTTTGCAAGTAGGATAATAATGAAGTCCTGATTTTTATTATAGATTTATTTTTATGTTATATATTGGTCATATATTATATGTATTTATGTATTGCATTTTTATTATATTTTTAGCTTCTTGAGAGAGAACAGATTTGTGAAAATCAAAATCCGTCAAAAAAAATTTTGAGTTGATAAGTTTTTATACCTATTAACAAGCTTTTGTACATGGTACCAGAATTGGAGCCAGCAAGTGAAACTGAAACTAATAAATGCTGGCTCTTGAGGATAATTTAGTCAAGTGCTATTAACAAAGTAAATAGCAGTAATGACCAAAAAAATCAAAGATAGACCTTTGTTCTGTTCTACTGTAGTCGACTCTTTTGTTGTAGTGTTTATTTGAAAAGAAACCAGGAACTTGTATAAAAATCTTAAGACGTGGTGGTCAGGTTCAGTTTCTCTGTAATATAATTAATGGAACCAGGAAAGAAAAAAGGTTGTTTATCCATTTTGTAACTGGAAATATCAGGCTCACAAAAAGCACAAGGATGACCACAACTTTCTCTAAAAATAGGCTGAAGAATGAAGGAAATCTTTCATCACACCAAGGGTATATAGCAGAGAGTCTTCTTTCAGAAGTTATTTTCCATTTCAGTCTTGTCAGAAGCCCATAGAATGTTATGTCTCTTCATAGAATCCAGACCATTTTAAAATATATATCTACACAGGAAATTCCTCTGAGAGAATCACATTAGCCGAAAATGATGCATAACACGTTAAGTGAAAAACACTTGGAAAAAGCTATCTTGAGACTGTAATGTAAATGACCTTCCTGGATTCTGGACTGGTTGTGCAAAAATGGCTCAATCTCAAGTAGACATTAGTATTGTGCCTGTACTTTTTCTTTTATGAGTTAATCAGAAGGTTAACATTTTTAAATGTTTAATGACATGCCCATTAACTTAGACAATAAACATTTTAAAAGATCCTCCTCTGTAGCAGGCACTGTGCTAAATAGGGATATAGAGAAGCATAAAAGACAGTGCCTTCTCTCAAGGAGCTCACAGTCTAATGAAGGAGACAACATATAAACAGAATTCTACAAGCAGACTGCAGACAGATAAATTAGAAATAGTAAGTGAGGTCCATCATTTTATGTGCGTGCACGCACACGCACACGTACACACATACACACTCCACATGTGTAGCTCTGCATTGTGAACGTGTGTGTATAGATGCCTTGTAGGCATAAGTAGGTTGCATCCTATTACTAATTATGCATGAAGAGTGATGTAAAATATATCTTTGAGGAAATGTGTGATTAGAAAAGCTAGGTGATAAGAGTATGAGCTGAAATATGAATCACCTGATTGCTACACTGGGTGGCCATACTGCTATTCATGAAACATTTAAACACATGAAAGGAAACCTCTCCCTCAGTGGATAGACCCTCACTGGAGTTTTCAGTAGGAGGACATGGAGAAGAATTACACAGAATGAGCCATAGATGGGTGCGGTTTTTGCTGTTGGAAGGCAGTATCTCAACTAACTAGAAATAATTCCATTGTTTCAAGATAAAAAAACTGCACCCTTCATCCCATATTTGCAAAGGGTGAGAGACTGTGGAGGTAGAACACCATATATTTTCAGGCTTGTCTAATATACATAAATCAGTCTGAATTTTTACCTCCTCTCTTTTTCTTTAACAAAAGCCTGACTTCTGTGTGGAGACAGGGGGAGGAGGGAGGGAGGGAGGGAGATGTATAAAAGTAAAAAGACTTCTCTATCCTCTCCCCACCTCCCTCCCCAAATCCCTATTCTAATGTCCTGTGAGATTTAAGTTTCTAAATGAGTAAACAGAATCCTTTTATCATAATGTCTGTACTTTTCATGGTACCTTCATGGTTAATGAACAATTTTAACTCTGCAAAAATTTCTTGGAAAAAAAATCTTTTCCATGCTTTTTGGTATGGAAAGTTAAATTGGAATGTATACTCAGGTAGGGTAGTGATGCCCAAAAAATCACTTAGGGAGGAGGGAATGGTTTTCTTGCCGCTGAAAAACACAGAAATGCTTTTTTCCACTTAAGGTTATATAAGACATAGGCTGTGCTTTTTTTGCCAGCTTGAATGAATCTATATTGGAATGCTTAAGCCTAAATTGTGGCAGAGCCAAAAAGTTTTCTCTGAGCATAGCTAAGGCAGCAGCTCAATACTGCTCTCTGATGGCTGTGTGCTGTCTTGTCTCTTTTCTCTCAATTTGGGCCAGAGTCAAAGATTCAGAGTCAAAGTCTTGCACAAGACCTGCCTTACAACTGTCATTCAGCTGGGATATTTTAGTCCATGACATCTTGGAAATGAATCTAGGGTGAATGTTAAGGCATTCTCTTGGGGTCTGAGTGGAAAGGATGCCTTCTTTGGGCCCCTGGAGACTCTCAGTGGCTTATGTACTGCCTCAGCAACCAGCTGCTACTGGGAGCAGGTGGGGATTCTGGAAGGGACCCTGAGAGAGAAGGAGGTGAGAAAACAGTATAGGATAAAAAAAGGAGGATGTTAGCTCCCACAGAGAAATGAGAATGTCCTTTGATAAAGCTAAAATATTAGTGGCCCTAGAATTCTAGGGGATTAGAAACAAACTAGATGAGAAGTGTAAGTCTAATTGTTTGCCTCATAAGCTGAGTACACAGAAGAAGCTTTTTCTAAGCAGAAGGGACTTTTTATTCCTTTTTTCACATATGAAATACTTTTCAAGCTTTAAAAGGGGGAGTCAGAAGAAGCAATCTTAATGTTTGTATCTAACAAAGCTCACCTATTGAAAAGCCAACTTTTTGTACTTTTCTAATGAAAGTTCTGAAAGAAAACCAGACTCATCTTGATCTTTGTGAAAGAGTCTGCCCAAGAGTGGCTGAGTTGACATTAGTTCTAGCCATCTCTATTAAGAGTAAAGCAGAATTCATTTATAAACTTTATATATTTGGGTCTTCCCCACCCTTGTGCCCTTGAGAATGTTTAATTTTTTTTTCCCCATTAAGCAGTGAGAATTTTAAAAAGTAAAGTGGCTTTACTGATTATGGTGGCAGCAAATCTCTTTATTATTAAGTAACAATTAGCAGTGAGTGTTGGTGCATGTTACTGTGGTAGTTAATAGACAACATACTTAGAAATGATCATCTGAAGGAAGAGTCTAAAACAATAATATTGATATAGTCATAACTAAATATGTACATGCATAGAGGCTGGTAATTTCAGCATTTCTGCTCTTTTGTCACTGACATTTTGGTTCTTCATATTGATTAATTTCCTATCTAAAGTAGGGTCAGGATTTGAGTGCCTGGAACTCGGTTCCCTTTAATTAGGAAAGGCAGCTTGGATAACACAAGGGTGTTAAAGGGCACAAGGGAGAAAGGAAGAACATTCAGCTAAGCTTAGCACCTGGAATAGCACAAGAGAAGTAATAAGAACACATTGACTCTGGTCCTCTTAAGAGCTTGTCTAGGCAGATCCTAGACAAGAAGAGAGGAGGTATGGCATTTATGAAGGAGCCTTGGAGATTAAGATTGGGCATATTTAGTAAATTTTTCTGTCCTCTTTGTTGTATTTCCCTTTCACTTCCAAAAATCAAGACAGCAACAATTTGGCGTGCCACCTTTATTCTCAATCAGAATGAAAACATTAAAGGTGAGGAGTTTTTGTATGTAAATACTTTAATTATTTAAAAGATCTGTGATTTCCTTTTTGTGGGCACTTCCTCCACCAGTATAAATATCAACTTTTTGTTCCTTAGTCCAGGGTTTCATGAGCTTCTGTGGTTATAAAATTCTTTTTCCCCTTGGCTGACCTTTTGTCAGAGAGCCTCTCTGTACTAGACCCTCGGGCAAGAGTCAGTCTCAAAACCCACAATTTTGCCAATATTGTGGAAAGTACCAGGCCTTGTGCTTTGTTATTGCCCCCAAGAACCAAGTGTCACCTTTATGCCACAAGTGTATCTTAGTGAGAATGGCCCTTAACAGATTCACAATAAAGGAAGAGGAGCTTCTCATGTGTTAGACATATCTTCTTGCTGGCCCTACAGGAAACTCATCTCCAGAGAGAAAGAGAGAAAACTTGCTTTAACCAACTGTGAAGTCTGGTATTGTTCTACCTCACCCCACCCTACCCCCTTTACAAACACTCATTTGTTTTAAGAATAATAGTCATAAATACCAATATTTTGCCCATGCCATGCAGTGAGTAAGGAGAACATTAGTTCCAGAGGTCCAAAGAGGGAAGCATGTTTTGAATCATTGACTTCCCTTCACACTAGGCAGTCAGTTGTTACAACTACAGAAATGGAGATTTGTGAATTTTCCTCAAAACTGATTATGGTGGGAGTGAAAGGGACCATCAGGCAGAGAAATTGAGAAAAAAGTTAAATGAGGAAAATGCAGGGTCAAAATTGTCAGTGTGGTGGACAATTCAAGAAAGGTCTCGGTCGTTAGCAGTGTCATGCTAGATCAGAGAAGATAAGGACAGGAAAAGTTTCAATGCAATGGCAAAGGTATAAATAAGCATAAAGAATTTGTGGAGTTGAGTGGATATGAGACAGTGAGTCTAGACTTTAACAAGTTTGGCAGCCAAGGAAAGAAAAAGAATAATGGCTGTAAGACAGAGAAACAGAGCACACAGGATGACTGCTAGTACAGATTTACTTTTGGACTGGTCAGACAGGAAAGACACTAAAAAAGGGTTAATAATCAGCTTTATTATTCTTGTCTAGTTTTCTCAGAAGAGGATTGCTTATGGAAGCACAACTCCTACAGCATTCCCTAATCACCCTTTTCGCCAGCAAGAAGGGAGAGCAACTACCCCTATGTCTCCATGGGGTCAGTTGAGACAGGCACAACTTGTGCTTCCCCTAAATCCCCTCAAGCCTCAATGGAAGCCAGTTGAGGCAAACAGATTCCCCCCAAGACTTGATGAGGGCTGATCAAGTCATGCACAACATTTGTGCGTTCAGCCCTAAGGTTGCCCATCCACTGACCAATGACCACCTGCTTTATAGACCAACAGACAAAGAAGGTTATCCACTCATCCCTGTATCTCACTGCACAACTGCAGGAAATGTTCATGTTATTTAATCATTACATAATACTGTGCAAGTGTGGTGGAGATTGTTTTGAACCATAACTGTGGGAACTCATCTGATACCTGAGAACAAGAGATTGTTATAGCTATGGATCCTGGGAAACTAAACTCTAAGAAATAATAACAAAAATTCACGTTACACACACCAAAATCCACCTTACACTAAAAATTCATCTTACATACAATGATAAAATTCATCTTATACACAGTGGTTTAAGGTAGCAGAGTCAAGGAGAAACTTTTTCAGCACTGTGCAGATTGGAGCATAGCCTATATAGAAGTATAACATGTAACAGTCAAAAGGAAAGTAAAGTTGGTTTCAGCTACATTAAAGGCCAAGTAGACTTTTTTGTAGGGTCAACTGGAAAGTCATCCTAATTATTATAATAATAACATACACTAATCTGCAGCAGTTCTGTGAGGTGGGTACCTACTTAATCAGTATCCCTATTTTACAGATTAGAAAATCCATGTGGAGAGCTGTTAAGGTTCTTTTTTTAAATTAATTTATTTGTTTGTTTTCAGTTTTCTACAATCACTTCCATAAATCTTAGATTTTCTCCCCCTCCCTCCTCTCACTCACCCTCCTCTCTCCCCAAAACTGCATGCAATCTTATATGGGTTCTACACATACATTCTTACTAAATACATTTTCACCTTAGTCATGATGTATGGAAGAATTAAAATGGATGTGGAAGGCATTTTTGCCTCAGGAATCTATTGGAAATTTTTTAAGTCTTTGCATTGCTATGAAGGACTAAGTCTGCCAGAAAAATTCTTCACACACTGTGGTTGTTACTGTGTACAGAGTTCTCTTGGTTCTGTTCCTTTCACTCAGCATCAGTTCATATAAGTCCTTCCAGGTCTCTGTGAAATCTTCCTGTTCATCATTTCTTCTTATAGCACAATAGTATTCCATTACATTCATGTACCACAACTTGTTTAGTCATTCCACAGTTGATGGGCATCCCCTTGATTTCCAGTTCTTGGCTACCACAAAGATATCTGCTGTAAATATTTTTGTATATGTGGGACCCTTTCCCATTTTTATGATCTTTTTGGAATATAGTTCTAGAAGCAGTATTGCTGGGTCAAAGGACATGCACATTTTTGTAGCCCTTTGGGTATAGTTCCAAATTGCTCTCCAGAATGGTTGGATCAGCTCACAGCTCCACCAACAATGAATTAGTGTTCCAACTCTCCCACATGTTCTCCAACGTTTATCATCTTCCTGTTTTGTCATGTTAGCCAATCTGATAGGTGTGATGTGGCACCTCAGAGTTGTTTTGATTTGCATCTCTCTAATCAATAGTGACTTAGAGCTCATGTGACTATAGATGACTTTAATTTCTTCCTCTGAAAACTGCCTGTTCATATCCTTTGACCATTTATCAATTGGGGAATGACTTGTGTTCTTGAGCTGTTAAGGTTCTTGTCCATGGTCATAGGTAGCCAATGTCAGAGGCAAGATTTGAACCAGTTACAGAGTTCTACCCTTTGTGCATCAGTTATACTGTAGGAAACCATATTCCCCATTCAAATCTATGAGTTTTAACATAGTAGCTTTTAAAATGAACCATAAGAAATTTTTTCTGAAAAGATTTTAGACTTTCACTTTCAACTCCATTTCACAGATGAGGTTAACTTGGTCAAAGAGGCTCAAGTGGCAGAGCTAAGGCTCAAACCCAGGTTTCTTGATGCTTGTTTCCATGATTTACGTTCTACCTGCAGGTGTAGGAAATGGGAAGGGAAAAGGATTTTCTAACCATTTGTTGATAAAACCCATAATAGAGAAATAACTTGGGCAGAGTCTCCCAGGTGGCAGAATTGGAATTTGAATCCAAGTGCTTTGCCTCTAAATTCAGTGCTTTTACTGGCAAGCCATTATCTGGAAATTTTGTTTTTAAGGCCATTAATAATACATGATACATAGACAGCAAGGAGATTGAGTCTCTAAGACAGAACATGAGGTAGGGAATATAGAGACACAGACAAGAGTGAGAAAATTTCTAGAACTGAAAAACCTCTGGGTATCTGAGACAGAAGCATAGGCCAGCCATGGAGAAAGAGAGAGAGAGATCCCAAGAGATGGAGATGCATTAGGAGACCAGAGCAAAAAGTGTATATAAGGTTAAACTCAGAATATAAAATCTAGAGGAAAACTTCCTGTTTTAAACCATTTTTGTGCTGTGGACTCCTGGAAGCCTAGGAAAGCCCATGGGAACTGTTCTAGTTTAATATTTTCAAATATATAAAATAAAATACATAAGATTACATGTATCATATTTACATTACATTTATCAAATTATTTTAAAAGCAAGTTCATTGACTTCCAGATTAAGACCTCTTGAGCTCATCTAGCCCCTTCATCAGGAAATTGATTCCCTGAGAGGTAAATGCCTTCTCTACAAGCATATGACATGTTGACTTTTGAGCAAGGAGTAAAGCTCAGATTTCCTGACTATCCAGCCTCATGCTTTTGATCAAATTTATCTCTGTGGGTATTAATTGGTCCTGAACTTATTGTCTACCAGGAAAAAAAAAAAACTTTATCAGTTGAGTTAGGTGGAAATGACTATAATCGTGTATGTAGAAACAACAGTCAGAAAATTGAATGTTATGTATTTTGTAATAACCAACTTTGCTCCCAAAGAAGAAATGAGAAAATTTAACACCCTTCCTTCTTGCACACGTGGGGAACTTTGGGTGTGGAGCCGTGCATCAGCGGCTAGGCTATTAGTTTGCTAGTTTTTCTGAACTTCTCTCCCCTCCCCCTCCTTTTTCTTCATATAAGGAGTGACTTGAAACTAGGACATCAGAGGAGTTTATATTTATGAAGGTGATGAAAATATTTTTTATGTGGTCAGATAAATTATACATTAATAAACAGATTAAGTTTTTTATCTGTATGTTAAGGAAGATTCAGAGTATTAGGTAACATGCTCCTTCCCCTTAGGGAATTTGTAAAGGTGTAGAGAAGAATAAGGTATAAGGAGTCTGAAAAAGTAGAAGGCTATGTAGGCTAAATGGATTTTTAATATATTTGATCCTATATATATGATATAATGCGATGCGATGCGATGCGATAGAGAGCCACTAGAGTTGACTAAAGGGAGGAGTGACCTGGTCAGACCAACATTTTAGGAAGATCACTTTGACAGTTCAATGAAAGATGGACTGCAGTGGGCAGAGACTAGAGGCAGGCAGATCCACTAGCGACTATTGCAGTGGACCAAATGAGGTAATCAGGGCATGGGCCAGGTGCTGGTGACTGTCAGAGGAGTCAGAAGGCGGGAAGGTATAAATAGCAGACCTTGGTAGATAATCAGACAAAAGGGCTGTGAATAGTGAGTGAGGAGTGGATGATGGTACTTGGGTTGTGAACCTCTGTGGGACGCTACGCTGAAGCAAGGAGAAACAGATTGCAGGAACAGGAACGGAGGCTGGCTTCTAGGCATAGTGACAAAACCACGGAAATGATGAGTGCTGAGAAGGACCCCAAGATCTTAGAAGTCACATGACTGGTCATCTCCAGTTTTAATCTTTGCTGCTTCTGGTGTATATGGCCCTTACTATAAATACATCGTCCTGTGCTTCAGATAATAAATTCCTTCTTATTCTAAATTTTAGAATGCTTGAACTTGGAAAGGATTAGAGATCCTTTTGGGGAATTATGTTCTTTACAGTGGAAAGAGCACTGACCTCAGAGTCCAGAAACCTGAGTTCTAGCACCTCCTCTGCCACTCACAGCTTTCTTTGACTTGGACAAATCATTTAAACTCCCGAAAATCATTTTCCTCAGCTAGAGTGAGAGATCAGACTAGATTAGCTTCTAATATACAGTGACTTCCTAAGCCCATTAAGTGCTCAAGACTCTGTGGGGTGGTCTTTTGTTTGTTTTTAGTGTAGATATCCCCTTTAACTTGTATGGATTTCAACCCCTCCACAACTTGATGAGTGGTCTTTGAGAGCTTCTTTAGCCAAAATAATTTATCAGTTTTCAGCTAACTTGGTGATGAGCCTGAACAAAACTATTAGACGAATGCTCAAATAATAGGCATGTAGTCTGCTCCCATATCCATACTGAAATTCTTTCCATCTTGGTAAATGTGTGTGGAATTGTGAGCCTTTGAGATCAAAGGCCTCTCCCATATCCTGGCCCCCTTCCCATCTCTGGGGCTTAGCATGATGCCTGGCAAATAATAGGAGCTTATTAAATGCTTCTTGATTTGACTTGACTTGCCAGAAGCCTGTATTTTACTAATATGATCTTTTAGGACCCAGGAGATAGCACTGCCACTGCCATGGTGAAATATACGTTTTTCCTAGTAGTACAGTTCAAGAGGTGAATGTTATGTAATGATGCACATCTGAACAGAATCACTTTGCAGTTGTATTCAGAGAATTTGGTAATGTATATACATACATATACATGACTACTAAATTTGACTATAGGAGGAAGGATCATACTATATGGTAAATAGGAGTAATAAGTAAATATAATATAGGTTGTAAGAGGCCTCAGGTGGCATGGAATTGAGGACTTAAAAATAACTGAAGGCTTCTTTTTGGTTGCAGATGAAAGAGTTTTAGGGATAAGTCCCAAGGGACCTTCATTTTTCAAAAATATATTGTGGTCGTTTGACTTTTTTAAAACTGTTTTCCCATATTTTATTATACTGTGACTTAATTACCATTTTGTGAAATAGATTAGTTTTAACATGTCCTTACACTTAACACATATAAAATCTAACTGTTAAAAAAAAATCCCTGAAAATCATTTGGGGAATAATTTAACATTTGAAGCATTCAGTCACTGAATGTGAGAGGCAGAGGAAGAAATGGAAAGCTTCCATTTTCACTGTCATTCCTGGTGTGCTGGGCACCAGAGAAGACAAGCTATAGCAACTACTCATGCATGCACTAGAAGGGAGGGAGATAACATTCTTCTGAGATGATACCTTCAAGTAACTCTTCAGAGTTCTAGCCTATGCAAATGGGATACTAAAGGGAAAAGAATCTTGCCAGAGGTGCAGACTAGAAGAGAGGATGAACCTGAAAGAAACAAAATAGTAAATAAGTGGTAGTGTATTGTTGACTGATAGCCTTGCTATAGAACCTTCTGCTTTAATTACTTCTGTGAATATAATGCTAAACAAAAATGCGTACTTAGTTTGTTAGAATAGTTAGGAAAAATAATAACTCATTCAGTAAGAACTTCAGTTAAAAACCTGACCAAAGCATGGTTTGAAAATAGGATCTCATTAGGTACAGTACAGACAGAAGGAAGGGGAAAAGAAGATGATGAGGTTAATGGGCTGCATATTACAGAATGGTTGCAGTGGGTACTTTCCTATTGATCTGGAATAGATTTAGTGGCAAGAATTCTCTCAGGTTACTTTGACCTTCTTTCATGACCTTTTTCTTCATTAGCTGTGAAGGTGGAGGGAAGGATGACGGAGAAGTAATGTGTCTGCCCCCCAAATAAGAGGTCAGAGGACATTACTTCCAGCAGAATCTCCAGCACAGGTTCATCCTGCTTCTTAAGTATTCTTAGTAGAGAAGTTCTGAATTTAGTCTAGAGGGGAGGAAAGAAAGAAATATTTATTAAGTGCCTATTTGTCTAGTACTGTATTAATCCTTTTGCAAATAATTTTTTTCATTTGATAAATATTACCCCATTTGACCTCACAGTAATGCTAGAAAGGAACAAAATTTAGTAAACCTGGGAACCCTCTCTTTAAAAGGAGGCTCTGGGAAGAGCCATCCAGTTACGGGGAGAGGCTGAGGATATTTTCATTGTGTGTCTTCCATGATGTCATACTTTTGTTACATTATTTTTAGATGGAATCAACTTTTTAGTGATTTTAACCAGACATTTCAGGTTCCAAATTACTCTAGAATCATAATCATGATAGTTATGTTCATAGTGGGTCAAAACACTTTCCATCCAAAGGTTATAATTGCTACAAAAGTTCATAATACATTGACACATCCCAGAAATGAAATTTCCCCCCTGCCCAACTTTCGAGCCTTAAAGGATAGTCCAATCTCAAAGCTATTGATGCGTGTACTAATACCCATTGACATGGAAACCCTCTGCCCATGTCACTGGGCCTGAAGGCCCCCAGGCATTCTCAGCTGCCATCTGCTTATCAAGAGAAACTTCTCCATGGGGAATTCAGGGCTGCCTGCTCTTGCTTATCGTTACCCCATCCCCTGGGTTTTCTCTGCATCTGGAGGCCAACATGACTGGAATGAAGAGTGCTTGGGGTTCAGTGTGAAGGTACAAGAAGACAGGAGAGGTAGGAGGTGGCTAGTTTATAAAGAACTTTGAAAATAAAATTTGTGGAGAGCTTTGCAAACTTTAAAGCTCTTTAAAGCCTCATCAGCTATCATTATTTCAGGAAACACCAGGTACATACCATCTTGGTGATCTCCCTAACTTCGCTGTTACAGTCAAGGGTACCACCTTTTCTTCCTAAGTCACCCAGGGTCACAGCACATTGCTATTTTTGACTACTCAATCTCTTTCTCAATCTCCTGCCATTTCTGCCTTTGTAGCATCTCTCTCCATACCCTCTTCTCAATGTAAATGCTTGTTACTTCCCCCCAGACTATTGCAGTAGTCTCCTGATTTGTCTCCCTGCCTCAGATCTCTCCCCATTCCAATCCATCCTCCATATTCCTGAAGTACAGGTCTGGCCATGTCATCTTCTTCCCTCACTCAGTCAATTCCAGTTGCTCCCTAGTACTTCCAGCATCAGATACAAAATGCTGTGTTATCTAGTGCCACTGGTATCCTTGTGCTCTCACAAAATGCTCAGTCTCTCTGCTTCTCACCAGTTTCAATGGCTGTCTCCCATGCTTGGGATTTCTTCCTTCACATCTCTGTCTCCTGGCTCCCTGGTTCCCTTCAAGTCTCACTTTTTCTGGAAGCTTTTCCCAATCCCTCTGGTGCCTTTTATGATTATCTCCAATTTCTCTTCTTTGTCCATAGTTGTTTACTTGTTATCTCCTCCCTTCAATTGTGAGTTCCTTGAGAGCTGGATATCTTTTTGCAACTAGTACAGCCCCTTGAATGATATTTGATGATTGACTATGGGCCATGCTATTCCAGCCAGTTCTTGAACATTTTCCAGGCCTTAGGTCGGGGTTTGGGATCCTGGAGTTCAAATCTCAATTAGATGTAGGCTGATTTTCAGGGTGACATGGACCAATTACTCTCAGCAACATGCGTTCATTCATTCGTTTGTTTTGCAAGGATCTGCACATGTAGACTACATCACTTAGAGCACAATAACTTTGAAAAATTGTCAAATCCCATTTTAGTCAGTGTCATCCTAGACTTATCACCTAGAGTGAACATGCTCCATTCTCTAGTTGTAACCCATAGTCTGTTTCAGCTCCTAATTAGTAAATACATAGTGGTTTGGGGTCAGATTTTGTTTGACATCAGGAAATATTCTGCAAGATCTTCCTCCAGCAAAATTAGTTCAGGTAGTATTTTACAGAAGGTTAATAATCATGTAAGGTATGGCAGGGTACAGTTAACATTGTTTCATGTAGGGTGCCATCCACAGTGGATTTCTACAACAGTCATAACCCTTCCTTAAAACTTTCCAGAATGAACATTAGGGAGATGGGAAGACATAGAGTAAGCATGTATGAGAAACATATACTCTTTAAATTGCCAGGATTAAAGTAGATGTCCATACATCTTGAGATTTTGTATAACTGTATAGAAATAAATTCACAATTGATAAAATTTTGGAAAAAGATCCTTTTGGTATTATCTCAATTTGATATTATCTGAAATTTGAACTACTTGAGGATTTTTGCCTTTGGAAAGAAAAAGGAGGTGTCTTTGCAGTGTTGCCATCTATTCTGAATCTAGGCTGGGATAAATCAGATTAAAATGCCTTTAGGAAATATTTAGCAAAATAAATAAAAGTATAGTAGAGCATAAGTAATGTTAATATATGATTTTCTGTACGGTTTAGTGGCACCCATTTCTTTTTGAGTTTGATACCATTGTCTTAGGTTAGCTAAAATATGGAAGTTGTTTTTCCATGCCACTTTTCATATGTTTTTATAACATTCTAAATATTCCTTGGTGAATTGATAGGAACAGCTACTGAAAGTCTGCTACTGTAAGCATGGGGGTTCTTTAGCTTTTGGAACTAAAAAAGATAGTCTATTATTTAGTCTTTCTAGGCTTTAGGGTAAAAATGATACAAAATAACTGGCTTTGCTAGTGTGGCCTTTTTGAGTCCGCTTGTCTGTCTCCAGAATAATGGAAATTAAACTATACAATATTATAGAATGAGAAGTTTTCTCAGTGAACCTCCTTTCTGGAATTTATTTCCTCTTTTGACCTCATGAAATACAGTGTAGTTGATTTAAGAACTTTCCATCTTTCCCCCCAGCTTTTCTTGACCCTAAGTATTTAGAAAGACTTGCCAGGTATTTATAAAACAAATTAGCTTTACATATGTGTGTTTATGGGCCTATCCAAGCATATAATCTAGTTAATAAACATTCCCAGCAAAGTAAGAGATTCAGTTTAACAGACAAAATGTTGTCTCAATATACTTTTCAAGAAATCAGCCTTTTTGATGGGATGACTTCTTTGAGAGCTAAAATGTTACAGAACTAATCTATGTAAGTCATAGAGGAAAATTTTATAAATAGGAACTTCTTAAAGTAGGCCCCCTACCCCCACCCCAACCTACCTTTCTTTGCAGCCATTACAATTGGTTTGGCTTTTTTGGATTTAGATGAGCACGTCACGTTTCAGCAGTAAATCAAACTGTTAGTAACAGAACAGGCCACGATGTAACCCTTCTCCTGAACATTTTTTTTTTTCTGAGAAACTACTAACTCTTAAGAGTTGGTCTCTGGTGTTTGTTTCAAAAATACCTGCAGAAGGGTCCTTGGAATTACGGAAGCTACGACTATGTTGATTTCAAGTTGTATACCAAAAATTTAAAGATCTCTGTGGCAGAGAAATAGCGTTAGGAGAAACCTCCCAGTTCTGGCAACTTGACCTACAAGGAGTCCAAAAAAGGCCTGCCACAAGACTGCTTTTGACAAGCCATTACCACCAGGTTGTGTCTCCCCCCTGCCCCCGCCATGTCTGTATTCAGCCAAGAGGGCCCAAATTTCTGCTGAGATGCCAGGTACCTGCGGCCAGGCTGGAGCTAACCAGGAAGCGCTTTATATTCTGGCAAAGCCAGAATTCTTCCCAGTTGTCCGAGGGAAGAAAACATCCATAAAATTGAAGGTATTATACCCTCCTTTCCCTCCTTCCCCTACCCTGTCCCCACCCCTTTAAAAAAAAAAGGAAGAAAAGCACAATGTGTTTTTGCTACCTATTGACAGGATATTTTGTAACGGTTCAGACAATAAGTCGAGGATTTACTTTATTATGAAGAGAATGAGATGGAAACATTTCAGAGCTGTTACATTGTATCTTGTTAGTGCTTTGTGTTGATGCTTTTAGATGCCTCCAGTTCAGTCCATGTTGTGGTACTACAAGGCTGGTACTCTCCTCGAAGCATCATGGCATGAAATGGAGGTTCCTAGAAGCAAGAAGAAAGGTACAGTACTGACCAGTTGGCCTTGACTTGTTTATTTTTAACTATTTTCCCCTTTTACCTCTGCATTATTTTTGGGGGGGAGGGTGGAAGAGAAACATTACTAGCTAATTCTACTTAATGGCTAAAACTTGCTTTATGTGCAAGCAAGCTGACCCAGACCAGAAAATAATGGTTTTAAGCAAGGCTCCCCATGTATATTAATATTTTTCTGGTCCCAAATGTTACTGAGATGCTCAGAAGAGTAAATGAGGTTGTACCTTGTATGTTTTACTGCCAAGGCACAGTGGGGTGAAGGTTTGATAGCTGAAGTCTTAGCATTGAATTTGTTGGCTGATTTGTAAGGCATTTAAATTGCTCTACATTTCAGAAATAATGCCAGGAGAGTCATTCTTGGGTAGCATCAGTGCTTCTGACTTTTTTTTTTTTTTAACACTCAATGACCTTTCTTTTTGTTTTTTAAGCTATCAGATTGAATGAAAGTGCTGCTATTAGTTCTTCCCTTAAAAATTAATCAGCATTTCAGTTGTGAAAGTTTCCACCAGATGAAATCTTCCCCTCCCTTTTCTTTTTCCTTTCACATACCTCACAGAAAAGCAGGGTCCTGAGCGGAAGAGGATTAAAAAGGAGCCCGCCACCAGGAAACCTGGTTTACTATTTGGAATGGGGCTGTCTGGGATTCGAGCAGGTTATCCACTGTCGGAGCGCCAACAGGTCGCCCTTCTCATGCAGATGACAGCAGAGGAGTCTGCCAATAGCCCAGGTGAGCTTTCAAGTGGCTGGACCACTGCATTCCATGCAAACAGGCTGCTTTGTCTTGGAGCTGCTCTTCTGGGTGGAGCAACACTGATTAGAAGCAGAGCCCTTCTGACCCAGGGCTTCATTCAGTAAAGTAACCTTGCTTCAGCAGATATATAAGTCTCTGTTACACTCAAGAGAGTAGATTGCATTATATTGCTTGTGGTGTTCCTTTGGAATTTTTCCTTCTTCTCATACAATTAAAAACAAGAGAAAAAACCCTGTTTGGCCTTAGATCTCCATAAAAGAAATGTTCCTTGTTCCCATAGAAGTGCTAAGTAATTCAACTCACACTTAAAGTTTGAGACTCCTACAGCATAGAGCACATGTTATGTTTACATTACAAAGTCATGCCAGGCTTTGTGGCTACTGGGAGAGAGCTTGGGGGTGGGGGTGGTGGTGGTGGTGGTGTCTGATGGCTGTTGGAGTTTGAAATGCTACAACAGCTCCCTCTATGGGTTTCATTTCTGGTAAAACTTTTCCCTTATGATCTCCTTGTTGAGCAGTAGACACAACACCAAAGCATCCCTCTCAGTCTACGGTTTGTCAGAAGGGAACTCCTAACTCTGCCTCCAAAACCAAAGATAAAGTAAATAAGAGAAATGAGCGTGGAGAGACTCGACTGCATCGAGCTGCCATCAGAGGAGATGCCCGGCGCATCAAGGAGCTCATCAATGAGGGAGCCGATGTCAATGTGAAAGACTT
Source organism: Bettongia penicillata ogilbyi (assembly GCA_023548195.1). Taxonomy (NCBI): domain Eukaryota; kingdom Metazoa; phylum Chordata; class Mammalia; order Diprotodontia; family Potoroidae; genus Bettongia; species Bettongia penicillata. The sequence goes on along the minus strand of JAJHZJ010000391.1, from coordinate 4,949,478 downwards.
TGCAGGTAACCCTTCAGAGTGGCCTTGTGTTTTTCCATGGGACCATCAGCGGGCTTCCCACCCATAGGAGGAGTGGGAATCCACTTAACCCTGAGGCAGCCAGTGGTGTGGTGAGCCAAGTCCTAGGCTAGAGCTGAGGCACTTGGGGTTCAGCCCTGATTGCATGATGTCAGGTGAGTTATTTAACCTCTAAGGGCTTTGGTTCCTCCTTTCTTCAGTTCAGTTCAGCAAGCAGATACATCTCTGGCTGTGTTGTAGGCAGTGTACTTGGTGCTGGGTGCATAGAGACAGATTCTTCATGGAACTTATATTCTGGGGTTGGATAAGGTGTCTCTAAGGTCTCTTCTAGCTTCAAAGCCGTTCTTCCATGAAAGTGGATTAGGTCTTACTAAATCCAGCAAAGTTCCCTTTTGCAGATAATTAAATGCACTTAGAGAAGGTACATCAGCTGAGCGCTGACTCTTCAGGTTTTTATGCTTCTCTGTCTCATTTATGTACATACCTGAATGTATGAAGTGACAGTATTTGCATTTTAGGAGAAAAAATTGAATGCAAGAAAGACTCCCTTAAATAGAATATGTTTATTAAAGAATTTGCATTCATCTTTTGCCTGCATTAATATCTTTATGTAGCAAGAGGAAAAGCAGAGGAAGATAGAAATCAAAATAATAAAAAATGAAGATGTTGGATAATGATGCTTTCTTCCAAGGGCCCTTCCATTGCTGACATTTTATGACTGTTAAAGATTCCATAAGTGGTTTTTGTTTGGAGGAGCTAACTGCTCTTTTTAGGGCTTGAAAAGGGGTGTTTCTTTTCTTGTGTGAATAGAGTTGTTACTGTTACACATATTAACATATATATGCAATTTGACTTTTCTGAGAGTCATTACAATCATTGTTTCATGAGAAATATAGAGATGAAATTTATTTCTAAATAAAATTGCATTCCTTTTTATTCCCAAAATATACCCCAAAATGGAATTTTAAAGTGTAAATTTGTTTATGTTGTTTGAAGATGTGGGTCTGTGTTAGGGTAAGTCTGCATATCTGAACTTCTGAATTTAAATCATCTGGATCTTTGTGAATCAAAAGGACTTTCCCCTACTCCACTGACAAAGGTCCTGTCCAGGTTGTTTGGAGAATTATTCCATTCAATTCAGATTTCTACCCGTATTGTTTACCCAGATTATCTGGAGATTATCCAAGTGGTTAACACAAGTCCCTTCTCAGAGAAAGTCTTCAAGAATTAAGAGTTTTTTCTTTAAAGCTGAGAAGGAAGACGTCTTTGGGACACAGTCTAAAAGATCCCATTCTCCTGGCTGATTTTCAACTGTCATTCCATTAGTATTAAATATCGTATGTCCATTTCCAGGCTGGACAGCATTGCATGAGGCATGTAACCGAGGTTACTATGATGTTGCAAAGCAGTTGCTTGCTGCAGGTGCTGAAGTCAACACAAAGGGGTTGGATGATGACACCCCGCTGCATGATGCAGCCAATAATGGTCACTACAAGGTGAGTAACCTCATTCCCAGAGTTGTGCCTTCCGGAGTGTGTCTTAAAGGCTCTGCCATGGTTCTGCATTTTCTTTTCGATAGCTTCAGACAGCTTCTAGAAATAAAAGAATGAGTTATTAAATAGTCATGCCATGTTCTGTTTCTTTGCTTTTAAACATGAATGCTTGGCTTTCTTGTATTCTCATTACCACCCCCAAGTTGCTGTTACCTCATTCTTCTGTGTCTGGGTGCTTCCCTTCTTAAGGAGAAAAATATGACTGCATCTCAAGTGTATCCCCTTTACAGCTCTATGCCAGTATGACAGAGTGAGCTACACTTCCCAGAAAACATTCTGTAATGAGATTGTTGTTTGTTTTGTTAGGTGGTGAAGTTATTGTTACGATATGGAGGGAATCCTCATCAGAGTAACAGGAAGGGAGAGACACCTTTGAAAGTAGCCAATTCTCCAACTATGGTGAATCTCCTGCTGGGGAAGGGTACCTATACCTCCAGTGAAGAGAGCTCAACAGGTAAGAAGGTGGCTTTGTGTACTTATGAATGTGGGCATTAAACTGTATCATATATACATAGAAATTATGACTGCTTGCTGTGGTGATAATTAGAAAACTGTTAGGGCTTCCAAAGTAATCTTGCCTTTCAAGACAGTCATTTGGATGGTCCTCATTAAAGAACTGAAGTTTATAGAACTTTGGGGCTATCAAATCTTGGGAAGTCATTCTTCCTGTACCTGCAGGCCTCACCCACAGTAGGCTATAACTGTTTCCAAGGAGATATTTCTTAGTTTTCCTACTACCAGTGGTATGTTTAAGAATGTAGTGACATCATGTCTGAGCTGTCCTGAATGAAGATCATGACCTCTTCTGAGAATATGCATAGGTTACCTGAGCGGGGGAGAGGGGAGGGAGAGAGAAGGTTGTTATAGTGATATGAGTATTTCAAAAAGGTATGCTTTCCCTTCCTTTTGTGAACAGAATGAGATTTCTAAAACCCTCTGTTCCAACATTTTCCTTTTTCCTCTTTATTTCTAACAGAGAGTTCAGAAGAAGAAGATGCCCCATCATTTGCACCTTCCAGCTCAGTTGATGGCAATAACACGGACTCTGAATTTGAAAAAGGCCTGAAGCATAAGGCCAAGAATCAGGAGCCCCCAAAAACAGTTACTCCTGTGAAGGATGAATATGAATTTGATGAGGATGATGAACAAGACCGAGTTCCTCCAGTTGACGATAAGCATTTATTGAAAAAAGATTACAGAAAAGAAACAAAATCAAATAGTTTTATATCTATTCCCAAAATGGAAGTTAAAACATATACTAAAAATAACACAATTGCACCAAAGAAAGCTGCCCATCGCATCCTATCAGACACCTCAGATGAAGAGGATACAAGTGTCACTGTGGGCACTGGAGAGAAGCTTAGACTTTCAGCTCATTCTGTATTGCCCAGTAACAAGACACGAGAGTCATCTAATATCAAGCAACAGAAAGAGAAAAATAAAGTTAAAAAGAAGCGGAAGAAGGAGACAAAAGGCAAGGAAGTTCGATTTGGCAAAAAAAATGACAAGTTCTGCTCTTCAGAATCAGAGAGTGAGAATTTGGAGAGTGATGAGGATGATAGAGACTCTGTTGAAAGTTCTAATTGCATCAAGGACTCCACCATTGTGCTAAAGGAACCCTCACTTTTTAGCTCTCTTTCTGCCTCATCCACGTCTTCTCATGGAAGTTTAGCATCCCAGAAACATAATTCGAATCTTGCAGAACAGCACTCCAAGCATTGGAGAACAGATAATTGGAAAACCATTTCTTCTCCAGCTTGGTCAGATGTCAGTTCTTTATCAGACTCTACAAGGACAAGACTGACAAGTGAGTCTGATTATACATCTGAAGACTCCAGCTTGGCATCATTAAAACCAGTTAGAAAGAAACAGGAACACAAAAAGAAAAATACTCCACATAACACCATATCTGAAAAGAAGAACTCATTCCATTCCAATGTGGATGGAGCAATTCCAAAACTAGATAAAGAGGGAAAAGTTGTTAAAAAGCATAAAACAAAACATAAACACAAAAACAAAGAGAAAGGACAGTGTTCAAACAACCAAGATATTAAAATGAAAAACTTTCCTTATGATTATGAGGACTCTAAGCAAAAGTCAGATAAGGCCTTAATTGTTGATAGTGAAAATCCAATTGAAAATAAATTAAAAGTACTAAAGCACGATAGAGAACATTTCAAGAAAGAAGAGAAAATAATCAAAACGAAATCTGAGGAAAAGGAATGGTTGTTTAAAGATGAGATAATAAAAGTCTCCAAAGAAGAGAAGTCACTAAAAAGAATCAAAGAGGGGAACAAAGAACTTAGTAAAGCTTTCAGAGAGGAGAAAGATCGATCAATTAAAACTGAAAAGGAAAAATCGACAAAGGAGAAGTCTCCAAAAGAGGAGAAACTTAGAATTCACAAGGAAGAACGAAAGAAAAAATCAAAAGATAAGCAATCAAAGTCAGAAAAGAAAAATGACATGAAAGAGGAGAAAATTTCCAAATCTGAGAAAGAGAAGAGTTTTAAAGAAGATAAAGAAAAATTTAAAAAAGAAAAAGTTTATAGGGAAGAATCTGGTTTTGATGAATTTTGTAATAAAAGTCAGTTTTTAGAGAACGAAGATACCAAATTCAGCCTTTCTGATGATCAGCAAGAGAGGTGGTTTTCTGATTTATCTGACTCATCATTTGATTTCAAAGGAGAAGATAGTTGGGATTCTCCTGTAACAGACTATAGAGAGATAAAAAATGACTCGGTAGCAAAACTAATCTTGGAAACAGTGAAGGAGGAAACAAAGGAAAAGAAGAGGGATAACAAAAGTAAAGAAAAGAGAGAATATAATGAAAAACGTAATGAAAAAGATTCTTTCTTTAAAAAGAAAGACAGAGACTATTTAGATAAAACCTCTGAAAAAAAGAAAGACCCAACTGAGAAACACAAAAGTATTCCCAGTTACTTGTCAGAAAAGGAGAAAAGGAGGAAAGATTCTGCAGATGGTGTTAAAGACCGGAAAGAAAAAGATGTTGGTGATAACTGCAAAGAGAGAAAAGACTCATTTGATAGTTCCAAAGACAGAAAAGATGCCAAGGTTAAACAAGAGGAAACCTACAGAGATGACCTTAAAGAGTATGGTTGTGAAAATTTTTTTAAGGACAAATTAGATTCAGAATTTGGTAAAAATCTAGAGACTTGGGAAAGACATCATTCAGGGAAAGAAAAGGATAAAAAAGATACTACTGATAAAGACAAAAAAGAAAAACTGAAATTAGATAAGTATAAAGAAAAATCTAAAGAAATAGACAAAGAAAAAAGTGAAAAATCCATCCTTGAAAAAAATCAGAAAGACAAAGAATTGGATAAATGTTTTAAAGAGAAAAAAGAGACAAAGGAAAAATACAAGGACTTGCACAACAAAGACAAAGAAAGAAAGTCTTCCCTTGATCAAATTAAAGAAAAGAAAGACAAAAGTTTCTCAGGAACCATTTCAGAAGACTTTGCTGAAAAAAGAGATGAAAAAAAGACTAAAGATAAAAGCTGGTACATTGCAGATATTTTCACAGATGAAAGTGAAGATGAGAAAGAGGAGTATAGTACAGGTGGATTCAAAATTGGGGATACTGTTGGCAATGAGGTGCCAAGAGTGGAAAATGTACAAGAAAAAGATGAGGATAAAGAACCTTACACCTCAGAAAAACACCGGAAATATTCTTCAGAGAAGCAGCACTCTGGAGAAAAGCAGAAAGATAAAGAGTCCAAGGAGAAGAAAAAGGAAAAGGGATTAACAGAAGGAGGAAAAGATAAAAAAGAAAAAAACTTTGAAAAGCACAAAGAGAAGAAAGATAAAGATTCCATTGAAAAATATAAAGATAGAAAAGATAGAACTTCTGTTGACTCTATCCAAGAAAAGAAAAGTAAACAAAAAATTCCTGAGAAAGTCGAAAGGAAACACTCCACTGATGACAAAGTTAAAAATAAGCATAAAGAAAAGCCAGATAAAGAACATTCCAAAGAGAGGAAATCTTCAAAGGGGGGCGATATGGAGAAAAGCTTGTTGGAGAAGTTGGAAGAAGAAGCCCTCAATGAATATAGAGATGACTCCAATGATAAGATAAGTGAACTCTCATCTGACAGCTTTACAGACCGAGGGCAAGATCCAGGAATGAGTAGTCTCCTCGAATCATCATTCACAGAACCTGCTGAGGACAAGTTTAAGGATTCTATTCCCTTTCCTTCCCTACAAGACAAACTGAAAGAAAAGGAGCGACACAGGCATTCCTCATCTTCATCAAAGAAAAGTCATGAAAGGGAAAAAGCCAAGAAAGAGAAGTCTGAGAAAAAAGAAAAAAGTGATGACTTTAAGGACAGTAGAAAAGACTCATCCCAGTATGAAAAAGACTTCTCTTTGGATGGTGATGCCTTTGGCATGTCATATAGCATGAAAGCAGATGTAGAAGATGAATTAGACAAAACTATTGAATTTTTCTCAACTGAAAAGAAGGACAAAAATGATTCTGAGAGGGAACTTCCCAAGAAATCAGAAAAGGAAAAAGTTTATGCTTCAAATTCCATCAGTACAACTAAAGAGAAGAAGAAAAGAGATAAACATCGAGAAAAATGGAAAGATGAAAAAGAAAAACACAGAGAAAAACACACAGATGGATTTTTTAAGCATCATAAGGATGAACAGAAATCTGTGACTAAAGAGAAGGACAGTCCTCAAGTGAATCCTTTGAAAGATAAATCAAAAGATGAAAGTATCAAGCTTAGTGAAAGCAGATTAAAAGAGAAGGAAAAGTCTGACTCATTGAAGATTAGTAATGGAAATGATAAAATTCCACCATCCAAAGACACAGGAAAGAAGGATACCAGACCGAGAGAAAAACTCTTAGGAGATGGTGACCTGATGATGACAAGTTTTGAGAGAATGCTGTGCCAAAAAGATCTGGAGATAGAAGAGCGTCACAAAAGGCACAAAGAACGCATGAAGCAGATGGAGAAGATGAGGCACAGATCTGGGGACCCCAAACTGAAAGATAAAGTGAAATCCTCTGAGGAGGTGAGAAAGAGGAGTCTAGATCTGCCTTCCAAAAAACCTCTGGGACTGGACTCTCAGCTTAAAGAGAAAAAGATAAAGGAGTTAGGCCCTCTGGCTCCTGTGCTGTCAGCGGATAGCAAGCCCCACCCGGCTGTGGGCACTGACTCTAAAGACTGGCTGGCTGGTCCTCACATGAAAGAAATCCTACCTGCTTCCCCACGACCAGACCAGAGTCGTCCCACAGGAGTTCCAGCTCCAGCTTCTGTGGTTTCTTGCCCTAGTTATGAGGAAGTGATGCAGACTCCCAGAACACCATCGTGCAGCAATGAAGATTACACTGATTTGATATTTGACTGTGCTGATTCCCAGCACTCTATTCCTGTCTCCACCATGTCCATGAATGCATGCTCACCATCTTTTTTTGATAGATACACAAATACTTCTGGTGGGCTTCCTGAAAACCCAAGTCAAACTCCCACAAGGACTCTCCCTGCAAACCTTTATCGTTCAATCTCTGTTGATATCAGGAGAACCCCTGAAGAGGAATTCACTGTTGGGGATAAGTTTTTCAGACAGCAAAGTGTACCTGCTACATCAAATTATGATTCTCCAGTGCAGCATTTAATGGAAGAAAAGGTTCCTTTACCATCTGTTCCTGCAGAAAAGTTTCCATGTTTGTCTCCTGGGTACTATTCTCCAGATTATGGGATTCCTTCACCTAAAGTTGAAACATTACATTGTACACCAGGGGCTATTGGAAATGTTGCCCCATCTCCTGAAAGTGTCTTTTCTGGTTTACAAGCAAAATCTTCTCCTTCTCATAGAGACGAGCTTTTAGCCCCATCTATAGAAAGTGCTCTTCCTCCTGATTTGGGCATCCCATTGGATGCCACAGAAGACCAACAAGCAACTGCTGCTATTATTCCACCAGAGCCTAGCTATCTGCAACCAATTGAAGAGGGCCCCTTTAATGCTGTTATTTCAGAAGAGGATAATACCGATTGGGCAAACCCTCCCAGAAACTCAGAGCAGCCCATTACTCAGACTTTAATTGGAACTTCCTCTGAAACACCTGTAAACTGGACAGTAGGATCTGAACTTCTGATTAAATCCCCACAGAGATTTCCAGAGTCTCCCAAACCTTTCTGTTCTTCAGATCCCATTCATCCAGCTCCTGTGCCATTTATACCTTCTGATTCTCCTTATCCAGTTTCTCCTATTTCATACCCCTTGTCCGTGTCTGAACCAGGTCTTAGTGATGTAAAGGAAGTTGCTGAAGAAGCAATTCCAGGAGAAATAACATCAGAGGAACAAACTTCTTACATGCCCCCTTCTAGATTAGATTCATTCTTTACTAACTGTAAGCCTCTTCCAGAAGAAACACCTGAGATTGTTCAAGAATCCTCATGCATACCAGCGGTAACTCAGGTTGAAGCTCTAGGCTCTCTGGAAAACAACTTTTTAGAAAATAACATTTCTGTCATAAATCAGGAAGAACCAGTGACATGGCCTGATCCTTTCACAAACGCAGAAGATGACTTAGATCTGGGTCCTTTTTCTTTACCAGAACTTCCACTTCAAACTAAAGATGTCCCAGATGCTGAAATGACTGAAGCAGAACCCATAGGAGAAAGTCCTGTTGTGGCCTCAGAAAGTACAAATCCTGGAGACCCAGGAGTCTTCAATGGGAACCTTTCTTTACTACCTACAGATGAGCAAGAGGAGCTACCCCCTAACCAGGCATCTGCTCTCCTCCCTGTGGCATCTGGGCCAGAACCCGAGGAACCAAAGCCAGACTCTATTTCTGAGGAAGTTGCTGTGGAAGCAGGAAGCTTGCCTGAGGAAAAGATTTCTGAACAAGTAGATTCCCACTCTTTTCAGTCAATGGCATCTACTGAACTTCCTCCTCAGTCAGGTGACCAAGAAAAGGAAACAAATCCTGAGGACTCCTTTGTCTCAAACTGTGCATTGGAGAGTTGTGCTGAGAATAATTTGACCCAAGCAAGTGTAGATGGTGCTGGCACTCAAGAAGATGTTGTAAGCACTGTCAGTCAGACAGCCTCTTCCCAGGTGGAACCACCCCAAGGCAATGCCCAGCCAGAAGCTATAGAGTCTGTACCCAAACCAATGCCTGAGGTTCCAAAACCTCCCAAAGTAGAAGAAATTCCTCAGCGAATCACCAGGAACCGTGCTCAAATGCTAGCGAATCAAAACAAACAGAACACCTCCCCCTCAGAAAAAGAATTTCCACCAGTTTCTACTCCTTCCACAAGAGCAAAGGCACGAGTCACTGAAGAAGAAGATTCTCAAGCCCAGCACCCCCGAAAACGTCGTTTCCAACGCTCCAACCAACAGCTGCAGCAGCAAATTAATACATCTACCCAGCAGACAAGGGAAATGATACAGCAAACATTGGCAGCCATTGTAGATGCTATAAAACTGGATGACATTGAACCCTATCATAGTGATAGGTCAAATCCATATTTTGAATACCTTCAGATCAGGAAAAAGATTGAGGAAAAGCGGAAAATTCTCTGCTACATCACTCCCCAGGCACCCCAGTGTTATGCTGAATATGTCACTTACACAGGTTCTTACCTGTTGGATGGCAAACCTCTCAGCAAGCTTCACATTCCAGTGGTAAGTTGCTCCCTGATGAAGTGGTAGTAGCGGCAGCAGTTATCACATTAATAACAATAAATTGACATTTTTTATTGTACTTTAAGGTTTACAAAACTCTTTGCCTATGTTATCTCTTTTGATCCTATCAACCCTGTGAGGTAGGTGCTGTTGATATCCCCATTTTACTGGTTAGAAATTAAAGCTGAGAAAAGAGGTTAAGTGACGGGCCTGGGATTCCACAATTAGGAAGTGTCTCAGGCAAAATTCTAACTCTTGTCTTCCTGACAGATGTTTCATCCTCTTTTCCCTTAGCTATGGTCAATACTCCAGGGCTTTTGAATCTCTTGAGAATTAGGAAGTAGGAAAGCTAATCCAGATGGAGATGTGAAAAGTAGGGTGGATGCTGTAGTCTCCTGACCTGTATGAAGAAAAGATGACTTCATTATTCTGATCTGGATATTCACTGGGTGACCCTTGTAGAGTGAGGTGCTATTTGCTCCTGCATGTATTTCCCTCCCTGCAAAAGTAGTATTATTTTTATTCTATTAGACCGTCTCCACAGTAGCAAGATCCTACATGTATTTTTTTGAAGGATGCAGATGTTCCTCCATTGTTTAGTCCCCTTCTGTGCCCCTCCCTTTTTGCAAATATGGACATTAAAACCAAAGGACCACCTTCTCTTTGGATTGGGCGCACCTAGTAAAATTTACTTTTTTCTCTTTGGCATATTATGTACCTTCTGTTTAGGAGAGGGAAGATAGGCAGGCTGGGATCGGGAATTTTTCAAAACCACAAAATCAGTCCAGATTCAGTCAAGGCTGTTATCACTTGTATATCATGGATAGATATTTACATTGATGATCTTATAATACACCTAGATCTTAAGGGTCTTTGTACCATCAAAGAAAGATTGCAGTATATTTGGTATGATTTTTTTTTGTTGTTGTGCATTTGATCACATTCTTAGTCTTTGAAAATTTGTGATTAAATATTCACCATGGTGACAAATCTTAGTTAACAGGGAAATTTCATTTTAAGACTTCCCTAACCAGTCTGAGCAGGCACCAGTTGGTTGCATTTGTAGTTTACATTAAAGATCACAATCTTTTGCTTTGTTTTGTTTTTGAGAAGATTAACTTAAGTCTGTTAGTTTTAGGATAACCAACTTTGGGACTTTCTTCCCATCACGGAGATTTCCAGGGTTTTTGTCTCCCCAGAAATAAACTTTTCTAAATTACCTTGGAAGTAGGATTATAATCTACACATCCCAGAAAAATCACCATGTAAGCATCATAATCCCATGTCTCCTATTAATCTTTCTCTTTCATCATTCTCCTTGCTCCCAAAGGATTTTAAAATTCAAAAAGTCTTTAGTTAAGTGTGTTGAACCCAGATAAAAACAGATTCCTGCTGGGCAACATATTGACTTAGAAAACCACAAATTAACATCATCTATATTGCATTTTTATTTATTTTGTTTAATAGTCACAATTACTTTTTCATCTGGTTATAATCTTGCTCAGGGAATTTGACACATGACCTATCCTAAACTTTTGTTATTACAAATGAGAGACCTGGGGCACAAAGATACTAAGTAACTTGTTTACTTGTTCGGTAATAACAGTTTAAATGCACAGGCAGTTTTTCTGACTCCACAGTAAATACTCTTTCTATTCTTCTTGGGTCTTTTGGATCTTTAATTACAGAAGCCAAGATTTTTTTCCTTAACTACTTCCATTAGTCAGTAAACATTTATTTAGTGCCTAAGCACTGGGGATAGAAAGAAAGGCAAAAGACAGTCCCTACCTTTAAGGAGCTTACAATTTAATGGGGGAGACAACAATATGCCAACAAACTATATGTCGATTAAATAAGAAATAATTAACAGAAGGAAGGCACTGAAATTAAGACAAGTTGGAGGTTTCCTGTAGAAGGTGAGATTTTAGTTGGGACTTGAAGGAAGCCAGTAGGCAGAGATGAGGAGGAGAGAGTTCCAGGGATGGAGGACAGCCAGAGAAAATCCCAAGAGGTGAAGAATCTTGTTTGTGAATAGCCAGGAGTCCATGATCACTGCATCAGAGAGGATATGGTGGGGAGTAAAAATAAACAACTGGAAAAGTGGTGGGGAGGGATAAGTAATAAAGGACTTTGAACACCAAACAGCATTTGTATTCAATCCTGAAAGCAATAGATTTCTACTGGAGTTTATTAAATAAGGGTATGACGTGAATGGACCTACACTTTAGGAATATCACTTCTGTAGCATAGTGCAGGATGAATTGGAGTGGAGACAGACTTGAGGCAGAGAAACTAATCAGTAACTATTGCAGTAGTTGAGGGATGAGGGCATGGACTAGAGTGCAGGCAGTGTCAGAGAGAAAGGAGAAGATCTGAAGTAAAATGGACAGGCCTAAGCTACAGATTGGATATGGAGCATGAGATATAATAAAGGAGAAGTCAAGAAGGCTTGTTTGTCTTAATATCACATCTAGATTGCAGTCCTGGGAGCCTAGGTGGATGTTGTTGCCCTTGACAGTAATAGGGAATTAAAAGGGAATTAAGGAGGTGGTATTTAGAGGAAAAGGCCAGAGGAGTTTAGTTTTTAACATGTTGCACTTATGATCCCTGAAAGGCATTTGAAGATGCAAGGCTGAAGTTCAGCAGAGAGGTTAAGGCTGGATAGGTAGATGAGACTCACCCACATAGAGATGGTAATTAAATCAATAAGAGCTGATGATATAACTAGATGAAGTGTAGAGTGAGAACAAAAGATGGCTCAGGACAGAACCCTAGTGAGATACTTCTGTATTAGAGGGTATTGTCTGAATGAGAATCCAGCAAAGGAGACTGAGGAGTAGTCACACAGGTTGGAGGAGAACCAGGGGAGAGAAGTATCCTGAAAATCTACAGAGAACATGAGTATTGAAGAAAAGAGGGGGATTGATAGTGTCAGAGGCTGTAGATGATGCCACATCATCTACATTGTAGAGTTCAAGACGGTGAAGTATTGAAAAGACTAGCCATTGGCTTTGGGAGTTAGAAGATGTTTGTAACTTTGGAGAGCAATTTTGGTGAAATAAAGAGATCGAAAGCCAGATATAAGGATTAAGAAGAAAAGAAGTGGAGGTGTCTATTGTAAACGGCTTTCTCCAAAGATTTTGCTGCAAAGGGAGCGATAGTCAGTGGGAATGGAAGGATCCATTGAGGATTTTTTGGGAATAGAAGAGAGTTTGGCATATTTATAAGCAGTAGGGAAGACAACAGTAGATTGATTATTTTTTAGTCATTTTCAGTTAGGTCCAATTCTTCTTTACCCTATTTGGGATTTTCTTGGCAAAGATACTTGAGCAGTTTGCCTTTTCATTCTCCAACTCATTTTACCAGTGGAGAAACAGAGGCAAACAAAGTTAAGTGACTTGCCCAGGGTCATACAGGTAGTAGGTGACTGCAACTGGATTTGAACCCAGGTCTTCCTGACTCCAGGCCTGTCACTCTATCCACTGTGCTTCTTAGCTGTCCTGAGCCTGTATATAGGGAGAAACTGGTGATAAATGAGAGAATAGGGATGACAGGATAGGGAGCACACAGGCATTCACTTTGAGGAGACAAGGTAGAATGGGGGCATTTGTGCTTGCAGAGGGATTCTTGACAAGGGCCGCCTTATGTGAGACAGGGGTAAAGGATATTGTGGCACAAAGTATCTAGGTGATATGTGAGAAGGATGGGAGAGTGAGCTTCATTTTTTTTTGTCAAATATGATGCAAGATTCTCAGCTGAGAGATTGGAGAGACAGGAGGTTTGAGAATCAAGAAAAAGGGTCTCTGTGGACAGTGGGATAGTGAGTTGGCAAGGGATGTTATAGAAGGATTACCTAGATACATCAAGGGCCTAGTTGAGGTTTTGTAGCATAAATTTGTAGTGGACTCAGAATGATTGCATGATCTTCTCCACTTTATTGAGCATCATGTTTATAGAGGCAAAGTCAGCAATGGTGGGAGTGTGATCCAAAGCTGAGGCTTGGTAGGGTGCAATTGGCAATATGTTGAGGGGCCCAGGAACTACAGAAAAGATGGTGGAGTTGAGCCAGAAGGTCATGATGGGGAAAAGAGGAGAGAGTATCTACTGCAGGGTTAGCCTGGGAGAGAACTAAGGGGTTGATGGGTCGGAGGTCATCAGTGTGGATGAAGAATAGAATTTGGTATGGGAAGAAAGGAGAGAGGAAAAGCCACTGATCAGAAAAGGAGATTTCAAAGTTCTTGAACATGGAAGTGGTAAATGTCAGTGCATGTCAGCAGTGGCAAGATGAAAGGGGATGAGCTTTGTTATGTGACTTAGGTGAGGTGAAGGAAGTAGATCATGGGAACTGAGTTGTTAGGTTGAGGAATTGGGGGTGTTTGAGGGAGAGTGAACATGTATATTGAAGTCCTCTAGTAAGAAGGTAGGAGTTGTGGAGGAGAAAAAAATTGTGAGCCATGTACTAAACTCGTTAAAGAAGGAAGGCAAGATCTGTAGACAACAAATACCAGGCTTTTGATTAGGTGGAAGATGTGGATTGCATGCACCTCAAAGAAGGAAAGGTTACTGAATAACTGAGATAAGGGGAACCTACTTGAGGGTGAATTTTGGCGGTTCCCAAGTACTTGAAAGTCCTTGGCAAATCACAGAGAGAGCAGAGGAGAATTTGGCTCTAGAGATAGTTCTGTGGGACATTTTCCATACAGACTGTCTTCTCTAACATGGGGGTAATCACCCACCTGCACCACGTATCTCCCCCATCTGCTCTGAAGGTTCAGTGAGGTTTCACATTGCAAAATGCTCTCTGGATCTGTCACTGCAGAGGTGTACACTGCCCAGAGCTCACTCAGTGACCCAGAACGGGGTGATTGAGTCATGAACATGACCATTTTAAAACTTTCTTGTAGCTTTTTTAAAAGAGATCAATACTTAGTCATTACTTATTAAATATATAGAATCAGGTTTTGGGAAGTCAGTCTACCTTTGAAAATCTTGATTGCAGATTGCAGAAGGTGAAATGTTCGTGAGGTTTTCAAAGCTTTAGATAATGAAGGTTTTGGAGGGTTTTTTTTTAATCTAATGTACTGTCAGCCACAGTGAAGCTGAAAAAAAGAAGAAAATCTGTCATCATCTGTAGAGCTCCTCAAAAATTTTTCATTAGCAGTCATGTCCCAGTAGACTACTCAGTTTGCCTTTATCTATGTATTTTGGCACAATTTTCTTTACACTTGGTGCTTGTAAACCACACTGTCATTTGTTATGAAGAGGGAACTCATCAAAAGTCAGCTTATCATGTTCTGCCCTTTCAAGCAACTTGAGAGCTAGGTTGAGGATCCTCATGGAATCCCCACCTTGTGGGTACAGGTATCTCCTCCCTAAATATTGATATTCTCAATGGAATAGGGTGGGCAGGCATGCACTATCCTTTTGCATATGTACAAAATTCCTCTTAGTGGTAAGAGTCTGGTTTGCCAGTTTTAGCTTTATACTTCATCATCTGATCATGGACTCTTGGAGTTTAGAAGAACCTTCCATAGCCATCTGTTATAACATAGAACTAAAACCTAAATCATTTTTACATGTCTGCTTAAAGACTGCCAGTGAGTAGGAACTCAAAATCTCATGAGCCACCCTGTTCTATTTCTGGATAGCTATCATTGTTAGATTTTGTAGTTTTTGAACCAAAATTTGCCTCCATTAATGAAACTTTATGGCCCTTCGTCATAGTTCTGTCTGTAGATATTTGAAAGTGGTGATCATGTCCCCATGCTTTACAACAAATGTGTTAATTTTCCTGCTATGCCTGTACAGTTCTGGGCTGGGGACATAAAGCTGAGAGAAGGTAAGGTCCTTTCCCTAATGAACTCTCTTTCTCTTGATTCCACATCTCCAGCTCTTTTAGCCGATCTTCAGATGACCTGTTTTTGTTCCCCATCACCAGTCTTGGTCACTTTTTTCTGTCAGTGCACCATCCTGTCAGTATCTTTCCTGAAAATACCTTCCAGAACTTGATACCACAATGCAGATATAGCAAAGGCCAAGGCAGTGTAGATGTTCTGTTTCTCCTAAGAAAGGTGCACTGGCTTTCTCCCTTGTTATATATCACTTCCACATACTCATGTTGAGCTTACAGGACACTAAAACCATGAAGTTGGGTTTGTTATTTTTTTCCTGTGAACTACTTTCTGGGCATATCATCCCCATTCTGTGCTTTACATAGTTGATTTTTAAAAGTAGAAACACATGACTTGAAATTTAATAGGAATAAATTTAACCATCACAACTTTGTTTCAGTATTCCAACAAGTATTTGTTGGAATGACCCAGTAACTTGGAATTCATTAAGCAGCAAATGTTCTCTTTCTTTCTTAGTACTGGCACATGACAAGTAGGCACGCACTCAAATGTCTCATAATTAATTTTGAGTTTCATACATTCTCCCTGGTAGAGAAAAACAGAATTGGCATGGAGGTGAAGTAAGTTTGTTTTCTCTTACCCATTATCAGTGTCCTGCCCATCTAATACAACATCCCAGTCCCTTACTTCTTGCTCTTGCTCTAATATAACTAAAAAAGACCCTTTAGTCCTCAGCAAATCAGTTCATTCTGGGTTTTAACCTTTCAGACATGATCGTTACAAGACCAAGTTACACTTTTATATTTGTCCTCTGTTTCTTGCCCTCAATTCCATCTTTTCAGAATCACAGCATTTTACATATGTCCTTTTAGAAATCTGAGCTGCACTTATCACCTGTTTTTTTGTTTTTGTTTTTTACAGTTTCCCTCTTACCTTCCTTAACAGAATCACTTGGAATTGTGTTATCAGACTCCATTTTCAGTGCCTGCTGTTTCTCATGGGACCTTCCTTTTTACAATGCTTTTTTTATACATACACACACACACACACACTATTTGTTTATTTTCAGTTCTTAGCATTCACTTTCACAAGAATTTGAATTCAGAATTTTCTCCCCATCTCTCCCCACCCCAGGATAGCATGCACCCCATCCACTCCTTCCTCCTGTCTGTCCTCCGTTCTATTACCCACCCTTCTTCCATCCCCCTTCTCTTCTGTTTTCCTGTAGGGTCAAATAGATTTCTGTATTCCATTGCCTGTATAGCTTAATTTCCAGTTGCATGCTAAAACAATTTTTTAACATTGATTCTTAAAGCTTTGACTTCCATATTCTCTCCCTCTCTCTCCACTCACCCTCATTGAGAAAACAAGCAATTCAATATGTCATACACGTGTAACAATGCAAAGCACTTCCATAATAGTTACGTTGTAAAAGACTAACCACATTTCCCTCTGTCCTATCCTGTCCTTCATTTATTCCATTCTTCTCCTTGACATGTCCTCCCACCATAGCATTTGCTTCTGAGTATCCCTTTGCCCAGTTTGCTGTCGCTTCTGTTATCTTCCTCTCCTATCCCTTTGTTCCTTGCCTTCCTGCAGGGTAAAATAGATTTCTATATCCAATTGAATATGTGTTACTCCCTCTTTAAGTCAAATCCCATGAGAGCAAGGCTCAATTATTTCCTTTAATCTCCCCCCCTTCCATTATAAAAGCTCTTTCTTCCCTCTTTTATGTGAGGTGATTTGCTACATTCTTTGTCTCCCTCTTTTACTCCTAGTACATTCCATTCAACAGTAAATTTTATTTTTTGTAGGTATTCTGCCTTTATATTCAGCTCACCCTGTGCCCTCTGTGTGTGTGTATACAATACACACATATATGCATATACATATACATACATAATATATACATACATACATATGTACATATATGTATGTAGCCTCTGAACTACCCTAATACTGAAAAAGGTCTCATGAGCTACAAATAACATCTTTCCATGTAGGAATGTAAACAGTTCAATTTTGATGAGTTCCTTAAGGCTTCTCTTTCCTGTTTACCTTTTCATGTTTCTCTTGATTCTTGTATTTGAAAGTCAGATTTTTCATTCAGCTCTGGTATTTTCAACAAGAATGCTTGCAAGTCCCCTATTTCATTGAAATTTCATTTTTTTCCCCGAAATATTATACTCAGTTTTGCTGGATAGGTGATTCTTGGTTTCAGTTCTATCTTCTTTGACCTCTGGAATATTATATTACAAACCCTTTGGTCCCTTAGTGTAGAAGCTGCTAAATCCTATGTTATCCTGATTGTATTTCCACAATACTTGAATTGTTTCTTTCTGGCTGTTCACAATATTTTCTCCTTGACCTGGGAACTCTGGAATTATCTCTCCTGGATCTATTTTCCAGGTCAGTTGTTTTTCCCAGTGAGATATTGCACATTGTCTTCTATTTTTTCATTCTTTTGGTTTTGTTTTGTAATTTCTTGGTTTCTTATAAAGTCATTAGCTTCCATCTGCTCTGATTCTAATTTTTAAAGAACTATTTCTTCAGTGAGCTTTTGAACCTCCTTTTCCACTTGACCCATTCTGCTTTTTAAAGAATTCTCCTCATTGGCTTTTTGGATTTCTTTTGCCATTTGGGTTAGTCTATTTTTAAAGGTGTTATTTTCTTCCACATTTTTGGAGCTCCTTTAGCAAGCTATTGACTCACTTTTCATGATTTTCTTGCATTGCTCTCATTTCTCTTCCCAATCTTTCCTCCGCCTCTCTTGATTTTCAAAATCCTTTTTGAGCTCTTCCGTGGCATGAGACTATTGCATATTTATTTTGGAGGCTTTGGATGCCGAAGCCTGGAATTTTAAATCTTCCTTTGATAGTATGCTTTGTTCTTCCTCATTTGAAAGGATGGGAGAGGATACCTTTTCACCAAGAAAGTAACTTTCTGTATTCTTATTTTTTTTTTCCTTTTATGGGACATTTTCCCAACCAGTTACTTGACTTTGGAGTCTTTTGTCAAGTGGAGGGTATACTCTAGGCACCTGTAAGTTCTCAATTCCTCCAAGGTGGTACAATCAAGGGAGAGGAGTTTAATCGTCTCTTGGCCTGCACTCTAGCTACTCAGGGCTGAGATCCAGATCAGCTGCTTGATTCCCCCAGGGTCTTTAGTCCCAGGGCTCCAAAAGGGGAGACTGCTGCTGTGACTTCCACCACCTTGGTTCTGGGACTTGGGCCAGATTCATGGTGAAAGAGCTTTCTTACTGACCTTTGAAGTTGTCTTTGGTGTTTGTGGGTTGAGAAATCTAGGATGAGAAATCTGGGACCTGCAGCTGCTTCCCCTGATTCTGCGCTCTGAGACCTCCTCCAGTCCTGTCTGAGCCTGCCATGTGATGGCCAAGGCTGGGCTGCATTCTGCTTTGAGCCTGGTGTGATAAACCTTTTCAGTCTTCCAGGCTGTAAATCTCTTTTACTCTGTCATTTTGTGGCTTCTGTTGCTCTGGAATTTGTTTAGAGTCATTTTTTACAGTAATTTTATGGGTTATGGGGGTAGAGCTAGAGAAGGTCCATCGTTCTATTCGACCATCTTGGCTCCACCCTTTTGGAATGCTTTTGAAAACTTTGTGTTCTTAAGGGTATCACTTTAATGTTTGATTGTCATAATAGCAAAGTATGTTTATGTAGCATATCAGAACACAGGTTCCAGCAAATACTGTAACTTGCTAATGGCCTGAGCATTGAGGTCAAAGCAGACCCTTTTAAAATATAGCTTAGAAGTGTTCTAAGTTTTCTAGGAATGTTTGAGACTGCCTCAGTGTGAGACAACTGGGAAATGTGGTACCAGTTTTGACCCATTTTTTTCCATGTTCCTCAAGATAAACACGAAGGGTAATAGTGAGGGATATTTCCACCTGCGGGTGTTAACTGGTTCCATAAAACTTTAAACTATTTTCTTTTGCGTTTTTGAAAGTGGACTTCATTTCCCTTCTTTGAATATCGAGAGAATATTATTTGTCCTTCTTCAGCCCTACTATAAACCTTCAACATTGCACAGTCAGCAAGCATTTATTAAGCACTATGTGACAGAAACTATACTAAGTGGTGGGATATAAATAAATTTTACAGTGGTCTTTGCCTTCAGAGAGCAACAACATGAGTATAACTAGGAAGGTGGATAATCTATAGAGTAGAGAAAGGGTGGGATTTGAACATCATCTGGAAGGGAGCCAGGAAAACTCAGAAGTGGAGCTGAGAGGGCAGAACATTGTAAGCAGAAGAGGCCTTCAAAGGCACAGAGACTAGATGGCCTTGAATTTAAGGAATTATGAGTATCTGGGTTACAGTGATTGTAAGGAGTAAGATGCATGGAAATCTAGGTGGGGACCTTGCTCAGAAGAGCTTTCCATTGCTAAGCAGAGGATTTTCTGTCTGCTTCTGGAGTTGTTGATAGGGAGCCACAATCATGTGAGCACATTTGTGCTTTAGGAAAATCACCTCATTAGTCAAGTAGATGTTGGGTTGGAATCAGAACATGCTTGAGACAAGCAAAGCAAGTAGATAGAAAATTACTGCTCTGTTTAAGTGAAAGTTGATAAGGACTTCAGCTAGAGTTGTGTCTGTATGAGTGGAGGGAAGGAAGGAAAAATTTGTTAAAACAACTGCAGTTTGCTACGCCCTTTACAGATATTATGTGATTTGATACAATGACCTTGGGAGGTAAATGCTATTATTATCCCCTTTTCAGATGAGAAAACTGAGGCACACAGAGGTTATGTGACTTACCAAGGTTCACCCAGCTAGCAAACATCTGAGGCTGGATTTCAGCTTAAGTCTTCTTGACTCACGGGTCAGCGCTAGAGCCCTGCTACACTGCCCAAATGCCTCTAATAAGAATATGGAAGTGCTTAGCATGATGCCAGTCCCTTAATAGGTGCTGAATCCACACCTGCTTCCTTCCTGGGAGGAGTGGGGTTAGCATTAAAATGGGATGTTGGGAAGATTTGAGTTGAAGGGAATGGGATAAAGGAGCAGTCAAATACAAAAGCTGTAAAAATAGAAATGACACCTTTTGGAAATGTGGAGTAAGAGTGAAAAGTCAAAGATGACATTGAGGTTGTGACCCTTGGTGCTTGAAAAGATAGCATTGCACTTTGATAGTGATAGAAAGTTGGAAAGAGGGGAGGATTTCTTGGTGAAGAAGAATTTTGTTTTGGGCATGTTGAATTTGAGATGCCTATGTGTTTAAGTTTAAGATGTCCAACAGGCAGTTTGTGGTGTGGAACTGGAGCTCAGGAGACAGACGAGGGCCAAACATAGAAATATGGTAATCATTTGCATAGAGCTAATTGAACACCTCAGAGTGATGAGTTAACCAAATGAAATGATATTAAGTTGAAGAGGGCCCAGGGCAGTGCCTTGAACACTGACAGTTAGTGGCTATGACATGGATGAAAAATCTGCAAAGAAAACTGGAAAAGCAAGTAGCCAGGAGAAGGTGGTACAAGGTCAGATACTGCAGAGATATTAAGAAAGATGATACCATGTGATTTGTCAATTAAGAGATTATTGGTGACTTTGGAGATGGAAATTTCAATTGAATGATGAGGATCAGAAGCTAGATGGCAAAGGGTTTAGACTTTAGTTAGTGGAGAAGTGGAGATGTTGAATGTGGGTGACTTTCCAAGAAGATAAGGCATGAAGAGATGGAGAAATAGAGGATTAAGACCTAATCTTTATGAATTCATTCTTCAGTGGTTAACATCCCTTTCATCATACTCTTCCTATCCCAACGATTCTGAATCTCCAGCTGCCATGGTTCAAACCCTTTTCTCAGTCACCCTCTGATTACTCCCTTCTTCCTATATCTCTCAACTCAATCTCTGAAGCATCTCACTCTAAAGTTACCCACCCCTTTCCAGAAGGGAATATGGATTTAATAAGAACCTATTATGGGTCAGGCAGTATGCTAGGTATTTTACAAATATTTAATTTGATCCTCACAACAGCCAAAATTCTAGTGGCTATTCTCTACTGACAGCTGATTGTGGGGGTCCTCTAGGTCTCTATCTTGTTCCTTCCTGCCCCTCTATACGGTTTATTTGGTGATCTCATCAGCTCTCATGGGTTCAACTATTACCTCTATTCAGGTAATTCTCCTATCTCTCCAGCTCTGACCTCTCTCCTGACTTCTAGTCTCCCTTAGACCTCTTAAACTCAATAGGTCCAGAACTGAACTAATTTTCTTCTCCCCTGGCCCCCAAACCTTACCTGCTTTCTAGCTTCCCTTCTGCTGTCTAGGATACTGCCATCTTCCCAGGATCCCAAGCTAAGACTTCACTCTGTCTCCCCTATACCCAGTCAACTGCCATTTTACCTTCCTCTCATATATGCCTCCTTCTTTCCTTTGACATTGCCACGACCCTGCTGTAGATGCTCCTGTTATCATCTCATGCCTGGGATCTCCCCTCTAGTCCATCCTCCACTCACCTGTCAAATGAATCTTTCTAAAATGCAAGTTTTACAGGTTTATTCTTTCTCATATTTGCACGTATGTGTGGACGTACACACGCACACGCACACGCGCCACACACACAGAATAAAATCCTGATGTTAAAGGAATTTATAATCTGATCCTTTTCCCTTCTTAAACTCTACTCCCTTCCATATGTTCTGCAGTCCCTTTGCATTCACCTCCTTTGTGTTCCTCACACAAGACATCTCTTGACTCCAGCCATTCTCACTGGTCATCCCCCATGTTTAGACCTTTCTCCTCCCTTTTTGCTACCTTCTAGCTTCCTTCAAGATGCAGGTAAAGTGCTGCCTTCTACAAGAAGCTTTTCCCAGCCCTCCTTAATCTTAATCACTCTGGGATTTTCTCCATTTTATCTTGCGTATATCATTTGTATATACAATTATCCTTTCCATGTTGCAGCTTTCCCCATCACTGTTTCAATACATCACAGGTTGGAATAAGAAATTAAATGGAAATTTGGGGAAAGTTTTGTCAAACCTGCAGGCAACATTCCAAGGCCAACAGATGATGCAGAAAAAGTTTGGAAACTGAGAAATGCATAAAATATGTATATTGTATAATATCAACCGAAATTTTATGATAAGGTACCATAAACATCCCATGAAAGAAAAAAAAATTGAGACTTCTCTGGTACAAACGGAGAGCCAAAAAATTTCATGTGAATTTTCCAGATCACAAGGGCACTGTGCCCCTAACTCCCATGATGTGGAAAACTGTCATTGATTGCATGTGGTGCGCTCCCCCCCACCCCCTTAGTCTCTGAGCTCCTTCAGAACAGACTTTTCTTCCTTTCTTTGTACCACCAACATTTAGCATAGTGCCTGGCATTCTGGGTGCTTAATATACCTGCTTGCTGCCATGATGATCGCTGTAGTGATATTGGGCTGATTTAAGGGTGAAGGAAGAAAGAAGCCAGGAGATAGAGATCAAATCTAAGTGTATAAGGGTGTAAGAGGAGGTGATTTGCAAAAGAGATGTCAGGAGATGGTATCAAGGGTGCATGTCAAAGGAAAACTACCTTTTCATGTGAGACTGGAGTGAAGGAGGAAAATAGTGAGGGGAAAGAAAAAAGAGAGAAAGGGGAAATCTCATCAGATGGCCTATTTTTAAATTTTTTTTCTGAGATCTTCAGTTAAGAGAATAGGGAAAAGGGAGCGTGAGCGTGGAAGAAAGATGAGAATGTTTGGCACAGCTGCTGTGGGGAGTAGACTTAGGGGAGAAATAAAAGGTTTGTCTTGCTGTAGTAAGGGATCAGTTGAGGTGAGATGACACATGTGTAGTGCCCCCAGGCAGCACTTTCATAGGACAGGTGGTGAGAGTAATCCAGGGTTGAGGCAATCATGACTAGGTCAGGGCATCTGAAAGCAGAGAATAGGTTAAGTTATTTTACCAATAGGTTGAGATAGGGAAGGGAGGAGAATGTAGCCAGTGCAGGAGGGTGGACAGAAGGCAGTCATGATGAGGACAAGGAACAGGGTTCGGGGTCATTGGGAAATATGGAACAATAAACGATTATTACCCAGCGAAGGTATTGCAGGGTTCGTTAAGTAGAGCAGTTACGAGTGATGATATAGTGAATGGTGTGACTATTGTGTGTATAGCTGAGGTGGACGGAGGAATAGGTCATAGGGATTGTAGGCTGAGGGAGTGAGGCATTGGGGTATTTGAAGAAGCTTCAGGACATGTGTGCAGTTTTTCAGAGATCACCAACAGTGGTTCAGTGATTAGATCTGCTGCTTCTGTCATCATCTTAGTGAAGATGTTGTTTACCTGAGCCTGATGATGTGAACTCCACAAGAACAACTAGGTATCCTATTCCTATTTGGAACTAGATCTTGGTGGAGCGGTCACTGTTTGGGAGAAAGAACAAAAGTCAAATAAGAAGCTGAGAATTTCTCTCTACTTTCTCATACTCTCAGCAGCTGTCTTCTTTCTTCTTTGGTCTTCCTCTTTTATCCAGTATTTTAAAATATATTTTTGTTTCATCAAATATTTCCCAGTTACATGTTTAAAAAGTTTCATGTTCGTTTTTTAAAACTTTGATTTACAAATTATCTCTCTTTTGCTCTCTTACACCTCTTGAGAAGACAAGCAATATATCGATTTATTCATGTGAAGTCATACAATATGTATTTCCTTATTAACCATGTCACAGAAGAAAACAGATACAAGAAAAATAAAAGGAAATAAAAAAACAGTATGCTTCATTCTAAACTAAAAGCTCATCAGTTCTCTTTCTGGAGATGGATAACCTTTTTCATCATGAGTCCTTTGGAATTGTCTTGGATCATTATATTGATCTGAGTAGCTAAACCATTTGCAGTTGATCATCCTTACATATTGCTCTTGCTGTGTATAGTGGTTTTTCTGCTGCTGCTCACTTAGCTATGCACCAATTGTATATCCTCCAAGGCTTTTCTGCTTGTCATTTCTTACACAACACAGTAGTATTCCATCCCAATCATATACCACAACTTGTTCAGTTATGTCCCAATTGATGAATATCCCCTCAATTTCCAATTTGTTGCCAACTACAAGAAGAGCTGCTATAAATATTCTTGTATGTAAATATCCTTTTCCCTTTTCTTTGATCTCTTTGGGATACAGATCCAGAATGGTCTTGCTAGATCAAAGGGCATGCACAGTTTTAGTGCCCTGTGGGCATAGTTCCAGATTATCCTTGAGAATGTTTGGAGCAGTTCACAGCTCCACCAACAGTTCATTAGTGTAGCTATTTTCCACATCCTCTCCAGCATGCCATTTTCCTTTTCTGTCATGTTAAGCACTCTGATAGGCATGAGATAGCACCTCAGAGTTGTAGTGATTGAGAGCATTTTTTTATCTTGTGACTTTAATTTCTTCTTAAGAAAACTGCCTGTTCATATTCTTTGATCATTTATCAATTGGGAAGTGGCTCCTATTTTTATAAATTTGACTCACTTCCCTATATATTTGAGAAATGAAGAAAATCTTTTTCTTTTCATTTAATCAGAATTATCTGTTGTATTTCAAGTGATCTTCTCCATCTCTTGTTTGGTCATTCCCTTATCCATAGATCTAACAGGCATATTTTTCCATGCTCTCCTAACTTACTTATGATATCACCCTTTATGTTTATAAATTTTTTATCCATTTTGACCTGATCTTGTAAATGTGAGATACTGGTGTATGCTAGATTCTGCCAAGCTGCTCTCCAGTTTTCCCAGTAATATTTGTAAAGTAGTTCTTCCTCAAAAACTTGGATCTTTGGGATTATCAAACATTAGATTACTGTGTAATGTGTAGCTAATGCCAACGTATTTTTAAAGCATCCTTTTTTGTTAGCCTGTCTTTCCTCTCTAGCCTTTGTTCCTGTTGTCTATTACCTGGCCTTCCTTCCATTTTTTAAACTTGGCTCATGGTTTCCTGTGTATCCATGTCAGTTTCTTTAGAAAATTCTCTTGAGAGAATTCTCTTTAGAAATTTTAGAGAATTCTCTTCTTTTCCCCATTAGAATTGCTTCTCTTTGTATATTCAGAATTTCAATTTTAAGCATTTCCCCATCCCTCCTTGGATGACTTCAGTCCATGGCATCCTCTCAGTCTTTTCTCTGAACTCTTTCAGATCCAGTCTTCTTAAATCTAGGTTGTACATCGTTCTATTCCTGGGCTGCAGGTGATTGCTTCCTCCTGATGTTGATGTTTTCACAGTAGATACCATTTTGAAGGCTGACATTTTCATTAAGGCAAATCGAGAAATTGTTACCTGATCCATCTTAAATTGAGAGAGAACTTCCAGAGATATTCAGATAAATGAAGTCACTGTTGCGCCCTGACAGTGTCAAGCTTGCTTCCTTTCCCCTCTTTCTCCAGGTCTTTAATGTACTCTAATGAGAGTCGACAGGTGGACACCAAAAGTAGATGAGCAGCGCTCACACCAGAGGTGCAACTGTGCCAGGACACGCGGAGCCCTTTTCAGGGCTGTTCATCTGCTTTTGGTGTCTGTTACCCAGCCATCATTTATGGCTCCCACAAGATATAGCATAGGCAGAGGCCACACCTCAGTAAAACCATCTTGGCAGACAGGCTTAACCAAGTTGAGGGCAACTGAAAGTGCTCAAACCCAGGGGTAAGTTAGGAGGACATCCGCGCTAAGCACCACGAAGGTGGCTGAAGCAGGTACTGTGGAGCGCTTAGAGCTTGGCCAGACATTGAGGATGCCAAGGTCACCACTGCATCCGGAGCCATTGCCAGTAGTCTTTGTGCGGCTCTGCCTCGCTTCGGCCCAGTCCATCACCTGGCAGTGAAAACAAAGGACGAGCAGCAGCTCCACAGTCTTGGTGTTAGTGCTGTTCTTCTCTGTGTTGGTCTGCTCCAAATGCCCCCTCTTGCGCTTCCTGATCCAGTGTCACTCACTGCCCTGTCACCTATTCTGTTTCCATTGACCATGGTATACTTGTCCAAAACCATATTCTTGTCGTGGTTCTTATTCTACCATTGCTTGGTAACGCTCATGGTGTCAGATTCACCTTCTTTATCTTGCTTGTTACACATACACATGCATTTGGATGAAGACATAGTGTTACAGCTTCAGTGTTAGAGGAACCTCAGATGCTTTAACCCAACCCATCATTTTGGCAGTGACGACGCCGAGCCCCAAGGATATTAAAAATGACTTGACAGAGTTTCATCGCTAATAAGTAGGGTTTGAAGTTTGGTCCTTTGCTTCTGGAGTCAGTGCCTTTCTGAGGCATTGTACTTTTTCAGTGGCTTCTGGCCTAGATTTTCTTTTCCTGTGACCTTCCAAGTACTTCTGCTGCTACACTGATTCCTCTATTTTAGCTCCTATTCATGATCTAGCTTGGTGAATTCACTTCAGTAGTTTTTTCCCTTCTACTTTTCCTTTTAAATAACTGAATTTTATTTGTAATATTCCAGGCAAATAAGTGATTTTATCTGGCCCTTGTTAGATATGTTTATCTTCAGAGTCTATATTCCTCTCCTCTTTGGCAGTTGGTTCCCAGTGTTCAGTTGCCTTTCTTCTCTGTTGCACTCTTTAAGTTATTTTTCTTTATTTTCACATTAAAGTCCTTCTCTTGTTTTTTTAAAAAAGAAACTCGGTTCTCCTCAATAATTGAGATGTTCTTACAGCCTATTTAACCTCTCATAAGAGGGAAAGCAACATGCATTATTATGGGTAGCAGCCACTTGACCATGGGAAAAATACAAAAATTGT
This sequence comes from Bettongia penicillata ogilbyi, assembly GCA_023548195.1. Classification (NCBI taxonomy): domain Eukaryota; kingdom Metazoa; phylum Chordata; class Mammalia; order Diprotodontia; family Potoroidae; genus Bettongia; species Bettongia penicillata. The sequence continues at coordinate 4,922,654 of JAJHZJ010000391.1, read as the reverse complement.
ACACGGTGTCAGTCACTGCAAAATTCTCCCTGTTCTCCATACTTAGGGAAAAATAAATCTTCAATCCTCATTTTACTTGTTTCCAATAGAACTGCTAATTAAGAGGTAGAAGCTTAGGTAGATTCTGTTGGGGAAAGAATTGGAAAGAGCCTAGGGTTTCAGAGCAAAAACAGGACTAGGAACCATATAAGGCTGCCCAGAGGCTGAGGGAACTTTGTTGACCTAATTGGTACTGGGCACAAAAAATCAACTCTTTAGTGCTGAATTGAGTGAAGAAGCTTGATGATATTGGGCATACAAGCATGGTGATTCCTTTAAATATAGGAGAAGGGGAGGGGACAATCATTTCTTAATTGCCTACCGTATGCCAGTCATTGTTAGGTGTTTTACAGATATTGCGATTTTCTCATTTGATCTCTTGACCCTGGGAGATATGTGTTCTTATTATCCTCCTGATAATAACTGATAACTGAGGCAGGCAGAGGTTAAGGGACTTGCCCAAAGTCACACAACTAGTAAGTGTCTAAAAGTAGGATGTGGACTTAAGGTTTTTCTGAGTACAGATCCAGTACTCTCCTTTATCCATTGCCCCACCTAGCTGCTTGTGGAGTCCAGAAACACAGATAATACTAGAAACAATATTAGAACAAAAAGTGGTGCTCCACCTGTGAAGTGGGGAACTGATTGGCTTTTGGAAATAAGAATCTTGACTAAAGAGACTAGTCCAGTTTGAGAAAAGAGGTAAAGGAAACTTCCTGTTACCACCATTTTTCATTAACAATAGCCATAGACTCTGTCAGCCAAATATTCTGATAATTGATATATGTTTCCCTTTGCGTCTGCAGATTGCCCCGCCTCCATCTCTGGCAGAACCGCTGAAGGAATTATTTAAACAGCAGGAAACTGTAAGGGGAAAACTCCGCCTTCAGCACAGCATAGAGCGGGTAAGAAAGTATCAGAATATCAGAGTGGGAGAACTTATTATTTGGATCTCATCCTCTGCTTAGAAGCATGTCCCGTTTAAAATTACTTCTCTATTGTTCCCAGGAGAAATTGATCGTTTCATGCGAACAGGAGATTTTGCGGGTTCACTGTCGAGCAGCACGTACGATAGCTAACCAGGCTGTGCCATTCAGTGCCTGTACAATGCTACTGGACTCCGAAGTCTACAACATGCCCCTGGAAAGTCAGGTCAGTGGTTTTCTCCATGTGTGAGGAACTCTCCAGCCTAAAGGATATTTCTGTCCTTAGAGGATGTTTGTCCATCTCACTGATATCATGTCTCATTTTGCAGGAGAAAAGACAGTTTGACTAAAGTGGCCTAAAATGGAGGCCACTAAAATTCATCCTTCCTGATTGAGATCCTAATCTGTCATTTAATTCAAAGTAATATTTACCTCTTAAGTACAATCCCACAACTCTTTTGGTCATGCTGTACCCAAATTTTTATTCCAAATTGTATAAACAAATGAAAAACTAGCCAGAGCTATTCTCTGTCTCTCTTTCATCCCAACAGTGGTGCATCAGTGTCCATTTTAAGATGTGTAGTATGCCTCTGCCCTTAGCCTGTCTCCTCAAATAGAGCCTCCAAAATCAAGGAGAAGTTAGCAGTGTGCTTTCCTGCACTCAGCATGGTGCCTGGCACATAGTAGATGTTAATTAACGCTTATTGACTTAAAAAGCATCAGCAGCATTAGGGCTTTCTGCTTTTCTGAAGTCCACAGTGGCCCTTGGTACAAGCCAGGCCAACTTTTGGGAGACAGTGCTAATGTGGCATTTCCTGACTGTGGTATGCAGAGCAAGGCCTTTGGCCCAGTCACTCGAGCAACATGAATGATGTCACTCGAGACCTGGGCCCCACTGGAGTTGCACCTAGTGACCTGTTTTCATCCACCTCTTCCTCTGCTCAGCTCCTATGAGCTCGGCAGTGCCTTCTCACCAGGAAAGATTGACATAGTACTGCCTGTGGCCAAAAAGCTTTGGCCTTCTCCAGGGAAAGGCTTCGGAAGGTCTGGGATAGAAGTGGGAAACGGTGTGTTTGACTTGGTGTCACTGCTCTCACTCGATGTGAGGCAGCATGGAGTCTCTGATGTCAGTTTTCATTCTTTGGGAGAGGACGTTCCTACTTATTGTAGTTGTTCCCCCATGTTAAACTTTCTCTTTCCTTGGTTGGTTCCACAGGGGGATGAAAATAAATCAGTGAGAGATCGTTTCAACGCTCGACAATTCATCTCCTGGTTACAGGATGTAGATGACAAATACGACCGGATGAAGGTTAGAGCCCTTCCCTCCTCTTTAATTTTGGGGTACTTTTAGGGCCCTCAAAGGACTCATGGAGTCTGTCGCCGTCCTACTGAGCATTGTCAAAGGAGACTTCACTTCCGTCTGTGAACGCTACGATCTCAATGTTGTTGTCAGTCAAGCGTGGTGACACAGGAGGCTTCCCTTTCTTTAGGGTCCCACTCATAGCACAGCAATAATGTCTCTGCGACTTGGCCCCAAGAAAGTCAGCCGAGTAAGACCACCCTGAGTGTGCCACACAGAAGGCCGTCTGCAGAGGTCGCCTTCACCATCTGGGCACTGTCGGTCTGAGACAATTGCAGCGCTCGTTCAGTCACTGACCAGCATAGCCTCGTCCTCCTGCCACACAAGGGTCAGAAACGTCTTCTTGGTTGGGGGAGTAGAAGGGATGGTGATTTTATCTTGGCTTTGAAGTCAATGAAAAGCAGAGCTCTGGTCAAGTGCAAGTCATGTAACTAGCTCATGGTCAGCCCTTTTCTATGGACCAAACCCTATGTTATCCAACAGGTTGCTGTGTGTAGTTTAGCAGCATGATGGTCCTAATATAAGGCAGGAGTCCTTTAAGGGGAGAGCCTCATAAAGGACCATGTGACTGTGTGCTTCCATGTATGTTATTGGTGATAAGACAAATCACTTGTAGAGGTTAGAAACCTTCTTTCCAAGCTCCTAGGCTGTTGCCAGGTGTGATCGTCACCCTGCTGGTCAGTCAGGTACAGCCTCTGGCCCTGTGGTTGAGGGTTGGGGGGCTGTCCCTTGTGTGCTTGCCTGCTCCCCTTTCTCACTGCTTGCTTTTGTCTTCTGCACAGACATGTCTGTTGATGCGACAGCAACATGAAGCAGCAGCTCTCAACGCGGTGCAAAGGATGGAGTGGCAGCTGAAGGTCCAGGAGCTGGACCCCGCAGGGCACAAATCTCTCTGTGTGAATGAGGTGCCGTCCTTCTACGTGCCAATGGTCGATGTCAATGATGACTTTGTGCTCTTGCCAGCATGACAAGACCAGATCCCAAGACAGTCTCACAGGAAACTGGCAAAGGCAGGAGCCCTCCTGGACGAATGGCTGAGCTCCTGTTCATCCCGAATACTTGTTGATGAATCCCTGGATGGAAGGAAGAAGCATCTCTCAGGGGGGTGGGGGAGAGGGAGCAAGAGAACAGCTGCACTTTCTTCACAATGTATCCGTCACTTCTGGACTGATGGCAGGCACCCAGCCGCAGAAGTGGGAAATGCATCTCTTGTATGAACCAGGTGCTTCCGCGGAGGGTGAAAAGCTTGCACACTACGTGAGTCTGACTAGATAGCAACGCCATGGAGGGCCTGGATGGGCTCAAGGCTGCCCTGCCACCATCTGGGGAGCCAGAGCTTCTGAGCAGGGGCCAGGAGTCACAGTGGTTTCCATCTTTGTGGAAATGGCAATTTTCAGATCTGTGTTTTCCATTCAGCTGCAGATTCATTTCAGAGAAGTTGCAAAAGAGAATTCATTTTTTAAGTTTCTCGTTCCATCTGGATCTAGTAGAAAAAATAAAGCAAAAGGCACCCAATCCACCTTTCATGGACAAAAGTGAAATGGGGTGGAGCCAGTAGACTTCCAAGTCTAAGGATGCTTTCCAGCTAAAATCACAGGGCAGCCACTGGTCCCCGTTTTTCAGACAGCAGGGCTGTGGACGCTTGTGTTGAGCGAGGGCCCAGGTGGCGCCATCTAACCCCTCCAAAAGTTGGGGGGCATGTGGTGACCCAGAGCTAGGACTCTGCCAATTGTGTTTTTAATGGAGTCAAATCCATGTGGTTTATATATTTTTTCCTTTAATCTTGGGCATTTTGTTTCTCTTTCTGAGAACATAACTTGAAAACACTACAGAGCCAATACTCATATAAAAATGTATCCCATAAATGCTGTACAGTTTTTATATACATTAACAATGTACTTTTGCTGCCTTCTAGATAATTTATTTTGCAACACATTACTGCACAGTTGTAAATAACTTATGTACTGTAACATCACTTTCAGTTATGTGTAAAGAAATAAATAAATTAATTAAAATTATCTTTGTATATGTATAGTTCACATTAGGCAGCACTTTCCCTTTCAAGGAAACAGAAGGGCCAAAATGGCGTGCAACATTCAGTATTCTGAAGCCTGTCTTCTAACCAAAAGAAAGACAAGATAACTCCACTCGGAATTTGCATTCTTCGCTTTCTCAAAATGTTAGCCTTTTTTTTTTCTCCTTCCCTGTCCTTTAAGTTAGGACAAGTAGCAAAACTCCCTGCTGGTGTGGTCCAGCTGGTACTCTGTGTCACTGGGCCTGTGCTGGGGTCTTTCTCCTCTCTGTGTGAGGCTGGGGGTGGTAGGGAGACGATGAAAGAGAAGTCTGTCATCGCTGTTGCTTTAAGATCAGCCTCCTGCCCTAGCTCAAGGGGGATTCATTCAGACTCTCCTGTGCAGCTGACAAGCTAAACTTCCTTAGACCCTTAGGAAATGGTCTTATTTTTTTGGTGGAAAATGTAATTTATCACAGGAGGATATCTTAACAGTTTGTGGAAGAAATGACCTCAAGTCCATGATGGGGGAAATTTGGAGGCCTGTGGCAGTCTAGGACAATCCATTCCCAACTTTGTGCCACTTGGGGGGTATCTCCCATCCTTTCTGTAGTTCCTCCCACGTTCCACAGAGATAACAAGACCATATTTGGAAGAAGCTTGTCTAGTTAATTGGGCTCAATTCAGAAGCAGTGTGCAGAAAGGAGAAGTGGTGTGGTCAACATTTCTACCTTTTTGTCACGTTTCTCCTTTAGGGCTACTCAAGTGTTAAGGGAAATATGAAGGGGAAAGGGACCACAGCAGGGAGGGCTCATCATCATTGACAAGAACAGTAGTGTCAGAGAGGCTGAGTTGCTGCATGCTAAACCATTCAGCCAGCTGTTGGATGTCACCTCAGATGCTCCTTGCATTTGCCTAAAAGTTAGACACAGGGCATGAAGGTTCCAGAAGTTGGCTTGGGGTGAAGGGAAAAGGTAGAGAAACCCATGTGGACAAAGAAAGTGTCTTCTTGCCTTTGTGTTTCTTTGAAGGGGGACATAGCCCATTACCAACTAGAATTTACTCGGAGTGGAACCTTGTTGGTTCCTGTGGTGGTGTGAGGACTGCTGCGGAAAGCTAAGCAGTGGACTATAGATGATGAAAGCGAGGGAAGAATTTGATAGATGGGTCAGAAATGAAAGCTTTCCTCTACGGCTCCTGCTTTGTTGGAGGACCGAGCGTGTGCCTTGAGTTTCTTTCTGAGAGAGTAAGTCCTATCACAGAGAAAATGTGAAAGGCCCCCAAGAAAGAGCAGTGAAGTGGAACCTGACTGAGTAGCTAGCTAGGCCCAGCTATTATGCAGAGATGGGTAGGTTGTGGTTTGACTCAACAGGATTATATTACTCTAATGAAGGTGCCCATCCTCAGAGTAGCAGTGGGGTGAGGTGAAATTCCAAGCAAAGATGAATAGTGGAAACAGATTTTAAGTACTTCTCCCAAATGGTCTGTTGATTTGCTTTGTTTTAATGAATCCAGGCACCCTTCCCCTATGTGCCCTATTTATTATTTATAAATCAGCTTCAGTTTAAGAAATTCCTAGGATGAAATATCTGCTCCACCCCCGCCTCCCGACCCCCACCCCCCCAAACAAGCTAGTTGCATGACAGTTGAGACATTGGGCCTCCAGAAATGTGCCCAGAAATGTGTGCAAACAGACATTTGGTGCTGTATAAATGGTGACTTGAAATTATTGTTATGCTGTATGCTCTTGACATGTTGAAAAGAAGTCCAACTTTATCAGCATTTTAAAGTGTTTTAAATTGTTTTGTCTGGTGTCTTCTATTCCTGTGCTGATGTCCCTAAATGCTACAGAGGAGGAAGTCTGGTTTTGGCCATATGAGAAACAAACGGACTCCCTTCTCTTCCTAGTCACCTCTCCCTTCCTCCCTTCCACCCACACCCTAGAGATCAATCATCAGATTCCCAGGGTTCTAGGAATTACAACCGTGTTTGGGAAAACAAAGAGAACAAAGAGATAGAGGAAGGTCTTGGTACAGCCATGGACAAGAGGCAGCCTAGATTGATTGAGACCAGCTCTTCTTAAAGGATGAGTCAGAACTGACTCACTCTTTTGGAAGAGTTAGCATCAACTGCAAGGCACTGTAGGAACAGCACTGTAGAATTACGGGTAGGTTCTTTGGTGGGAAAAGATTTAAAAACTTTAGGATAATTTTTGTAGTCTATTTGAGGGGGTTGGGGGGGTGGGGTAGGAAGAAGAATCTGGCAAGTGAAAAGAGACTTCCTCCCAGTCTTCCTCTGTTCACTTACCATGGTTCGCCCAACCACACGAGCTCTTTCAACCAGTTGTCTCCTTGCTTTCTTCCTCCACCCCTCCAAGCCCTGCTTAGAGATAATAGAATTCCTGGCTGTGAACGAGCCAGCTTCTAAGATCTGCACGTTTTGGGGCAGGGGAAGGACAGAGTATTGCTATCCAAGAATACCACCAGCCTCCTCTACGTGGGGTACAGACCGCAGACCTGTCTGCTTTTGTGTGTAGTGAGCAGTTTGCTCTGAATCTTCTCCCAACTTTCCTTTCCCCTCTGAACATCTAGTTATCCTGATAGGAATGTTTTGTTTGTGGGTGCTATGCACAGCCCCCTTCCCAGTATGTCCCCAGCCTTGTTCAAGTGGACGGTGCACAGTGAGGCTGCAATTCTGTATGCGCTGTAATGTCACTTTGCTCGTAGTGGAATGTAACAATGCCCCCTCACTCCAGTATTTTGGAGCTTCATGGATGTATTACAACTGGTTTCCTTCCCATCTAGATTTTTTAGGTCCTTATCCTTCCAGCATTACCCTTCCCCTCCTCCCCCCACCCCCCTTTTTGTTTTAAAATCTAAATTAACCAGTTCAGAGGCTGGTTTTCCTCGCTGTCAAAGGGCCAGCACAGATTTATTTCCAGGGGTGGAGGAAGGAGTAGGGAGAAGAAATATCCAACATATTTTCAAAAGGAGAGAAAACTAGGTTTTGTTTTTCTCCTCCCTTCCGCCTCCCCCTTCTCTAAGGGACATACAAATTATGGTCAAATATCTTTCAAGCCCTGCTTTTTTTTTTCCTTTTTGGTTAAATAACCATAAATAAATCTGTATAAGCATGGAGAGTCCTTTTAATCAACAATTTCAAGCAACAATAGCAAAAGTAATGTATTACCTTTGACCCATGTGCTTTGTGGATTCCCCCCACCCTGGACCGTGTAAATTTCCCTCCTTGTAATGCTTCTGAGACAGTGTACATAGATGTAAATAGCTCACAGGTCAATTCACACCCTTCTCTTTGTACTAGGTCCATTTGCGTAGAATGTGGGGTTCAAACAGCAGCGACAGTGCATTGTCTGTAATGTAACAATGTAATTTTTTTTTTTACAATGTAGTTTGTGTACATATTGTTTGGCGGTGCTGGTGCTGCCTTGGCTGCAGCTCTGCGCTACAGTACTGTCATTAGCTGTACAACTTCCTGCAGAAAGAGACAAAGTGAATACAAATGTTATTTTCTACAGTTGCATGTACAGAGATGAGCGCCAGAGACATGCTGTTGTCCCTCAGAGATAATGTTCGTAAATAAATTTTAAAAAACAACCACCACCACCTTGTCTGTCCTTTTTAAGTCTCCCAGGGTTACTGGGGTGGGGGATGAGTATTTGTATTAATCATCAGACAGGAGAAATGTAATTTAGATAGCTAGAATCCTATGTCTAATTCAGCACGGAGCTCAAACATCAACTTAGGGTCAAATCCTGCCTCTGCCACTCATTACCCATGTGTGACGCTGGGCAAGTAATATCCTCATAAAATGAGAGTTGAGCAGGATGACCTCCCAGGGGTCTTCAAACCTGACTGCCCTGCTGAAGTGCCTCCATTCAAACACGTGTTCTCACTTGGCTTTTTCTGGAGCCCTTCCACCTAAACCATTAAGGTGTTGGCCCCTATTCAGTAAAGCAGAGGATATAAAGGCTTCTAGGGACAAGACAGTATTCCTTGATGTCACTGCTTCTGAACCCAGTACATCCAGGCCACCTCATTCCTACCTTGCCTGTTAGAAGTCCCACAGTTGATGTCACTTTTGTATAGCTGTTCTGATTACCTACCTTTCCTAGCCAAGTAGCACTTAGAAACTGACTTGAAATCTTCTCTGCCAGTCTCTAGGTGTTCTCTCTTGGAAGTGAGGGTTTTGCTTTTACTTTTTGAATTTGTTGCAAACATTTCCCTCCTCTCTTCTTACTTAGAAAGGCTTCCCTTGACTAAAAGCAAAATATAATGCAAAACTGAGTTTGGCACCATATTAATCATCCCATACCTATTGTCCCCGACCTTTTTCCATAAAAGGAGCATATTCTCTCATTTGGGGCCAAGTTTGATTAATAAACAATACTCAGTTTTTGCTTTCTCATTTTCATTTACTTACATAGTAGTCTCTGTGTATATTATTTTCCTAGTTCCGCTTAACTGGCCCGGTATCATTTCATGTTTTATCGAAATCATCAGTTTATGTTAGCAATAATATTCCAGTGTATTCATGTACCATAATTTGTTTTTGTCCAGCATAATGCCTAATAGTCCTGTCTGATTCTTTGTGACTCCATGAACTGTATATTTTCCATGGGGTTTTCTTGGCAAAGATAAAAGTGGTTTGCCATTTCCTTCTCCAGTGGTTCAAGGCAAACGAGGTTAAGTGACTTGCCCAGGGTCACATAACTAGTGAGTGTCTGAGGTAGGATGTGAACTCAGATCTTCCTGACTCCAAGCCCATTGCTTTATCCTCTGAGCCACCTAACTGCCTCCATATAGTAGGTACTTAATAAAGGCTTGTTGACTAGCACAAAGGTTTTTATCCTCTGCTGGCTTGCCTCTGCTGTCTTTGTCCCAAGGAGTATTTGAAGCAATAGTGTGGGTGGCTGTGTGGAAATAGACAAGTGTTTTGCTTAGCTGGCAATTCATATTGAATTGTATCTTCATACTTTCTAAAAAAAATGTCCATCTCTTAATGGATGGAAATGAAGTTTCAGGTCATCAAATGAAGATATGTCACTAGTTATGGGAAGCTCAAAAGATGGGAATATTTGGGAACAGAATGGATACAGGAAAACTTCAGCTCTGATTTTCATTTTTTTTCCCACCAACAATAATTTTTGGAATGAGAACAAAAATACTTCCCTGGGAAATTAAAATTCTAGTGAGGAATCGAGATCATCTAGGTGTCCTGAATGAGTTCCAAATTACCCAGACTAGATAAAGGGTATAATTAGAGGGTGCTTCTGAGCCACAGTTAGTCACATATGGGAGGGAAATGTGGAGAGTAAGGGAGAGCCCTTGTTTTTTTCTTTTCTTTGTATCCACAGTGCTTGGCACGTAGCTTAATTAAATGCTCACCTACTGATGGAAATGTTCTCACAGCAAGCGGAGTTGTACTAGGTAATGACTTCCTGAAGAAAGGTATCTAGGTGACCATGTATCAACAGGACACAATGACAGTAAGGGAATATGTTGCGTTTCCAGGACATGTATCCAAGATGCAGCAGGGAATCTCTCTAAGGCCTGTCAAACCCAACAACCAATATCGGCTCCTCATGATTTCTGTGGGAGTGAATTATACTTCTGGAAGTAACCCAGAAAGTATTGCTGGGACTGTGGAAACCATAGTTAGAAAGCTAACCTTAGGGAAATATGTGATAATTTCATTGCCACTGATATTGGAAGGTGGATTCAGAAAGGAAAAGATGAATTTGTGAAGTGAACAACTGGTTAAGAAAATGTCACCTGAGAATGGGGGTTTGGATTTCTTAACTACACTTTAAGGTCAATCAAGTATGCATTAAGCTGTGCTAAATCCTGGGGACAAAAGTGAAGTGATCCCTGTCTTCCAGATTACATTCTAATACCTTGGGTAATGTGTGCCTATGTATTTGTGTGTGTGTGTGTACAATACATTTATATATACACATGTGTGTACATACATCCATGTGTGCATACATTTATATATGTGTGTATATGTACATATGTAGTATTATGCAGATGCAAGATGACCTTGGAGAGGAGGACCCTAGCAGCTGGAGGTTCAGAGAAAGCCTCCTACAGAAAATGATTTATCACCTAAGTCTTAAAGAAAACCAGGGATTCCAAAATGCAAAAGGTGAGTATTCTAGACCAAGGACAGGAGATATGAGACACATCTGTCCTGGGTAGCCTTAAGAGTATATGGAAGGGAACAGTGTTTAAGAAGGGTAGAAATGTAGGAAGGGGCCGAATTATTGGAGAGTTTTAAGTGTCAGTGCAGTTTATAGTTGACCCTATTGCCTAAAGGTGATATGAGCTACTGGGGTTTACTGAATTGGGGGAGGGGGTGACATGGGCAGACCTGTGCCTTAGGAAAGTGACTTTGATGCCTGTGTGGAGGGCTCTGAGTCAGAGGAGTACATACATCTAATGGGAACTGGTAAAAATAGCTTCACTGAAGATTTGTGGATCTGATCATGAGGACATTAAGCTGAAGACAGAAGGGAGAGGAAAAACTAGGTCCACAAGTTTGCTGCGTCATAGCGGGCATGGCATGCGAGAGCTCCAGTAATTCACTGGAGATGACATGCCAGAAGAGCAGGAACAAAACTGCCGATGCCCTAATCAATGGCATAGATTATGGATTATAAATAAGATGAACTACTTAATTTTTTTTAAAATTTTGTTTCATTTTTTTAATCACAGTTTAGCAAGTACCAACTAAAATGGGCATTTTTGTGTACATTATGAAACAGGAAAGGATTGTCCATGAAACTGTGAATCTCTATCATGTACAGTTTGCTTTCCTTTTAAAGTATATAAAAAATCCAGCATCTAACTGTCAAAGCTATCCTACTTATCTGTGATTCCTTTTGTTTCCTTCTTATTTGGGGCATTGGGGTGGGAGGAAGAAAATTCCACCCTAATCTCCTCCTCTTTCTTCTATCTATTCCCAAAATAGAGGGGGAAAAACCACTTGTAACAAATAGTATATAAGAAAAACAAATTCTTGAATGGGCCATGTTGAAAAATCTATGTTTCAGTCTAAATCTTGAGCCCATCATCTCTCTATCAGGAGGTGGGTAGCATGATTTATCTTTGGTCCTCTGGGATCGCAATTGGCTAACTGGGCTGACCAGAGTACTTAAGTCTTCCAAAGGTGCTCACCTTTACAATGTTGTTTTCTACTGTATAAACCATTTTCCTTGTTTTGCTCACTTTGCATCAGTTTATACAAGCCTTTCCAGGTTTTTCTGAAACTATCCTCTCCATCATTTTTTTGAATATGGTTCAAGACTGGATTATAGAAGGAGAAAAGTGATTCAAAGGAATGCCATTAGATGAAGGTGGTAATGAAGTAGAATTATAAATTAAGAACATATATTATAAATTAAGAACATATAAGGAAATCCATTAGCTAAAATGGTAAAAAAAAAAAAAAGCATTGGATGGAAAGTAATAAGAGAGAGAATGATAGAAGTAATGTTATGATAGGAAGTCCACTGAGCCAGAATAGAGAAATAGATGAGGAGTTTTGGAAACATTTCCCAGTCTTGTCATGGAGTCATGATATAGTAGTGATGGGAGACTTCAACTATCCACAGAGCTGCTGAAACTCTCCACTACTCTTTCCACTAAAAGGCAGAACAATTAATTACATCTTGAGTTACTCTAATGAAATTTAAAGGTAGAGAAAACAACAAAAATCTACTCTTGATTCTAAACAGTATCAAGAAACTAGTAAATTGATAGGGTAGGAACATCAAGGCAGACACAACCATGCCATCTTAGAATTTGTGAAGGAAAAAGAGAGGCAAAAGCCAGGCAGCATTTGATGTATAGGTTTCAGATTTCAGTTGGGATGAATAAAGGACTGTGCCTGAAATTCCATGGGGATATTCAGCCACAAAGGTATGGAAGATACTCCAGAACAGAATTCTAAGACCCCAAACATTAATGATTCTGATGAGGAAGGAAAGTGGAAGATATTTAAGGAGACTGATTCTCTGGCTTGGGTTGCATGAGATGATGCTAACAGATAATTGTAAGAAGTCAGAATTAAACCAACTCTTACTTTTCTTCTGTTCTTGAAGTAGGAAGGATTGAATGAAGTGGTTAATAGAGAGGTAAAACCCAAGATAAGTGAGGAGAACTGGTCAGATTTCATCTAGTTGTCCTCAAAAAAATTAAGTCACAGGGCCTGTATGAACTACATCTCCAGGTATTGAAAGAACTGAGGGATAAAATCATTGAGTTGTTAGGGTACATGAAAACAAATATAATAATGTTCCACCCCAGCAAAAGAACAAAAGGAGGTGTATTCTATTTCTTCTTTGGGGCCATGCTTTTTTTCTTAGTAATTTTCCAACATTCATTCAGGGAGGAGGGAGGGAGGGGGAGCTTTGGCCTGGGCCTTTAAGACCAGGTAGGATTTAGGGAAGGGATGCCCCATTCCAAACAGGGAACTAAAGGAATATGCAAGCTATGGTAAGGGGAAATGACTATATTCAGGGTGTTAGGTACCAATCTCCCAGAAATTATTTTTAAAATTAATTTTTCATTATTCTAAATTAAGAGATTGATCTACTTGAGATGTCTGAGCTGACATCTCATCTTCTTGGACATGTCTCTAATATAAGACATTTAGAATGAACATTTATAGAAATCTTGAACAAGAAGAATTTTACAATATGGGAGTTTAGTGTTAATGTTCTGATTAATAAGAAGATAGTCCCTTAATCTTTTGGAAATGCCCTCTGGAAAATCATTCTCCTCAAAACACTCAAGTCCTTCTTTATCACTCCTTTCAAAATCAGTCACTCAGAAAGCATTTATTAAGAGCCTACTATGTGCCAGGCACTGGGAATACACACCCACACCCCCCTACACAAAATCAGAGAGTCCCTGCCCTTGAGGAACTCACAATCTAATGGAGTAATAGAAATAACATTTATATAGTGCTGTCTGGTTTAGAAGTCTCTATTATTATCACCCCTGGGTTACAGATGAGGAAAATGAGGCTGAAGTGAAGTGTCTAAGGCACAGTTCAAACTCAAGTTTTCCTTATTCCAGGTCCGATGTTGTATCTATTGAGTCACCTGGCTGGATTTTCTAAGTTTGACTAACATCTGTTTTGGTGGGCTGTAGCTGCTATTCCTTTTACAACATACTGTTTAAGTTTCCTTCTTCAGGTAAATGTGGAGAAAATCTTGGACTGGAGAAATGTTTATTTCTTCCTCTTTTCAGTAGAAATAAAGAGTTTTAAATATGTTTCCATTGTCTTTTCAGGGAAGAGCGGAGCAAAAATGGATAAATAGGATGTGTGGCCAAGGAACCTTCAATAACGGAAAGAGCCATTATTTTCAGACTAATTAACCAGACAAGCCTGGACCTGACAGCTTCTTTGTTCTCTGAATACGTCAACAAAATGGGGCTGACTTAAGAGCATTCTTTCTATTTATGGCCATTTAGGATGACACCCTTTACCTGAGACACTATCTTGAATAATGGGACTTTTTCTTAATATTTTATGGACATATACTATGTTGTGGTGTTAATGGTAAAGAAAACACAGATATCCTGGATTGTAATCTCAGTTGACACCTTGTCAACTCACTTATCTTACTGTATTTACCATCCATTCAATTAAGATGTCACCTAGCCTGTTTGCCTCTTGAGCCAAACTTTCAACTTGACACTGGAAAGATTGCACATCAACTAAGGACCTTCCTTTAAAGGAATTTATATCATGTTATTCTATAAAGAAAATGAGGAATATGACAGGAGTGTGGACTCATGTGGGGTGGGGCTTAGTGGACCCTGGAATGCTAGCCAATGGGAGGCAGGTGGGAAATTTGAATCGAAAGCAGGGCATATATAAACCTTGCATTTGTCTAAAGCAAGCATAGCATAGTAGTCCATTAGGAACTACCCATTTATTCATTCTGGAATGAATGTAAAAATTAACAGAACCTTTACAGTGAGTATGTTTCTCACATCATGTCTCTAAGCCAAGGTGGAAGGTATTAACTTGCCCCTCTCCGGTACCTAAGCAGGAAGCCCTTTCTTTTGCAGTGGCTGTCGTATTTCCAATCTCTTCGCTGGGCAGTTCCTCTGCCCTCCAAGTGTGTTGCTGTCTTCCCCTTTTCTGATCTCTCATCTTTCCTGATACATAAAGTTAATTTAGCACACTAGTCTTGTCTAGGTGATTATTTGGGGAGCATTGGCAGTGGGAATATAGAGTTGGTCTGGAATAAAAGCTGTAGATTCACCTAACATCTAGTGTAAGGCTAGAAAATGAAGAAGCAATTGTGTAGTGGGGTCAGCCCTGGGCCATTTCCACCAGCATCAGCATATTAGCGTTTAGCCAGCAGATAAAAATGCTTATTAATAACCAGGGATTTGGGGAGACCCAGAGTTCTCCCTTTTTCTAAAGTCCTCAATTCAAAGGTCAGTCTTTGAAGGTTAACTTTCTCCTCAATACTGGTCAGAACCCACCCAATCTTACAAGGAATTTCATCTAAAGTGGGGAAGCCTATGGTGTGCTGCACTAGTTCAGGTGGGGATAAATTCTTTAATTAGGTGGCCCAAGGCTGGGCATTTTAGAAGTGAATGACATAATCAAAGCTACAGCCCCCAGCCCCTTATTAGCATAGGTCAACCTCTCATTATAATATTCTCTCTCATTAACTGTTAACCAATCAAAGTTGATTGTCACCCTTAGGAACACTGACTCTTCTAATAGTATATAAACTGTGAGACCACTGCCATGATTAGTTTTTGGCATTTGAGAGTGTCACAGACCCTTTTATTAATAAAATGCCAGCATAAGGAGAAATAAGAGCAAAGAGAAGAATTTTGAGCTGAACTTTAATCTGAATTTTAACCTTTAATTCCGTACACAAAATACATATACATAAAAGTCTATGTGTATGTGTATGCACACACATTTCTATTTCAGTGAGCCAAGAAGTCAAGGACAAAAAGGGAGAGAGAGGAGATGGATGACATCACATGGGTTTGCCCATGTTCCTCAATCCTCCTGGCACTTGGCCCTGCACTGTACATGAGGACTTTGCCCACTTCCCCAGAGGTTTCTACAGATTGCTTCATGGAATTCAGTGGGTTATAAAATGAAAGGTTTGCCAAGTGGGTACAGAGGAGGATTTTCTCAAACTTTCAAAGAATTTATAATCCTTATATAAATTGTTTCCTATCATAGGGAAAGATGGAGTTGTTCTTACTAATTAATTTTCAGACAAATATAATTTCAGATAAAATATAATCTTCATTCAAATAAATCACCAAAGAAAATTATAGGTTTATCTAGTTAATAATGGTTGATATTTATATCTTCTTTATATATACATGTATATGTGTGTATATGCATATTTTTGTATATGTGTATATGTATGTGTACACACTCTTTCTTCCTTATAAGAAGTGAGTGAGGGGGAGGAGCCAAGATGGCGGAGTAGAAAGACTCACGTATGCTAGCTCCGAATCCACAGCCCATAAATTTCCTGTAAAAAGAACTCCCCACAAATTCTGGAGTACTGCAAGCCGCGCACCAACGCAGTGGAAGAGATTTCCGTTCCAGAGAGACCTGGAAAGCCAACCCCAAAGGTCCAGAGCCCAGCCCTGCGCTGCCCTGGCTGCGCGGCCCCAGAGGAGCAGATCCAAGCAGGCTTCAGGGACAGAAACTCCAGCGGGCCACGAAGGTCCCTCCACCCACAGGCACTACAGGTGAGTGAGAGAGACTTCTGGGCTGGTCGAAAGGGGAGTGGGGTGTCTCCGCAACTCGGCCCCCCCTTGGGAGGCAGTGGCAGAGGCAGCGGCAGAGGCAGCGGCGATGGCCCTCGACTCCCCGAGCAGGCAGGAGCTCCATTACCAAAGGTCTCTGCATAAACCCCCTGAGGGAACTGAGCTGGGAGGCGGCCCTGCCCCCACCCGAGCACCAGAACTTAAGCTCACATTGAATAGCAGCCAAGCCAGCAGAGGATAGCCCTGAGACTGGGAAGCAGCATTTGAATCTCAGACCCCAAGCACTAGCTGGGCAGATCTAGGCGGGGGTGGAGAGGAATCTCAGAAGTCAAGTAACTGGCTGGGAAAATGCCCAGAAAAAGGAAGCAAAATAAGACCATAGAGAGCTACTTTCTTGGGGAAGAGATGTTCCTTCCTCCTTTCATTTCTGATGAGGAAGTACAATGCTTGCCATCAGGGAAAGATGTGGAGGTCGGGGCCTCTCTATCCCAGACATCCAAGGTGGATGTCCGGTGGGCTCAGGCCATGGAAGAGCTCAAAAAGGATTTTGAAAATCAAGTTAGACAGGTGGAGGAAAAACTGGGAAGAGAAATGAGAGAGATGCAAGAAAAGCATGAAAAACGGGTCAATGCCTTACTAAAGGAGACCCAAAAAAGTGCTGAAGAAAATAACACCTTGAAAAATAGGCTCACTCAATTGGCAAAAGAGGTTCAAAAAGCCAATGAGGAGAAGAATGCTTTCAAAAGCAAAATTAGCCAAATGGAAAAAGAGGTTCAAAAGCTCACTGAAGAAAATAGTTCTCTCAAGATTAGAATGGAACAGATGGAGTCTAATGACTTTCTGAGAAACCAAGAAATCATAAAACAAAACCAAAAGAATGAAAAAATGGAAGAGAATGTGAAATATCTCATTGGAAAAACAACTGACCTGGAAAATAGATCCAGGAGAGACAATTTAAAAATTATGGGACTACCTGAAAGCCATGATCAAAAAAAGAGCCTAGACATCATCTTTCATGAAATTATCAAGGAAAACTGCCCTGAGATTCTAGAACCAGAGGGCAAAATAAGTATTGAAGGAATCCATCGATCACCGCCTGAAAGAGATCCAAAAAGAGAAACTCCTAGGAACATTGTGGCCAAATTCCAGAGTTCCCAGGTCAAGGAGAAAATATTGCAAGTAGCTAGAAAGAAACAATTCCAGTATTGTGGAAATACAATCAGGATAACACAAGATCTAGCAGCTTCTACATTAAGGGATCGAAGGGTGTGGAATAGGATATTCCAGAAGTCAAAGGAACTAGGACTCAAACTAAGAATCATCTACCCAGCAAAACTGAGTATAATACTTCAGGGGAAAATATGGTCTTTCAATGAAACAGAGGACTTTCAAGCATTCTTGATGAAAAGACCAGAGCTGAAAAGAAAATTTGACTTTCAAACACAAGAATGAGAAGAAGCATGAAAAAGTAAACAGCAAAGAGAAGTCATAAGGGACTTACCAAAAGTGCACTGCTTACATTCCTACATGGAAAGACAATATTTGTAACTCTTAAAACTTTTCAGTATCTGGGTAGTTGGTGGGACCACACACACATATACATGCACACACACATACACACATGTACATGTGTGTGCACGCACACACATACACACATGCACGCACACACAAAGACAGAGAGAACAGAGTGAATTGAATAGGATGGGACCATATCTTAAAAGAAATTAAGGTAAATGTTGAGAGAGAAATGTAGTGGGAGGAGAAAGGGTGAAATGGAATGGGGTAAATTATATCTCATTCAAGAGGCAAGCAGGACACTTTTTAGTGGAGGGAAAAAGAAGAGAGCTGAGAAAAAAAAACATGAAGTTTACCCTCATCACATTCGACTAAAAGAAGGAGTAAAATGTACACTCATTTTGGTATGAAAACCTATCTTACAGTACAGGAAAGTGGGGGAGAAGGAGATAAGCAGGGAGGGAGGGATGATGGAAGGGAGGGCAATGGGAGGAGGGAGCAATTTGAAGTCAACACTTGGGGAGGGACAGGATCAAAAGACAGAATAGAAACAATGGGGGGCAGAATAGGATGGAGGGAAATACAGTTAGTCTTACACAACACGACTGTTATCCAAGTCATTTGCAGAACTACACAGATATGGCCTATATTGAATTGCCTGCCTTCCCAAAGGGAATGGGTGGGGAGGGAGGGATGGGGAGAATTTGGAACTCAAAGTTTTAAGAACAACTGTTGAGTGTTGTTCTTGCTACTAGGAAATAAGAAATACAGTTAATGGGGAATAGAAAGTCATCTGGCCCTACAGGATAAAAGAGAAGATGGGGACAAGAGAAGGGAGGGATGATAGAAGAGAGGGCAGATTGGTGATAGGGAAAATTAGAATGCTTGGTGTACTGGGGTGGGGGGAGGTGATAAATGGGGAGAAAATTTGGAACCCAAAATTTTGTGAAAATGAATGTAAAAAGTTAAATAAGTAAATTTTTTTTTTTTTTTAAAAAGAAGTGAGTGAATACAGAGGCTCTGTGATTTTGATCCTATGGAGAACATCCTCCTTACACTTAGTAAATAACTCCTAAACAAGTTGCCTGAGGTACATGAAGGTCGAGTCACTGGCACAGCATCACAGAGTAAATGTCCAAGGCAGGATTAGAATCCGGATGGTCCTAACTCCAAGCCTGTCACTCTGTCTAAGCTGTCACTCATCACATCATACAAGATAGATACATTTGTTAGTCATCAGTGTAGAGATATTTGAACTCTTGGGAGTTGATCAGACCAAGTGGAATAATATAAAGAGAAACCTAAAGACCCAGAATAGAGCCTTGTGGGACATTCACATTTAGGAAGCCTGAGGTAGACTCTGAACAAAGAAGATGGAGAAGGTGTATGTAAACATTTCTGCTCACACACTACAACAGTAAGCCAAAACTAAGGTGAACATTACTATAGATAAATGCAGCATTTGATTTGAAGTAAAAAAAAATCAACTTCTCAACAATGAGGCATGGGCTGGATGACAATCTCTGCGAAAAATGTTAGAGTGTTGAGGTTGATTGCAAAATGAGCCAGCAGTATGGTCTGGCATCCAAAAGAGCTGTTCCACTATGTTCTGCTTAGGTCAGACCTTATCTGGAATATTGTGTTCAGTGGTAGGGGGAATATTTTAGAATGGACATTGAAAATCTAGACAGTGTCCAGAGTGGAGCCATCAGGATAGAAGATCTTTTGAAGACTGGAAATATTTACCCCAGAGATGACTTGAGTGGAACATGACTTCAATACTTGAATGGCTATCACATAGAAAGATTAGATTTTACTATTGTGCCATAAGAAATGATCAACAGGAAGAATTCAGAGAGGCCTGGAAAGACTTATATGATCTGATGCTGAGCAAAAGGAGCAGAACCAGGAGAATTTTGTACATAGCAGCAGCCACAGTGTGCGAAGAAGATTTTTCTGGTAGACTTAGGACTTCATTGCAATGCAAGGACTTAAAAAATTCCCAATGGTCTTTTAAGGCAAAACGCCCTCCACATCCAGAGAAAGAACTATGGAATTCAATCGCAGAATGTAGCAGATAATTTTCATTTGTATTACATTTTGGTTTGTTATATGATTTCTCCCATTCATTTTAATTCTTCTATGCAACATGACTATGGTGAAAATGTATTTAATAGGAATGTATGTGTAGAACTTTTATAAAATTGTATGCCATCTCGGTGAAGGAGGGCAAAAAAACCCTAGGTTATGTGGTAGTGATTGCAGAACACTGTAAATAAATTAAAAAAAAAAAAGAAAGATTAGATTTATTACTCTGCTTGATCCTAAAGAACAGAACATGGATGAATGAATAAAAGAATATATAAAAAAAAACCTTACTGTGTGCCAGGCGCTGCACTAAGTCCTGGAGGTACAAAAATAAAAGTTGGTCCTTGACCTCAAGGCAAGACATGGCATTCTAATGGAGGAGACAACACATGTAGGAGCATGGTAGCACTTTGGTCCTAAAAGACATAGAAATGGGGAGTGGGAACATAAGGGAATAGATAGACCAGGTCTGGGTAAAATGACAGAGTTGATTTGATTGTGTTTCATGGGTTTTGAACTGGTGAGTATGTGTGTGTATGTGTTTGAGAAATAGTGGTCTAAAACAGTCAATCACCTATCAGGAGATTGAGTTACAGAAAGGTAGATTTGGGTCCCAAGTAATTCTCGAATCTCCTTTCCCCATCCTTCTCCAAGGGAAACTGATTTCTACCAGAAGGGGAGCAGGAAACTGGGGTCAGAGGCCAGACACTCTGCTCTCTTCCAATTTCAAGAACTTATCACAGGAAATGGCCCTGATGTCCTAGAACCAGAGAGCAAAATAGAAATGGAAAGCATCCACAGATCATCTCCTGAAAGAAATCACAAAACGAAAACTCCTAAGAATATTGTAGCCAAACTCCAGAGCTCCTAGGTCACAGAGAAAATATTTCAAGCAATCAGAAAGCAACCATTCAAATATCATGGAACCATAGTCAGGATAACACAAGATTTAGCATGAAAGGATCAGAGGACTTAGAATATGATATTCTGGAGGGCAAAGGAAGTAGGATTACAACCAAGAATTACCTGCCCAGAAAAATTGAGCACAAACCTTCAGTGGTAAAAATGGACATTTAATGAAATTGACGTCTTTCAAGCATTCCTGATGAAAAGACCAGAGATGAATAGAAAATTTTACTTTCAAATACAAGATTCAAGAGAAGCAAAAAAAGGATAACAGAAAAGAGAAATCATAAAGGATTCAACAAGGTTAAACTGTTTGCATTCCTATGGAGGGGGGGAGGGATGATACTTGCATCTCCTAAGGACTTTCTCATTATTAAGGCAGTTAGAAGGAGTATACACACAGATAGAAGACAAAGGTATGAGTTGACTATGAAGAGGTGATATCCAAAAAAATAAAATTAAGGGGTGAGAAAAGGGGGATGCATCATGAGAAGGGGGAAGAGAGAGGTAGATTGGGATAAATGATTTTGCATAAGAATATGGCAGGTGCTGGTGGCAGGCAACATTTGAACTCTCATTGAAACTGGCTCAAAGAGGCAATAACATGCACACTCAGTTGGGTATGGAAGTCTATCTTACCCAGAAGTAGGAGGGGAAGGGGATAAGGAAAAAAGAGGACAGATTGGAGAAAAATTAGAAGCAAAACACTTTTGAGGAGGGACAAAGTAATAGGAGAGAGAAAATGATAATCAGCCATTTACTTGATTTTTGAGCTCTTTGTCAAGGTAATTCTCTGCTTCCAGTGGGGGTGGGGGGTGTGTACTGTCAGCTGCTCAATCCCCCCATAATCTGTAGACCCAGAGCTCCAGAAACAGCTGCTGAGTCTGCCCCTGCTGCTGCTCCAGGGTCCTCCCTGCTCACCTTGCCTCCACTGCTGTGGGCCTGGATCACTCTTCTCTCTCACACAGGTCCAGCAGGTTTTTTTTTCCACTGACCTTCCAATTTGTTCTGGTGTTTTGCAGTTGTGAAGTCTGGAAACTGCCACAAGTGCCAGAGATTCAGTCTCTTCCAGGCCTGCTCAGGTCCCAGTGATGCCAGTGCGACCCAAGGAGACTGTGCTCTGCTCCCAGCGCTGCACAATAGACGCTTCCCATCAACCTTCCAGGCTATTTTGCTTCACTCTGTCATTCTGTAGCTTCTGCAGCTCTGGAATTCATTTAGAGTCATTTTTTTACATGTGTTTGGCTGGGTTTGGGGGGAGAACTTTAGCAAGTCTCTGTTTCTACTCCGCCATCTTGGCTCTGTCCCCTTCCCCATGGGTGTTGTTTTGATACCAGAGGAAACTCTAGATTGATTATAGGTAGTTGTTTACTCAATCATTATGAAAACTTACAAACCAGGCAATCTAGGGCGGCTGCCAGATAGTTCAGTGGATCCCCTAAATATCCCCATGGTAATTATAAGAAACAAAAGGAAGAGGAGCTAGAGAGTACATCACTACTGATTGGTGGATATTTTTGGTTTTCTACTTAATGAGTTTGGGAGTTAAGCCAATGTTATGCCCAAACATAAGTGTGCATATGGATCATGTCCAGGTCACATATAGGTTACAATATTATTGTTTTGGCTTTCATGGGTCATACGTAGTATCTTACATTTTGACTCAATGACTAAAATATGATTCAGTACCTAAGTTATGACTGCTAACAGGTCGCCATGTTGCAGCTTCCACTTTTCACAGAGTTTAAGTTTTTATGACTTTTCATTTATTACTGTATTTTATGGCTTTTTCCCAATGGGAAGACTACAGATTCTCTGAACACTATCACCACCAGCTGTCAAATGAGGAATCTATGGAGACAAAAAAGCCTGGGAGTGGTTCTGTTACTTGGTGTTGATCTTGAGAGAAGAATGAAAAGAAAGGGGAAGAGGAATACACTGGGGGATAGACAGGAAAGGAAGGTTTGGGAAAGTGATCTCACACAATTAAGGAAGACAAATAAACATCTATACAAATAAGGGGGTGGGGTGGGGTAGCAGCTGACACTTGAACCTCACATATGAACTGACAAAAGAAGGAAGAAGATGCATAGAACTGAGTACAAAAATACATCTCATTCAACAGGGAGATAGAAGGGGAAAGAGGGAAGGGAGAAGGGAGAATTAGAGGGAGGGTAGTTTAAGAGAGGGACTATTCCCAAACAAAACAAATTCTAAAGATGTACATAAATTAGAAGAGATAATTTCAGAGACATCTGAGAAGACATATCTGATCTCATCTGATGATGTGATACAGAATGAAGGAAACAGAATTAGGACAACTTACGTGACAACAATATAGTACAGACAATGGAAATAATTAGGAATTCTAGTGTAATCACCAAGTACAGTTCTAGACTACTGATGAAACATGTTGCCTATCTCCTGACAGAGAAGTGGAGCACTCAAGGTGCAGAATAAGACATACAATTTTTTGGAAGTGGCCAATGAGGAAATCTGTTATCTTTCATTATACATATTTATAACAGCAGTTTTGTTTTTCTTTTATTCTCAGTTGGTGGTAGGAAGTTGAAGTGGGAGGAAGAGGAGGCAGATTTTGCTGATTAAAATATTTTTTAAAGGTAGGAAGGACAGGAACAGATATATAATTATATATATAATTTGAAAGCATATATAATTACATAACAATAACATTCTTACATGTGTTGTGGTGGAAAATACAAATCAGAATTTTAGAGCTTAATAGAAACTTAGATATCATGTCGTCCAAGTGATCTATGACTAAGAATCCCTTCTACAATAATAATTAGCAAAAGACAGTCCCTGCCTTCAGGAAGATGTCAATCTAATGGAAATGACAACTAGCAAAAAAAAGTCCAACACCTATGTGCTAACGAGTTATATACAGGATAAATTTGAAATAATCAACAGAATTAAAGGAAATTATGAAAAGCTTCCTGTAGAAGGTAAGATTTTAGCTGGTACTTGAAGGAAGTCAGGGAAACCAGGAGGAGAGAGAGCATTTCAGGCATGAGGAACAAAAGGCACGATGAACACACCAAAGAGAGAGTTTTTATATTTGATCCTGGAGGTAATAGGGAGCCATTAGAGCTTATTGAAAGGAGGAAGGGTGACATAGATTTGTGCTTTAGGGAGATCACTTTTGATAGCCTAGTGGAGGTAGACTGGATTAGGGAGAGATCTGAGGCAGCGAGACCGACCATCTGATAGTGCTCAGGTATGAGGGGATGAAGGGCTGTACCAGGGTGGTAAGCAGTGTCAGAGGAAAGAAGGGGGCATGTGGGAGAGATGTTACAAAGATAAAATGGACAGGCTTTGCCAATAAATTGGACATAGAGGGTGAGAGAGGATAAGGAATTGAGATCGACACTTAGGTTATGTTCGGATGGTGATGCACTGGACAGTGATGGGAAAGGTTTGATGGGGTGGGGGAGGATAATGAGACATGTTGAGTTTAAGATGTCCATGAGACACCTAATTCCCAGCGTCCAATAGGCAATCAGAGATGCAAGACTGGAGGTCAGGAGAGAAGTTAGGGCTGATTTTCAATAAATAGATTTAAGAACCATTAAAAAGCTCTGATAATCGAACCCTCAGGAACTGAGAACACCAAGTGAAAATGTATCAAAGGAAAAGAGGGTCCCAGACAGCTCTGTGGGACATCCGTGGCTATCAGATTTGACCTGGATAAAGGACCAGGAGACTAAGAAGGAG
Source organism: Bettongia penicillata ogilbyi (assembly GCA_023548195.1). NCBI lineage: Eukaryota > Metazoa > Chordata > Mammalia > Diprotodontia > Potoroidae > Bettongia > Bettongia penicillata. The sequence continues at coordinate 4,898,282 of JAJHZJ010000391.1, read as the reverse complement.
CAGTCCAATAGGTAGGAGGAAAACAGGAGAGAGGATTCCTGAAAACGTATAATAAAAATACTATCAAGGAGAAGAGGGTAATCAGCGGTGTCCCAGGCAGAAGAATAAGGATTGAGAAACGATCATGAGATGTGGCAGTCAAGAGACCCTTAGTAACTTTGGAGAGAGCAGATATATTTATTTGTTTGTTGGAGTCAATTACTTATGTGACTTGCTCAGGATCACACAGCTAGTATCTGAAGCTGAATTTGAACTTAGGTCCTAAGGCTCCACGGCTGGTGCTCTATTCACTGTACCATCTAGTTAGAATAATTTTACATATATATACGTATACACACACATATACATACATACATGTGTACACATTTGTTTGTGTCTGATGGTAACCATCTCTAGACTAGAGGGGTTGGGTTGGGAGAGAAGGAAAAAAGGAGAAAAAAGACATTTACATGATAATTTTGTGTATATTTGAAAGGAACAGCAACTTGCACATAGCAGATTTTCAGGTTTATGCCCAACTATCTTTTTTACTGTACTATATTCAGGAAATGCTTATTTTCTTAAAAAACAAAAACAAAAACTCTTCCCATAACATGTAGGACAGCTAGGCAGTCTGGTGCACTGGACTTGGAGTCAGGAGGACTTGAGCTCAAATCTGACTTCAGACACTTAGCTTTGGGACTGTGGGCATGTGGCTTCCTCATTTGTGAAACAGGGATAAAAATTGCATCTATCTCCCAGGGATGTTGTGAGGATAAAAGAGACATTTGTAAAGTGTTTTGCAAATGTTAAGGTGGACATATAAATGCTGGCTATTATTATATAAAAGACGGTTGATGATAATACTTAGAATAACTAATCAGTTATTAATTCAATAAACACTAAGTGCCTACTATGTGCCAAGCACCGTGCTACATGCTAAGGATACAAAAAGAGGCAAAACACAGTCCCTGCCCTCAAGGACCTTACAGTGTACTAATCCAAAGCAAGCTACACACACACACACATATGTATACATACACATACAATGTAATAATGTAAAGCAAGCTCTCTCTATGTATATGTGTGTGTGTGTGTGTATATATATATATATATATATATATATATATATATATATATATATATATATATATATATACTGAGCTGAGACAGAGGTTCTTGCTTCTGAAATAGCCAAGAGGCGGGTGTCACTGGATCAAAGAATATCCATCAGGGAGTAAAGTGTATTGTAACAAGACTGGAAAGATAGAAGGGAGTTAGGTTATGAAGGGCATTAAATGTCAAACAGCATTTTGCATTTGTGTCTGGAGGCAATCAAAAACCACTAGTTTATTGAGTAGGAGGGTGATATGGTCAGATCTGAATTTAGGAAAATCACTGGTGGCTGAATGGAGGATGGAAGGGGATGGGGAGAGACTTGAGGCAGGCAGCCCCTCCAGCATTACTGCAATAGCCCAGGTATAAGGTGATGAGGGTTTTCATGAGAACGGCAAAGCATTTCATAATTTTTTTGTTCAGTTATTTGCAGGTTCGTCCAAGTCTTCATGAGCCCATTTGGGGTTTTCTTGGCAAAGATCCTGGAGTGGTTGGATCATTTCACAATTCCACCAATAATGAATTAGTGCCCCAATTTTTTCCAGATCCTTTTCAACATTTACCCTGAGCACATGAATTCATTTTCCCAGCTTCAGCCGCCATGATTCACAAACACTTTTTGCCCACTCCTTCCTGACTATCCTACTGTTAAGTGATGGAGCAATGGAGAAACCAACCTGGGACGGGTTACTCTTTAATATCCTAGTTGACCACTAGGTGGCAACAGCACACCACAGACCACACAGTAAGGCAGGTCAAAGCTCCATATCCAGAATTTCTGAAATCCATTTCTGGGTATATCCATCTCATCAGATTGGGCGAGAATCATGAATCTCAAAGAAAAGAGCCTTTAACTTCAGGACCAATTCTGGGAAAAACTGAGAAACAAACACAGTTTGTCTTTGCTGTCCATTTACTTTTTCAGAAATCTCTGAAATGTAAATGGTGCTTTCATATAGGATCATATCATCTCATGTTTAGAGAGAAACGAACCGTAGAGGTCATCAAGTTCATTCACTTCACTTTACAGAGGAGGAAGCTGAGGCACAGATGATTAGCATGTCAACAAACATTTATTACTAAGCATTTACCATGTGCCAGGTATAGACTTGTTTTACAAATAGTAAACGTCTGAGGCAAGATTTAAACCAGGGTTTTTCTACCTCTGAGTCCAGTGGCTCACTCACTACACCACCCTTGATCAATGAAGGCACTCTGCCCCAAGAGGCTAGGGGAACTGGTCTGAGGTAACACAACAAGTTTCTGGCAGAGATGAGGCTAGAATCCAGGTTTCTTTCTCCCAAAGGTCAAAGAGGAGTGACTTGCCTGAGGTCACACAAACCAAAGCCAGTGGCAGTGTCAGAACTCAAGTGTCCTGACCCCCAGCTCTATCCCTGAGCTGCTGCAAGATCCAGATCTTCAGTCCACCAGAGTTTGAAATAGCCTGCCTGTCTCCCAGGAAGGGGGTCTTGAGGATAAAGGAGCAAGGTAGGGTGGATAGAGATGACATGTCACAGCATCTTTCTGTTGACTCTTGAGACCCTTATAGCTCCGTTTGTCCTACCCTCCTCACTTTCCAGATGAGAAAAGTGTAGCTGATACATGAACTAACTTTCCCAAGGTTACACACACAGGTAACAAGTGGGAGAATCCACATTTGAACCTGGTCCTCTGTTTTCAAATCTGGTGCTTTTTCCTGTACCTACACTGATCACGGGAGCTCTGAGCTGGAAAGGACCCTGGCGAAAGGATATCCGGGGTAATCCATGCAGGAATAAAAATCCCTTCTACAATTTACCTGACCAGTGGTTTGCAGTTAGCTTTTGCTGGCATCTCCAACTCTCCTGAGGCCTTATCCTCTGCGCTCCAGTCCCAGCAACCAGAGCTTAGCCGTGGATAGCCTTGATCTAGGGAGCTAGTGCACCGGATGGAGTACTGGACCCCGAGTCAGGAAGATCTGTGTTCAGATCTAGCTTCAGATGCTGACCCTATGAAGCGACCTAGAAAGAAGACCTGGGTTTGCTTCAGTTTCCTCAACCATGAAATGGGGTTAATGATACCATCTGTGGGAGTCTTAACTAAGATAATACTTACAGAGTGCTTACCGCAGTGCCCGGCACCTAGTCGGTGCCTAATATGTGCTTCTTTTCTTCTCCGGACAGGTCATTTCGCTGCCTTTGGGCACAGGCTTCTCCCTTAATAAGGGGAGGGGAACGATCGAAAAGGTCAAAGAAACTGAGTTGGACGGAACCTGAGCTGAGTTGGTGCCCCCCTCAAGCGGCACCCTCTCCAGCATCCCAGACCAGCTCCCCTCCTCATCCACCCTCTGCCCTTCGGGAAGGAACCCTCTTCAGGGCCTTTTCCAGGCTTTCACCACTGGGTTCTATAGAACCAGAGGACCTTCTGTCACTGACGGATCAGGCAAATCGCTGACTTTTGCGGGTCCTCAGTTTCTTCTACAAGATACAGGGCTGGCTGAGAGGATTCCTGAGGTTCCTCCCAGCTCACATTCCCAAGATTCACCGCAAGTTCCCACCAGGAGGGTTCTGTGGCCTCCTCTCCCAGGGCTTCAGGACCCACTTCTAGGGGCTTGGGCGCCAACCTGGGACGCTGCTTCTAGGACCTCTGAGGGAGTCAGGGAGGAGAAACAAGGACCGAGGTCCTGTCCTGTGGCTTTCCTGGGTGGCTAAAGGTTGGTTCTTGAAATGGGGGCGGGGGAAGCCAACGGGACATCCCAGCAGTTAGTTCCAGTATTTGGCGCGCGCCTTTTAAACTCCGGCTTGGGATAGGGGATGGATGTTGGCACCTAGCCCTCCCCCTGCCCCTCCCCTCCCTCTGCCCTCCCCCACCCTTCCCTCTGCCTCTCCCCTCCCCTCCTCTGCCCCTCCCCTCCCTCTGCCCCTCCCCGCCCCGCCCCGCGCACCTGGGGCCCCTGGCCCAGTTCTTCCCAACAGCTGTTCAGCCAGTGCCATGAACCTGGACGCGCGCGGGTTGTTCGCGCTGCGCCCCTGGGGCCGCCAGCTCCGGCTGGTGGCCGCCGCCTCCTGGCTGCCCAACGTGGCCCTGGCACTGGCGCTGAGCTCCGAGGTGCTGCTGTTCCCGGAGCCGCCCGCTCACCACTGTCGGCCCGACCCCACGCTGCTGCCCCCGGAGCTGCGCAACCTGACGGGCCTGGAGCTGCTCAACGCCAGCCTCCCGCACCTACCGCCGCCCGCGCGCGACTGGAACCCCTGCCTACTGCTCCTCTACCCGGGCCCCGGCCCCGAGCCCAATGGCACCTGGCCCTGCACCCGCGGCTGGAGCTTCGCGCTGCCCGCCGCCGGCCTGCTGCATACCCCCATAACCCAGGTGCGGAGCCCCGAGGGGAAACTGAGGCGTCCTTTGGGCCTGGCACTGCTTTTACCAGAGAAGGAAGGGACTTGCTCAAGGGCATGCAGTTAGTAATGCTTCTTAGAACGCAGATACTCAGCTTGGATGCGTACAGGCTCCAAACTAGAGGATCTGCTCTGAGAGACCAGGTCCCAATATTGTGTTGAGGCAGGGGGCAAGCGACCCCTAGGTCTGTTGGAGAGATCAGGACTTTATGGCCTTGGTGGTAGTGTTTAGTATGCGATAGAAGCCTTCAAGTATTTGAAGTGCTGTCGGGTGCTGTTTGATATCGGGGGAAAAAGCTTCCTAAGAGCTGACAGTAAGTACTTTCAGAAGTGGAAATATTTAGTGGGTTGGGGCTCCTTCTCACTGGGAGTTTTCAAATGGACCCTGGGATAACTAGTTGTTGGGCTATTGTAGACAGGTTCCTTGTTCGGAGCGGACTAGATGGATGACCTCTTTCAGGACCGCCCAGCTCTGATTCAGTGATGGGAGCCGGCTGTCTTTTCCCTCTTCTTTTCCCTCTCTCTCATTCCCCATCCTTTTCATCTTTTCCTTCCTCTCCTCCACTTACTTTCAGCTTCAGACTCCCACCTGAGGCTACAGCTCTGGGTTTCCCATTGGTTCGAGGTCCGTCTGTGATACCACCTGTGGGTTCCTGAATGGGAGAGGGAGGGGCAATGGCCTGAGTAGGTTTAGAAAAGCCACCTGGTCCTACCTTGACTCTAGCATGATAGGACATTTGGGGTGGGTGGGGGAGCTGTATTGATGTGTAAATGGAGAAGGTATTAGACTATGAGTCAGGAGATTTGAGTTCTAATCGCAGCCATGCCATCACTGTGACCATAAATATAACTTCAGCTCTGTAAAAAGTAGATGAACAAAATAGTTTTTTAAAATCCTATCCAGCTCCTAGGCTTTGTGATTATTCTTCTCCTGGAGAAAATGTGGATGAGATAACGTATAGCCCTGTATTGCCTCTGGGTCTGGGGGTGGGTAGGAAATGGAACACATGATCACCCTGTGGCCATTAGAGGTGGGTTTTCTGTGTTCTTCTACAGTGGAATCTCGTGTGTGAGGATCAATGGAAGGTGCCCCTGGAGCGAATGAGTTACCTTCTGGGCTGGTTATTGGGCTGTGTCACCCTAGGCTCAGCCTGTGACCGGTAAGGTCCCTGCCCTTCCCCCTCTCCTCTCCTTCCTCAACCTGGAAGGAGATAGGTCCCTTCTAGGAGCCACCATCCCTTTGTGGCACTTCTCATTCTGTGACCACCCGTGGCACTGAACTCTGTTGGACATGAGGATTTCCACCAGGGCATATATGCCCTCTGCCGGCTTAGCTGGCACCCCCAAAGGTTGGACCTCCCTCTTTTTCCCTGACCTCTCACCCACTCTTTGTGCCTGCAGATTTGGCAGGAGAGCCATCTTTGTGACCTCTCTGGCTCTGGCTACGATGCTGGGAAGTGGGGTGGCCCTGGCAATCAGCTACCCCATGCTGCTGACCCTGAGGATGATCTATGGGGCCACCCTGGCTGGTGCTTTCCTTTCCCTGTACTTGGCCCGTGAGTATCAGGGGAATAGAGATTCCAGAGACTCCGTCCCACCCTCTCTATGGTTTGGAAGACATAGTGGGAGGGCAAGGCCATAGGCCTGCCATCTGGACACGGAGGTTCAAGTGTCATCCCAGATCTTTACTAACTATGAGACCTTGTACAAACAACAGAAGTTTGGACTCTGCTTCCCTTATCTATAAAATGAAGGCAGTCCTTCTTGCTCTATTCATAAGGTCAGAGATTCAGAGCCAGAAGGGCCTTGGACAATCAGCACCAACCCCCTCATTTTATAGATGAGGAAAGGCTTGCCCAGTCATGTACACAGTTCACGTGTCTGAGGCAGGATTTAAACCCGAGTCTTTCAACTCCTATCCCACTATACTCTGGTCCTAAGCACCTGCTGTTCTGGGCTCTGAGGATACATAGCCAAAAAAGAAGCAGTCCCTGCCTTTAAGGCTTTTGTGTTCTACTGGGGAAGAGGGGAGAGGTATACCTCTCAGCTTCACTGTAAGGAAAGCGCTTTGTAAACCTATGTACTCTAGAAAGAGATATAGGTGACCTAGAACTTTCAGACATCCCCCCAGCTCCAAGTACTTAATCCTTGGGCTAAGATTAGGGAATCAGGGGTGCCTGTACCCATGTTCCCTCTTTTCTTTTATGGAACTTTAGCCCCTCCTACTTTGAGGACATGTTAGGACCTTATTTTTGGTAGGTAAAGTTGAGGGAGATCTCAGAAAAGGAAGGTGACTGGGTCGGGGGTAGGGGGCAGGATTGGTATGAGGGCCATGCTGGAGGGGATGCCACAGTGAGAATGGGAGAAGGGAGGGCCAGTGACTGGAAAAATGCCAGAAGGCAGAGGGGAAAAACTTATGTATAGTGTGGGGCCTGGGGGGAGATTGGGGCTCTCAAGGAGTGAGCAGAGGATGGGAGTGCCTCTCCTGTTTGCCCAGTGAGCTCAAGTATTTACTCACAGAAGGAGTGAGTGTTCCTGGCAATGATGTTGCAAGACCATTCCGGGAATGGAGATCTCAGCACATCCATTTGGGGGCCCCTTTTGTCCAGGGAGAATAAGAATGTTGGGGGCTAAGTGGAGAAGTCATTGCTTGATTCAGGAAGCTCAGGAGAGAAAGGGAAATGCCAAAGTGGATTCCCCAAGGAGGCCAACTTGTCCCTGACCCCTGGGTGCCCTCCTTGGTGTTTTCTCTCCATCCACCCATTCTTCCATCCTGGCAGGGCTGGAGCTTTGTGACCCTGACCATCGCCTCCCCTTCTCCATGGTGGCTGGCCTCTTCTTTGTCGCTGGGATGATGCTGCTTCCTGGGCTGGCTGCCATATGTCAAGACTGGAGATTCCTCCAGGGACTGGTGACCCTCATCCTGGGCCTGGTGCTCTTTTTTTGGGGGTGAGTTCCTTCGGGGCTTCTGGGGCACTTGGGCTCTGTGGAAAGGGACAGAGAGCTAGGTCCTCAGGCTTCTGGGCTGGAGCCAGGAGAGGCTGCTGAACTATGAGTCTAGCGCCCTTGGCTCAGTCCCAGGCTTGCTAATTTCTCTCTTTGCGTTTTCCCTCATTTCCTCATCTATAATCATCATAATTCTCATTTCTGTGGTGTTTTAAGGTTTACAAAGCACTTTCCTCCCAACAGCCCTGTGAGGAAAGTGGTATGAGTAGCAGTGTGCCCATTTCACAGATGAGGAAGCCAAGTGTCAGGAGGGCTAATCCATAGCTCCTTCCAGTCTGGTGTTCTTCCTGCTACTCTCCATCCTTTGTGGCCCATCTGGTGCCACCTTTCCCATGAAACCTTTCCCGAATCCCCCAGAAGGATATGACCTTTTGATGGGCAACTGTGTGGGAAAAGTGGATCATTTTGGACTTGGAATCAGGAAGATCTGAATTCAACCCTTGCCTCAGACTGTGTGACCCTGGGCGAGTCACTTAACGTGCCTGCCTCAGTTTCCTCCTCTGTAAAAATGGGGATAATATTAGTGCCTTCCAGAATTGTTATTGTGAGGAGGATGAAATGAGACATTTATGAAGTGCTTTGCAAGCTAAAAAGCACATTATAAAAGCTCATGGTTCTTATTATCATCAAATCAATTAACTTCTATCTCTAATCTGTAAAATGGAGATAATGACAGCACCTCAGTGCCAAGATCGTTGTGAGAAACAAAGGAGATAACATCTGGAAAGTGCTTTGCAAAGCAAACCTTTGAGTGCTATGGAAATGCTGGCTCTTTGAATTAGTCCGAGGGTGCTGGCTCTCCCCATTGCCCAGGATGGTTCTATTTCTCTCATTAAACACTCTTGGCATCCAGGTCTGTCTGACTGTGACCTTGCGTCATTCCATGCCTTCCCACACCGCAGCACTCTTACGCCTACTCTTTGCCCCTCTGTGTGATGCTGCTCAAAGGAGCATCATGAATGAAGTCCCAGAGCCATCCTCTGACTGTACAGGTACTCATAACAGCCAACTTCAATGGGACCTTATCTGTGCAAGACAATCTTTTTTCGACTCTAATTCAGTGCTGACCATCTCTCTCTTTACGAGTTTTCCCAGATCTTTCCTTCTCTTCTCAAACCTCCCACACCTCTTTCTTCCCTCTCTCACTTATTTGACTGAGAAAATGGAAGGGTGTTTAATCAAATCTTTCTCTTCTCCCTTTCTCTTTATCTCAAAACCCTCTGATGTCATTTCCCATGCTTTTCTCCTTCTCCCCAGTGCCTGTCAGTGAGGTGGCCCTTCGCATTGCCAAGGTCAGCCCTTGCCTGTGTCCATTCTGTCTCCAGCGGACTGCACCCCCTTTGTGTCTTATTTCCAAGCTCTCCCTATCTGTGGGGTCCGTCCCTACATTTCCAAATCTCCTCATCCCAAAAGAAAAAGTCCCTACCATCTCTTCAAGATATTGTCCTATATGTCTCTTCTCTTCTGCCAAACTCCTAGAAGAAAGCTGTTCCCATTTTCTCCCCTCTCACCATCTACCGTCCTTTGTAATTCCTGAGTTTATCATTTGATTGAATATGCCCATTCTAAAGTTACCAGTGTTCTGATGGGTTTTTCCAGGCTTCATGCTTTGTCAACCTATGTGCTGCATCGGACACTGCGCATCTCTCTTTCCAGATACCCTTTCTTTTGTGGGTTTTAATGACATTATTCTCTCCTGGTTTTCCTACTGCATGTCTGTCAACTCCTTCCCATTCTCCTTTACTGACTCATCATCCACATTAGGTCCTCTTAATGTGGATGTTTCTCAAGGCCCTGGACCAGATTTGCTTTTCTCTTCTTGTCTCCTTTTGTCTTGTTTCATCTCTGTTAGTGTTTCTCATCAGTTCTCAGAAGTTTAACGACCATTTCGATGGTCACTGATACAGTCCCAGTCTCTGCCCTAAGTTTCAGTCCCACATCATCAGTTGCCAAAGGGTATGTCCTGGAGACATCTCCAGTGCAAAATGTCCCAAACAGAACTCATTCTCCTCCCCCCAAACCCAGCTCTTTTCTAGACTACCCCATCTTTGTCAAAGGCACCGCCATCTTTGCTGTCTCTCAGATGCACAACTTCCACCTTCTCAGCATTCACTCTCCCTCCCCTCACATAGCCAAGCAGTTGCTAAATCTGACTATTTCTACCTCCACAGCATGTCACATGTAATCACTTCTCTCCTCCCCTTGCTTCAGGTCTTCCTCACCTCTCACCCAGATCAGCTTTTCCTGAGCCCCCAACTCCCTAACTACTGTCTATTTTACTTCCTCGTACTTATTTTTATTCTTCTTTATTCTACATATATCTGTATACGTCCTTACTCTCCCCCTCATTCAAAAGAGTTCCTTGTGAGTAGCGATTGTTTCATTCTCTTTGTCTTTCTGGAGCTCAGTCTAATGGGGTGAGGTGGACAGAGCTCTGGAAGGAATTTGAACAAAATCCTGTCCTCTGTGTTATGTTCTTGCAGATTTCCTTCCCTGTTCCCGGAGTCCCCTCGATGGCTGGTGGCCACTCAGCAGCCGGGCAGAGCCAAGGAGATTCTGTGGCACTTGGCAAGGGCCAGCCTCAAACCTGAGGACTCCATCTCTGAGGGTACAACTCCGGCTGCAGGTTAGACCTCTCTCCCTAAGTTGTTCCCTCTGTCATCTCTCATCTCCATGCCTTTGCACTGGTTGGTCCCCATACCGGGAAAGCACTTCCTCCTCATGTCTGAGAATTTCTAGTTTCTTTCTGAACTCATTTCAGTTATCACCTATACAATGTCTCCTTTGATCCTTCTCTATCACTTTGCACATCATATGCAAATCCATGTATATATTCATAATACACATACTATACACACACATATATATTCACATGTACAATGCATATGCTATATATACACACAAATGGATACAAATATGCGTATACTATACACACATATACATGTCTATGTACACATACACACACACATATGTGTATATGTGCTTTATTCCCTGTCCCCCTGCTATATCCCAAGATAATGCTTGAAGGTTATTTTTATTCTGTTTCTATCCCCAACACCTAGTACAGAACCTGGCCCTTAATAACAGTAATTAGTTATAGCCGACATTTGTATAGTGCTTTGCAAAGGAATTTAGCATGTGTTCTGTTGTCTTAGCTTCACCATAATCATCCCATCATTGGCATTAGTATTTTTTGGCTGGGTGAATGGGTGGATGGGAGGGTAGATGGGTGGATGGGAGGGTAGATGGGTGGATGGGAGGGTAGATGGATGGATGGGAGGATAGATGGGTAGATGGATGGGTGGAAGGATGGGTAGATGGGTGAGTGGATGAATGGATGAGTTCCAGGGAGAAGAGCCTCTCTAGGCATTCAGGCAAGAGGATCAGGAGGAAAGGACCCAGGCTAAGCAAGTGCAGGGTCTGTGGGGGCCGCCCTTACTTCAGATATTACTTCAGATAATTCCTAAGTACTAGGAATGGCCAGAGATGAATAGTTCGGTCATCTAAGAAGTGAACACAGAGTCAGACTCCAGGATCCAGAAGACTTGGATGCTTTGTTGGGAGGCAGGGGGCAGAGAAAGCTGCTATTGTCTTCTGGCTCCAGCGTCCCTGTTTTACAAATGGGGATGATAGTACCTGTAACACTTACTCTACAGGGCTGTTACAAAGCTGCATGTTATTATTAGCTGATGTACACACGTTATCTCCTATGATTCTCACGGAAGCCAGGGGAGATATGTGGACCAAGAATCAGGAATCCCATTTGGTTGTTGAGACATGAGGTAGTCCAGCAGATGGCAAAGCTAGGCCTCGAACCCAGCTCTTCCCCCTTCCAGTCAATCTATCCTTGCACCGTTCTGCCTAGAGTTAGTCAAGAATGACCATATGAAGAAAGAGCTCCTAGAGTCTACAAGGACTAGTGTGCAAGATAAAAAACCCAAAAATGAAGGCCAGTGGGCAACTAAAAAACTGGTCATTGCCCTGTCTCTTTTCTTTCTTGGAGAGGTGGGAGACAGGGGGATGGAATGGTGTATACACCACCAGGAAAGGTTCTGGTGTCGGGTGGTTTTGACTTTGCTGATTTTTTTGTTGTTGTACAAGAGAAGGCTCCCTGTGTGTGGGGGGAGGGAGGAGGGCAGAAGTCTGGTATCTGCAAAGGATTTGGATATAGAAACAAAAAACCCCAAGAAAACTTGGAACTTTTTAAGCTCTGAGCTGGCCACAACCTTAGGAGAACCAAGCTTGGCATTTTCCTTTGTCCTTTACCAGTCATAAAATCCTGGGCAGGTTAGCGTCCCTTAGCTTCTCTGGGGATATTAATGCTTGCACTACCTGCCTCATAGAACCCCCATGAGATCATTTATGTCGAATGTTATAAAGACCTTGAGACAGAATAAAGATCTTGTTTTTGGCCAATCATTTCAGACTCTTTGTGACCCCATTTGGGGTTTTCTTATCAAAGGTACTGTAGTGGTTTGCCATTTCCTTCTCCAACTCATTTTACAGATGAGGAAACTGAGGTAAATAGGGTGAACTGACTTGCCCAGGGTCACACAGCTAGGAAGTAAGATTTGAACTCAGGTCTTCCTGATTCCAGTACTCTATCCATTGTGCCACCTAGTTACCCCCAGAATAAAAATGTTAGCTATTAATAATAACTAGCATTTAGAGAATTCTTTTAGCTTTGCAAAGCTCTTACATATATCTCATTTGCTCCTCATAACTACCCTGGGAACTCAGTGCTATTAGGACCCCCATTTTATGGCAGACAAAATCAAGTGACTTGCCTGGGGTCACACATCTCATAAATGTCTGAGGCTGGATTTGAACTCAGCTCTTTCTAACCCCAGGTCTAGCATTCTATCCATTGTACTATCTAGCTGCCTTTATTATATTGTTAAAGCTTTAAGTGATATAGACCTTAGATTACAATATGATGATGCTCCTGGAGATAGGACTTGAAGGATATTTTGGGCAGGTAAAGGTGTAGAAGATCATTTAGGTGTTCAGTTTCTGAACGTTTACTAAACACCTACTATGTTGGTGAAGCTGCCAGGACCTGGGGATTTAAAGGCCACAACTGGCTCTGGAAGCAGGAATGTCCATGGGGGTATTTAGAGAGAAGTTAGGCAGACAAAGGCAATGAGTATTTATGGGAAAGTTCTATTGATTTGGGGGCACTGAATGCCAAGCAGAATTAGGGCAGAAACCTACCAATCATGAGAAGCCATGATAGACTGATTGTGTGTATGTGTACGTGTGCTAGGGATATATTTATCTATCTCTCTATCTCTCTGTCTCTCTCTCTCTATCTATCTATCTATCTGTCTATCTATCTATCTATCTATCTATCTATCTATCTATCTATCTATCTATAAATCTATAAATATATATCTCCTCACACTTTTGTCCTGAAGGCAGATGTTAGGGGGATGGGGAGAGAATATGTACTGAGTTCCTCCAGAAGACTGACTACCTTTGTGTTTCATTGAGACATGACGGTATCTGTTCTCAGGGGTCCACTATGACCCCTTCTTGGTGGGATCAGGTGGGGAGGCTGGGGTTGTGCTCTCTCAGCCTTTCCATTGTCTTCCCCTGAGCTGGGCCAGGCTCAGTGAACTCTTTCTTTTCCTTATACCCATAGAATTAGATGAGCTGTCTGAGAGGAACACCTTGCCCCAGTACCACTCCATCTTTGAGATCGTCCGCACTCAATTCATCTGGAGTAATGTCCTCATTCTGGCCTTCACCACGTAAGGAGCTTCCATGCCAAAGCAGGGAGTTGGGGAGGCAGAAGGGGCCGAGGCCCATGGTGGGAGTGGCTGGGCTGTGGGCAGCAGGACATTGAGATGTGTGGCACAGAAGCAGGTGTGACCAGTCAGAAGAGCTACCACCCCCTAGGCCTCAGCTGTCTTCTATACAATGGGGATGATAATCCTCCAACTTCTTCAAAAGGGCCTCAGATACTTACCAGATGTATGTACCTGGGCAAGTCACTTAATTTTGTCCACCTTGGTTTACACAAGATAATCTCCTGAAGGTAGCACTTAATGAACTGTAAATTACTATGTAATTGGGAGTTATCTCTACCCTCCTTGGTCACTTCTACCCTGCTGGGACCCTTCATTGACACTTCTGAAGAAAAGATGCAGAGACACCAATGTAAGCTCATCATAAAGAAAAATCTTTCTTACAATTAGGATGGTCCTGAAGTGGGATGGGATGACCTTGGGAGGTAGCGAACCCCCTCCACGGGGACTAAACCTTGGAAATGTCATCTATTCACGCATGGGGCTGTGTGTTCTGGGAATACTGACTCTAAGTGATCTCTGAATTCAGACAAGGGAAAGGACAGTGAGAGCTGAAGTCATGGAGGAGACTGGGAGTGGGACCTTAGGAAGGGCCTTGAGAGAGGTCAGATCATGGTGACAGAGAGCAGAGTCCATGTGCCCGTCTGGTGGAGCATGGACATCCTTTCTCAGATGCACAAAATAAAATACTCAGGAAGCCAAAGATTCATGAAAACAAACATGCCCTGTTTTTCCTATCCAGGTTCACGGACCCCCTGAAGCCCTCCATGAGCCCAGGTTAAGAACCCCAGGACCAGGATGACTTCTGAGTCCCTTCCCTCTCTCCCCTTAGGCAGCAGTCTCAGCATCGTCCTAGGCCTGGGATCATTCTGCCCCATCCCAGCCTCACCCTGCCTTCTTCCCTTCACAGGCTGCTCGGAAATGGCATTCAGTACAGCTTCACACAGAACCTGGCCCCCTACCTGCCCCACTTCTACCTGCCCTGTTTTTTGCTGGCTGGGCTGGAAGCAGCTGCCAGCCTGCTGCTGATCCTGATGGCCCAGTGCTGTGGCCGCCGGCCTGGTCTGCTCTTGTGGACCATCCTCACCAGCTTGACTTCCCTGCTCCTTCTCTCCTTTGGCCAGTGTAAGAGAAAAGCAGGGCCTTGGGAGCAAAGCAGGATCTAGGGCGGGGAGGAAGGGGTGGGGAGCAGGTAATGGAATCCCCAGGCTGGAAGAAATCCATCCCCCACCCCTCTTTTATAGATGGAGAATTTGACCCCAGAGAGGGGAATTTGTCTAAGGTTACACAGCCAGCCTGGGCTGTGTTCAGCATTCTTTCCACTGGCTCCTTTCCCTGTGGGGTTTTTGGTATAGCTGAGGAATTCAGAGAACACAGATGAAATCACAGAACAACGTGATGTCCTGCAGTGTGTGCTGGATTGAGGATCAGAGTAGGGGGGGTTCACATTCCAGATCTGCCACTGTTCTCTGTGTAACCTTGAAGTAGGGGTGCCGTGGATAGTGCTGAACCAGGAGTCAGGAAGACCTGAGTCCAGACCAGCTTCTGACATGTACTAACTTTTTGGTTCTGGGCAAGTCTCTCTGCTTCAGTTTCTGCATCTGTAGAATGGAGATAATAATAGCACCTCTCTCTTGAAATTGCCATGAGAATCAAATAAGATGGTGTATGTAGGCTCCTGTGTAAACCTCACAGCACAGTACAAATGCCAGCCATTATTCATTATAATTAGTATTGTTATTAGACAAATAACTTTAATTTTTCTAGCCTTTCTTATCATAAAATGATCCCCTCTTAGCCCCAAATTTGTGCTCCTTTGACAATGACTCTGAGTGGTCTCCAGATTCATACAGGGGAGAGGTCAGCGCTAGCTGGCATAATTGGGGAAGGCTTCTTAGAGGAGATGGCACTTAAGCTGAGTCGAACCTGTTATAGAGGGCCCTAAGCAGGGATCAGATTGCGCCAGTCATTCCAGGGAAGGGGCAGGGTCTGGGGAAGGAACTTTCCTCCCTGGGGTTTCAGTATCTAGCAGATGCAGATGGTCAGCCAGGCCTAGGAGAGGTCAAGAGAAGCGGGATGCTGAATGCCTCTCTCATTTCCTCTCAGACCTGCCAATCTGGACAGTGGTGTTTCTCTCCACACTGGGGCTCCTGGCCTCCCAAGCTATGTCTGTGCTGAGTATCTTCTTTGCCAGTGAGATCCTTCCCACCATGATCAGGTAAGCCCTGCCCCTAACCCGGGGTGGAGGACAGCCGGGAACAGGGTGCTGCCCACAGCAAGTCCCATACTTCTGAACAGAGCCATTCCTCCTTCCTGCCTGGTCATGCCAGCCCCAAAATATCTGTCCAGTATTCTGCTGCTGCCGCCTGACATCCTAGCTTGGCTCTCTCCCTGGGAGTCTTGTTCTAAGACCCCTGGGATGGGAAGATGCTCAGACTCTGGACTTGTGAATAAGTTTCCCTAGGGGTGCTGAAGGGTAGAGATGGGTCTGGTACATCCTGAATACTCTTGACATCTGGGCCCAGAACTGCCAGGGCAGGAGTAGAGGAGGGTAAGGAGACTGGGGAGGAGAAAGGAAGAAACATAAGTTACTTTCCCAAAGTTTTTCAGGGGTTTCCCCCAGGCCTTCACATTTCTAGGTGAAAGGCAGGAAAGACAAATTTAGCTCTGGGACTAGCCCTCATCCCAGCCTTGTGTTCAGTGTTTTGGTCAGGTGGTGTGGGGGATGCGACTGAGCATGGCTTTCAGGTTTCCCCACTCACTTCTCTGTATTTCTGACCTCGGCCCCTGCTCACATCCCTCAGAGGAGCTGGGCTGGGCCTCATCCTGGCAGCTGGTTTCCTGGGCCAGGCAGCCACACCCATCATGAGCATCTCCAACAGTCATGGCTTCTTCCTCCATCACGTGGTGTTTGCCTCCTTTGCTGTGCTCTCCTTGCTCTGCATTCTGTTACTACCTGAGAGCGAGGGCCAGAACCTCCCTGAATCCTTGGAGGATGCTGAAGGCTGCCAGTCCTACCCGATGTTCCTGTCCTGCTGGCGCCACCCCCAAGATCACCATGTCCCCTTACTCCTGCCCTCTTATAAGCAGACCCACCATGGATGGCAGCAGAATTCTTGGCCAGTGGTCCCCTCCCAAAGGACCAGTGGCCAGGGGTCTCTATCTACCAGGGCTCACCTAGAGTTCCAGGCCGTGCAGGAGCCAAGACATGCCTGAACTACAGGAGGCCACCCACGGAAACTGCCTTTATCGATGCCATTACTGTAGCCCTGGGAAGGGAGGGCTTGGATGACAGGCTGGTGCTTTGTTCCTGTCACTGTTATGGCTATGAGAGTGATGGCTGACTCTTCTCCAAATCACCAGTTCACCTGTTTTCTGAATGGGGAGGAAGGGAAGCACTCTGCCAGACAGTCCCCTGGAAATCGCTGAGCTCCGTAGGATGAGGTTCCCAACTTGCCTGGAACTCAAATTCTGGACCAGTGAAGCCTTCTCTACCTAAGAGGCAGACACGCTGCTCTGGCTGCCTTCCCATCAGCCTGCGCATTGCTTCTGAAGCCCTTAGCCTCAAGTAATAGTTTCCTTCTGGGGCAGAATATCCAGCCTTCTGGCTGGGTTTGAGGTGACCTCTCTCTCTCCCTCCTTACTTAAAAGCACTGTGACAGCCACTCCGTCTGCCCTGTGGTTTCCGTGGGGGAGGGACTGCACCCTCTTTGCAGATTTCTCTCTGGGCCTCCAGGATTCCACCCCTTCCTCCTCTTGTTCCTGTAGTGTGTCAGGGGGGTGCCCTGAAAGACAATCTTGTTCCAAAAGATCTAGGATCTTATATAGAAAATGTCTCTACGGTGGTTTTTTTAATTCGAACTGCAACATGCAGCTAATTTCTCTTATAAAAACACATTGCAACAGAGCTGGGCAAACACTGGGTGGGCAGGTGGGAGTTGTTGGGGGAATTTCACAGAAAGGTCGGAGCCACACCTGGGAGCTAGGGAGGAGCTGGTATAAGGAGGGTGTGACAGAACCTCCTGGCATCTGGGCAGCTGGGCGGGATCCCTCTGGAAGACCCGGCCTGACTCAGCTCAGCTTGGCATTCCCCCATCCAGGGGATATAGACTAGTCCTGGCATTTTCATAGTTTTTCTTGGCTTTTGGATACTTCTATTGCTCCTAGAAGGTTTAACCCGATAGCACCATGGAGCTTTTGTTCCTCAGGACACATAGGTACTATATAGCACCCGTGATTTTGTAAGAATAAGGCAAGTCCAATCCAATGTTTGAATATGGTTGGAGCTTGGAATGGACTATGACTTTCTCTTAAAGGAGCTGACTGGCCCCCTGAAGGTCTTCTCTGAAACCTTGGGTTGAGGCTGTGGGAGGCAAAGGGGTTTGCCCTGGAGAGCTGGCCCTCTGGCATTGTCTGAGGAGGCCAGGGGTGACCTATAGCTTGCTTTTCCTCCCTGCTCTGGGCCCTATGTAGGGCATCCTACCCAGGTCTAAGCAGGGAGGGAGAGGGATGGAGGAGAAGGCTCCCCTGATTCTCAGTGAGCCCCCCTGGATGGATGGTGGAGAGGACCCGCCAGCCGCAGGAATGTCTTATTGGACCTCACAGCTGCATCCTTCCCCTTCCCCTTGGAAAAGGCAGAGTCCAGCTTTCTTTCCCCTGATCCACCCCCACGCCTGCCTGGCCCTCAGGGCTGCCCGTACATGTCTGCCAGCCGAGTGAATCTGGGCCCCCAGTCCCTGAGGTAGTCATAGTTCTGGTCCTCGTCTCCCAGGCTTGAGAGGATGGAGCTGAGCGTTCCTGCCAAGGAGCCTTCTCCCTCGTAGTCATAGATGAGTGCTGTGTCGTAGGGTGGGACGCTGGGGTCATTGTCAGCAGCTTCGAGACCCTGAGGACATGGGCAAGCCTGAGTTAAGTGTCAGTGATCTCTTTGGTGGATGCACCGGGGCCAAGGGCCAAGGGATTGAAGAGCCATCAAAAAAACAGCTTAAGGAAAATAATTTGGGAGGCAGAGATACAGGCAAGAGGAATCATCTCAAGCGTGGCAATTCTCATGTTTTTGGTCTCAGGATCCCTGTGGGTTCTTAAAAATTACGGAGCTTTTATTTTCTGTGGGTTAATTTACTGATATTCATTGTATTGGAAATGAAAATATCTTATTGTTATGAAAATAGCTTTGACCTTGCAGGCCCCCTGGAAGAGTCTTGGCAACCCCAAGAGGACAACTCTTTGAGGACTACTGAGATAGTATATCTGAAAGCCAAAGTTTAGTAATTTCTGCACGATATGCTGCTTGGTTTTTATCGATGCTGTTGCATCCCCTTTACTTGAGATCACAGGCTGGATTGGGATAGTTAGGAGGTCCTGGGGAAACTGAGGCAGTAGCCACAGGATCTATGAGGATTATCCATAAGAGAAGGCATGAAACACCATTAATGAGCTCTGTAAAAACACACATTAGGGGAAGCACACTAGAGGGACAGTTTCTTGCTTTGGGGATAAGGGCGGGGGGACTGGCCCCAGGGGTTTTTACAAGGTTGTGTCCAGTCACTGCCGAAGGAGAAGAAGAAGAAGGAGAAGGAGAAGGAGAAGGAGAAGGAGAAGGAGAAGGAGAAGGAGAAGGAGAAGGAGAAGGAGAAGGAGAAGGAGAAGAAGAAGAAGAAGAAGAAGAAGAAGAAGAAGAAGAAGAAGAAGAAGAAGAAGAAGAAGAAGAAGAAAGAGAAAGAGATTTTCCTGTCAATCACCTTTGCTTTGAGCATAGAACAGGAGTCAGGATGGTTGAGAGATAATAGGAGGTAAGAATCCCAGAGAGACCAGGAGGGTTTGCACCCCATCCCTCACCCTGGGAACACTTACATCATTGATGAAGTCGGCAATGTCTGAGGGGCTGGTGGGCAATGCCCGGGAGGGCTGTGGAGGTACTCGGTGATAGGGGGTGTCCTTTCGCAGAGGTGGTCTCCCCCGCAAGGAGGTCTGAGGCACTAGCTCTGCAGGATGACGAAGCTGGTTGATGTCATAGGCATCCTGTAGCATTGGACAAATGACCGCTGCTTAAGCAGCCTCTCTTTCCCTTTTCCTGGTCCTACAAGAGCCTCTCACAGAGGGGCAGAGACCAAACCACTGTGGTTTCCATTACTTGCCAGCCTTTTGGGAAAGGGGGAGACAGACCTTGGTGACCTACACATGGAATCACCAAACCTTGAAAAATTAAATGGTACCAGTATGGGACTCTTAGCTTTGGTCTCTGTAGGTGTCCATTTCCTCATCTGTAATAAAGTCCCTTCTAGTTCTAAATCCTAGGAAGTAATGGTATATTTCCCATTATAGAGTGGACTTTTGGGTACTGATGTGGCAGCAGGACCTGAGTCCTTGGATGCCTGACCAGTGCCCCATCCTCTGCACCCTTTCCAGCTCCTCACCCTTCTTCTTTGTAGCAATATCCAAAGTCTTGGTATGTTCCCCTGGCGAGGTAGGGTGAAGGTGCAGCCATGGCTGGGGTAAATGATCAGCGGTTGGGGGTACCCACCACTCATAGGCTAGCCCTTGGACTCTTGCTGAGAATTCTCCAGATTTTTGACCTCAGGTTAGAGGTGGTATTCCCCACGTGAGATAATATGTACAGTGTTTTGCAAAACTTAAAATGCTATATAAATGCCAGCTATTATTTATTATTATTATGGGAGTTGGAATCTTCAGTTATCATACCTCTCCTCAGACCAACAGGTTGGATTCTTGGAAGAAAGCCCCAAACTGTCTTGTAGGTCTTCCATCTTTGTCCTTGCATTCATGTCCCTCCCTAAACCCAAAGAGAGGTCCCTTCCCTATTTCTACCTGTCTCCAGGTCCTCCTTCTCCCTGGCATTCACCTGGTCCCCCCCTCCTCTTCCCTCCCCCTCCTTCCCCTTTCTTACCTGGTCCTCCTCTCCACCTCCCTGCTCATCATAGTTGAGTATATTGTCCCGAACATCATCCTGCAGCCCATCCAGCAGGCCCTTCTCCTGGACTCGCTGGCGAAAACGCTCAAAGATGGCCACTAACAAGATGAGCACTGTCCCAGAGAAGAAGTTTTGGTGGGTATGGAGGGGGGAAGCAAAGGGGGCCCTCAATGGGGGAGTACAGGGGGCCTCTGGGTAACACATGGTGGTGTGCTCTAGAAGTATGAAGTATGCAAGGTGGGTGGGAGGAATGAAGGGGGGTCTTAAATGGGGTAGATGGGGGTCTCCGGGTGATGTAGGGTTCCTTAGGAGGAGGTGGGTGAGGATTCTCCCTCAACAAGGAGCCTGGAGGCGTCAGGCAAGGTTCTTCAGGAGGACAGGATTGGGTAGGGGTGGGGAAGGATGACTTACAGAGTAGGAGGATGACACTGGCAAGGGCGATGACCAAGGCCGCCAGGCTGATGCCTGCGCCTCCAGCCAGAAGGGCAGCTGCCCCAGGGATGCAGACCCCAGCCTCCCCACAGTGACACACGGTCACATTGAGCAGCTGCTCCAGCTGCTGAGGGGGCTGCCCTGAGTCTTGGAGCAGGAGGGCCAGACTGTACAGCCCCTCCTGAGCTTCTGTCCGCAAGCGTAATCGGGCATGAGTCACTGGGAGGAGAGGAGTTATGGAGGAGGGAGAGAGAGAGAGAACAACTTCTCCCACCTCTCCCTTGCCCCCCCCTTCCCTTCTCTGTTTCTTTCCATCTTACACTCCTCATCCCCTCCCTCTAAGCTCCTTGTCTGATTCTATCCCCTATCTTACCCTCCTTTCAGTCACTGTATAGCACTGGCCAAGAGACATGGGTTCTGATCCCAGCTCTCCAAGCTGCTGGCTGTATTACCTCGAGTGAATAGCTTGACTTTTTCAGTCTATTGAGAATGGCTGATCGCCATCAATCTACAGATTCTTATTGAGCACCTACTGGATGATGTTCATTATAACAGTTGACACATAGCATCTGGGGGCTGGCATAGTGGATTTCCACCCACTGCTTGTTTGATGCTCATAGCAAGTCTATGAATCAGGTGTCATTATTAGTTCCATAGGTGATGTCACTGAGGCTCAGGGAGGTAAAGAGATCTACCTAAGCCACACAGCTCATAAATGCCTGAGGTGGGATTCAAAACCGGGTCTTACTGATCCCAAGCCCAAGTCCTGTTATATAGCCACTTCATCTCTAATTTCTCCTCCCTTTTCCCCCTAAGTCCTCAAATCTGAAGTATCCTGAACTCTTTGGCTTAACTTTAGGAAGAGGGTTGTGTCCTCACCATTGAGTTGGCTGATGCTCCAGTTTCTTGCCAGTTCAGGAGAGCTGGGGCTCAGTTGGAAGTGAAAGGGCGCCCCATGTGGAGGCAAGTCCTCATCCATAGCACTGAGGATGAGGCCAGACCCCTGGCCAGGGTCACTGCACAGAGTCCCGGTGGGGGTGGTCAGGAGTGGTGCATGGTCATTGACCTCCAGAATCTCTATGGACAGGGTCCCCGTGGCTGTGCGAGGTGGGGAGGCTGATGATACAAGAAGGGGGAGGCTACATGTCATTTCTGGACCTGTTGACCGTGCCATGATCCAGACCACTGTCCATGGTCCCAGGATACAGTTATGAGCACAGTGAACTTGGTGCTTGGGGAAAGGGTTGGGGGAATCTGCTTTTCCTATGGGCATTGGCTGTCAGATACCCATTACTCATCCAGGCTGGTGCAGAGGGCATTTTTATTTAGGAAGAGATCAGAATAGATGGGAGATACTATGGTCTCACAGTATACCATGTCATGGAGAAGTTCGATTAGATGATCCTGAAAAGTCCCTTCTAGCCATGACATTCCACGATACCCCCAAATGGGGATCAATGAATCCAGATCCATCTCCCTTGGGATCTGGCACCATTAGACTCTGCGACATTCTGTACTCTCACCCCACATCCAGACTTCTGTACTTAGGAAGATGTATGTAATGTGAAATTCATGGCTATGGCCAGCAAGGGTAGTGTCTGTCCCTTGTCCCCTATGGTATTCCATGGGATAAGGGAAGCATCATGGCTTCACCTCCGCCCCCTACCATTCCCTCACCATCATCACTGGCAAGGATGATGGCCCTATACCAGCCATCTTTGAGGAAGGGTGAGGCTGGGTTGATAGCACGCTTAGTCTGGATCCGACCAGTGGCACGGTCCACTCGAAGCCAGTCCTCAGGGTCGTAGTCTTTGAAGTAACTGAGGTAAGATAAGGGAAGGGTGAGATGTTGGTGGACCTGGGATTACACTTAGTATACTCAATCATACACATCAACAGAAACTAGGTGCATTTCCACACATACATATCAGGACACATGCTGTGTGGGACCATCCTGTAGTTGCATTATAGATTCTACCCATCAGGTCACTGGACAGAAGCCTCCTGCCTCTTTCCCGGACTACAGAAAGCCTCTGCAATTTTGGAACCCTAAGGAGGTTTAGTGGGAAGGCTGGCTCTCACCTGATAAGTTGATGTTGCTGGGTGTCTGGGTCTCTCGCAAAGAAGGTGATGATGTCAGTCCCAGGAGCAGCCCCCTCAGCCACACTGGCTCGAAGAGGGTTGGTGTGGAAGATGGGTGGCTCATTCACATCCTGCACCTCCACAGTCACTGTGGCTAAGCCTCGAGCAGCCTTTGGGGCAGTCGCCTGCAGGGGAGCCTCATTCTGTACTGCTACCTGAAGCTGGTACTGCTCTCTGCTCTCATGGTCCAAGGGCTATGGGAACCAAAGGAGCTGCTCTGGTGACATCCAAAGCCTCCATCTCCTACCCTCGCAACTCCCCTCTCCCAAACATATACAGTTCTGGGCACACATTTGTGAGCCTCGGTTTTATCTGGGGCCATGATGGTTTTTCCTCACAAAACACTAATGGGTGTGGATGAACAAACACAAAAATAGAAACAAGAGCCCTGGACTTCTAATAGGACCAAAGCCCAGCCCAGGGATGGGACTTATTCTGTGAGGTTTAGATTCAATCAAAGGGCCTCCCTTGAGGACCAAGGACCGAGGCCACATGCGGCCTCAAGGCTGCAGGCCTAGAGGTTCTGGGATGGAGATAGATAGGTTCCCCCTTCCTCCTCCCATTCCCTCAGTCCATCTTCCCCTGGTATAAACTCCTTGAGGGTAATCTTCCTATCCCCAGTGCCTGGCACATAGTAGGCACTTAATAAATGCACATTGATTAATCGGTATGCATGATAGTCTGCTGAGATGAAGAGCAGGTTTCCTAGGGATATTGGTGATGAGATAGTTCTGAGTCAAGGATCCAGGAGTCCAGGTTCTAAAACTGGCTATGAAATTAGGCAAAGTCCATTCCCCATCCACCAGCTGGGGAGGGTCAGTGAACTCAGACATCTTTGCACCTACCTGACCGCAGCACAGTCTACATCCTAGCCTTGCTCACCTTCACCACGGACAGGATACCGTCGTTGGTCTTGGGGTCTGTACGAATAGCAAACTGCCCACCGGGGTCTCCCTCCAGAATGGTGAATTTGGCCACCCAGTTAGGAGAGCCAGGAAGGTCCTTGTCCTGAACTTCGAGCCTCCCCACATCTATTCCACCAATGGCCTCATCGGCTCTCATGGAGAACTAGGAGAGACGCCACAGTGCCCAGTTACTACCCAGGAAAAACAGGGGTTTGGTGTGTGAGGGAGGTCTGGTTGACGGATGTGATCTCTCTGGGGACTGGACTTTGCTTTATAGCTTGTGTGTTCCCAGGAAAATCACCCTCTTGGGGCTTCAATTTCCTCATCTTAAAAAAAAAAAGCATTATAATAACTGCACTGTATGCCTCATGGACTTTTTCTGAGGGAAGTGCTTTGTAAACTTAAAGCTCTGTGTGAACGAATGTAAGCCACTCTCATCATTCCTGGCTCCAAACAGGGCTACCATCTCTAGGCAGATGGGACGCTCATCTCTGTATCTAACCCTAATGAGCTCCTCTCCTGGGCGACAGTCCTGTGCCACCAACTGTGGTCCCCATCTCTTAGCACAGGGCATGCACATAGTAGGTGCTTAATTAAGCTTATTGATTGCCTGACCCACCCTAGTTGCTCTCAACCAGGGGGCAAGTCCCACCCATGAGCAACAGGAGTTGTCTCTAAACTAAATCGTTTAGAGACTTCTGGAATAGAAGGGGCTGGTACTAAGACCAGGACTGACTTAGGAATGGTGGACCCGTTGGGGTAGGTGTAGGGATTGGGCCAATACCTCCTCCCTAGTGAACTCTGGGGCATTGTCATTGATGTCGTCCACGTAGATGACGGCTGTGGCCGTGTTGGTGAGCCCGTCCCCAGACATGTCCGCCACCTGAAGCGTCAGATTATACACTCCGACCAGCTGAGGGAGAGGGAAAGGAGGCCAGGGAAAAGAAGCGGAGTGAGACTGGAGGTAAAGGCACATCGTTAGGGAGCTGGGGAAGGTCAGCAGCCATCGGGAGAACTGCTCACTCTTCCACGCGACTGCATCATTGAGGATGAGGAGGGGGATGAAGGATTCTGGAGACACTTCTTGGAACTTTAGCACCAGGGGCTGTCGCCCGGACTAGGGGCCCTTCTGGGGGTGGGGCGATCCCCAGGGATGAGATGCTGGACGAAGGGGTAGAAGGAAGCATCAGAGGTCCAGGTTTATCATCACTCGCTCAGCCAAGATGGGGCTTGGGGGCAGCAGGCTGGCTCGGGTGTCCAGTACCTCAGAAGGAGGACTGGGTCGTTGGGGGGATTGCTGCTAGCGGGGAGAAGTCACAAACAAATGAAAAAGTCCCCCCCGCCTCGCTTTTCTCATCTGCCGATAGAGTCACTACCTGAGGCAAGACGAGAGCACCAGAGAGTGCGGCTCCCCTTCCGCTACCGTGTGGGCACACCTTCTCAAGCTGGTAATGGACGTAATGATAGACTAATTTTCAGGAAGACCTGAGTTCAAATATAGCCTCAAACACTTAGAGCTGTGTAACCCTGGGCAAGTCACTTTACTCTCCCTCACCCTCTATTTCCTCATCTGTAAAATGGGGATAATGATGGCACCTCCCCCCAGGGTGTCACAAGAATTAGATAACACATGTAAAACTCTTAATAAAACTTAAGGCACAATATAAGTGCTATTATTATCATTATTTGGAAAAGCTCTCAGGAAATCAACAATGCTTGGAATAGCATTTTTGCTCTGTTGTGTCCAACTCTTTGTGACTAACCCCATGGGGGTTTTCTGGGCAAGGACACTGGAGGGGTTGGCCATTTCCTTCTCTAGCTCATTTTACAGATGAGGAAAAAGAGGCACAGTTAAATAACTGGCCCAGGGTCACATAGCTAGTAAGAGTCTGAGGCTAGATTTGAACTCAGGTCTTCCTGATTCTAAGCCTAGCGCTCTGTGCACTATGGCTGCCCCTTGGTTTAGTACTAAAATAGACCACTGCCATTTCTCTTCTTAGAGTAGGGAAACCTCTTTCCATGCCCCTTCTGGGGAGCCCCTGGGCAGGATTATAGTAAGACACAGGTAATGCCCATGCCCTGGGTGTGTGCCCTTAATGAGGACAGCATCCACGCACGCACCCTTCACTGCACCTGCACGCTTCTCGGGGGCCCTCACCTCTCTATCCAGCCCCACTTGCACGGTTCGGATCTCCCCGGTGAGATCATCGATGCTGAAATGTTCTGTGTCACCCTGGTCCAGAATCGAGTACCTCAGTGCTGCATTGTCTGTGTCTGGGTCATCAGCATCAGTAGCTTCAGCCTTTGTCACATAGGTCCCTGGGGGAGGATGGACATACTGACTTCCAGTGACCTCCCTCCCCTATGGGTAGAACGAGGGACCCAAACACTCACAGCTGAGAACTCACTCCCTCAGCATTCCCAGTAACCAAGGTGCACATAGATCTACTAAACAGGCTGGAAAGAATTAGTAAGTGATGTGGGTGTGTGCGTCGGGGGGAACTGGAGTATATTCCAGGCAAAATGAAGAGGGGATGCCCCAATGTCAACCAAGGGGGTCACCAAGGTGAAACAGCCCAGGCTGGTGATTCTCCAGTATTTGAACAAACGTGGATTAGTTCAATGTTTTCCAACCTTTTAAAACCTGTTACTTTCCTGGAGTGGATGTCATGGATAGATGAGGGAGGGGGAATTCAATTTCAATAAATAAATGGTTCAATATCCAACATGAACAGTTCCCCAGTGATGAGATTAGCTCCGGTCTGGGAATCAAACAACTGATCTTGTTATATTTACATATGTCCTTACTGCCCCGTGCATTTTGATAAGGTTGGCGTTGGAAAGGTCATCATCCTCTTTATTGCTAAGACTTCAGCCCCTTTGCTATAAACAGGTTGCAGGTAGTTTATTTTCCAAAGCTTGACTACAGTTTTATTTTTTCATGCATTCTTTCTTTGTGTCTTTGGAAACATTTTGAATTTTGGAAACCCCTGATGAAATATGACTGTTTACCCCTAGATGGTCTCTGGTCTAATTTTAATGACCACATTTACTTACATAGAGTTTTTCAAAGGAAATTCTAAGTTTTTGGGAAACCAGGGGCATCCCAGCATCCCCAGGCCCTATTGCCCAATATCCTGAGGCACATGCTTGGGGAGGGGAGGGCTGACAGCCTTACCTGGGATGGCTCCCTCTAGAACGTGGCCGGTGAACACCTCCTGTTGGAAGACTGGCCGGTTGTCATTCTGATCCACTACCACAATCTCCAGGTCAGTGGGGTCCTCCAGCGTGGACCCTCTCAGATCCAGGGCAAAGGCCTTGAGCTAAGTGAGAAAGAGAGCTGGGACTGGTACAGCCACGTGGATGGTACAATGAGTTTGGGACAAAGATCAGAGACTTCGCTTCTGGTGTTAGTTACTCCATCACTTACTAGGTGACTTTGGAAAGGTTACTTGAATCACATTAGGTTGTGGGGCTCTCATCTGTTTAAAGGGGGAAAATAGACACATCTGTATATGGATGGGCTCTGGGTAGGACTGACTTTGGGAAGCCATTCTCTGCCTCTCATCTCTAAGTGTCCCAGGTGTGGCTTTCCTGATGAGCCCAAAAACAGTTCAAGAGTACCAGGAAGGACCCTGATGGGGGCAGGGGAGGGGGCTTCCAGTGGGCTGGGTTAGGCTAGAACAGACTCCTTCTACCAGCAGCCCTTACCCTAAAGTGGTCAGTCTTCTCTCGGTCCAGCATGGCATTGAGGAACACCTTTCCGGTGAACTTATCAATGGAAAAGACCCCCAAAGGCTCTTCATCTACCCCTGGGCCCTTGATGCTGTAGATGACACCACCCAGCTGTTGTTTATCAGACTTGATCTGCCCCAGGAGAGAAAATGGACATGTAAGAGAGGCAATGCTATAGTACAGGAGAATGGTGTTGAATCTGAAGTCAGGAGAGCTGAGTTCTTCCTATGTGACCTTGGACAAGTCACTTAAATGTTGCTGAATCTTCTTCACCTGAGAATGAAGTCTGAGTCTCTTCATCTATAAAATGATGGCACTGGACAAGATTTTAAATCTTATCCTTCTAAATCTAAGCCCTTTTAACTCGAAATCTGAGTTTAGGGATGTGAGGATTAACCCCTGGGGGCTCCATCTTCCCCTGGGATCCCTCTTGGTGAAAGATAATCTATATGTATTCTCTTACCTCTATCCTGAGACACTTGTCCTTTGGAGATTATTTCCTAGAGAATAGGGACTATTACCTACCACGGGAAGAAGAGTGCCTCCTCTTCGCCTAGTGATATCTTTCTCATACTTCCAGCTTCAAATCCGGAGTCGCCTCCTCCATGCAGCCTTTCCTGCCACCCTTCCTCCCTGTCTAAAGTATTCTGGCTCGAACATCTTGGATTTTCCTTTGCCCCTATGGCATTCTACTTGGTATTTATTATACCTATTTATTAGCATGCCACTTCTATCCCTCCTCTGAACCCTTCCCCATTAGACCGTGATGACCTTGAGAGTAGGTCCATGTTATTTATTTCATTTCTATATCCCCAGAACCTAGCATGATGTCTTATACATAGCAGGCTCTTCAATGTTTCCTGATAAGAAACAGGGTGACTGGCACCCCCTTACCAGCCCTGTCCTCCCCTATCTTGCCCAGCCTGACCCCTATGCCTCAGGAATTCTGGGTAGGGCTGGGAGAAGTTTCTGGCTTCAGTTGGGAAAGTCACAGATGGAGGCACTGTGGGGAAGACAGGGGTGTAGGTGGGATTCGCCCTTGGGCTTTGGTAGTGGTGCCAAGTTCTGGGTAGGACTGTGTCCTTTTCCTCTTCTGCACATGTGGAGGATAATTACAAAGCCCATCCTGAGGCCCCCTCGCTTCCTTGCCCCAAGCCCCTGCCAACCTGCACCAGGGCGTAGGGAATCCGCTTGTGGTTCTCAGAAACACTGATGGGTGGGATGACCCAGGCTCTCCGAACTCGATTCAGCCCCGTTGGATGTCGCCAGAGATAAAGGGGGCTGGGAGGCACAATTATCCCCATGGAGAGGCTGAGACCCTAGAAGCAGGAAATGGAAAACACTGGTACCATGATCAGATTCCCACTCCCCAGCATGGCTGGTTTCACCATTAACCCAGTGCATTCCCTTAATGGGAAATTAGCCAGAGACAGCCTCCTAGACTCAGAGGAGACCCCAGACTAGAGAATGGGCAGTGAATGAAGCTTTGCCAGCTGCGCAGGAGGTGAGTTTGATGGGAAATTAAGATCTCAATGGGATGCCAAGTTCTGAGTCAGCTGGAAGCATCTCCAAGAAATGTTACCCCTGAGCGGTGCGCCTAGGAGCTGTGTGGACCACAGCTATGGTGTAACGGAAAGAGCACAGGACTTAGTATTAAAAAAAAAACCAAACCTTTGTTCAAACACAGATTCTGCCAGCTACTAGAGAGGCAAGGTGGGGGGAGCAGAAAGAGAAAGTGGAGAGGGAGGGATAGGAGGGAGGGAAAGGGAAAGCAAGAGAGGGAAAGAGGGAGAGGGAGAGACAGACAGAGAGAGAGGGTTGGGGGAGCAATATTAAGCAGGGCTTTGTGCTAAGAGCTGGGGCTACAAATACCAACGAGACAATCTCTGCCTTATACGCTAATGGGGAAGACACCTGAAGGGCTGTTAGTGAGTTGATGAAGCAACAAGACAGGTCTGGGTTTGACACTGAGCTGTGATGTTTTTAGCTGTGTGACTAGGACCAAGTCACCTACCCTTTCTGATTCTCAGTCTGTTCAGGGCTCTTCTGAGGATCACACGAGATAGTTTGTCCTATAACCAAATTCCTTCTCATCTTCTCTAGCAGATTGCCCCCTTTGTTATCCCCATTCTCTCACTAATCCTCAGTCTCTCACACTACAAACATATCTGTGTCACCTCTTCCTTAAAAATCCCTGCTAACTTTCTATATCTTTCCTTTTCATGCCTAACCCTTTTTTCAAATTTAATTTTATCTTTTCTCAATTACAAGCAAACAAAAATTTTTAACATTCTTTTTTGTTTTGAATTCCAAATTCTTTCCCTTTTTTTCTCTCTTCCCTCTTCCCTTGAGAAGGCAAGCAATTTGATATGGATTATACATGTACAGTTAAACAAAACATTTCCATACTAGCCATGTTGCAAAAGAAAATGCAGATCCCCCTCCCACACAAATAATAAAGTAAAAAAAAAGTATGCTTCAATCTGCATTCAAAGTCCATCAATTCTTTCTCTGGATGTGGACAGCATTTTTTAAAATCATAAATCCTTTGAAATTGTCCTGGATCTTGTATTACTTAGAAGAGCTCAGTCATTCACAGCTGATCATCACACAATGTTGCTGTTACCATGTACACTGTTCTCCTCATTCTGTTCAATTCATTTTGCATCAGTTCATGTAAGTCTTCCCATGTTTTTCTGAAGTCATCCTGCTTATTTCTTATAGCGCAATAGTGTTTTGTCATAATTATATATTACATTTTGTTCAGCCATCCCCCAATGGATGGGCATCCTCTCAAATTCTAATTCTTTTCCATTACAAAAAAGCTGCCACAAATATTTTTGTACATTTTACCCCTTTCCTTTTTGTTTTTGATCTCCTTGGGATACAGACCTAGCAGTGGTATTGCTGGGTCAAAGTGCATGTACAGTTTTATAGCCCTTTGGGCATAGTTCAAAATTGCTTTTCCAAATGGTTGGATCCGTTCACAATTCCACCAACAGTGCGTTAGTGCTTGACTAATCTTGAAAAAGCCATCTAAATTGATATTTCCACTTCCTCTCCTTTCACTCTCTTCTAAATTTTTTGCAATCTGGCTTCTGACCTTATCATTTAACTGAAACTGTCCTCATAAAATTCTTTTAATTGCCAAATCCAGTGACATTTTCTTAATCTTGGCTTTCCTCTGTAGGTTTTCACGAGCTATTCCCTCCTGGTTCTCCTACATCTGTCTGCTTGTTCTCAGTTTCTCTTTCCAGATCTCCATCCAGGTCACTCCCACTACCTATGGCTGCCCCCTGTCCTTGTGGGTTTGTCCCTGGGCTTCATCTCTTGTCTCAAACTATCTTACTTAGCGATGTCATCAGCTCGCATAGATTCAGGGATCCTCATCGTGCTGCTGGTTCTCAGATCCATTGGCCCAGCTCTAACCTCTCTCCTGACCTCCAGGCTCCCATCTCCAGCTGCCCATTGGACATCTCAAACTAGATGTCTCATAGACATACTCAGTGTGTCCAGAACTGACCTCCTCATTCCTTGCCTTCTACCACCCCTAACTCCACCTTCTCTATTACTTTTGAGGTACAGCCATCTTCCTGGGCACCCAGGCTCGCAACCAAAGTGTCATCCCAGGCTCCTCCCTCTTTCTCACCCCCTCCCATATCCAATCTAACACCAAGCCCTGTTGACTATACCCCTGAAATCTCTTTCATGAGCACCCCCTTCTCTTCTCTCACACTCTCTCCACCCTTGTGCATACAGTTCCTCACCACCTCATGCCTAGACTATTGCCAAAGCCCTCTGGTTGATGATCTCTCTACTTCAAGTCTGTCCCCACTTCATGCTATCCTCCACTCAGCTGGCAAATGAACCTTCCTCAAGAATATCTGACCCTGTTACCCCCACTCCCCCATTCAATAAATTTCAGTGACTCCTCATCATTTCATCCTCCAGGATCAAATACAACATATAAAATTGCAAGCTCATAATGTCCAGTACACAGTAGATGCTTAATATATGCTTGCTGATAATATACTTTGTAAACCTTAAAGTGCTACATAAATGTAATAATATAAATATTTGGTGTTTATATGGTGCCTACTACATGTCAGGCACTGTGCTAAGTGTTTATTATCTCATCGATCCTTACAATAACTGGGTGATATAAATAATAATACCAGTGATTGCTAGCATCTATGTGATGCCTATCACTGGGTTAAGCACTTTGCAAATATCTCATTTGATCCTCATGACAACCCTGGGAAGCAGGTACTGTTATTATTCCCATTTTACAGATGAGGAAACTGAGGTAGGCAAGGTTAAGTGACTTAGTAAATGTCTGAGGCTGGATTTGAACTCAGGTCTTCCAGTGCTCTATCCACTGTGCCACCTAATTACAAAACGTGAGTTATTATTTTTATTTTTTTCTCCCTAGACTCCCCTTAGGGGAGCAGTAGTAAGAGGCCAAATTTCTTGCCAGGCTTTGGGCTCATGCTCCATTGGCTCCTGGGAAACCCCACCGTGAATGACTCTCCCTGAAACTCTCCACCTATAGCATGCCTCTCCTGTTTGCTGTGCCCCAACCCTTACCACATAGAAACTACAGCTCCCCCATACTCTTTGGGGCTCTGCTTGTGTGAAGAGTCTCCAATTCCCCTAAGCAACAACCCTGGTACAGAGGGAAGACAGCTGTCCTTGGAACCACAGGACCCAAGTTTAAATTCATCCATTTTCTAGGTGGGCAACCTTGAGCAAGTCACTCTCTGGACCTCAGTTTCCTCATCTGTAAAATGATGGGGTTGAACTAGGTGGGCCCTGAGCTCTGTTCCAGCTTTAGACATGTGGTCCCATGAGGGGAGGGGTTTGAGAGGGGGTGTGGAGAGGAGCAGACCTCTCAACACATGCTCATGTTTCCTGTTTCCCAGCAGAGGGCCCCTTCTCCTCCCTCCTCCCTTCCCATGGGGGTGAGGGACTGACTTCTTTTGTTTCAAAATAACCCTACCAACTTGGCTCCTTCTCCCTTCCCTCAGCTTAGGGGTGAGCTAGTCTTTACGGGGCTGGGTGGAAGGGGGGCACCTGATGAGCCAGCACAGCTGCAGAGAAAAACAGCTGGACTTGAGAACATGGAGATTAACCCTGGGAGGCCCATCTTCCCCTCTGATCCCTCCTGGTGAACCATGGATTTGGAAGAATTCATATGTATTCCAAGAACTAGGGGTGGGGTGGGATGGTGGTTAGTGGAGCTGGCAGGAGAATTGGGTGGCAGGGGTGTGTTACAAGATGGTTTTGTGGCTGCCCAAGGCTGTGAACGTAATGGTTGCATGCAGGTTCCTTAGTCTAAGCCAGGGTTCTACTATTGGAAGGCATTGTTCTGGCCTGACGCTGGTTCTGTTGCTGAAGTGCAATTCCCAGGGGAGAGATCACCCCTTAAGCCTCCTCATCACTGGGTACCTCAGTGTGATATGGCGGAGGGAAGAGACTTGGATGGTGCCAGGGGGAGGGAGGACAGGGGACACTTGAAAGGGGCAAGGAAGGAGAAAGGGAAGAAACAAGAAAGCCAGAAAAGACTCCCCAGGTTTGCCAGCCGTCCCAGCCTTGGAAACATCACCACCTGACTGTCCCTGTGAAGGCGGGTGGGGAGTTCCCTCTGTCATTCTATTTTGGGAGGCTGGGATATTCGAGGACCTGCTCCACAATGGGAAAGCCCTGACAATGTGGGACCTGCCCCTGTGGACCTTGGTGCACAGGTCCTGGGTGGGGCCAGGTGTGAGTGGGGCTCCCTCCCTTAGGAGGAAAGGGGAGGACTTAACAGGAGGTGGGGGGGGGCCCCAGTTTTGCTCTCATGTCTCCCTCTTGGAAAGGGAAAGAGGCCCAGAGCAGATGGCAAAACTGTGCACTGAGCCAAACTGGCCTGGGAGGAGCCAAGCCACAGTCTGGACTGAGAAAAGGGCATATCAGTGAGCCTGGAGGCTCCAGGCAGAGGTGGTGCTTGGCAACACTGAGATGCCCACCTTGCTTGGCCCATCCAGTTGAGTCTTCACTGAATGCCTACCACTCCAGACACCTGACGCCATGCAAGGAAACACACCTAAGAGAAAATTTCTCCTGTTTTAGCTCCTCTGCTCCCCTGAGGCTTTGGGGCCCTGTTAGTGACTTCATGGGTCACCTCTTCCATGGGGATTCCTGTTAAAAATGTTGTTGTGAGGAGAAAGCAGTACTTAGCCCAAATGAATGACACTCTAATTGTGGAATGTTAGGCACTGCGACAGCCCAGTTCTAGACCAATGTGTCTTCTCTGTGGGAGAGTAATTTTGACTCAGGGACACCCAACCTCCCCTCCCCCTCTGCACAGCTGCCAGTCTTCCCTCCCTGACCTGGACCTCAGTCACATCCTCCCATCCCATGGGGGAGGAAAGAGCTAAAGACATTTGGAGGGGGGAGAAAAATTGGAATGGGGCCCCCACCCCTGCCTTGCCCTGACCACACTCCTGACATAGAGGGGATGGTGGAATGATCGGGAAAGTTGAGGCAAGGCATGCAGAATGCTGGATGGTTAACATTACCAGCAGCTGGGATTCAGCATTGCAAGCAAATGCTCACTCCTGACTCATCCATTTTCCAACAGGTTAATGGGCATCCTTTCCACAATCCCTTCCTCATATGCCCCTCTTTAAAAACATCTTCTTCCCCATCCCAATTTTGAAAGAAAACCACCATTGAGGTCAGGCAGGGGCTCAATCAGGACTGGCCTTGGTCAGGCAGCCTTGAGTGAGCCCATGGGAGAAAGGTCAGCATCCCATACACTCAGCCCAGTCCTGCGTGAGCTCAAGCCACGGTGGGACTTACCGGTCAAAGCCCAACGATTGTTTTATCAATATTTTAGAAGAGACATCATAGCATCATGGATAGTGAACTGTCTTTGGAGTCAAGTTCTGACATTGGCACCTAACAGGCATGTGACACTGACAAAATCATGTAACATCTCACTATCCCAGGCAATTTTCCAAGGTAAAAAGTTAGATGTGAGTTGTTGACCTGTATCCATTGATGAAATTCCTAACTCTGAGGAAATCACATGTCTAAACCATAAACTTCCTTCCTTTCTTTCCTCCTTTCCTCCCTTCCTCCCTTCCTCCCTTCCTCCCTTCCTCCCTTCCTTCCTTCCTTCCTTCCTTCCTTCCTTCCTTCCTTCCTTCCTTCCTTCCTTCCTTCCTTCTCTTTCTTTCTTTCTTTCTTTCTTTCTTTCTTTCTTTCTTTCTTTCTTTCTTTCTTTCTTTCTTTCTTTCTTTCTTTCTTTCTTTCTTTCTTTCTCTCTCTTTCTTTCTTTCTTTCTCAAAAACACAGGATTATAGGCTCATAGCTGAAAAGGACCTTAGTTGGATGTCTATTCCAACTTTCTCATATGAGAAAACTAAGGCCAGAGGAATCAAGTGTTCACCCAAGGCCACACAGGTGGCATGCAGAAAACTCACATAGTGAGGGATCCATCTGGCATGGGACTCACAGTGGTCTATGAATTTTCTAAAACAACTGATCCTGTTTTGATAGCAAAGCACTCAATGTCACAGAAGCCAAGCCAGGTTTCCTTTCATCCTGGGCCTGGTGCTGAACTTGTTTCTAACTGGCATCAGGAAATCACTGGCAGGCCAGTAAGAGCTTCTCTCCCAGCAGCACCGACTGAGTGGCTGGCACAGAGCCCCCTGGTTCCCACCTCCAAGCTGGGCAGTTGCTGCTTCAAGCACCCCATGTGAGGGGGCCAATGCCCACTCCCAGGCTGTTTGGTCCTCCTCCCAGATCCCCATCTCAGCCCCTCTGTCTCCTGGGCTCTTCAGTTAAGACTTTGCTTCCCAGCCTCTGAGGGGTTAGCCAGGGCGTGGGGGATGTGGAGAGAGGCCAAGGAGATCCCAACTCATTTCTCAGAGCCCTGGGGGCCTGGAAGCCTTGTAGACGCCATCTAATCCTTTCACAAAGCATTCTCTATTTGGTCTCTTAAAGTCTCAGGCTGTCAGCAGACTATATTCTGAAGCATAATATGAAAAACTAAAAAGAAATAGAACTAGGCAGGCTGACAGCCTCCCAGAGTTGGAAAATGCCTTCTGGGGTCATCTCACTCAGCCTCATGGAGTGAATGGATCAATAGGTTGGGAGTTAGAAGGATCTGGCTCTCCTGTGCTTAAGCTGTGTGATCTTGCTCAAGTTACTTAACTTCTCTTTGCATTAGTTTTCTCATCTGTAAAATGGGGATAAAGCTAGAACCTACCTCCCAGAGTCAAATGAGATATTTGTAATGTTTAACATAATGTCTGACATGTTGTCAGTTCTTAATAAATCCTTCTTTCCTTCCCTCCTCCCCTCCTTCTGTCCCTCCTTTCTTCTTTCCCTCTTTCCTTCCCTCTCTCCCTCTTTCCCTCTTTTCCTTCTTTCTTTACTCCTTTCTCACCCTTCCTTCCTTCCTTCCTTCCTTCCTTCCTTCCTTCCTTCCTTCCTTCCTTCCTTCCTTCCTTCCTTCCTTCCTTCCTTCCTTCCTTCTTTCCTTCCTTCCTTCCCTTCTTTCCTCTCTCCCTCCTTTTCCCTGCCTTCTATATTGACCACACCCCAAGCAGATGAGAGTACACCCTGTGTTTGGAACCCCTCTTCTCCAAGGAGGAATTCCGAGCCATCCCCTTGACTACCTTCTCTACTACCTGTCAGAATGTCCTTCTTCAGGTCTAAACTACATCCCTTGTATTCCAGTTTCTTAATATTTCTTCCTGTTATGTTTGAGACTGAGAAGAATTGTGCTTTCCCGGCCCTTGACCTCCTGCTTCCTTCCAACTGTGCTGACCCATGAAAAAACAGTGCTCACCATATGCTGGCCCTACCAGTGCACAAAGAGGAGAAGGCCTGGCAGCTCTGGGCCTGAGCAGTAGGTGCTGCTTGGATGGTTTGTATAGGGTGAGAGGAGACATCCGTGGTCAAGGGACCTAAGCCTTAGACCAGGGCTGCTTTTGTGTGTCAAGGACCCCTTGGTCAGTCAGAAGCCTATGGATCCTTCTTGGAATCCTATTTTAAATGGACAAGATTACAGAGAAAACTAAAGATAAGTAAAAGTAAAGCTGTAATTCCCCCCACCCCCCACATCCAAGTTCACAGATTCCCTTAAATCTATCCATAGACATGTAGAGGAAGGGATGAACACAGGTTAAAAACCTTTGCCTTACACGGAGCGTGGCCTGGTAATGAGGAGGATGATGATGATCTTTTTTCATAGTATGAAGGTCATAAAGCACTTTCCTTACAATGGTCCCATGAAGAAGGTAAAGCTAGTATAATCATGCCCATTTTTCAGATGAGAAGGCTAAGACTCAGAGATATCATGTGACCTTGGGGATCCCAGAGCTAGTAAGCCTCAGAGCCAAGCTTTACCCAAGTGACCTCACCCCCTCTCCAGTATTCTTTCTACTACACCATGCTGCCTCTCTGTGATAGGAGCCAAGAAACTAACCCTGCCTTTAGATTGATGAAAGATTGTGGTCCAGATCCTTAACCTTTCTGATCTCAGTCTCCTCATCTGTGAAGTGGGACTGATTCTATATTCACTGTCAGTACATCACAGAGAAGTAAGAATAAATGAGGCCCCTGAGAAAGGGAGATTCCATCTTATGGCCATCCTTAACAGCATCTTTCTGGCTTGCAAATGAAAATAGTCTTGGTCACAAGGGGGAAGGAAAAGCCACAGAGTGGCTGTTTCCAGGTAACTTCCTCTGTGGGAAAGTCATGTTAAATAGTTATCATTTATACAGTACTTTAAGGTTTGTAAAATGCTTTACAAATATTAAATCCTTTTGACAACCCTGGGAGGAAGGTGCTACTATTATCCTAATTTTACTGATGAGGAAACTGAGACTGGGAATGGTTGAGTTACTTTCTTGAGTCATATAATTAGTAAGTATTGTTATCTAAGGCAGCATTTGAACTCAGATCCTCCTGACTCCAAATACATCCTATCCATTGGGAGTTTTCCTCTCCCACTGAATTGTGAGTTCCTCAAGATGAGGTTCTGATTTTTTGCCTTTCTTTCTACATCCAGTGCTTAACACAGTACCTGACAACTGACAGGCGCTTAGTACACATTTCTTGTTTGTTTTTTGAAGGCAATTAGGGGTAAGTGACTTGCCCAGGGTCACACAGCTAGTGTCTGAGGCCAGATTTGAGCTCGGATCCTTCTAACTCCAGAACTGGTGGCACTCTATCCATTGTGCCACCTAGTTGCCCCCTTTGACTTGACTCTAATTCAAAGTATGTATCCTATTGATGGTTGCCCAACGATGC
This sequence comes from Bettongia penicillata ogilbyi, assembly GCA_023548195.1. Classification (NCBI taxonomy): domain Eukaryota; kingdom Metazoa; phylum Chordata; class Mammalia; order Diprotodontia; family Potoroidae; genus Bettongia; species Bettongia penicillata. Next base: position 4,860,544 of record JAJHZJ010000391.1, on the reverse strand, counting down.
CATCTTTGTTTATAGGTTATAGTCTACAATTGGAAACCTGAGTGCCTACAGATAACTAGGTAGGCCTTGTTAAAGGTAAATAATCAGGACTGTTTAGAACCAAATTTACATTGAAAGAGGACCTAGAACAAAGCAATTCGAGTGTCTTTGGACTTGGCCTAAGCAAAGTGGATAAAACAATGGACAGGAACTTTTGAGTAGCCTAGAAGGTTCTCTGTCACATACTGAGGACCTAAGAGTCTGCCTTCGCTGCTTTAGAGCAGAAATGTTCTCTCAGTTAAGTAGCTGTCTGCTCTGCATTCCTGGGCCACTCTCTTTGTGTCTCCTCCATTGACCATATCATGGTCTGCACCCTAGCCAGACCTAGCCTCCTGGTCATTGTCATCCTGGCTGCTTCTCTCCCTTCCATTCCCCTCCCTGGCAGCTGCAGGAGGCTGGGATTCCAGGAAGTCCACTAAGCTGGCAAGGAGCCAGGCTCCCCTATTCTGTCGAGCCTGGGAATCTCAACCCCCGCCTGTCCATAGCTTGAGTTCATGAGGTCAAAGAGAAGCCACAGTCCTTTGGCCCCAGGCCTTTGCTCCCAAATCAGAGACTGTGGTGGGTAGGGAAGGGAAGGGCCCATTCTGAAATGCCCAGTTTTCAATGAGCATTTGTTACACTCACTCTTTATCCTCCCACCGCCCCTTTCCAAGAAGACGTGGTCAGTCCCAGGGAAAAAAAAGCCTGGGAATAAAATCTTGAAAATAGGAACAATCTACTCCCCAAACAGGGCTACATAGATAGTGCGCGCGCATGCGCGCACACACACACATTACAGACAAGCCCATGTAGCTAGCACACAGACATACAGGAATAAACACCTAAGGACAAAGAGACACCAAGGCACCCCCTCTTTCCCTTTCCACCAAATATCCTAAACCCAGTAAAAGCTTATTAGAAGGCATTTCAAAAGCATCCATAGTGTTTCCAGTGGACAGAATCAAAAATTAGAAATCAGAAGAGGTAAATGGAGCTTTAATTTTCTCATCTGTAAAATGGGGACACATGCTCAGCCTTACCTACTTCACAGGGTCGTTATTTCAATCATTCAAGAATCTATGATTTTATGGCTGGGGGGACAATCCTTCCTCATATAGCATGCAACCCTCTCTGTGTCTTTCTGAGTTTCTGTGGCCAGAAATTCGTCATTGAGAGGGAGCATGGTAGAGCGAATACATTGAAAAACCTGGGCTTGAATTCTGCCTTAAATACTTTGCTGTGGAATCCTGAGTAAGCCACTTGCTCTCAGGACTCAATTTCTTTGTTTTTTTAATCCCCTTTTGGTCATCCCTGGGCTCACACACAAAGCCTGCTCATCTTTGAAGAACCTCCCAGAGCTTGGGAGCACAGGTCATCACAGCTTTCAGGAGGATAGGGGTCACCTCCAAGCTAGGGAGAGACATGGAGGTGTGGGTGGCGTTCAGAGAGGACTGGCCCCTCTGGGGTGAGGGTTGCTCATCTACCTTTGGTGTCTACCTGACTCACTCAACTCTCATGTGTGGTTCCACGAAACTGTAATGTACATAGAGGCCACACTCCAGACTGACACTCCCAGACAAGTTCAGGGTAACTGACAGGTCTCAAGCTCTCATTGGTGAGTCAGGGGTTGCTACCCCAAGCATGTGTAGACTTTCCCCATTGGAATGGACAGATGAAAACAGTTTGTTCCAAAGAGCAGGAAGGTGGCTGAAGCAGGAGCTGTGGAGTGATTGGAGTTTGGTCAGGCATCAAAGATGTCAAGGTCATGCACTGCATCCTGGGTCATGGATGGTTATCTTGACTTCTGTCCTGCTGCTAGATGTCACAAAGAGAAAGCAAGGCTGACAATTTCATGCAACTCTACCTCCCTTAAATCAGTGTTGTCACTGGTCCTTTTTGAAAACAAAGGACACACAACCACAACAAGGAAGAGATGATGGAGAAGGAATCTGGGGGAAGAGCTCAGCCATATTGGAAAGAATAAGGAACATAATGGCGGTGACAGTGCTTTGTATATTACAAAGCATGTATAAATGGCAGGGGTTGTGATGGTTATTAGGAGCTCTGGGGAGCCACAGATGCCTGAGCCCAAAATCCCACTACCAGCCCATGCTCCTGGCTAGGCAGACATTCAGGACGTACAACAGACAAATGACCCTTCCCAAGTGGCTCCTTCTTCTCTCTCCATAAACTTCAATACCATCCAAGAGAGCCAAGGGTGCCGAATTTGGTCATTGACTAAGGGTAGGACAGCCCTTTATATATCCTGTCATTTGATACCTCAAACCACCTTGGGAGATAAGTGCTGTTGTTGTGATTGCCCAGTTGTTTCAGTCATGTCTGACTCTTGGTAATTCCATTTGGGATTTTCTTGGCAAAGATAGAAAGTGGTTCACCATTTCCTTCTCTATCTCATTTTACAGATGAGGAAACTGAGGCAAATAGGGTGAAGTGACTTGCCCAGGATCACATAGCTTGTAAGTATCTGAAGTGGGATTCACTCCCAAGTCTTCCTGCCCTCTCTTTACTTGGCCACACTGCGTCTCAGATATGTGTGTAGTTGGTTTCCTAAAGTCTTAGCTTCAGGAGCTAACAATTCCTGTTAGGTCACTGCTCTCAGGCCAGGTAATAGTCATTTGGGTTTCTATTATATTCCTCCCCCCTCTATCTTTCTTTTCACCCCATCCCCACCCCATTAGCTAACAAGCATTTCTGAGCTCTGGTCCAAAAATTGGAAGTCTTTATTGTCTTCATAGAGTCTTATACTATTAGAAAGAAGAAATGTAGAGCAGAAAAGAAACATTAGAGACCATTGAAGCCACCCTCTCCTTTCACAAATGAGGAAACCCCAGCCCAGAGAAGTTAACTTGACTTGACATGGGTCAGACAACCAGTGGGAACCAATGACAAGACCTGAACTCAAGATGAAACAATGCTCCACAGCATTTGGCTGAGCCAGGAGACCATGTGGGGCAAAGGAGGGGAGCTGGGAAATCTCACTCCTAGTCCCCAAGTCAGGACCATTTAGTAGCTGTATGACCTTGAGAAAGAAAGTCACCTCATTTCTTTGAGTCTCAGTTCCTCCTCTGTAAAATGTACAGGAAGATTTCTAAGATTCTAGCCTTAATAATTTATGGTTAAAAGTGCTATGTTTCTTGGGGAGGTTGGGAGGCCTGTAGAATGTCAGAGGAGGCAGCTTCATACGGACCAGAGTGGCTATGGAGGACATGGAATTTGATCAAGTGAAAGGCTGCAAAGAAAGAGGGGAAGATGCCTTTTTCTTTCTTATCTGTGGCTGAAACATTCTGGGTCACCCAACCCAAAGGTTCTTCAGGAGAGAGAGGCTCTGTTCCATGAAAGGGCTGCAGGAGGGGTATTGGGACCTGGGCCTCTGTCCCTTCTTGGCCCTTATGACTCCAACCTATCCATTCTCTTAGGTGGAGTGGGAGGCAGGAGGAATTCCTGGAATGGATTCAGCTCTCAGGTCTCCCCTCCTGAGGAAGGGGCCCTCAAGCTGATGAGTTTGGGAGGGGGATGCTCCTTCCAGCTGCCCCATTCCTCAGAGACTATGGAGAGAGATTTTCTCTTTCTCTTTAGGGTGGCATAAGTCTTTCTCACCTTTAGGCAGTTTCAGCTCTGACTCCCCAAACCACCTCCAAATTCACCGCAGCACCCATTCCCCCTTGTGGACCCAGGCTGACTTCCCTCTGGGGCTCTATGAGGTGGATTTTGTCTCTAATAATCAGACTTTCTACACAGAAGACTTGTGTTCCTATCAGCCTTCTGAGGCTACCTGTGTGACCTTGGGGAAATCACATAACTTCTCTGGACTTATCTTTCCTCATCTGTAAAATGGACTCTGAGATTCCCACCTAGCATCCCACCATACATCAGATTCATTTATTCAATGGACATTTATTAAGTGCCTACTGTGTACCTGGCACATGGATGCTGGGGATGCAAAGACACAATGTCCTCTATTTTTGAGGAACTCGTAGTATATGGAGGAGGGGTGAGGAATGACCACATGGAGAAATATAAATAAATACAAATGACAAAATAATGATTATATGTCTATAAATACAAAATGCATATAGCATCATTTGGGGAGTTGGGGGAGGCAGCACACACTGGACGTACACGCAAGGAGAGGACCCTGGCAGGAGGTATAGCCCTTGAGATGAACTTAGAAGGAAGTCATGGATTCTAAGGTAGGAAGAGCTGTGATCCAGGCATTCCTGGACAAAAGCAGGGTGATTGGAGATGGAATTTTCACAATCAGTGGGATGGGTTTGCTTGGGGCGCTACAGGCTCTACTGTCTGGTTTCTCTCATAATGGAAAGTCCTTCGTCCATTGACACACAGGAGCCATGCAACCATGAGCTCATCATGTAACATATGTGGGCTCCAGGTTTCCTTATCCTAATGACGTCTGAAGTTCCTCTCAGCTCAAAATCTCTGATCCCATGGACAGCCTTGGGATAGCTCTTGTACTCTGGCTTTCACTAGTAATTATTAATTTATTTTTCCCATCTAGACTGGAGGCTCTTTGAAGTCAGGTACAGAATGTCTCCATACCACAATGCTGTCCACTTTATAGATACATATTATTGATTATATTTTAATCATAAAATTTATAACAAGTATATTAGCTATATCATTATATTAATCGTATATTATTATATTATACAATCTATTAAAATGTTAATCATTAATCTAGACAAATGAATGATTGGTTACATTTACATTAAATGATTAAATAACAGATGTACTTGATTTGAGCGCACCAACATTTAGGCCAGGGCTGGGAACCTGGTTTAGGCAGATGGGATAGGGATTATAGTTCCATTTTCAAAGGAGGAGAAAGTGATCCCCAGAGCCATTCAGCAGTTTAAGGAAGTGAGGTTACACAAGAAGTTATTGGTGGAAAGAGGACCAGAACCCAAGTCGCTGGGGCCCCAGTCTTCTGTGTGCTCCTGGGGAAGGCCCCCCGGGGGCTGAAGAGGAAAGGTCAGGGGCCCCCAGGCAGCAGGCTGTGTTTCCAGATGGGAGGGGGTGGGGAGGAGGACAAAAGGCTGAAAGCTGAGCCGGGCTGGGGGGGAGGAGGCTCCCTAGGTCGTGACACTGGCATCTTTCTGCCTTTTAGGAAGAGATGCGCTCCTCCTCCTCCCTCTAGAGCTAATTTGAGCTTGGGTAGCTCCTGGAAATTACCCTCCCATTGGCTGATGTCCTGAGTAATCAGCCCCTGGGCCTGAGGTTTTCACATGGCCCTGCTCTCCTCTTGTCTTCGTGAGGGGTTGTGGAAGGATTGCCCACCTTGTGCCTAGGACCAGGCCAGAAACGACCCCCACAACCCCCTCTGCCGCTTTCAGCCAGGGAAGGGGAATAAAAATGCAGAAGAGGAAACAGAGGAAGGAAAAGAAGGCTTTGGAGATTTCATTTGTTCATTTTTGGGAGAGAGATTCCTTCTGGGGCTCCGGAGAGAGTCCTGAGGGAGATCCAGACAGCCCAACCTTTGTCCCACTAGGCTAGGTCTTCTGGCTTAAGGGACATATAGAAGGAGCTAGAGGGTCAGCCCCCTAAAAACCTCGCACTCCTCTGTGATTAGGGACATGAGGTTAACCCTGGGAGAGCTGAACCAGCAGGATGTGGTCAGTCCAGAGGGGGCAGCTCTCTGTGGTTCTTCTGGGGGACACAAAGGTTGTGGTGGGTGGAAGCTGGAGGCAGCCAGGCCTGGGCTTCCAAAGAAATTCTACTCTTTGCAAGGGGGTAGGATGGAGTTACAGTGGCTCTGTGTCCTCCAGAGACCCAGCTGTTAAAAAGACTGGCTGGAGCCTGGGGGCCTGGGCCAGAGCCAGGGGATTAAACCCAAGCCTAGGGATAGGAGCTGGCAAGAGACATCAAGGCGCTCACTATCTCTGCCTTGGGTTGCCCTGCTTTCCCTAGGTTTTCCAGTCCCCTTTGTCCCTGACACGCAGTACTACAGACCACACAGAGAGGAAGTAGTAGAATTAGAACTCAGACCCAGTCCCGTGGCCCATTCCACTCCAGTACAATCACCCCTCTGGAGCAGTAGGGTCCAGCAGCTATCACCTGATACAGATTTACACCTTTCTAGGCTATAGAAACCACCAAGGAACCAGGGTGCCAACCTTTGGAGGTAGTGTTTTCACATGCTGCAGGCATTTAATTCAATGCATGCAGCAGGTTACTTATTAAATACCTAGTTTGTGTGTTTGAGGCAGTGTGACACGCTGGATCAAGTGTAGCCCTGGCCTGTTCAAAGCCTGTCTTTTACCTATTGGCTGCATGATCCTCAATAAGTCACTTTAATTTCTCTTTGCTCTATTACCACCTCTAAGACCATGATTTTCAGAGAGAGTGCCAACCTGTATCGGTGGAGGTTGCTTCTACATTTTGGAATTCCCTATGTTGATGAAATCTCAGAAAAAAGGGTGGGGTAGCAGGGTGTCTGCCTCAGGGCTTGGACTCACAGAGACCTTGTGTCTTTGCCTTGCCTGCTTAGGCAGAGGATGGATCAATCCCCACAACTGGGGAGGAGTTCCCTTACAAAGCCTTGTGTCCGGGAGGAAGGGCCTCTAGGGCGTGGCACCTGGTTTTGGGAAGGCATGTCATGAACATGATTTCTAGAATATGAGTTCTTAGAAGACAAGAAGCCAAAAAGTGGCTCTTCTACTTTCTAACCTCAATCTTACCTTACCTCAATTACCTTTTCCCTGAGGTTCGGAGAGGCCACCCCAGGTCATCTGTGATTCTGTAGAGAACCTCAGTGTCCTAGGTGAAATCAGTACCCCTGAAAAGCTGTGGTTCAAAGGGCCCTGACCCATTTTGTCTGTAGGAGGGAGTAGATGATCTGTCTGTACAGTGGGACACACCTGGGCTTTGATCTCCCAGCTAGGCCAGAGGCCTGCTGGTAAGCCAGTTTTCGACCTCCCATGACGGGGCAGTCATTCATGGTCTAAAAGTAGCTGACTGAGAACATCTAGAAAGTCAACTGTGGGTGACAGACTCACACTGGCTGGCTCCAGCCAGGATCCCATGGGCATGAGCCTTAGTCCTAGAGTTGGCACTGTTGGCCAAGTCTAGGGAAGTGATAAGGCCTGGGGCTGGACAAGTGAGCACCCATGAAGACCATGTGTACCATTTGTACCCCAGCCCAGGGAGGGAGCAAAGTGGTAATGGTGAGGCTGGGCAAGGTCTGAGCTCAGGGACCATTCCAGGAGGGGGGAAATGGGGGCACACTGTGGCTGGGCAGCATAGGACTAGCAAGAGGGGCTGCCAAGGGGCTGAGAGGCCAATCTCCCTGAGCTTTCAGCCTGAACTGGCCCCAGCTGCTGTGGTGCTCTAAGGCAGAGGCACATTGCAAAGAGCCAGCTGTCCTGCTTCACTCCGGAGCCAGCTGCTTTGGGCTGGGTGGGGGCAAAGAAAGACATTCTTTCACCATTGTGTGTGTGTGTGTGTGTGTGTGCCTGTGTGCGCGCACATATGCATATGTGTGTGTGCATGCGTACACATGCATGTCTTTGCGCACGCACACACATACACAGAGAATATCAACACAAGAAATATTCGGGATCACTTCAGACAGAGGCTGCAGGATCCAGAAAATCACTGGGACATATTTGTGTGACCTTGGACTTCGGACCCAGGTCATCCATTTGTAAAATGAAGGTGTAGAACTAGGTGGTTCCAAAGGCCATCCCAGTTCAGACCCTCTGTGTTTTAAAGTCTCTTTCAGATGTAACATTCCACTCTCTGGTCTACCACTTCATGTGTTAGAATACTTCATGTTCTAAGGTCTTCCAAGATCCCTTCCAGCTCTCTGATTCCTAAAAAGCTTTTCAGGGAGAGGACATTCTTGAAATAAAGAACATGATTTCTAGAGCAAGAGTTCCTAGAAGACAAGAGTCTGTGTATGGCACAACTGAAGGGGACACCTAAATGCCACCAGGGGAGATCAGTAGCTGGCATTTTGGGTCACTTGGTGGCAGAAAATAGAACTCCAGTGAACCAAGAAAACAAGCACCTATTATGTGTCAGGCCCTGTACTGTGTTTTGCAAATACTGTTGGACCTTCACAACAGCCCTGAGTGATAAGTGTTAGGTGGCACAGTGGATAAAGCACAGTGCTGGGAATCAGAGAGGCTCATCTTGGTAAGTCTTCACAAATCCAGCCTCAGACACTTACTAGCTAGATCAGTGACTAACCCTGTTTGCCTCAATTTCCTCATCTGTAAAATGGGCTGGAGAAGGAAATGGCAAACCACTCCAGCGTCTTTGCCAAGAAAACCCCAAATGGGGTCACAAAGAATCAAATACAACTGAACAACAACAAATGATCATCCCAGTTTACCGCTGAGGAAACTGAGGCAGAGATTACACAGCTTGCTTGGTATAACTGTGGCTAGGATATGCTTGAGCCTGGTCTTAAGACCAGCACGTTACCACTGAGCTACCCTAGCTGGCCACCTCTAGGCAACTTGTCTGTAGTGCTCCTTGGAAATCCCCCACTATGTAGAATTGGGGAAATCTAGGTAAATTAGGCTGTCTAAGGCTGTTGACTCTTGGAAGTTCTTAACCCAGGGGCTACTGACCCCTAGACTTCGGGGGTCGATGAACTGAGATGGGAAAAGAATGTTATCTTTATTTTCACTAACCTTCACTTTCTTTTGCTTTCTCCTGCATTTAGAAACATGATTCTGAGGGGGCCACAGTCCTCTCCAGACTGTCAGAGGGGCCCAGGCACACAAAAAGGTTAACCCCAGACTAGGAGGCCCCTTTGTACTTTCATAGGATCAAAGATTTAGGGCTTAAAGGGACTTTAGAGATAAATTCTGTGTGTAACATGTATATCTCTTGAGAGAGGGGGAAGAGGGAGGGAGGGGAAAGGAGGAAGAGAAAGAGGGTGAGGGGACTGAGGGAGAGAAGGAAAAGAGGGAGGGAAAGAGATGGGGGAAGGAGGCTGAGGGAGAGAGGGAGCTGGAAGGAAGCCAATTAGTTCAAATCTGTCACTTGACAGATGAGGAAACTGAGACTCAGAGGTAAAATAACTTGTCCAGGTCTCAGGCATCAGAATTCGACTTTCCACCCAGATTCCGACCCCAAATCCGGCCCTCCTCATCATATCTTTCTCAGGAAGTGCGGATCTGTCTCCCCACTTAATGTTAAATATTTAATTAAAGCGAAGTCCCTCATTCACTCTGATCTTTGCTTTCTATCCCCCAAAACACAAGAGGAAGGCTTTGGTGTCATTCACAAACACGTTCATACAATATACACGGCAGAAACACGCACACACAGGTGGTCTCCTACCCTCGCATGAGGTCGGGAGGAACCTCAGAACACAGAATGTTAGACCCTTGCACGCAGCGTTGAAAACAGGACATCCCTCCAAACACAGTCTGTGAGTCAGGGGAGCACACGGAGCGTCGGATCGTCTCCAGAGCTCCCCGAAGTGATCCGGGGCCTCCCCCCTCTGCCCACCTCCCAAGGTCCTGGCTCTTTCCCTCCGCGCGCTCTTCCCAACTTTGGTGGGGGACTTTCCTCCCCCTTCAGGCACCCCGGTAAGGAAGGCTTCCCTTCCTCCCCTCACCGGGGGCTGGGTTTGACTCTCCCGAAACACGAGAAAAGACGAGGTAGCCCCACCTGGCTCCTTGGTCCCTCCGCCCTTCCTCATCCCCCACTTCGCCCAAGGGCCGAGGACTCGCTCCGGGAGCCCTGACAGCCCGGCAAAGTTGCGGCAGGATGAGCATCTCTTACCGGGGCCAGGAGGCAGAGGAAGAAAAGGTGGGCTGCGCCCATCCCAGCGACAGCTCGAAGTGGCCAAAGGCCAGGAGGATGCTGCTGAGGTCTGTGAGTGGGAGCTCCAAGCTCGGGGCCAGAGTGCCCGGCTCTCTCTGGGTGAGCGCCTGAGCTCCGAGCTAAAATAAGCCGGTGGCCTGGCTGAGTGACAGCCCATGTGCGGTGCGGGTTGGGGCGGGCTGGCGCTTGGGGAAGGGGGACGGGGCAGACGGGCGGCTGCGTTACTAACGCGCGGAGGGGGGAGAGTGGGAGCGCAGCTGTTCCCATTACACAGCTCTGGGCCGAGGCTGCCCAAGGTCAGGTGGCACCCCCTCCCCCCATGGGGGAGGCGAAGCTTAACCCTTTACCAGCAGCATACTAGGAGCTGGGGCTACTTTCTGAGGCGGGGTTCAGGGGAGTCTGCCTCCAGCCAATGTGTGTGTGTGGGAAACTCAAGAGTCTTTGGGTAAATACAGCAGAAAGAAGCAAAGGGAGGGATGCCAAAGGAAATGGGGAGAGAAAGAAGGGGATTGGGTGGGATGGTCCAGTGGTGAGCATTGGAAGTGTATGTGAGCGGTGAAGAGTTCCCATGGCCCTTCGAGGATTACCCAAGAGAGGAATCTTATCCCAGAAACACCTGAGTTTCAGATGATTTATGGAAACATGGATAGGAGATAGGGTTTGAGCCCAGATGCAACACTTGTGGCCCAGGTGAAGGCTACCTGACCATCCAAAGAAGATGTCGGCACATTTATCCAGTCTCAGAATCATAGCCTGCCTGGGTTGGAAGTTACCTCATTCTCCTTCCTCATTTTACATCTGAGAACTCACAAAACCTCAAGGTTGGGAGAGATCTCATAGGTCAGCTGTCTAACTGTCCTACAATCTTCCCGATGAGTCCTCATGGAGCAGCCCACGGGACTTCTGGATGGCTCAAATTGTTAGGAAGTTTTTCCTGACACCAAACCCCAAATTGCCTCTCTACAGCTTCCACCCATCACCTCTGAACAAGTCTAGTCACAGAAATCTCAGAGTTGGAGGAGACTCAAAGGCCTTATTTTCCCAACCCATCCCTGAACAAGAATCCACCCTAGGACAGGTGGAGATTTCTTTGTCCAGGAGGAATCCACTGTCTTCTAAGACAGCCCACCCCACCTTTTTTCTGCGTCTCTAATTGGCCAAGAAAGGTTCCTTTTGTTAAAGCCTAACATTTTTATTTTTTAAGGATTGATAGGTAGCTAGGTCAGGAAGACATGAGTTCAAATCCAACCTCAGGCACTTACTTGTGTGACCCTGAGCAAGTCCCTTAACATTGTTTCAGTTTCCTCATCAGTTGAATGATCTGGAGAAGGAAATGGCAAACCACTCCAGTATCTTTGCCAAGAAAAGTCCAAATGGGGTCATGAAGAGACAGACATGACTGAGCAATACCACAGACTGGGATAGATGGTAGTATCTGTAGTTGAAACTGCTCAATGTTCTCATCCATACCATACCATTAATGATTCCATGTCAATGTGGCAGGAGGTCAGCAGTGAAATATCCTAGGAATGTGCAGTTGGTCCCCAGCCTTTCTACATTGGAATAGAGGCATAGATGGCATGTTTTTCTGATTTTAGATTGGAAACAGAGCCAGCACTTTGAGTGATGGAGTTAACGTTCAGGAATATCTGAATGGGTTAGAATATTGGGCTGAACCTCCTAAGAAGGAATTTAATAGGGATAAATGTAAAACTTCACAGAGGTGCAAAAATTCAACTTCACAAATATAAACTGGGGGAGACATGAGGAAGCAGTAGTTTTCTGAAAAAAAGATCCAAATGCTTTTGTGAACCACAAGCTCAACTTGAGTTAACATGATGAGGTGGCAGCCAAAAAAGCTGAAGAAATCTGAATCTGAATAAGAAAACTTGTCTAATAATGAGAGTTCTCCAGAGGTGGGATAGGCTGCTTTGGAAGGTAGTAGTAGGTTCCTCCCTGCCCCCTGCCCAGATTTTCAGACTGAAACTAGATGACCATTTCTTAGGTATGTTATAAAAAAGATTCCTGTTCAAGTCTCAAAACCCCATGCCTTTGCACTGGCTGTACCCTCTACCTGAAATGCTCTACCTTATCATCTCTGACTCTTAGCTTTTCTGGCTTCCTTCAAGTCCCAACTAAAAACCAAAACCTACTTTCTATAGGAAGTCTTTCCCAACCCCTCTTAATTCTACTGCCCTCCCTCCGTTGGTTTTCTCCAATTTTTCCTATTTGTTTGCATGTTATCTCCCCCTTTAGATGGTGAGCTTCTGGAAGAAAAGGATTGGTTTTTGCCCTTTTTTGTATCTCCAAGCACCTAGCAAAGTGCCTTGCATAAATAGTTGCAATAAATGCAGTTGAAATAAAGGGCAGCTAGGTGGTACATTGGATAGAGTTCAGGGCCTGGAGTGAGGAAGACCTGAGTTCAAATCCAGCCTCATACACTTTCAAGCTGTGTGACCCTGGGCAAGTAACTTAACCCTGTTTTGCCTAGTTTCCTCACCTGTAAAATTAAGAAAATGGCAAATCACTCTAGTATCCTTGCCAAGAAAAAATTAAAAAGGAGTCATGGAGTCAGACATGACTGAACCACAAAAATAAATGCTGGTTGACTTGACTTGACTTCAAGTATGGATTAGATTTGATGGACTTGGAGGTCCAGTCCTGTGTTTCTGTAAAATTTGCTTCTGCAAATTCTATCCACCGCTCCCAGTTCTGCCCTCTGGGACCATGCAGATCAAATGACTGAAGGCAGCTATTATGACTCTTCTCATCTTCCTCCCCAACTGGGGCTAAAGGTCATTAGTTCTTTTAGTCAATTTGTGTAATGACACAATTATGAGGCTTTCCTCCATCCTGGTCATCCTCCTCAGGATGCTCTCCAGCTTATCTGCATGCTTCCTAAAATCTGGCACCTAGAACCTAACCCCATATTAGATGTGCTCTGACTAGAGCAGACGACAATAATCGCCTCATCCTGGATAATGGATATTTCTCAATGTAGCTTCAGGTAACACTAGTTGTCTGGGCTGTCGCATTAGATTAGTGAGTGACTGATTTAACTAGGGGTCAACGAAACCACCCAGAGCTTTTAAACATAAACTATTTGATTAGACTGATTTCTCCCATCTTAGTCTCATGAATTACATTTTTTTTTAACCCAAGTATAAGACTATATACATTTATACCCATTAACTTTATTCTTTTTCTATATGACAATCCTCCAATTACTTAAAGATTGTCATTTTGTCTTAGAAAATCGAGGTCAGTCAACTGTTATTTATGTTAAGTCCCTTTTCAGGGCTCTTTTCCAACTCTGGTGTCCACCTAATTCATCCAACTCTCACCTGTGGCTCCAAGAAGCTGTAGAATGTCCAGGGGCCACAACCCAGTAAAACTATCTTGGCAGTTGGGCTAAACCAGGTTAGGGCCCCAGACCCACCAGTGAGTTAGTGGGATGTCTTCTGTAAGCATATGAAAACTTTCCCTGGCAGAATGGGTGAACGAGAATAATTTGTCTCAACAGCAGCTGAAGCAGGAGCTGTGAAGTGCTTAGAGACTGATTAGACATGGCAGATGTCAAGGTCATCTACTGCGTCCCAGGTCATCACCAGTCACTCCCACTTTTGTTCTTGCCATTGGACTTCAATGACTCTAGAAGAGAAAATGAGATTAACAACTTCACTCAATTTTGCCTCACCAAAATTCAATTTATGTGCGAGTCAAAAGACATCATCTATAACCATTTTAACATTTTTCTTTACCTGAAAATGATGATGGGCAAATGATGAAGTATCGAGTGTGTGGATACACTGGGAGATATAGTCACAATCCTGCAAACAGACATTCTAGGTCATAGGATTGTCTTCTTGCTGAACTGAAGCAGCAGTGAGATGTAGCAGTCCTCTGGGTTGAACAACCTTTTTTAAGGACCATACTGCTCACCTCCTACTGTGGGGAATGGGTTAGAAAAAGGGCCATAAAAATTCTCTGCTCTACCCAACCTAACCCTGGCCTACTCACTGTGGCAGGTAGGAATCCTACCCTGTGGTCAAAACATGCAAAAAAAAATTAACAAAAACTTTTGCAAAGATGATTCCACTCACCATTGGCACATGGAATATGTGCATACTTATGGACAACACAAAATCCAGTAGACCTGAAAGACTTGTTGTGAGAGGACTCAGTAGAAATAGCATCCAAATAGCAGCCCAGAGTGACAAGGCTGATTAAAAAAAAGCCAATTTACCAAAGTTGGAGCTGGATCCACATTTTTCTGGAGTGGTGGCAGATGGGGAACCCCATGAAGTGGGCCTAAGTTTCTCAATTAAAACTAATCTAGTCAACAAGCTTGTATGCCTACCAAAAGGAATGAACAACAGGGTCATGATGATGTATTGTTCCTTTCAGGAAAGCACTATGCCACCATCATTGGGGCATATGGTTCTACCATGATGAACCCTGATGAGGGGTTAAATGTCAGCAAACATTGGCATTTAATAGACCCTGTCGTTGTAAGGAGAAGAGAATGACAGGATATAAGATTAATAAACATGACATATGGTGCAGAGTGCTGGACTGATCATAGACTTATCCTCTCCAAGCCTAACATTTGCATTCAGTAAAAGCACCAGTCCCAAGGCAAGAAAACTACCAGAAGTGAGTGTCAACAGATTAGAGAGTTTCTCTAGGTTTGTATGAATAGTTTGTTGCTAACTTGTAGGGAAAGCTGAACCAACACAACACACAGTTGGCAACAATGAAGCAGAAAAGGAGCGGGCAGCTTTCAGAAATTTGGTACATAGCGTCACATTTACTTATTTACAACATCAAGACTGGTTTGAAGAAATGATGGGGAAATTCAGAAGCTATTAAATCAAAAAGGAGAACTCTACAGGTTTTACCAGCAGGATAATTCATCCATCTCTAAGAAAGCAGCATTTAATTCCATCAAAAGCAAGTAAAAGTGAAGCATAGAGAGATTGAGGATTCTTGGCTCAGTAAGAAGGTAGTTGAAATTCAGTTTTGCACTGACAGTAACAATCCAAAATACTTTTATGATGTCCTGAAAGCTATTTATGGGTCAAAGACCCTTGGTATATTTTAACTATTCAGTGCTGATTGAGCCACGTTAAGTAGTAATATGGACATGGTCCTGGAGAGATGGGCTAAACACTTTCATAGTGTTTTCAATAGACCATCATGAACCAATGCTGAAACCACTGACCATTTACTTCAAGTTGAAGTCAATCTCTCTCAAGTTGAATTTCCAACTGAAGAAAAGGTTTTGAATGCCATGAGGCTCCCCTGTGGCAAAGTGCTAGTGCTGATTCTTTTCCAGTTGAGATTTAGGCAGGGGGTTCACTGCTTATACAAAAACTGACTGAAATCTTCCAGGTTATTTGGTAAGAGGAGGTTATCCTCCAGAAATTCATGAATGACTCCATTGTCTGTCTCTATAAATGAGAAGGAAATATATTGTCCTGGGACAATCACAAGTATGTGTGCATGTGTGTGTATGTGTGTGTGTGTGAGTAACTTCCAGAAAGAGTCTTGCCAGGATCCTCCTTAATAGGCTGATCCATTACCTAAAAGATGGTCATCTACCTAAGAACTAGTGTGGTTTCAGAAAAGGTCAAGGAATGGTCATTATAGTGTTTACTGCCTGACAACTCCAGGAGAAATGTCAGGAGCAGAACAGAGGTCTGTACACAATGTTTGTTGATCTGATCAGTTGTGAGGGTTTGTGGTGAATGATGGCAAAATTTGGACAAACAAAAAAAAGGGGCAAAATTTGATTACCCAGGAAATTCATCAGTATTGTATACCAGTTTCATGATGGCATGCTTGCCTGGGTCCTGGATAATGACTGATGCTCTCAAGCTTTCCCAGTTACTAGTGGAATAAAACAGTACTGTGTGCTTTCTCTCAGGCTTTTTAGCATGAGGTTTTCAGCAATGTTGTCAAATACCTTCAAACAGTACAAAAACGGCATCAAGGTCAGCTACCACACTGATGGTAAATTATTTAACTTGAAAAGACCACAAGTCAAGGCTAAAGTAGAGGGGGAGTTGGTGTGTGACTTTTTGTTTGCAAAAACACCATTCAGTGTAGACTCTGAGGCTGCAATGCAACAGAGTATGGATTGATTCTCTGTTGCTAGTGCTAATTTTGGCCTAGCAATCAACACCAAAAAAACAGAGGTTCTCCACCAGTCACTACTACACCATCCCTGTGTGGTACCATTAATTACAGGAAATGGAGAAATTTTGAATGCTGTGGACAAGTTCACTTACTTTGTCAGTATATTTTCCAGGGATGTCCTCATAGATGATGAGACTGGTGCATGCATTGCCAGAGCTGGCTCAGTATTTAGGAGGCTCAGAGATACTATGGGAAGAAAGTGTGGGAGAGAAGAAGTGTTAGGCTGCCCACTAAACTCTTACAGAGCCAGTGTGCTGACCACATTGTTGTATGAGTGTGAAACCTGGACAGTATCCCAGTGCCACACCAGGAAACTGAATCACTTCTGTTGGAATTATCTTAGGGAGATCCTGAAGATCATCTGGCAGCATAAGGTACTGGACACTGAGGTCCCTTCTCAAGCTACACTACCAAGGTGCTCAGACTCTACCGCAGGGAGCACAGGTCAGATGGGCTGGCCATATTGTTTGAATGCCAAATGTACATTTGCCTAAAAGATTATTTTATGGAGAACTTACACAAGGCAAGTGCCCACATAGAAGGCAGAAGACAAGAAGTGATACAAGGGCACTTTCGGGTCTCTCTGAAGAACTTTGGAATTGATGGTGAGACATGGGAGACACTGACACAGGACCGCCCAGCATGGTGTACCCACATCAGAGAAAGCACTGTGCTCTCTAAGTGAAGCAGAATTGCAATACCTCAAAAGAAATGGGAAATGTGCAAATTTAGAGACATCTCCACTCCAAATTTTTGTGCTCAACCTGTGGTAGAACCTTCCAAGTTCATACAGGTCGGATCAGCTATAGTCAGACACATTGTACCTTGACCGTGACATAATAATGTCATTTTGGTCCTGTCTGAGCACCAAGGACAACAACCAACCAATTATGTGCCGAGCACTTGGCTGAGAGCTGGGAATATAAAAAGACCCTGAACCTCGAGGGGCCTAGAGTCTGATAATGCTTCCGTAGAGCCAATTGTATGCTGCTTTGGATTGTTAGATATTTCATATTATTCTGTGACCCTGTTCCTCCTCTGATCAAGGAGTTTCAGTGGTTCCCTGTTACCTAGAGGATATAACACGAACTCATCAGTCTGACATTTAAAGCCCTTCGCACCTGGCTCCAACAAATCATCTTTCTAAATTGACTCATACAGTCCTCCTTCACACACTCTGTGTTCTCGTCAAACTGGCCTCTTTGCTGTTTGCTGCAGAGAATGTTTGATCTCCTGCCTGCTTATTGTGCCCAGGCTGTGCCCACCCTCTCTCTGGCATGCTTTCTCCTCAACTCTACTTTGAAGAATCCTTAGCCTCCTAAGAACAGTTCAGGGGGTCCCTCCTACCTAGGAGGTCTTCGTAGATTTCTATCCTCCAGGCTGCTGGTGCTTTCCTCCTACCCTGAAATTACTTTGTGATTTTTATATATGCACACACACACACATATAGGCAGCTAAGTGGCACAGTGGATAGAGTGCCAAGCCTGGAGTCAGGAAGACTCATCCTCCTGAGTTCAAATCTGGCTCAGACATTTAATAGCTGTGTGTGACCATGGGCAAGTCACTTAACCCTCTTTGTTTCCTCATCTATGAAGTGTGCTAGAGAGAAAATGGTAAACCACTCTACTATCTTCGCCAAGAAAACCCCAAATAGCGTTACAAAGAGTCAGACATGACTGAAAAACAAATATGTGTATATGTATGATATATGTGTGTATGTAATCATCCCTACATATCTCTATCTAATTTATCTGCATACATGTTGCTTCCCTCCAGTAGGATCTGGAGCTCCTCTTGAGTGCAGGGATTGTTTTGTTTTTATCTTTGTACCCTAGCACATAGTAGGTGCTTAATTGTTGCCTTGTAGGTTAGTCTGGTTTCCTCAGCACAACCATAAGCTCCCAGAAGTTGTCATAGACTTCTCTTATAACCCCCACAGGACTTAGAACAGAGCTGGGCACATCAGATGTATTCAGTAAATACAAAGGACTGTATGGAAGAAAACAGCTGGTAGGGGGCTTAGAGATCATGAAATTATAAAATTGTAAGATATTCTTTATTGGCAGTTAGATGGTGCAGTAGATAGAGCTTTGGGCTTGGAGTCAGGAAGGCCTGAATTTAAAACCTGGCTTAGATATTTACTAACTGTGTGGCTCTGAGAAAGTCAATAAAACCGCTGTCTGCCTCAGTTTCCTTATCTGTAAAATAGGGGTAAAAATAGCACCTATCTTCCAGGGTTGTTAGGAGGATCAGATGAGATAACATATGCTTTACAAACCTTATAGCACTGTTAGCTGTCATCATCATCATAATCTTTTTTGAAATATAATAAATGTTTTCCTCATAACATCTGTGAGATATGTAATATATTCTTGTGTTCATTTTACAAATGTGGAAACTGAAGCTCATAGAGTTCTAGTGATTTTTCCAGGCTCATACAGCTGGTAAATATCAGAGCTAGTGTTTGAACAGAGATCTCTCCTGACCTCTGGGTCCAGGACTCATTCTACCATATCCCACTGCCTACCTAATTGAATTATCTGACTTCCTCAAACACATTTTCTCCCACCTCTACTCCCTGTTCTGACTCCCAGATCTCATGTGCTGAGAGGTCCAAGACTCACTCTTGCCTGACTGGATAGTTCTAAGTCTGGATAGTTCTAAGTCTCCTAGACCATCACTCTGACCAGTTGGGTCCATTATCGTATCTGTCTAATACGTTTTGCCACTCTTTAAATGTGACTCTCAGGGTTGGCAGGAATGAGGGATAATACTTCATGACAGCTGAAGCTATGGATTGGGTCCATGCATTTTGCAAAATGTTTTGGTATTATGCAAGAAAAATCATAAAACTCTTTATACACTCTGACTTAGTGATTGATCCCACAATTGACTTACTAACTAAGGGAGGTTGATAACTCAATAAAAGATCTATCTGTATGAAAAAAATCATAGAAGTACTATTTGTGGAACCCAAAAGTTGAAAAATAGTGTATCTATAAATTATCAAATACCAGTTGTGGTATATAACTATAATAGAGTGTTACTGCCCATGAAGAAAGTGGATATGAACAATTCCAAGCATTATGGGAAGACTTCTATAAAGTGATACCAACTGAACAAAGCAGAGCCAGAAAAACGACTGCAACTATGCAACCTTTGTTGTTTTCCTTTTTCTGCTATATTTTCCACTTGGATGGCAACTGGCATTTCTCTGCTCAATAAGGATTTAGAACATTTCCATATGACTATATATAGTTTGATTTCTTTGTCTGAAAACTGCCTGTTCATATCTTTTGACCACATATTTTGTTTTTTACTTCCATTTTCAAATAGATTTTTCTCTTCTACCCAGTGAACCATCTCTTGGAACAAAACAATGAAACAATGAGAAAAACAGTTGAGCAAGACCAGCCAACACATCACATGCCTAGTGCCCCCCGTCTGCCCAGTAGAGAGAGATATACTTTTATCATTTCTTCTCCAGGGCCAAGCTTGGTCATTATTGTGAATACAATGTTCAGTTTAGATTTTTTGTTGTTTCATCTAACATTGTTGTATATAGTTTTCTTATTTCTGCTTATTTCATAACTGCATAATTCATATATCTTTCCATGCTGGTATATTTAATGGGGCTGATCAATGAGCCCAATCCTTATTAACCTGAACAGAGTATTATCAGCATCCTGAACTGATACAATTCCCCATGTGGAAAAGACTAGGGATTCTTCTTCTGGAAGAGTTGTGATGATGGGCAAAGGAAGTGTTTTGGGAAAACTCTGGAGTATGTATAGATATTGGTACCTGGTTCTTGTTGTAACCATGTGGTCAATGGCTGCCTCTTTGATTGGCTGCAGCTGCAGAACCAGAACTGGGGGTGGGGCTGGGGGGGGGGGGTACCTTCAAAACACCTTAGTTGGCTTCAGCTTTATCCTTTCTTTCTTGATTGGATCTCTGCTCTTGGTTTGACTTCTTTACTGGAGGCATCAGGTAAGCAACAATACTGTAAGGAGTGAGTCTTGAGCCTTCTATCTCTAAGACCAGTATGTGGCTCCATGACTATAGACTGGGTTCTTTACCTGTCATGGCTTCTGTTCTTTCATATTAAGTAAAGGGGTCCACCCTGAAATTTTGTTAATTTCAAAAGGTAAAGAGAATTACATTTCTGGAAATCTGGCCATCTGGGACTCAAGGCCATGGGTTTTGCTGCAAGTTAACATCAATGCCTTGAGCATTAAGGAGTAACCTTTGGAACCTGACTGTAACAGATGAGACTAGGATTCATCTGGCAGTGATGCCAAATTTGCATGTGAATTTGATGGGACCAATTCTATATAAAAACTATATTAAGTCTGAGTCCACACTCCCCAGAAACCAATGGAGCATAGGGCAGAAATTTGGAAGAGGAAGGGATTTTGGAGGAAATTTTAAAGACTTCTGTTTTGGATATGTTGAATTTGTGATGTTCCTGAGACATCCATGTTTCTATGTTTTAGTGCTGGCTGTTCCCCATGTCTGTCATGCTAATTTCCCTTAGCTTTAGCCTCCTAGAATCCCATTTCCTTCAAAGCTTAGCCCAGGTGACACCTTCACATATGAAACCTTTCATAATCTCCCCATTGGTATAGGTTTCCCCACCAAAATTACCTTATATTTATTTAATATATATTTATGTATGTCCTTGTCTCCCCCATTAAAGTGTGAGCTCCATTAGAGTAGGGATGGTTTCATGTTTTGCATTTTTATCCTTAGCACATAGCACAGTGCCTGGAATATAGTAGATGCTTAATAAATGCTTGTCGATTGATAGATGGAAGTAGAAGATGTGTCACATTTAAGAAAGGAGCAGGTGATATTAGACACCATATACGGATGATCACTTTGGCGAAGCCCTAGAAGACAGGAAGGGTGATAATATGTTCAAAACCTAAGAAATAGATTGGGGTCAGGTTGTGATATATAGATTTGGGAGTCATCTGTATGGAAATGATGTTTGAACCTGTGGGAGATGAAGAGGTCACCAAGTGAGAGAATCTAGTCAAGACAGAGTCTTTGGGTACGCTGACCCATAGGAAATGAGATATGAGTAATGGTCCAGGAAAAGGAGAGTAAGAAGGAGCAGTCAGTCAGATAGGGAGAGAAATAGGGGAGTATAATGTCAGGAAAACCTAGAAAGGAGGGAGTATCCAAGGATGAGAGGGTGGTCAAAAGTGTCAAATGCTGTAAAGAGGGTGCACAAGATGAGGATGGAGAAAAGGACGTAAGATTTGACAAGAGACCTTTGGTGACTTTGGAGAGGGCACTTTCAATTGAATGGGGAAGTTGGAAGCCAAATTGTAAGGGGTTGAGAAGTGAATGAGAAGAGAGAAAGTGAGGAAATTTTTTTTTATGAATTTGAATATGAAAGGGAGAGGAAATATCAGGACAAAACTTGAAAGAATAGTAGTACACAGTGAGAATTTTTTTAAAGGATGAGGAAGACATGAGCATGATTATAGGCAGTGGGGGAAGGAGCTAGTAGATGTGAAGAGATTGCAGATTTGACTATGTCACCTCCCTATCCAATAAACTCTCCTGGCTCCCTAACACCTATAGGATTAAACACAAGGTATTTCAAAAGTCTCAGTGCAGTTTTAAGCTTCAGTAATCTTTTGAAGCTTATTAAAAGTCTTCAGTGGTGTGGGAGAGATCATTTGGAACAGCCACTGTGGCAAGTGAGATAGAGATTCAATTAAGGAGGAATGAAAGGAATAACTTTCAAGCAGAGCAGACTTTATTGACATTAGACACCATACATTTATAGTAGATTTGCATGGTTGTGTGACTTTTAGTTTGTGTTCATCAGGTATACAGACAATAGAGACCACCATTGCTAACATCTATCTGTCAGAGTTGTCAGATGAGATCTGGGGCTTATAGGAAGAGGAAGAGATATTTGACCTCTCCAACATTATGCCTGGATCTCATCTTCTTTTTTAAAAAAAAGTCTTATTGATATCTCTTGATTTTTAGATCATTTAAATTTCCTAATTTATTCCTCTCCTTCCCTCCTTTAAATGATGAAATTTTTAAAAAGTTAAAAAGAAGAAGAGAAGACAAGATTCAGCAAAGTCTATCAATATATCAAAAAATATTGAAGTTAAATGCAGTGTTCTGCAACTTTGGACCCCTCCCTTCCAAACCTCTGCAAAGAAATTGGGAAGTGGGGAATGAGGTGTTTTCTCATATTTCTTCTCTGGGGCCAACCTTTTTCTTTATAATTTACAATATTTATTTTTGATTGTTTTGTTATTATTTCCTTTTACATCGTTGAAGTGATTTTGTAAGGTGTTTTCCTGACTACTTACTTGACTCTGAATCAGTTGATATGTCTTCTCATGCTTCTCTGTATTCATCATGTTCACTGGGCTTATTTTCTATTCTGATGTCTCTCAGCATCCTAAATACAGTTGTTTTCTACTTGCATATTTGAGAGCCAGGCATGGTATTGTAGGATCATGAGATTTAATTCAATTCAATACACATTTATTAAGCTTTCTATTTGGTACCAGCCACTATGCCAGAGTCCAGAGCTTCTTAAACAAAACAGTCAACCCATGAGATATGGGTTCAGAACCAAGGCTGCAGTGAAGTTGTCCAATGCAGCATGGGCAAATGCTTCCAGAAACCCCTCAGATTCATTACACATTTGATTTTGCATTAAGTTTTGGTTGTTGCACGTTTAGAAACCTTTTACTGTTGCCAATGTCAACTAGGTCCTTTCTGCTGAAAGATATTCCTTTCACCCTCCTTAACTGAATCTCTATCTCACTTGCCACAGTGGCTGTTCTAAATGATCCCTTCTCTCCTCAAGCCTCCCACACCACTGAGGACTTTTAACAAATTTCAAAAGATTATTAAAGCTCAAAATTGCACTAAGGGGGGGAGGAGCCAAGATGGCAGAGTAGAAAGACTCAAATATGCTAGCTCCGGAACCCACAGCCCATAAATTTCCTGTAAAAAGAACTCCCCACAAATTCTGGAGCAGTGGAACCCACGCAGCAATGGAGGGGAGGAGATTTCTGTTCCAGAGAGCCCTGAAAAACCGACCCCAAAGGTCTGTTGCACACTGGACGCAGAGCAGAACCCTTGCGTTGCCCAGAGGAGCAGATCCGAGCAGGCTTCAGGGATGGAACCTCCGGCGGCTGCGAAGGTCCCTCCACCCACAGGAACTACAGGTCACTGAGAGAGACATCTGGGCTGGCCAAGAGGGGAGCGGGGTGTCTCCATGACTCAGGCCCCCTCAGGAGGCAGTGACAGAGACAGGGACAGCAGCATACTCGGGCTCCCCAAGCAGGCAGGAGCGCTGCTCCATTACTGAAGATCTCCCCATAAACCCCCTGAGGGAACTGAGCCTGGGAGGCGGCCCTGCCCCCACCCAAGCACCAGAACTTAAGCTCACATTGAATAGCAGCCACACCTGCCACTGAAAGCCCTGAGGCTGGGGAGCAGCATTTGAATCTCAGACCCGAAGCACTAGCTGGGCAGATGTAGGTGGGGGTGGAGAGGAATCTCAGGAGTCAAGTAACTGGCTGGAAAATGCCCAGAAAAGGGAAGAAAAATAAGACCATAGAAAGCTACTTTCTTGGGGAACAGATGTTCCTGCCTTTCATTTCTGATGACGAGGAACAATTATTACCATCAGGGAAAGATGTGGAGGTCTGGGCCTCTCTATCCTAGACATCCAAGGTGGATGTCCAGTGGGCTCAGGACATGGAAGAGCTCAAAAAGGATTTTGAAAATCAAGTTAGACAGGTGGAGGAAAAACTGGGAAGAGAAATGGGAGAGATTTAAGAAAAGCATGAAAAATGGGTCAATACCTTGCTAAAGGAGACCCAAAAAAATGCTGAAGAAAATAACACCTTGAAAAATAGGCTCACTCAATTGGCAAAAGAAGTTCAAAAAGCCAATGAGGAGAAGAATGCTTTCAAAAGCAGAATTAGCCAAATGGAAAAAGAGGTTCAAAAGCTCACTGAAGAAAATAGTTCTCTCAAAATTAGAATGGAACAGAGGGAGGCTGATGACTTAATGAGAAACCAAGAAATCAAAAAACAAAACCAAAAGAATGAAAAAATGGAAGAGAATGTGAAATATCTCATGGGAAAAACAACTGACCTGGAAAATAGATCCAGGAGAGACAACTTAAAAATTATGGGACTACCTGAAAGCCATGATCAAAAAAAGAGCCTAGACATCATTTTCCATGAAATTATCAAGGAAAACTGGCCTGACATTCTAGAACCAGAGGGCAAAATAAGTATTGAAAGAATCCATCGATCACCGCCTGAAAGAGATCCAAAAAAGAGAAACTCCTAGGAACATTGTGGCCAAATTCCAGAACTCCCAGGTCAAGGAGAAAATCTTGCAAGCAGCTAGAAAGAAACAATTCCAGTATTGTGGAAATAAAATCAGGATAACACAAGATCTAGCAGCTTCTCATTAAGGGATCAAAGGGCATGGAATAAGATATTCCAGAAGCCAAAGGAACTAGGACTCAAACCAAGAATCACCTACCCAGCAAAACTGAGTATAATACTTCAGGGGAAAATATGGTCTTTCGATGAAATAGAGGATTTTCAAGCATTCTTGATGAAAAGACCAGAGCTGAAAAGAAAATCTGACTTTCAAACACAAGAATGAGAAGAAACATGAAAAAGTAAACAGCAAAGAGAAGTCATAAGGGACTTACCAAAGGTGAACTGTTTACATTCCTACATGGAAAGACAATATTTGTAACTCTTAAAACTTTTCAGTATCTGAGTAGTTGGTGGGACCACACACACACATATACATGCACACACACATACACACACGTACACGTGTGTGCACGCACACACATACACACATGCACGCACACACAGAGACAGAGAGAACAGAGTGAATTGAATAGGATGGGACCATATCTTAAAAGAAATTAAGGTAAATGTTGAGAGAGAAATGTAGTGGGAGGAGAGAGGGTGAAATGGAATGGGGTAAATTATATCTCATTCAAGAGGCAAGCAGGACACTTTTTAGTGGAGGGAAAGAGAGGAGAGCTGAGAAAAAAAAAACATGAAGTTTACCCTCATCACATTCGACTAAAGGAAGGAGTAAAATGTACACTCATTTTGGTATGAAAACCTATCTTACAATACAGGAAAGTAGGGGAGAGGCAGATAAGCAGGGAGCGGGGGATGATGGAAGGGAGGGCAATGGGAGGAGGGAGCAATTTGAAGTCAACACTCTTGGGGAGGGACAGGATCAAAAGACAGAATAGAAACAATGGGGGGCAGGATAGGATGGAGGGAAATACAGTTAGTCTTACACAGCATGACTATTATCGAAGTCCTTTGCAAAACTACACAGATATGGCCTATATTGAATTGCCTGCCTTCCCAAACGGAATGGGTGGGGAGGGAGGGATAGGGAGAATTTGGAACTCAAAATTTTAGGAACAACTGTTGAGTATTGTTCTTGCTACTAGGAAATAAGAAATACAGTTAATGGGGAATAGAAAGTCATCCGGCCCTACAGGATAAAAGAGAAGATGGGGACAAGAAAAGAGAGGGATGATAGAAGAGAGGGCTGATTGGTGATAGGGAAAATTAGAATGCTTGGTGTATTGGGGTGAGGGGATGGGATAAAAGGGGAGAAAATTTGGAACCCAAAATTTAGTGAAAATGAATGTAAAAAGTTAAATAAATAAAATTTATATTAAAAAAGAAAAAAAAATTGCACTAAGACTTTTGGAATACCTTGTGTTTAATCCTGTAGGTGATAAGAAGGTAGTAGAATTTATTGGATAGGGAGGTGACATAGATGCTTGCTTTCTCCTCCCCAAATCCCCAATCTCTTCACATCTAGTAGTTCCTTCCTCATTGCCTATAATCATGCCCATGTCTTCCTCATCCTTAAAAAAATTCTCACTATGCACTACTCTCCTTTCAAGTTCTTGTCCTGATATTTCCTCTCCCTTTCAAATTCAAATTCGTAAAAAAAATTTTCCTTCGCTTTCTCTCTTCTCATTCACTCCTCAACCCCTTACAGTTTGGCTTCCAGCTTCCCCATTCAATTGAAAGTGCCCTCTCTAAAGTCACCAATGATCACTTGTCAAATCTTACGTCCTTTTCTCCATCCTCATCTTGTGCACCCTCTTTATAGCATTTGACACTTTTGACCACCCTCTCATCCTTGGATACTCCCTCCTTTCTAGGTTTTCCTGACATTATACTCCCCTATTTCTCTCCCTATCGGACTTACTGTTCCTTCTTACTCTCCTTTCCTGGACCATTACCCATATGGAATCATTGTGAAAAATTTGGCAACAGTAAAAGTGTTCTGAACTTGCAATGACCAAAAATTAACTCAAAATCAAATGTGTAATAAATATGAGGTGTTTCTGG
This sequence comes from Bettongia penicillata ogilbyi, assembly GCA_023548195.1. Lineage (NCBI taxonomy): Eukaryota > Metazoa > Chordata > Mammalia > Diprotodontia > Potoroidae > Bettongia > Bettongia penicillata. The sequence goes on along the minus strand of JAJHZJ010000391.1, from coordinate 4,834,082 downwards.
CAGCGCTTGCTTGTGTTGCATTGTGCAACTTCACTGCAACCTTGGTTCTGAACACAAAGCATGTGCACTTTGCACTGTGCATGAAGTCAGGACATGCAATGTCAAGGAAAACTGTCAGTGGAAAACATTTAAGAAGCCATTTACTAGTCCATGTGGATATGAAAACAAAGAATCTATGCCTTCAAAAACTTCCATTCTATCAGGAGAAACAATATGTACAGGGATTACTAAATACAAAATAAGTACAAAACAAAATTTATTTTGGGTGGAGAGAAGAAGGTCTGGTGGAATCAGGAAATATCTCTTCTAGGAGGTGGAACTTGAGTTGAGCCTTAAAGGGAACTAAGGATTATGGTAGAGGTGAGGAGTTATTCTCCTCTGGTAGAGGTGTTTCAGGCAGAGGGAACAGCCCTTTGTGAAGGAACAGAAAATGGGAATGGAATGTCCTATATGAGGGAGAGCAAGTACCCAGTTTGGATAGGTTGATTTTCTGAGGTATCATAGATTCATAACTGGCAGGTATCTTAGATAGATGTAGTATTTCTTTATTTTCAATATTCTTTAAGAAAAAAATTTGAGGGGCGGAGTCAAGATGGTGGAGTAGAAAGACTCACTGTATGCTAGTTCCGAACCCACAGCCCATGCATTTAATGTAAGAAGAGCTCCCCACAAGTTCTGGATCACTGCAGGGTGTGCAGAAACACAGTGGAAGAGATTTCCATTCCAGAGAGCCCTGGAGAGCGGTCCCCAGGGTCCGTTGCACCTCGGAAAGCGGACCCCACCCCAGCGCTGCCCTGGCCGCGGCCCCAGAGAAGCTGATCCGAGCAGGCTTCAGGGACAGAAGCTCCGGCGGCCAGGAAGGTCCCTCCGCCCACAGACTCTACAGGTCAGTGAGACAGATAGCTGGGCTGGATGAGGGGAGCGGGGTGTCTCCGTGACTCGGGCCCCCTTGGGAGGAAGTGGCAGAGGCAGAGGCAGGGGCAGGAAGCGGTGTAGGCAGAGGCAGGGGCGGGAAGTGGCGGAGGCAGAGGCAGCAGCAGCGTCCCCGGGACTCCCCGAGCAGGCAGGCAGAATCTTCATTACTGAAAGTCTCTGCATAAACAACCTGAAGGAGCTGAGCCTGGGAGACGGCCCTGCCCCACCTGCTCCATCACTGAAGGTCTCTGCATAAAGCCCCTGAGGGAACTGAGCCTGGGAGGTGGCCCTGCCCCCACCCCAGCACCAGAACTAAAGCTCACATTGAATAGCAGCAGCGCCTGCCACGGTAAGCCCATTTGAATTTTAGACCCCAAGCACTGGCTGGGTGGATCTAAGCGGGGGTGGACAGGAATCTCAGAAGTCAAGTAACTGGCTGGAAAATGCCTAGAAAAGGGAAGAAAAATAAGACTATAGAGAGCTTTTTTGAGCAGATGCAAATGATCCCCACTTTCGGATCTGACGACGACGAGGAAATATTCTTGCCATCAGGGAAAGACGTGGAGGGCGGGGCCTCTGTATCCCAGACATCCCAGGGGATTGTCGGGTGGCCTCAGGCCTTGAAAGAGCTCAAAAAGGATTTTGAAAAGCAAGTTAGACAGGTGGAAGAAAAACTGGGAAGAGAAATGAGAGAGATGCAAGAAAAGTATGAAAAACGGGTCCATACCTTGGTAAAGGAGACCCAAAAAAATGCTGAAGAAAATAACACCTTGAAAAGTAGGCTCACTCAATTGGCAAAAGAGGTTCAAAAAGCCAATGAGGAGAAGAATGCTTTCAAAAGCAGAATTAGCCAAATGGAAAAAGAGGTTCAAAAGCTCACTAAAGAAAATAGTTCTCTCAAGATTAGAATGGAACAGATGGAGTCTAATGACTTTCTGAGAAACCAAGAAATCACAAAACAAAACCAAAAGAATGAAAAAGTGGAAGAGAATGTGAAATATCTCATGGGAAAAACAACTGACCTGGAAAATAGATCCAGGAGAGACAACTTAAAAATTATGGGACTACCTGAAAGCCATGATCAAAAAAAGAGCCTAGACATCATTTTTCATGAAATGATCAAGGAAAACTGCCCTGATATTCTAGAACCAGAGGGCAAAATAAGTATTGAAGGAATCCATCGATCACCACCTGAAAGAGATCCAAAAAGAGAAACTCCTAGGAACGTTGTGGCCAAATTCCAGAATTCCCAGGTCAAGAAGAAAATCTTGCAAGCAGCTAGAAAGAAACAATTCCAGTATTGTGGAAATACAATCAGAATAACACAAGATCTAGCAGCTTCTATAGTAAGGGATCAAAGGGCATGGAATAGGATATTCCAGAAGTCAAAGGAACTAGGACTCAAACCAAGAATCACCTACCCAGCTAAACTGAGTATAATACTTCAGGGGAAAATATGGTCTTTCAGTGAAACAGAGGACTTTCAAGCATTCTTGATGAAAAGACCAGAGCTGAAAAGAAAATTTGACTTTCAAACACAAGAATGAGAAGAAGCATGAAAAAGTAAACAGCAAAGAGAAGTCATAAGGGACTTACCAAAAGTGAACTGTTTACATTCCTACATGGAAATACAATATTTGTAACTCTTAAAACTTTTCAGTATCTGGGTAGTTGGTGGGATCACACACACACATGTACATGCGTGCATGCACACATACATACACACATGCATGCACATACAGAGACAGAGAGCAGAGAGTGAATTGAATAGGATGGGACCATATCTTAAAAGAAATTAAGGTAAATGGTGAGAGAGAAAGGTAGGGGGAGGAAAGAGGGTGAAATGGAATGGGGTAAATTATATGTCATTTAAGAGGCAAGCAGGAGACCTTTTAGTGGAGGGAAAAAGAGGAGAGCTGAGAAAAAAAAAAAGATTACCCTCATCACATTTGACTAAAGGAAGGAATAAAATGCACACTCAGTTTGGTATGAAAACCTATCTTACAGTACAGGAAAGTGGGGGAGAAGGAGATAAGCAAGGAGAGGGGGGGATGATGGAAGGGAGGGCAATGGGAGAAGGGAGCAATTTGAAGTCAACACTCAGGGAGGGACAGGATCAAAAGACAGAATAGAAACAATGAGGGGCAGGATAGGATGGAGGGTAATTCAGTTAGTCTTACAGAACATGACTATTATGGGAGTCATTTGCAAAACTACACAGATATGGCCTATGTTGAATTGCCTGCATTCCCAAAGGGAATGGGTGGGGAGGGAGGGATGGGGAAAATTTGGAACTCAAGTTTTAGGAACAACTGTTTAGTATTGTTGTTGCTACTAGGAAATAAGACATGCAGTTAATGAGGAATAGAAAGTCATCTGGCCCTACAGGACAAAAGAGAAGATGGGGACACGAGAAGGAAGGGATGACAGAAGAGAGGGCAGATTGGAGATAGGGAAAATTAGATTGCTTGGTGTATTCAGGTGGGGTAGGGGAGAAAAAGGGGAGAAAAAATTGGAACCCCAAATTTTGTGAAAATGAATGTCGAAAGTTAAATAAATAAAAATTAGAAATAAAAAAATAAAAATAAAAAGACAAAAAAAAAATTTGAGTTCCAAAGTCTCTCTCTCTAGACCCTCCCCTACCCATTGAGAAGGCAAGCAATATAATACCTGTTATATAGGTGAAATCATGCAAAACATTTCCATATTAGCCATATTTAAAAAAAGAAAGGAAAAAAGTATGCTTTGATCTACCCCTGAGGGGTCACCAGCTCTTTTTCTGGAGATGGATAGCACTTTTTTCATCATGAGTCGTTTGGAATTGTCTTGGAGCATTGTATCGATTAGAGTAGCTAAGTCTTTCACAGTTGATCATCATTACAATGTTGCTGTTAATGTGGACAATGTTCTCCTGGTTCTGCTCACTTCACTTTGCATCAGTTCATATAAGTCTTCCCAGGTTTTTCTGGAATCTGCCTGCTCATCATTTCTTATAGTACTATAGTATTCCATCACAATCTCAAGGTCTCTCAAGCATTTTGAATTTGTCAAATGGGAGAAAATGGCACAGGACTGCTCAGCACATCATGTGCTCTTTGAGCAAAGCAGAATTGAGACACCACAAAGTAAATGCAGGATGCGCAAATTTTGGATATCCACCTCAAATCTTCACACGGACTATCTGTGCCCAGTCTCTGGTAGAGAATTCCGAGTTTGTATTGGTCTGATCAACACAGTCAAACGCACTGAAATTTCATTTTATCAGGGTGATGTCATTTTGGTCCTCTTGATGAAAATTGAAGGACAATGCCCAATCAAAACCATATAACACAACTTGTTGTGTGGAATATTCCATTCCCCAGTTGATGGGCGTTCCCTCAATTTCCAATTCTTTCCCACCACAAAGAGAACTATTATAAATGTTGTTGTACATTTAGGTTCTTTTCCTCTTTCTTTGATCTCTTTGGGATACAAACCTAATAGTGGTATTGGTCAGTATCTTAGAGGGTATCAATTCAAAGCTTTATTTATAAATGAGTAAACTGAGGCCCAGAGAGATTAAGTAAGTTGTCTAAAGTCACTCAGGAAATAGAAGAGCTGGGAAAGGGCAAATGACGGATATGCCCACTGTTGCCACCTGCGTCTGTCCTTCTGGATTGGTGCCAGGAACATGATACCACTTTCTAGAACACTTTTCCTGTGCTGGGATATCTCTTCTGAGCAAGCCAGGCACTTTTGCAGGAGGCCACCCCACTCCAACTCCTGCAAGAATTAGAAGGGATTTGGATGTTCCAGAAGGGAGACTGAAGAAGCTGAAATTCCTAGGGGGTCTTGCTCCATAGCCTATGCAAACTCATAAGGAGTGAGCGCCCTCTGCTGAGGAGAAGAAAGAATCTCAGCTAAGATTGTAATATAATAGAAAGAGGTTGAGATTTGGAGCCAAATAACCGAAGTTCAAATCCGCCTTCTTCCACTTAAAGCCCATGTGATCTTAGATCAATTATTTAACCTTTCGTGACCTCAGCTTCCTCTTCTGTAAAATGAGGGGAGGCTTCAATTAGGTGGTCTCTGAGGTTCCTGCCAGCTCTAAATCTAGGACTCTATGCTCAAGTGATTTTATGTAAAAAACGGATGTCAGGATTGGGCAGCCTAGAGCAATCAAAGCCCTGGGAAAAAATCAGAAATTCTCTGGTGCCATCTTTCCACTCACATCCTACAGTAAAGTCATAGAATAGCAATCCAATCCAACATTTATTGGGTGCCTATTTAATAAAGGCATTGAGGATTTAAGGATACTTGCTTATACTCTATTGTTAGACGTGGAAGAGACTTTAGTGATTGGGGGAACCCAATCCTTTCAGTGTATCTTGTATGGACATAAGTTGTCTCTCGCCTTAGAAAGTAAGTTCCATGAGGCAGGGATTATCTTTTGCTTTTATTTGTATTTCCAAAATTTAGCACAGTGTCTGGAAGGTAGTAAGTGCTTTATTAAGTGCTTCTAGAATGACTGATGCTCTGTGCCTCAGTTTCCCCATCCATAGAATGGAGACAATACTTGTACGGCTTACCTCACAGGAGGATAAAATAAAATAGTACACTTTGTAAGCTACAGAAACGTCCATTTTACTTAATACTACCAACTCCCCCGGTGCCACCTGAGGGCCTAGAGGTAACCATGAGATATCAAAGACTGTATTGGGGTGGGGAAGGGTGTGAACTCTGGCATGTTAAAGAAGATTTCCAGTATGACTTGTATCAAGAGGCTTGATGTGAAGCTCACCCTGATGTGAACTATACATCTCTTTGATCATTCAGATGAGCCTGGGTTTGAACTGGCCCCTTAGCAGCTTGGCCAGAGGCCAGTGATACTTGTCTGGAGAAAGGATGCCCGCTCTGACAAAATAAGAGTTCTGTTAAGGATTATTTTGCAGAAGGTAAAAAAAAGACCCAGAGAAATTACCCAAAATTACCCAGCTCTTGGGGTGCTGAGCCATGCTTAGGCCCCAAGTCTATTGACTTCCATTTGAGTGCTCTTTTTAGCAGTCAGTCAGTAAGCATTGGATAAGCGCTTACTATGTGTCCGGCACTTGGCTAAGCATTGTAAATACAAAGAAGTGTGTCAATAACATACACCATTTTTCTGGTGGATGTTGAACATACAGTAGGTACATAATAGATGCTTGTTGGATGGCCCTGGTGGACTTGCTATGTTCAAAAAACTTACTGATTTCTTTTAAGGTAGGACTCTGGGGACCAGCTTAGCTCCCATCCTACTCATTCCTCATCCCTTGTTTCCTGTCTCCCTCCCAGGGTAGGAATTGTATTTGGGAGCCAAGCTTTCCTTGGATATGGGAGAAAATACAACGGCCCTGTGCTCACTCTCTCTCCAGATTGCTGAGATACTGTGCAGGTGCTGAGACCATCTGTCCCCTCAGTGGAGCTTGGAAAGAGGCCAGCCTGCCTAAAGGAGGCCTCGGGGCTGTGATGCCATCAGCACTAGCTTCCCAGAGGCCTCAAGGAGGGAGATGGCAAGCCCCAGAGAAGAGATGCCTCATGTTCCAGCCCCTTGGGCCCTCCCTTAACATTGACCCCAGGAATCAGGACTCCCTGAGCCGTCTGAAGGCTGTGCAGGGATATCTCTCCAGGACAAGGGTGTATCTGCTTTATGGTCTGGCTGGTAGAGGGGAGGGGGCAAGACCCTAGATCTTAGGAGTCATGCCAAGTGTCTCGACCTCTCACCAACTTGCTCAATACCAGGTGTCCCTGAGGGCTGGCCTGGCCTACTTCCTTCACCTTTTCTCCAGCACCTGTCCTGTTTCCATTACTCTAAGTAGCATAATATAATAGGGATGGATTTGGAGCCAGAGTGAGCTCAAATCCCAGTGCTGCTCTCTATGAAGCCTTGGGCAAGTGATCTGTATCTCTCTGGGCCTCAGTTTACACATTAGTGAAGGGAGGGCATTGGAGTTGATGAATTTTATGGTTCCTTTTCTTTCTATCTATGAGCCTAAAGAAGGAGAATGAGAGAAGGACATGGCAAACCCTTACAGTGTCTTTGCCAAGAGAACCCCAAATGGGATCATGGAGAGTTCAACACAATTGAAACCACTGAACTATGACAAATGAGCCTAGAGACAGTCAGGTGGCTCAGTGGGTAGAGCACTAGACCTGTAGTTATGAAGTCCTAAGTTCAAACACTGCCTCAGACCCTTATTTGCTGTGTGATCCTGGGAAAAAATCACTTGACTTCTGTCTACCTCAGTTTCCCCATCTGTAAAATGGAGATAGTCACAGTGCCTACCTCCCAGGGTCATTGTGAGATTCAAATAGGAGAATATGTCTAAAGTGTTGTATAACTGCTAGTGCTGCTGCCACCCCAGAAATGAGTGATGGAGTCCAAAGTGAAATGAGAAGCCGCAAAGCTTGGAAGATTTATTTTATTCATCCGAGGAACAGAAGATTCTGGGAGCAGGAGGATGGGTCAGAAGACTTTGGCTGAGGCTTGGCTGGGTAGAGTTGAGGTTGTGGCTAGGGTAGGGCTTAGGGGGATCCCACATTTCCCTCACAAACAAGATGGTGTTGGAGTATGGGACTGGGGAGAATATAGGAGTCAGCAGCCTCTGGCGCCCCTTGGCCAGCCGCCCATTCCTCTCCATCCCACTGAGATGTCTGCAAGGCTGGGAGTTCTTGTTATTATTTTGGTCTGACTCTTTGTGACTCCATTTGGGGTTTTCTTGGCAAAGATTCTAGACTGGCTTGCCATTTCCTTCTCCAGTTCATTTTACAGATGTGGAAACTGAGTCAAACAGGGTGAAACTACTTGCCCAGGGTCACACAGCCAGTAATTATCCGAGGCTGTATTTGAACTCCTGATCCGGGGCTCGGTAGTCTATCCACTGTGCCACCTACCTGTCCAGCCCTGAACTTCCGAAACAATGAAACTATGTGAAACTTCAGAGCATTCCCTCTCTGAGAATGACTTTGTTTTCCCTCCCAACCTTCATCACTCTCACTCTCCTACCTGTCCCACAGGCCTTTATAAGGTGGCTCAGAAGACAGAGTCTTGGCCCAGAGTCAGGAATATCTGAGTTCAAAACCAGCCTTAGATACTTCCTAGCTGTATGAATCTGGGCATACCTAACCTCTGTTTGCCTCAGTGTCTTCATCTGTAACATAGGGACAATAGTAGCACCTCTCTCATAGGGTTGTTGTGAGAATCAAATGTTCTAGATAACATATAAAGCACTGTGCAAACTTTAAAGCATTATATAATCTATTTTCCACAATTTCATATAAAAGGAATTTTAACACTTTTTTTCAAATTTTGAGTCCCAAATTCTCTACCTCCCTCCCCTCACGCCTTCCACTCTCCCCCATTGAGAAGGCAAACAATTGGTTATAGGTTATATATGAACAGTTCTGCAAAACCTCTTTCCACTTAAAGCATTATAGAAAAGGAGATCTCCCTACTTTTTTACTGTTTTCAGCAATCCAGATGAACCCATTCCATTCACAGTGGAGCCCCCAGGCCCTCAAATGCCAAACACCTGGCAAAGTTTGTCTCTGGCTCTCTCCCAGGAGCTGGGGCAGGGGAGCTGTTTATGTGCTAGTGGAAACATGATCAGTAAAAGTGATAGTGAGGACAGAAGGAACCTGGGACTTGGAGATGGGGCCTGATATACTGGCATTGTGGGAAGGCTGGCCCCTTCGTCTATGAGTCTAGACCAGCACTGTCCTGTAGTAATGCTAGCTGACATCTACATAGTACTAAAAGAACTTTGTGTAGCTTATCTCATGTGAACCCCACAATCACCTTCTGAGCTAAGTATCCCTATTTTAATAGATGAGGAGACTAAGACTAGACAGACTATGTGGCACTCCTATTTTGAAGATGGGGAAACTGAGGCAAGACCAATCAAATGGCACCTCTATTTTATAGATGTGGAAATTGAGGCTAGATAGATTGAATGACACCTCCTTTTAACAGATTGGGAAATAGGTTAGATGATTGAATGGCACCCCCATTTTATTGATGGGGAAGCTGAGGTTATCAGATATTAAAAATCTTATCTTCTGCTGCATGGTTAGTAAGCATCACGGGAAGGATTTGAACACTAGTCTTTCTGCCTCTAAATACAACACCCTATCTGTTATATCATGCTTCCACCTTCTCAGGAAACCCTCAAGGCTCAATGCTGAGAATGGGGTGGGCTCTGAGAGCCATGAGGTGCAATGGGGTGGTACTTGAAGGGTCCAGAAGTGGCTTGTGAGATAATCCTTTGGGGATGGAGTGATTGCTTTCAGCTACCTCCGATGGTTTGTGCTGTCAACGTGAGCCTGTGTGTTAGGCCGGCCCCTTGCTCCCATCCCTATGTAAGGCCTGGCTGCCTGGAGGTAATGGAATTCTGCTCCTTTTTTCCTAGAGTTTTGATCATTCCCACCCCTTGAACATGAACCCAAATCTAAAACATTCCTCTTTCAGCAGGATTGAGGAGGCAGTGTGGTACCATGGTGACCACACTATCTCTGCAGTCAGAAGAGGGCAGTTCAAATCCTGCCACCGATTTTTGACTTGTGTGACAATAATTAAGGCCTTATCCTTGCTGTTAAGCTTTGGGTCATGAAGGAGTGACTCTGTTAAGAGTCCCAGGTAGTCAAAATCGCACAGATGCCTTTCACATTCCCATACGGATTTAAGGGCACCCTTAAGCTAGGATTTGAATCCAGAGTGTCTTAGTCCCAAGTACAGCGCCTCTTTCCCTATACCATAAAATTGGTTCTCCTTGCCCGTCTTTCACCTCTTAAAGCCTAGATAATAAGAGAAGCTAGAATTTGAATAGCACTTTAAATACATTATGGCATTTGTTCCTCACAACGGTTCTTGGAGGCTTGCATTCCTACTTTACAGATGAAGACACTGACCCTAGACAAGTTAAATGACTTGCTCAGAGTCCCTCAGTGTCAAAGGCTAAATTCAATCCCAGATCTATCCCTAGTCCAAGTCCAGTATAGTTTTCCACCATCCCATGCTGCCTGTTAGGTAGGCGAGATCTGAGCACCTCCTTCGGCCACACAGCCTAGCTCGGGGTGGTGGGGAGTGGTAAGAAGAGAGCAGCTCCAGGCTGTTACAGGACTCCTGGCTCTTATATTGGGATACCCAGGTTGCAGAGGCTAAAATTGGCAAAGGCTGCACCCAGGTAGCTCCTATTGTTTCAAGAGAGCAGATAGGAGACACTCTGCCTTCTGAGGCCTGCTCAGCCTGGTTCCCTCCTCATCCTCAGTTTAAAGCAATGACACCTTGACAAGAGAAGGTGGTATAGGCTCCAGGTGCTGCAGAAAAGCTCAGACATTCTGGGTTTCCCAACCCTGGTGAGTCCCCATTTCCCACCCACTTGGGCATTGAATAAATAGGTTTTTTCCTTGTCAGCCAGCCAAGTCTGTCAGTGATGGATGCCCATGCATGGTCCCTTTGGGCTCCCTTCACAGCTGCTACGGCCATAAATAGCTCGCTGATGCTGTTGACCCTAATGCTGTGTGTGGCTGATTACCCAGAAGGTCAGGAGAATGCGGTTGGGCGGCCAATCAGGAGTTGGTCCTGTCCTGGGCCAGCAGGTGGCAGTGGGACTCCAAGGAAGGTTGATGAGGACCTGACTGGGAGAGGGGAGGAAGCGGGGGAAGGTGAGGATACAGAGACCTATTTCCTGGGAGTTGCCCATTGCTGGAGTTTATCCACAGTCCTGCTTGCTGCAGCAAAGCATGTGTCTTCCTAGAGCCTGAGTTTTGACCCATCCCCAACATACACTAAGAAAGGGTTCACCCTTTTGCTCACTGAGAGTTCAAACACATCCTTTTCTTTGACTCTGCCTCAGTATCCCCCCTGCACAGGATTCAGGTCTGCTGACAGAGAGAGGTTCTAGAACCCCAGACCTGACCTCTCATGCCAAGTTCCTGGGGGTAGAGGTAGGGCATCCTTCTAACTTGGCTGCAGGGAGTCAGACCAGACAAGTCAGGGGCAGGATGACTTGCTTAACTTAGCTCCTGGCCACATTTCCTTTTCCATATACCCTTTCTTCCCTCCTCTGATGCTGATACTCCCTACTGTAGTGTCCAGCTGTGCCACCCAGACTCATCACAGCACCTAGCATAACCCCTGGAACATAGTAGGGACTTAATAAATACTGCTGATGGGTTGATTGATTCTCTAAGGTTCTTCTCTGATAGGAGATGCAACTGTAGGTTCTCAAAAGACATTTAGGTGAATTGGAAAACTCTTTTTGGTCTTACCAAGCTTAAAAAGTCTTTGAGTCTGATGAGAGAATGGATATTCCTTGTCTAAGATTTGGTTCTGAGAGGTTTAAAGTTAGGTCGGCCAAAGAGTTATCTAATTTTTTCTCACCACAACAAAGCTCAATTTCCAACTGTTCACTACCTTAAGGGTTACAGTAATGTCACTGAAGGAAGTAACCACTCTAAGGAAATCCCCAATCTTTGAAGTCCTCTCCATTGAAGAGTAGTTTTTGTCATCATCCATAGGCGAGACTCTCCAGGGCCATCATCTCATCTCCAAGATAGGGTTGGATTTCCCTGGTTTTTCCAAGTCTAAGACAGACTTACTCCCCATCCTCCTTAAGTCTTCCTCTTGGGGACTGAGTAGCCCTGACCACATTTATTCAATTCAACTCCACAAACATTGGTTGAGCTGAGTAAGACACTGCTCTTAAGTCCTTGCAAATAACTTAGCAGTTCAGCAAATGCCATTCCCCAGCCCTCAAATACCCAGCCCTTGGTCCATTTACTTATCGTCTAATAGGGAATATAAAACCTACATACAACTAGAGTAAAAGGAAGAAGGGGGCAGATGAAAAGAGTGCGAATCAGAGGCAGGAGAGAGCCCTTGGGTTCATAGGACCAAAAGAAGCCTTTGATGTCAAATGCTTGAGTGGTCTTATGTTATAGAAATGATGTAATGATAATAAAAACAATTAACACTTATATAGAGCCTACTATGTGCTGGATATTGTGCTAAGTGCTTTACAATTTTTATCTAATCTGATCAGAACTATCTTGGGAGGTGGGTAGAGCCCAAAATAGGGCTTAGTGGATAGTAACCACTTAATAAATGTTTTTGGATTGAGTTGTATGAAATCGTGGAATTTCTCTTTTAGAGTTATGATTTGAGCCTCAGTTCTGATCGTTGCTAGCTGAAAGACCAAATGACCTAAACTCTCTGTCAGAGAAGTAGTCTATATCTTTATCTTTAAAATGGGGTGGGGGACTCTTGCATCCACCTACTTCCCAGGGCTGTGATGAGGGAAATACTTCACAGATCCCAAATATGGGCTTTCCTCATGACAAAACTGTTGCCAGAGAAGAGGAAGCTGATGGGCACATGGGGATCTTTCAGGAAATGAGAAAAGATGAGTAGGATTTTGATAGACTGTGTGTGACAGCTGAACATCAGGACCTTCAGGAAGAAGCCTTTGTCTCTTCCTCTCCCTAGTTAAGAATCAGTGGGGGAAAGGTTGGGGGGGGGGTCCCATTTCCCAGGCTACTCCCCCTTTCTTCTGGACAGAGACTGTGGAGAGAAGATGCTAAAGCAGCCAGCTGGGAGGAGACTGATACTCTGGCAGAGAGACAGGGTGCAAAGGTCTCAAAGAGTTGGAATAGAGCCCACAGGATGGGTTCTGCTTGAGCAGCTCAGAGGTAGGAGGCTAGGGAATGTTCCGTGGGTTAGCCATTGCCCAGCTCCATTGAGTAGAGCCTCAGGGCAACCTCAGAGTGACAGTGCTCCTCTTCCAAGATCAGCCATCTCTCTGCCTGATCTCCCTCTCCTTCTCTTTCCCCCACCCCCATCTCTGCCCTTGACAAGCATCAAGCGGGTGGCAGATCATCTTGGCAGGAGATGGAATTGTTTCCGCTTCCCTGCCCGCCTCCCTCCCTTGCTGCTGGCCTGTAGTCAGCTTGAGTTCTTCCCCACGGGCTGTGCCCCTGGCCGTGCCAGTCCAGCCCTGACCCTAATGTGCTATGGCAGCAGGGGACAGCCAGACAGATGTTTCCTGCCACTGGCATCAAAGAACCCAGGCAGAGCTGAGGATTGTCGGGGGAGAAATCAAATCAAATCATCTCTGGCCAAGTGACAGTGGCAGGCATTGGCAGTTGTACTAAAGCCAAATATAGTCTCTCTATTGGAGGCTCTGGCTTCTGATAACACTGTGCCCCTTGTGGACCTCCAGTCTTGACTTGCCACGGCAGTACAACATGGGTGTATATGCTAATGGGGGCCCTCTGGGGATTTATACAGAATCAAAGAATATTAGAAATGGACGTTTAAGACATCATCTAGTCCAGTGACCTCAGTGGACCACTGCAAAAAGGCAGAATGATGTAGGAAGAATTCAGTTTTAGAGTCTGGAGATCTGGGTTTGAATCATAGCTTTGAAACTTAGCTCTATGAGCCAAGGTAAGTTATAGAATCATAGAGTTGGAAATTAACCTCTCTCTACTGCAGTTTCCTTATCTATAGAATGAGAATGATAAAGAATATTGGGTTTGGAACAAGAAGAGCTACATTTGAATGGCATCTCTGCCAAATCCTGCATTTGTGGTCTTGGAGAAGATAATTCACCCCTCTGCTCTGGTTTCTTCATCTGTAAAAGAAGGGGATTGGGCTAGATCAAATAATCATCCATCAACATGCATTTATTAAGCAATTACTGTGTTCACAACCTGCCCTCTTCCTAACTTTCCAGGCTTCTTATACTTTATAGGTTCCCTCCACTCCCTCTACTTTCCAGCAGCCCCTGGCACTGGACACTTCATTTCTGAACTTTCTGTCTTGATATGGCTGTCTGCCATGCCTTGAATGCTCTCTCTCCCCACACCCTCTGCCTCCTAGGCTTTCTTCAAGACATAACACAAACCTCAGCTTTAGCAAGTTTTTCCCACTGCTAATTCCTTCCCTCTTGGAATCACCTTCCACCCATTCTGTATATATCTTGTATGACATTGTTGTTTCTCTGTTGTCTCTTCCATTAGCCCAGGAGCTTCTTGAGGGTAAGGAAGTGGTTTTTCCTTTCTTTGTATCTTCAGGACTTCTCAAGGTCTGTATCAAGAACTTTGGAATTGATTGTGTGACATGGGAGACACTGGCACAGGACCACTCAGCATGGTGTGCTCATGTCAGAGAAAGTGCTGTGCAATATGAGCAAAGCAGAATTGAAACAGCTTAAAGGAAATGCAGGATGCACAAATTTGCACAGAGGAGTATCTACCTCAAATGCTCACATGGACTCTTTGTGCCCAGTCTGTGGTAGAGCATTCCAAGCTCATATTGGTCTGATCAGCTGCAGTTGAACACAATGAAACTTGACTTCATTGTAGTGATAACATTTTGATCCTCTCTGAGAATGGACAGCAACCACCAACCAATCTTCAGCACTTAGTGTACTGCCTGGATGCTTACTGATTTACTGACTGACTACTATGTCAGTATAGGAGCCACAGATAGAACATTGGACCTGGAGTCAGGAAGATCTAAGTTCAAATCCAGCCTTAGGCACTTAGTGTGACCTGCTAATTAGGACCTTCTGGGGGTTTAAACAGATTAAAAACAATATTAGAAATGGAAGGAGCATTAGATATCAGCAAATCACTTTAACCTTTGTTTGCCTCATATCCTAATCTGTAAAATGGGAATAATGATAGCACCTACTTCCTAGGTGGTTGAGTGAATGACACGAATGAATGAATAATAAAGTGCTTCCGTGTGCTATATTAATGCTGACCTTTCTATAGTGGCTCTCAAAAGAAGTGGGCTAGGTGCTACAGATAAAAAGACAAAAGAAAAATCTTTTCCCTCAAGGAGCTTATATTCATCTCAGGGCACCAATGTGGACACCAATAAATATATATATACCAAATAGCTTTTTTTAAGGGGTGGAACCATTAGCATGTGGGGGAGGGGTTTAGGAATCAGGAGAGGTGTCATGTAGAAGGTGATGCATTAGGGTTCTTTTTCTTCAAATCCTATCACTCTCCCTGTTCTCCCTCCCCCTGTACTACACACCTCATTGTGAGAAAAGTCTTTTGCAAAGCCTGAAAGCCCTCTAGAAATGTAAGTCACTATGGTTATTAAATAGGAGAAGACCCTGGTTGAAGGGACTTTCTCTGGAGGGATGAAAGAACAGACAAAGGTCCAGGGAAAGTGGAAAAGCTCAGTGAGTAGGCCTGAGGGACGCAGGAAGTCAAGTTCCCTGAGCTGAGGCCTGTGATTTGGAGGCCAGTCAAGAGTGTCTGGATCTATATTCCACTTCCCCCACTCTGAGGCTCTGATGGCACAGTGATACCATTGCCTACCATGGACAGCGCCAGTCAAAGCAATTGTACCAGCTCAGGAGCATAATGCTTGGTGAAAGAATAAAAAAGCATTTATTAAGTGCTTACTGTATGCTAAGCACACTGGGAACATGGGATACCAAAGCAAAGACAGTACCTGCCCTCAGGGAGCTGACGGAGGAATGGGGCTGGGGAGAAGTATTTTAAGTCACAGGGATAAAGAATGGAGCTAGAATGGAGGAGAGGGACACTCTTTCCTAGAGCAACAATTGTTTCCAGAACTAGGAACTATGTTTGAATCTGTGCGCATGTGTGTGTGTATGTGTATATAGGTGTGTCTAGGCATATATGTACATAGGGTTAAGTATATGTATGTCCATGTGTGTAAGGGTATATATGCCACTGTGCATATGTATGAGTCCATGTGTGGATGTGTGTGTGGGTATATTGGGGACAGCAAAGTGGAGGGTACATACAGACCACTGAGGTGTCTGGTGAGAGAAAAGCCTGAGAGTGAAGTAAGAATGGCTAGAGCCCACCTGAGTAAAGTGTGCCATGTTAGGTGCTCACCTATATACTCGAACTTTAGGATTTCTCAGCCTGTCTTGTCTGCCACACACCTAGGAGCTTACAGATCCTACCTGGGGACTATGTCACACACACCCTACTTCCTCATATTCATGACCTCTCTCCCCCATTTAATTCAATACAGTAATCATTTATTAAGTACCTACCATGTGCCAGGGACTGGGACTATAATAGTCTCTGCTTCCTAAGGACTTTAAATTATATTGGGGAGACAGTATGTCTATAACCAAATTGATGTAAAATAACACAAAATAATTTTAAGTGGGAGAGAGGGTTAACAACTGGTGTGTGCAGGTGTGGGAGAGGTGTGTGTGTGTGTGTGTGTGTGTGTGTGTGTGTGTGTGTGTGTGTAGATCAAGACTGGCCCCCTATAGGAAATGATAGTTGAACTGTTTTTTGAAAGAAGCTAGGGATTCCATGGTGAAGAGAAAAGTGCATTATAGACATGAGGAACTATACAAAGGCATGGAGGCTGGAGATGTGACATCATTTATGGGGAACAGCTAGCAGGACAGCTTGATTGGAATATAAAATGTGTGAAGGGGAATGATATGAAATAAAATGGGAAAGGTAGGAGGCAAAGGTAGTAGAGCCCAATCTTAGAGGGCCTTTAATGGTAGGCTGATGATTTTTTTTACTTTCTCTTAGGGGCAATAGGGAGCCAGTGCAGACTTTTAAAGTGCTTTGTAGTGGAGAACTCATGTAGGTTAATAGTGGGAGGTCAAGCTGGAAAACAATTCAGGATTGGCTAATATTGACTTGAATGCCGGTGGACTCTTTCCTGCAGGCAATGGGGAGCTATGCAAGGTTTTAGAATAGGGGAATTACATGCAAAGTAATTACATTCAAGACAATTTGGTATCAGATTGTAAGAAGAATTGGAAAGGGGGCACTGAAGGCAGGGAGAGAAGACAGGAAATTCTGCTTGTGATGCAAAGGGCTTGAATTAGCATGACAGTAGCAGGGATAGGCATGAGAGACATAGAGGTAAAATTTGGCAAATACCCATGAAGGATGAAGAGTGGAGAAAACAGAGTGGCCAATGAAGAGTATCAGCAGAGTTATTTCACATACCTCGATCAACACAATTTCCCTATACTAGGTTTCTTTCAAACAAGTCTCATGTGCTATGCCTTCCCCCTTTCATTATTTATTGCAATACCAGTTATCCATAGATTTTTTCATTTCTTGCTATATTAAAGACCCACTAAAAATTAATAAGACATGCTTTTTTGGGAAACATTTTAAGCTGATAATGGAATACTATTGTGCCCTTAGAAATGGTGAAAGGAATGGGTGCAGAGAAGCCTCGGAAGAATTGTGTGAATTGATACAGAACAAAGTTGACAAAACTAGGAGAATGATCTAAGTAATGAGAACAACACTGTAAATACAACTTTGAAAGACTTAGAAACTCTGATCAATGCAATGACTAACCACTGCTCCTGAATGATGACGAGGCATGCTACCCATCTGTTGCCAGAGAGGTGAGGGGTTCAAGTTGCAGAATAAAATGTCCATTTTCAGACACAGTCAATATGGAATTTGCTTTTCTTGACTATGGATCTTTGTTGCAAAGGGTTTGTTTCATTTATTTATTTTTCTATTGGAGGACGGAGTTGGGACAGAAAGGAACCTAAGGGCATGGTTACAAAGCACTCCAGACATTTTGGGAATTTGTTTTGCTTGACTATTGCATATTCACAACAAGAGTTTTCTTTCCCAATAAGAGGAGGAGGGAGAGAAAATAAATGCTAATTGAAATTTGTTTTTAATATTTTAGACTCAGTTCCCATTGATGGCAAAGCAGCGTCCTAGGTAGTTGGGGTCCAGTATTTCCAAATAACCCTTATTTTGTTTACGTGGGTACCCCCTTTACTGACAAAGTCTTAAAGGAGCTAGGCATATCAAGAAGTGGAAATAAGAAGAAAAAATTCTAGGAATAGAGGAAAACCTGGGCAAAGTCAAGGAGGTGGGAAATGGAATACTGACCTACAAATACATTTGTAAAGTGCACACTGGGAAAAGCCAGTAGATCAGCTTGTCCTGAATCAGTCCTTGGACCCAGGAGGTGGTTCAGCTCATCCCACATTCAGTGTATTTTTCACTACAGTTTCTCTGGGTGGAGTGACCTCGATCCACAAGGTGGGAAGACTTTCTCGCATGAGAGGAAAAGGCAGAGTTTGATCTTCAAGAAGTCAGGCTCTCCTCCACACCACAACAAGGTACCAGACCTTGTATCAGTCAAGTTGAGAAAAAAGGATCAAGTTGGTTCCTCTGAAGCCTTTACGGTGCTTGGACATCTTTCAGCATTCAGAGTTTGCCTTTGCCAGCTGTGCCATTCTGACTGTTCCCGTGTGTTCCTCCAACTGAATATAAACTCTGTGAGGCAGGCATAATGAGAATGATGGTGATGATGACGATACTTTTTATCTCTCCCTCTCTCCACGTCCCCAAAGTCTAGCACCATTTGCCTGGCATGTTATAGGTGATGAAGAAGCACTTATTGAAACAATTAATAGTAAGAATGAAGGCACTTTGAGAGGTCATTGCCTCCAAATTCCTGCCTTGCACTGGGCCCAAAGGAGAGCATTAGAAGGAAAAATGAGTGGTATTCCTAGGGCCCACAGGACTGGGCAGAAGAGGAGACTCTTCCCCAGTTGAAACCAGTACCTCAAAGAACACCCAAGTCCAACTTCTTCATTTGGCAGATGAAAAAACTGAGACCCAGGAAAAGGAAGTATCTTGCCTAAGAGGATATAGTTAATAACTGAGACCCAGGTCTTCTGACTCAAATCCCCTGCCCCTGCCATTGTTCTCTCCCCTTGTCTCCCAATGGTTGGAGAGAAGGTACAGGTTGTTGTTTAGTCATGTCCAATTCTCCATGACCCCATTTTCTTTTCCTGGTCATTTTACAGATGAGGAAACTGAGGCAAACAGGGTTAAGTGACTTGCCCATGGTCATACAGCTAGTAAGTGTCTGATTCCATATTTGAGCTGAGATCTTCTTGACTTAAGGTCAGGTGCTGTATGTACTGCAACATCTATGCCTTGAAGGAATAGGTAGTATTGCTAAGGAGAGTCTATCCCATGAGCACTGCCAAGAAAAGGGACTTAACTCTGTCTTCTGAAAGACCCAGGTCTTTCAGCCCAATTTTGGGGGTGGCTGTGGAGAACCCCCAATACTAGACTTGATGTTATGAGGCTCCATTGCCAAAATATATCCTGAACTTGGAGTCAGGAAGACCTGTATTCAGATCCTAGATAACTTCTGGCTATGTGACCTGGGACATTTTACCAACCTCTATGGACCTCAGTTTCCTTATTTATAATATAAGGGAGTTAGGGCTAATGATCCCTAAAGTTTCTTTCTCTGCCTCTCCCCTCATTACCTAAACCAGTTTTGAGTTCTCCCGGACAGGTGGGACTTTTGGGAAATGGTGGCCCCTCTTCTATCTCTTTCTAAAGCAGGTGGGGACATCCTCAGTGGAGTTGCACCAGTATTTTCCCCCTTTCACCCTACTCACTCAATTACAGACCCATAAAATGAACTACTTTCAGGCAGGGAAGTTTGGTCTTCTGGAGAGCAGGCGGGTGGGCACAGGAGAGGGGGCGGGAAGCAGCTGATAGCCAGGACAGCAGCAATAAAGTCACCAGAGCCTGGCATTTTATATGCCCATAAAATCTAATGTTAGCCATAAAGTGGGTGAGGAGGGACCCAGTACCCTGTGGGGCCCAGGATGCTGATCTCAGCTTGGCAAACGCCCTTTGATGAAGCCACCCCTGCACCCGAGGAGCCACCTCTACTTTCTGAGCTAGTGATTCAGGCTCTGAACTCTCCACATCTGGCTCCTTCCAGCGGCCCATTCTTGGAGAAGCTTGCCTCCCTAGTCAGTGCCCAATCTCACACTGCCTCCCTTCTCTCTAAGGTACTGCCCCTTACACCCAGATGCAGACAGGATGGAGCTGTACCCAGACATACTCATCAACACTTGCTTGATCTCAGCCAAGTCAGTCCGGGCCTCAGTGTCCTGAATTGTAAAATGAGGGGATTAGACTACACAATTTTTTTCTGGAGCTTGCTGCCATTTAAAAAACCTATGTTACCATGATTCCTGAAAATCAGCATCTTCATCCCAATCAATATATGGGTTTCTTAACCTTGGGTCTTAATTAAAAATTTTTTTTGATAACTGAATTTCAATATACTTGATTTCGTTTGTAATGTTTTATACATTTAAAAACATGATTCTGAGAAGGTGTCTCTAGACTGCCAGAGGGGTGAAGGACACACAAAAAAGGTTAAGAAACCCTGGTCTAGACCAAGAGGAGCCATCACGTCCCCGGGGTATTTTGGACAAGTCGCCTAGTCTGCTTTCTCCTCTGTAAAGGTGCCTGCTGTGATGGGGGAAGGCAGGAGAGGGAAGGGGAGCTCAGCTTCGAGAGAGGAGAGAGAAGAAAAGGAGCCCAGGTGATGGATTCCCTTTCCTGACAGGGTGATTGGGCTATAGAGACTCAAGGGCCCCCCAACAGGCCACTTGAATCTCACCCTCATTTGCCTCCCTATTCTTCTAGCATCGCCTGCCTCTGAAAAGACTCCAATGCAGCTGCGAGCCTTGGT
Organism: Bettongia penicillata ogilbyi; assembly: GCA_023548195.1. Taxonomy (NCBI): domain Eukaryota; kingdom Metazoa; phylum Chordata; class Mammalia; order Diprotodontia; family Potoroidae; genus Bettongia; species Bettongia penicillata. Next base: position 4,813,624 of record JAJHZJ010000391.1, on the reverse strand, counting down.
AGGGGGGAGGAAGAGAGGGAGGGATGGTGGGATAGTGGGAGGAAGGGAGGATGACTAAAGAGAAAACAAGTGATGCATCAGGGAGGAAGGAGGGAGGGAAGGTTTGGAGGTACGAGATAAAGGATGGCCAGAGAGGGGCCACGCCAAGGTTCATGATGAACCCAGGACCCATTGTCCCTGTCACCAGGCAAGGCTCATGGGGAGGGGCTCTAAAAGCATCACTGGAATTTACAGACATGGTTAGATCTGGGATCTCATATAAGAGCAGAAAGAATAGTGGGAACAGGTGAGCTGTAGGGAACCTGACAGATCATCAAGTCCTCTCCCCTTCCAATTTACAGAAGAGGAAACTGAGGTATAGGTTAAGCAACTTGCCCTGAGTCACACAACTACTGTGTCGGATGTGGGACAGGGCTGCATCATCTGCACCACCTGCTTTCCATCTATTCGAGGGGGTTCTTAACCTGGGGTCTGTGAACTTGGGTTTTTAAAAATATTTTGATGACTGTAGTTATCACTGGCAATCCCTGTGTATGCAATTTTATGAATTCAAAAAACATTGTTCTGAGAAGAGATCCACAGATTTCACCAGAATGACTGCGGGGGAAGGGGGTGTGGTCCATGGCACAAGAATCCCTGGACTGGTCTGTGTTTATCTTGGACTTATATGTTGTCTTCCTCATTAGAACATAAGTTCCCTGAGAGCAGGAACTGTTTTTTTTTTTTTTTTTTTTTTTTGCTCTCTCCTTGTATCTCTAGCACTTAGCACTATGCCTGGCACACAACAGGGCTTCATAAATGCTTATGGACTGATTATCTACAGGACTGTAGCCCTGAGAGATATACTACTGGTTTTCCCTATGGGTGCTCAGTTTCAGTTTGGAAGTCCTGATAAGTCAGAAGCGCTGAGGTGGAGTTGGGTCCTTGGAAAAACTGGGGCATGTGCTGGTAAACAATAATTGACTCCTTGGGTGAAAAATATACACATGATACACTTTTAAGTATAATCTGCATTATAAATTTTCTCCATCACTTTAAGTTTATATTATCAATAAAATAATAAATCAAGTCCTGATTTGTAATATTCACCAATTTCTGAGATTCGTCAATGCTCACGTGATCTTCTCCACAAAGGCAACATGAGAGAGGGTCAGATTGATTTAGGTAAACTCTAGATTTCTGTCCGGCTGTAAGTCCTACGATCTTTAATAACTATAATAATAGCTAACATTTTAGAGGTTGTTTTCACCTACAACTAGGAAATAAGATATATAGGCAATGGGGTATGGGAATCTATCTTAACTTACAGGAAAATAGAAGGGAAGGAAATAAGGGGGGTTGTGGTAGATGGGAGGGCAGATTGGAGGAAAGGGCAATCAGAATACACGCTGTCCTGGGGTGGGGGTCAGGGGGAGATGGGGAGAAAATTTGAAATTCAAAATTTTGTGGAAGTGCATGTTGAAAACTGAAAATAGGTAAATTTATTAAAAAAGAACAAAAATAAAAATATGTGTTAAATGAAAAAATAATAGCTAACATCTATAGAATCCTACTCTAAGTCAGGCACTGTGCTAAGCACTTTATTAACATCTCATTTTATTCTCACAACAAACCTGGGAGCTAGGTGCCATTATTATGTCCATTTTATAGATGAGGAATCTGAGATAGACAAAGGTTAAGTGACTTGACCAGGGACACACAGCTGACTTGAGGCCCAGATCTCAGCCTGCAGTGCCATCAGCTACTTTGAAACTGGGAACGACCATTTATGCACAAGATGACTAAGTCAGGATCCCATTAGAACTCAACAACTTGGATGAAGGGGTAAATGATAGAATCCACTGCAGGAATGGAGGATGGGGAAGGAGGGGCAGGATATTCACATGAAACATTTTCAAGTCTTTAGTGGGTTACCAGCTCAGCATGGCAGCCCACAGTGGGATGTGTAAGTAAAAAACAAAACTAGTGAGATTTTAGACTGTACATGGAGGGGCCTCTCACCCAGAACAAGGGAGGTGATGATTCTACCTGGCACCATTGCACTGGAGAGCTGGCTTCAGTTTAGGTTGTTGGAAGAACCGTGATAAACTGGTAAGCCAGGATGGTGAGGAGACCATGTCACAGAAAGACTGGGTAAATGTGCTACGGGGCATCAGGCCCAGCTGGAGTCAGGAAGATTTTGCTTCCTGAGTTCAAATCTGGCCTCAAATATTTCCTAGCTGACAGAGAATCAGATATGACTAAAAGCAGAAATAAAAAGTACTAGGGATGCTTACCATGAAGAAGAGGAGTGAGGCTGAGAGAGATTCCTGATTCCAAAGCCTGTTCTTTCTTCATTATACTGTGTTTCATCATCTATGGTGAGTTGAAGCATAATGTAGTTTCCCTGATTGTTTCTTTTAATTTTGACTCTTTCCTTATCTGAGATCATGATTGCCACCCTTGCTTAAATAAAAAAATCAATGGAGGTATAATAGATTCTGCTCTAGCCTCTTATTTGAATTCAATGCTAATTCTTATATTTCTTTTTTTCTGTTATTGAACTTAGTGATTTTTATTTATTTTTATTTTTTAAACTTTATTTTGTTTTCATTGTTGTTATTCGGTAGTCTTGTCCAATCTTTGTGACCTCATTTGGAGTGTTCTTGGCAAACAATGGTTCACTGTTTCCTGCTCTAGCTCATTTTACAGATTGAATCGAACAGGGTTAAGTGACTTGCCCAGGGTCACACAAATAGTAAGAATCTGAGGCCAGATTTGAACTGAGATCCTTCTGACTGCACTCTGTCCACTGTGCCACCTAGCTGTTTTAGCTTTAAAGATGTTTCTTGTAAAAAATGTATTGACAAGTTTTGATTTTTGCTCCAGTTTGCTACTCTCTACTCTTTTATGGGCAAGTTCTTTCCATTTACATTCATGATTTTGATTGTTAGTTCTTTTCTCTGCATCCTCTCCTATGACAATGGTTCCTGTGTGTGCTCCCTCTACTCTTTACAAGGAAAAATAAAGTCAGAAAAGAGAGGGAATGAAATCAACCCCAGTAATCTATGGTTGGAATTATCTCATCCTAATTCTCTCCCTTTCCCTGCCTTCACTCAGTCCATACTACATGCATCTTTTGCCTTCTCACCTTCAAGTCCCTTCTTCATAAGCAACCTTCAGTTGAATGATGTTCATCTTCCTTGTAGCTATTCTTTCTTCTACCTTCTCCTTTAAACTTCCCCTCTTCCCTCTCTCTCAGGAAACACTGAATTTCCTGTTGACTTTATTGTATTTCTTTCTACATCATAGTCCTTCCTTCCCTGCTCCCTACCCTAAACCTTCCCTTGCTTTACAAAAGTGAGAATTATGACATGTCCTTTCCTCTCAGTCCTCCCTTTATGTTTGTATAATATTCTCTTGTGCCCAGTTATGACAAATAGTAAGTTTTTTATCTAAGGCATTTCTTCTTTTGCTCTTCCCTCTCTCCCTCTCTCTCCCTCCCTCCCCTCCTCCCTCTCTCTGTCTCTGTCTGTCTGTCTCTCTCCTTCTGTCTCCCTCTCTCCCTCTCTCTCTCTGTCTCCTTCTGTCTCCCTCCCCCCCCTCTCTCTCCAACCTCTCCCCCCATAAAGAAAAAACTACATTCAGGCTCTGAATTTGTCTTTCTTTGTTCTCTCTTTGACCCTTGAAGATGCTAGGATTCTGATGGAATAATAAGCTCCTCTTCCCTTTCTGGAATGTGAGCACTTGATCATCACTTAGCTCTTTCAAGTTATTCAAACTTGTTTATCTTTCTACGTTTCTTTTTTCTTTCTCTTTTTATTTCAAAGTTTCTCAGCTCTGGGTTTCTCAACAAGGCTGCTTAAAAAGTCATTGAATCTATAAAAGGTCCATTTCCCCTACTCCACCCCCAGTAGGATTGTGCTCAGCATTATAAGATACTATTCTTGGTTGTATGTTTTTTTTTTTTGACTTTTGGTATATTGAGAGATACCAAGCTTTCCTTTTCTATATATTATTTTTTATATAATCTTGTATAATACTGACTGTGGTTCCCTGATATCTCTTTCTTCTAGTCTGATTAAATTATTTTCTTTTACTTGGAAGCTATGGAGTTTGGCAATCATTTCTGGGGGTGTTAAATTTCAGGTGCATTCTGTCTATTTTCACTTTGCACTCTGCTTTCAGTAGTTTTAAGACATTTAAAAAATGAATTCTTAAAATGCGATATCCAGGGTTTTTTTTTTGTTTCAGCATGATTTTCAGGGAACCCAATGACTGTTAAGTCATGTCCCTTCACATACCACACATTCTTCTAATTTTTTTTTTGTCTTTTGATATAGTTTTAATTCTTCTTGTTTTACCATTAAATTTTGAGTTCTATTTGATCCAGTGTTCTTCAGAATACCCAGGCCTTGGGTGACGTTTTCTAGTTTCTGTTCTAAGCTATTTATTTTTCTCCAAGTTTTGCTTTAAGAACCGGAATCTCACCCTTTATGTCTTGCTTATCATTAACCTATCCAATAAAATTCCAATTGTTCCCAATTAGCTCTAGGATAAACTGAGTTTATAACTCATCACAACCTAACATCAACTGACTTTTCTAATCTTACTACACATCACTTGCTAGCATAGGCTAGCAAAACTGATCTTCATGTTTCTCATACATGGTACACCATTTCCCATCACCATACCTTTAGAATGGTTACACCTTCATCATAGAAGGTACTCCCTCTTCACCTCTACCTTTTAGAGTTTCCCTTAAGGCTCAGCTCAAGTGTTACCTTCCATGTGAAACCCTTTCTTTTCACTCCCCTCTCCCCAGATACTGGTGCCTTTCTTCACAAATTATATTGTGTATATATTTTGTATCCACCTATATGTACGCATGTTGTCCTTCTCCCAACTATACTGTAAACTCCTTGAGGTCAGGGATTGTTTCAGGTTTGTCTTTGTATCTCCGGTGCCTGGCACATAATAGGGGCTATATAAATTCCTTAATATCCTGTAGTAGGCTTTGTATCTACTCTTAGAGTCCTTGTGGCCAAGCTATTCTCTGTATCCCCTCCCCTCCCCTCCCCTCCCCCCTCTTCCTTCTCCTCCCTCTCTTCTCTTCTGTCTCTCTCTTTGGTCTTTGCTTGTCTATCTCTCTGTCCATCTCTGTGTGTCTCTATTTCTCTCTCTCTTTTTCTTGGATCCTACTTGTAATTATTGTGGAATTATTTTCTTCTGGAATTTCATCCTTGGGTTATCTCATCATTGCATCATAAATTATATTCTGTTTGCTTATGTCTTCAATCTTTCCATTAAGGATAGCTGGCAAAGGTTTCCCTCCATACTGATTCTCTAAAAGTTCTCTTGGCTCTGCAATTGCTTGAGTTGTTATCACTGCCATCTCTCAGTGGATGACTGAGGTGGGAATGGAAAACATCGGGGTATTGGGATCTCAGTCCTTGGCCTAGGGCTTGGTTTGAGATGCCAAGGCACAAAAGGTAGCCCTGGGTAAGGTGGCTGGACCTTGCGTCTTCTGTGCCCTCTCCTCTCCTGCTGTCCGAGCCAATGGCACCATGGTTGTGTCCAGGCTCTGCCCCCTATCATGGTCCTGGCTAGATAGCCTAAGTCTGGTCCAGGTTCTGCTGCCTCCAGCAGCTTTGGATGATGCTGTTTAACTCTGTTCTAGTGCATGCCCTGCTGTATCCCATGGTCCTAGAGGAATGAAGCAGGGAGGTCTCCTGGATGATGAGGTAGGATCCCATTGTCTCACTCTTGCCTTCTCCCATGGTTCTGGAGGGGATTGTGAAGGTCTCCTTAGTAATTGCTTTAATTATGAGATGATATCTTGGTTCCATGTTATTGTATATTTTTTTGTGGGGGGAATTACCTCACCGAGTTTTCTCTTAGCTCATGTATCCTGTCTGTTGAGCCTTTGACTCTCTGCTACTGTTTCTGAGGTCACCACAAAGATCACTGGGCATTGTTGTCATGCTTCTTGGATGTGGCCCAACTCTGTCCTCAAACACTCTTCGCCTCTCTCCTTCAAAGTTTAGGAGGACTGTCTGGAGCCCTCTGATAAACACCACTAGGCCCAGGAGAGGAAAGAATGCCAACTCCGGAGACATCCCACCCAAAAGGAAAGGCTCTGCTGGTCATGGGAGCTGTTTGTGGCTTCTTTCCTCAACAGGGCTAATGGGCTTCAATCAATATAAAGTGAACTGGTGACAAATTTAGGAGCAAAGCTTCCCAAACAGAATAAATCAAATTAATGACCATTCCGATTAAATCAATTGCTATAATAGAATCAGTTTAGTCTGATAGTGCCCCCTTCCTACTGTGTTTAATCTCACCCTCCAGCCTCAAGTCAGGAGGAAGAGAAAGACCCCTGGTCAGTTTACCCCCTTAAGATGCACTTATCTCTTTGACAATTTCTCTAATAGCCAATGAGCTGAAAGACAAGACAGAACTGGTTGTTCATAGGAAGAGGACAGGGAGGTGTAGCCACTTAAAGGAAGGGGCTTCCCCAGGTTTCTGGAGTAGCCTCCATTTTTCTTCTCTCTTAAGGACAGCTCCACTCAGACACTCTGATTGACCCAATGGGACATAAAAAGGAAGCCAGGTTACTAGATGGAAGGCTTTGAGGAGGGGCGTCTTTTCTCTCTTTTATATTTTATGTTTTTGAATTTAAACATTTTTTAAAAAAGCATTTCCAAAACACAGAAAAGAGGATTCTATAGGAAGCCTTGGACCTCCATTTCAGACTATTTTCTTTAAAAAAAAAAGTATGCAATAAATTTACTTATTTTCAAAACTGTCCCACTTATCTGTTTTCTTCCAAGTATTTAAAAAAATGTCATAATGGCCCCATGCATTCCACTCCACCTCCAGAAGAAAGGAGAAATACCTTTGCAACAAATAAGTACAATCAAGCAAAATGTATCCATGCAGCGACCAATGATGTGTATCTCATCTGGTACCTTGTGCTCATCCCTCCTGTTTCAGGAGGTAGGAAAAATGCTTCTTCATGGGTCCTCCAGAGACATGCTTGGTTATTGCATGGGTCAGAGTTTTTCAGTCTTTCAAAGTTAAATTCTCTCATTCTTAAAAAAGTTTTACTGATACCCTTTTCATGCCACAGTGTTTTCCCAATACAACCATCCTTGAATCCTTCCTTGTAACAAAGAAAAACTGTTAAGTAAAAAACAACCTATGGAACATCTGACATGGCTGAAGGAGTATGCAGCACTCCACACCTGTATTCCTCCACTCTCTGCTTAGAGGATGGAAGCATGTGGCATCAACTTTCCCCAGGAACAAAGATCAATCTCTACCTTTAGCTTGAGTTTAGCTACCTTTTAGTGTGATTTTCATTCATATTAGCCTAACATTTTTTCTCTTGATTCTACTTCCTTTACCTTGATTCAGTTCATACAAATCTTCCCATGCTTCTCTAAGTAGTTCATCTTATTTGACTTGGCCCCACATTTTAGGCTGTCGGGATCTTCCTGGATCTTAATTCTCTTGTCCAACACTTCCTATCACCCCTAGCTTTGTGTTGTTGCCAATTCAATATCTGTGGGAGGTAGCTAGGTGGGGTAGTGGGCAGAATTCTGGATGTAATATCTGAGTTCAAATTCTGCTTTTACTATTTACCAGTGTGATCCTGGTGAAGTCACTTAACCTCTCTCAGACTTAAATCTCTTCATCTGTAAAGTTAGGATAGCAGCACCCTACCTTACAGAGTTGTGAGGATCTAATGAGATAGTATTTGTAAAGTACCAGAGTATGCCCAGTTTTATTCTCCTCTATCATAAATTCTAACAGGGAATGATTACTTTTCCTCAAGTTTTTCATCGTTTTTACTCTGGTAACCAGGTGTCCTCCTCTCTTTTTTTAAAAATATTTTTCCCCCAATTATCAAGCATCCACCTTCCCCTACTCACTGAAAAGAGAGAGAAAAGAAAGAGGAAGGAAGAAGAGGAGGAAGGAAAAGAGGAGAAAGGAAGGGAGAAAAGAAAGGAGGGAGGGAAGGAGAGAGGAAAGAAAGGAAAGAAGGAAAGAAGAAGAAAGGAAAATCATACTCTTGTATCAGAAGTACAATCAAGAAAAACAAATTCCCATGTTGGCCATATCCAAAAATACATTTCTTATTCTGTTTTTTAGTCTATCATCTTTCTATCATGAGGTGAGCAACATTTTCTTCATCAGTTATCTGGGATAATGGACAGTTATTTAGTTGATCAGAACTCATAAGTCTTTCAGAATTGTTCATTTTTACAATATTTGAAGCTATAGAATAAATCGTTCTCCTAGTTCTGCTCACTTCATTCGGTCTCAGTCCATACAAGTCTTCCTGGGTCCCTCTTCAATGCTCTCCTTCATTTTTATGGCACATTAGTATTTCAGTATGTGTATATACCATAGTTTGTTCATTCATTCCCCAATTGTTGGACACTTTTTTAGCTTTTGATTCTTTGTCACCAAAAAAGAGAGTTGCTATAAATATTCTTGTGTACATAGGATCTTTTCCTTTCTCTTTGATCTCTTTGTGGTATAGGCCTAAATATAACATCAGTGGGTCAAAGGACACATGCATTTATTCTGTCTAGCTTCAGAGGAAAGAACTAGGCTTAATTGGTGAGATATATTAGAGAAAGAAATGATATTATACTAGACTCTGCTGAGTGGTCTAGTCTGATTGGGTTGGTTTTCGGGGTGTCTCATGCCCCATTCTTACATTATCCTGCATTCTGTGTCTTTTTCTAACAGTCTTTCCAGACTGGAAACCTCAAAAGCTTCTTCTGTCTCAGATCCTAAGAACACAGTTTACACTGAAGTGATAATAACATTCCTATTCAATCACACACACTCTGCAGATCCTTACTGTGTTCTCACACTTATCCCCCCTGGCTCCAATCTTAGCAAGCACGGAACCTAAGGATGATCCTTGAATTAGGGCCTTCATTATTGAAGAAGACCATGACATCAGGAAGGTGATGTCTTGACTTGTAAGCAAATGGATTTAAGTGAGGCAGGGCTGTGCAAAGTCACCAGCCTCACTTTTTCCTCCAGAGTCATCTGAGTTCGATGGTCAGATATGGGTCAGGATGACTGGAGATGATCCAGGATGCAACAGGAGACCTTGGCCTTTTTAAGCTAAGGTTTTTACCCGGTCTCAGTTTGTCTGAGGCAACACCTATTCAGTGATTAAGGCTACAAAGCTGATGAATCCCCCTCACTCTTGAAATGGTTTCTTCCCAAAGTGTTTTCCCTGCTTCATCCTTACTGTCATTGTGACATGGCCCCTAGGTGATGGCTGGCACTCCATGGGTGGCTTCCAACTCCAGCTCTATGCCATCAACTGTCACTTCTATGCACAAGCGGGCTGGGGAAGGGGAAGGAGGGAGGGTGTTTTTGAAGCAAGGCAGCTAATTGGGTGGCTCCGGGGTGGTGGGCTTTTTTTTAACCAAGAAATGGCTTTTCCCTATTAAGGCAGGTACTAAAGGGAATGTCACTGATGCATTAAAGATGTGGCTTGTTGTTGTTACTGTTGTTTTAATGGTTTTTATTGCGTGGTGGTCGGGAAAGGGCTGGCAGGCTGTAATGAAGGAGATTGATGACTTAATAGCCTGTAGCCATTACAGAGTAATTGAATGGTTGTGTATATATGATCAGACTGTCAATGGTGAACGTGAATCGCAAGTTAATCAAAGAGAGAGGCGCCCACTGGGGTGGCAGAGACAGGCACATTTGCTCACGTCTGGGAGAGGAGCTGGTAGGGTGGGGCAAACTCGACAACATGCGCTGGTACACACACCCAACCCTCGCAAGAACACATAAATGTACACCCCTCCAATGTATGTGGGTCAATTTTTATCTAGTCACGAATGCACAGAGCTAAGATGGCATCAATGCGTGATCCGGGCAAGTCCCTTTATTTCCCTGGACCCTAATTTCCTCCTTTGTAAAATGAAGGAGCGGGGCTAGAGGATTCTCAGGCCCCTTCCAACCCCAAATCTTTGATCCTATAATCCTGTAGTGGTTGGAGGGCTGACTTTGATGGCAGAAAGATCTGGGTTCAAGTCTCACCTCTAAAAGACTTAGTGATTGTGTGACCTTGGCCAAGTCTCTTTACCTTATAGGTTCCCAAGGAACTATGTGAGACTATAAAATTACAAAGAAGGTTTTAACCTTCATTGGTAGATGATTTCCTTACCTGGGACTTTCCTATACTAAAGAAATCTCAGGTCCAGTAACTCTCCATATCCCATGCAAATTCATGTAATGCCTGTTCATGAGGCATATGTGCATATGTGGATAGGCTTGTAACATGCTCTTTAGAGTGCTCTAAGATTACCTTTCTAAATCACATCAATGTTCCCAAGATGGGCAGGAGGGGCCACGGATGGGGGAATCCATCATGTACCACGAATGTCTTATCATTCATGGATTCAGCAAGTTTTTGTCACGTTGCTGCTATAGGCTAGGCACCGAGGATCTGAGGGTACTCCAGATTAAAAAACAAAAGGGAAGTTAAGGGGTTTACATTCTATGTATTATTTTCATGGAGGAAGGAGGAAAAAAGAAACCCCAATCATGACATTCTACCAGAGTAGAACAGAGATGTGTGAATTTTTGGAAACAGTTGGGTTTTAGGTCGTAGGGGGTGGCGTGAGCCCCAGATAAAGCAGAGTTCTCTTGTCGTGGGGAGGTGCTGATCAAGCAACCACACAATTGATTGCGGTTTGGGCCTTGAAGAATGGACAAGGAGACAGAAAAGAGAAAGGAGAGTTGTCCAAGTGTGTGCTGCATGTGTTGGGAGCCTGGGGGTGGTGATAGAAGGCAGTTGTTATTTACTTACTATGTGCCAAACACGTTGTAAATATTCTCATTTGATTCTCACAACAATAACCCTGAGAAGTATGGGCTATCACTTTCCCCATTTTACAGCTGAGGAAACTGAGGCAGACAGAGATTCAGTGACTTGTCCAGAGGCAAACAGCTAGTTAATGTCTGAAGTCTTAGTTGAACTCAAGTCTTCCTGCCTCCAGACCCAGGGCTCTATCCACCGCACCATCAGCTGCCTGGGTCTATAGAGACTGGGAGAAAAGCACAGAATCTGAAATAGAAAAAGAAATTTTAAAATGCTCTCTTTACAAACACTCTTACCTCAGCTAATTTTCTTGATCCCTTCTGGACATATGATCTCAGGGGTTCCTAGACCCTCCTTCCAGAGCCCTCTGGCCCTGAGTACTACTCTATCAGTCCAAAATGCCATGACCGTTTTCCAACTCCAACCCCTTCTCCCCAGTTCCTCTTCAGCCTCCTTCTCTTCTCTATTCTGGGCCACTTCTTGACCCAGAGACAGGTGGGTGAGAGCTTGGGACTCAACAGCTGAGCTCTCACACTGACCATCTGAATTACTCTGGAAGTCCCCAATATTATACCTCCCAGCTGAGATCTAGGCTCTCACTACCCCTTTCTCCCTTCCCTCCCCCAGCATGGAACCCACGTTACTCATTTCTGTGTGTGACAACCAGGTGTTTTACAGTATTTGCTACCTGTGATCATCCATCAAAACAATCAATAGCGCTCCTACCGAGTTTTATTAATGATCTTGTCAGTGGCCTGGCGCTGGATGCCTGGGGTTGTCTGGAATGATAGATCATTAAGAGCTTTTGCTGTTATTTATTCTCCAGTGACCTTGTCTCCCCCCATTGTTGCTTGCTTAAGAGTTATGAATGTGAGACATGATAATTTGATATTGATCTATTTGGTAAGTTAAAAAATTTACTGCATCGTCAATGTTTTAACAAAGGATACTCTTGAGTCCTCCTGCAGCCAGCATAAAAGGTGGTTCTGGATATCCCAATTCACTGTCTGGAGTTGAAGAGAGGAAATAGAACTGCTCCCCAAGTCTAAAAGGGCTGTGGAGCTTGACTTTGGGGATCAAATAGGGCTTAGGAAAGGCTTGGACTGGATTCCAACCTTGGGAAGCTCCAGAGACACCTCCTGAAGATGAAGATGACCTTGACAAGGGACATGGTGGCAGGGCATCATCAGAATCTAGGAGCAATAGCTCTGATGGTCATGATGATGCCACTGGTGGAAGAGATGGTGGCACCAAGGGGTCACTCACATGGGTTGCCACTGATTTCTAGAGACTTTTCTTCCAGTTGCTCAATGAGAGAAGGAGGAATAGGTGGGACTGGGGAGAGATGGGAAATGGGAAATGGGAAAACACAAACTGGCTTTGATGAGGTTGGAGATGGACTCCAAGGACAATTCCTCACCAATCTGCCCCAGAACCCACAATTCTGCATTTATTAAGCACTTACACTTACACATGTGCCAGCTACAGTGCCAGAGATTAAAAGAAAAGCAAAAACAGCTGCTTCCTTCAAGGAGCTCAGAGCCTAGTGAAGGAGATCATATGTAAACAACTATGTCCAGAGTAAACTGGTGGTAATTTCAGAGGTAAGGCTCTATGTGTGTAAGTACAATTTGAATAGTGAGGAAATTTGATTTCTTTCTTCTCTGGACTCAAAGAAGGATATAGATCTGAACAAGGATTGACCATCTAGCCTAACCCTTTCATATTTTCAGAAGGGGAAACTGAGGCCTAGTGAGGTAAAATGACAACACCAAGGTAGCACAGCTAAAAAAATGACAGAAGTGGGAGCCAGTAGTAATGGGGGCTCTTCTTGTCCATTGAAGGAGAGAACCTTTTATCAAGAGCAAGCAGTGCTTGGGTCATCATAGGGACCGCCATCTTTAATGAGCCAAGAAAACCCAGTATCCCTTGGAGATGGGAGGATGGCAAGGAAGGAATGGGGAGGGAAAGTGAGGTTACACTAAAACAATTCCTTCCTTCCTTTCCCACTTTTCTCTGGCTCTAGGTCTAAACCTGCTCCTTCTCTTAGCTTTGCGTTTTTCTTCCTCTGTGTGTTTTGTTTCTCCCAATATGACATATCTTGTGGACTGGTTTAAACACTCCTATATTCATGGGTATTGTGCCCTGCATAAGAAGGCATAAACATAAAGGTGTTAATTATTTGATTATATTGCATTTGACACCCTTGGAGTTTGGTCCCAAATGCTCCATTCAAATGAGAGCAATGTAAATGAGCAGGAAACACACTCAAAAACAACCCTGATTAGGTCAGAGAGTGGGACCAGGGACTACTCTGCCTCCAAAGGCCTGACGTAAAATGGGGACCATAGCCTAGGCCATCCAGCCAGCCAGAGTCAATCCATCTTTAAACATCCATGAGGGCAGAGAGGAGTATTTAATGAGAACAGCTTTTGTATTTGGCCTTGGAGAGTCTTATAGCACTGTTTTTTCCAGAGTCATAGATTTTAGAATCAGAAAGGATCTTATTGACCATATGCATCTGAGAAAGAATCCTATTTACAACATAATGGACAAGTGGTCATCTGTCTTTGCCTAGAAAATCTTCAATGAGGGGAAACCCACTACCTCCTGACCCCATTCTTGGACAAGACTAATTCTTCGGAAGCGTTTTCTGATGTCAATCCTAAATCTTAGTAACTTCCACTTACTGATCTTGACTCTACCCTGTGGGGATGAACAGAAAGTCTAACCTCTTTTCCACATGGCAGCCTTTCAAAGACTTGAAGACCACTTTTGTGTTCCCATGGGGTCTTTTCTTCTCCAGGTTACACATTCCCAATCTCTTCAGATGAAACTAATATGGCGTCTGCATTGACCTCCTCTCTGTACTCTCCATCATTCTTTCCAAACTGTAACGTTCCAAATAGAAACAAAGATTTATCTTAATCCATATCTCTCAACACAAGCTGCTTGAGAACAGTAGGCATTCTTGAATTTTCCAGGTCTGATGCCTCATTGAGGCATAGAGGAGAGCCTGGATTCTTGAAGATCATGTCAATGAACTTGGAAGACTTTATCACAGGTCGGACACAAACATTTAGAATGGAGATATCTATAAATTTGTGCATCTCACATTTCTTTCAAGCTACTGCAGTTCGTCTCTGCTCATAGAATACAGGACCTTCTTTGATGCGGGGACTCCATGCTGGGCAGTCCTGTGCCAGTATCTCCCATGTCTCACAATTGATTCTAAAGTTCTTCAGAGAGATCTTGGGAGTGTCTCTGTATCACTTCTGATCTCCATATGAGTTCTTGCCTTGTGTGAATTCTCCACAAAATAGTATTTTAGATAAATGAATGATTGGCATTCAGAGAACATGGCCAGCCCATTGGAGTTGCACTCTTTGCAATAGAATTTGAATGCTTGGCAGTTCAGCTCAAGAAAGGACCTCAGTGTCTTATCCTGCCAAGTGATTTTCAGATCTTAAGACAATTTAAATGGAAGTAATTGTATTTCCTGGCATATTGCTGATATACTGTCCAGATTTCATAGGCATACAACAAATGAGGTCGGCACAACAGCTCTATAGTCCTTCAGTTTGGTAGGCAGACTAACATCTCTTTCCTCTCACACTTTCCTTCAGAGCCTCCTAAACACCAACCTAGCCCTGGCAACGCGAGCATTGACCTTATCATCCATATGTACATTCTTGGAAGGTATACTGCCAAAGTAAGTGAGCTTATCCACAGCATTCAAAATTTCTTCATTTGCTGTAATCAATGGTTCTACGTAGGGATGGTGCGATACTGACAGTTGGAGAACCTGTGTTTCCTTGGTGTTAATTGTTGGGCCAAAATTAGCACAAGTGGTCAATCCATCTGAGCCTCAGAGGCTGCATTGGGTGCACAATCATTTGCAAACAAAAGGTTGCATACCAACTCTCCCTCCATTTTGGTCTTAGCTTGTTGCCTCTTCAAATTAAACAATTTACCACTAGTGTGGTAGCTAACTTTGATTCCATTTTCATCCTTGTTGAAGTTGTTTGAAAATGTTGCTCAAAACATCATGCTAAAAAGCATGGGAGCAAGACACAGCCCTGCCTTACTCCCTGGGGATTGACAAAGTGCAACAGCATCATTCAGAACCCAGGCAAGCGTGCCATCATGGAACTGGTGTGCAATATTGATGGGCAACTAAATTTTGCCATGATTTTCCACCAGCCCTTGTGGCTAACAATATCTAAGGCCTTGATCAGTTTGATAAACATTGTGTACAGACCTCTATTCTACTCCTGGCATTTCTTCTGGAGTCGTCAGGCAGCAAACACCATATTAACTAATCCTTGGACATTTCTGAAGTCACACTGGTTCTTGGATGGTGACCATCTTCCAGGGGAAGCATTAGGTTATTAAGGAGGACTTTGGCAAGAGTCTTGCTGACAATGACTAAGAGAGAGCCTCCCCCACCACTGTGATTGTCACAGGACAATCCATTCCCTTTCCTTTATAGAGATGGACAATGGAGACATCCTTGAATTCTTGAAGGGATAACCTCCTCTTGTCATATAACCTGGAAAATTTCAGTCAGCTTTTGTATGAGCAGTGGACCCCCTACCTTATAAATCTCAGCTGGAATAGAATCAGCACCAGGAACTTTGCCACATGAGAAGAGTCTAATGGCATTCAAAACCTCTTCTTCAGTTGGGAATTTGGCTAGGGAGGGATTGACTTTAACCTGAGGAATCTGGTCAATGGCTTTAGCATTAGTTGATGAGGGTCTGTTGAGAAGACTATGAAAGTATTCAGTCCTATGAATATTTTTGTATATGTGGGTCTTTTTCCCATTTTTATGTATCCTTCCTTGGGATACAGCCCTAGAAGTGGTATTTCTGGGTCAATGGGTATGCACATTTTTATAGCCCTTTGGGCATAGTTCCAAATTGCTCTCCAGAATGGTTGGATCAGCTCACAACTCCACAAATGATGAGTTAGTGTTCCAATTCTCCCACATCTTCTCCAACATTTATCATCTTCCTGTTTTGTCATGTTAACCAATCTGATAGATGAGATGTGCAGGATCATGTCCTTAACACTAATCAATATGTTTCAATCATTACTGAGTAGTTGAGATGTATCATAGCTAGCTTGACCCATAACGAACTTTCAAGGCATCATAAAAGTTCTTTGGATTGTTACTAGCAGCATAAAACTGAATTTCATCTGCCCTTTTACTGCATCACTCTAAACTTCATTTGCACTTTAATTTTGATGGAGTGAAATACTGCCTTCTTAGGGACAGATTAACTATTCTTCTAGTAAACACTGTGGAGTTCTTGTTTTTTGTTTAGTAGCTTCTGAATTTCCCCATCATTTTCATCCTGATGCTTGTGAATGTTCTGGCCCTGAAGAATAAAAGTGATGCAGGATGCTGAATCTCTGAAAGATGCCCACTCCTTTTCTGTTCCATTGTTGGTAACCATCTCTTGGCTCAGCTCTCCCTCTGAGTCAGTTACAAACTGTTCATGCATGGAGAATCACTCTAATTTGTTGACATTAAGTCTTCTCATTGTTGTCTTGGGGCCACCGCTTTTACTGAAAGTGACTGTTTGACTTGGAGATGATAAGTCTATGATTGGTCCAGCACTCTGTGCCACACATTGCCTTTGTCATTCTCTGTCTCTTCTCCTTACAATAATGGAGTCTGTTAAATGACAATGTTTCCTGTGAGGGTGCATCCATGAAGTTTTATTGTACTTAAGTAGCCAGAAGATGGTGTAGGTGATGAAAAAGGTCATGAGATGCACAAGTCAACAGTAGTAAGCGACCGTTGCTATTACTCTTTCTAACTTTACTCTTCCCAAGGACTCATTGCCACGTCTGATAGTCTGTGCCTAAAATCAACCAGAACCATAAGCTTGCCTTCTTTTGGCACATGGATGATGAAGAGCTTCAAGGTCTTCAAAAAATTTTTCTTTGATCTCATCAGGCTTCATCATGGTGGAAACATGTATGGATGTGTTAGCATAGTGTTTTCCTGCAAGTGACAACTGCATTGTGATAAGCCTCTTTCATTTCATTTGGGAGGCATTCTAGCTTGTTGACTAGATTAGTTTTTATTGCAAAACTTACACCAACTTCATGGCACTCCATATGACTGTCACCACTCCAGAAAAAAACAAACAAACATGCATCCAGCTCCAGCCTTGGTAAGCTGGCCTTCATGTACCAACCTTGTTTCTCTCAGGGCTGCTATTTGGACATGATACCTGCTGAGTTCTCTTGCAACAGGAGTTTTCATATCCATTTTTTTTGTTGTCCATAATTGTGTACATTTATTCCACGTAATGATGGAGTGGAATCATCTTTGCAAAAGATTTTGTTTATTTTTTGTGTTTTGACCACACAGTAGGATCCCTGCCTGCCATGGAAAGCAGGTCAGGTTAAGTTAGGCAAAGCAGACCATTTTTAGGGCCCCTTTTCTAACCAAGGTGAGCAGTGTAGTTCTTAAAAAGGCTTCTTAGATACACAGGGGACTGCCGAATCTCACCGTTGCTTCCAGTGAGAAGACAACCTATGGCCTGGGCCTCTTCTGTACAGGGTTGTGACTATAGCTCCTAGTGTATCTTCATTCGCTACTTTGTCACTTGACTGTCACCATGGGACTTTGAGATAGGTAAAAATGGCAAAATGATATGGGTGATGTCTTTTGACTTGAGCATAAAATAGATGTGAGGCAGAGTTGTGTGAAGTCATTGGTCTCTCTCTTCCTGAGTCATCAAAATTCAGTGGAAAGACAAAAATCAGGACCACTGGCCATGTAGTGGATGACCTTGGCATCTTCTATGTTTAAGCAAGCTTTAAACACTCCACAGTGCCTACTTCAGCTGCCTGCATGGACAATGGAACAAATCCGCTGGGAGTAGATACCCGCCTAACTCACTGACAGGTTTGAGGCCTGTTGGTTATCCCTACCTGATTTGGCCCATCTACCAAATGGTTTATTGGTGGCTGCTGCCCATGTAATAGCTTCTTGGAGCCACAGGTGAGAGTTGGGTGGCAGGTGGGCACCAATGGTGAAAATCAGACCTCGAGAGGGTTTGGCAGGCTCTCACCAGAGACATTAGTTTCCCCTGAACACTCACAGTCTGTTAACATAGGAAAAACTCTTTGCAAACCCTGGAGTGTTATAGAAATGCTATGAGTATGATTATCCAGGACTCTATATGGTGCCTCAAAAGTCTAAGTGCCGCATTAAGCTTCACTTTAAACTACTAGCCTTTAATTGAGCAGTTTTAAAATATACTTAAAACTGCACTGACTTTTGAAACACTGGGTGCTAATGTCAGAGGTAGGACTGGAACCTAGGTCTTCTTGACTCCAGGTCCAGCACAGTGTCCCTTGTATGGTTTCTTCCTCTGCAGAAGCGAGAACTCTAAGATATTTTTTAAAGCTTCTGCTCAGAAGAATGCGAGCTCTCTCGTCTTTGTTACAAAAGGAATTTGGCCCTCACTTTAGTGACCTAAACTTCTCTGAACCCACAGAACCATGTGGAAGCAGGAGAGCATGAAGGCTGCTGCTACTGACCTACTATGTGCCAGGAGGAGCAGCTAGGTCATACAGTGGATGGAGCACCCAGACCTTGAGCTAGGAAGACTTGAGTTCAAATCCAGTCTTAGTCACTGGGCAAGTCATTTAATCCTGTTTGCCTCAGTTTCCTCATCTGTAAAATGAGGTGGAGAAGGAAATAGCAAACCACTCCAGTATGAGGTCTGTGCCAAGCAATCCTTAAATGGGGTCATGAAGAATCAGAGATAACTGAAAAGACTGAACCACAACAAAAATGTGCTAGCTACTGGGCCAAGTGCTAGGGATGCAAAAAAAGGCAAAAGACGGTGACGGTTCCTGCCCTCATTACAGTCTAATGGAAGAGACAACATGCAAACAAATATATTCAAAGCAATCGAGATACTGGATAAATAAGGAATAATTAACAGAGGAAGGGCACTGGAATTGAGAGGGGTTGGGAAAGCTTCCTGCAGGAGGTGGGATTTTCTTTGGGACTCAAAGGGAGTCAGAAAGGTAGGAGGGGGATGGGCTATGAAGGGCTTTGAATGCCAAATATAGGATTTTGCATTTGATCCTGGAGGCAATAGGGAACCACTGAAGTTTAATAAGTGGGTGGGAAGTGAGGTGACATGAGCAGATCTGCATTTTAGGAAAATCACATTAGTGGCTGAATGGAGAATTGATTAGAGTTTGGGTAAAGACTTGAGGCAGAGAGACTGATCTATTCTAACTACATCTTTCTGCAGATAAAGAAGTGGAGAAAGGTCAGAGAACGGAAGTTTGCCCAAGGTCCCACAGGTCCACTCAGGTCCTCCAGCTCCAGATCTAGCACCCTCATCAGAGCACCACCTAGTCTTGAAGCTCTTGGGAATATTAGCAACAGCTATTCTCCACCTGCCACTTAGAGGTTTCAGGTCCCGTTTCCTTCATCTCCTTAGGACTTGCTTTCCACTTTCCTTTCCCTTACTTCTCTCTTCCCGTTCCAATCCCCATTGGACCCCTGCTTCTCTTCTCTTACCTCCTTGAATAATTTCTGTATTCACTCTACCAAACTCCTTTTCTTCCATGGGAGTAGCTGGGGTGCTCCATCATTCTCACTGCCAGGTGTCCACTCACTCCCTTACCCCCCTTCCTGCCTCCAAGCTGGCACCTGGAACTGCTGCTCATTTTACCCCTGCCATCCATCCTTGTGATTCTCTCTCGGGTTTTGGGCAAGATGGATGGTTCAAGCTACTGCTCAGCTCCTACGGGGCTTGGAAAACCAAGCCCTGAAGATGTTTCTGTCGTGGTCCCATGTTTCCTCTCCCCACATCCTTGGCAGTCCTCTTCCCTCTGAGACCTTGGATTATTCTCTCCACCACCCAGAGAAGCTCTCAGTGATCCATCTTTCTCTGTACCTTGGTCTCTAGGTTTCCAAACAGTTTCTAACCTACCACGGAAGTCAAATGAGGACAAATGCACATTTGGAAGGCAAGGCTCTATCAATGCAAGGCAATCCAGTCCCCAGGAAGTATATGACCTTCAAACATCAGCAAAGCTGGGGGATGGAGGGCAATAGCTATTGTATTCCATAATTGTATTATTATTGTATGAGCCAATGCCTTTTGCTAAGAAGGCAGCATTTATCTTGAGACAACCAATGGATCATTTGCTATTTCTGATCAATTATTTTTTTAAATTTAGAATGAAGGGGATAGACCTGAGGGTGAACTAGAAAATGAATGTTCAGTACACAATTGAAATGAAGAAAATATCATTTACCGTCTACCAAGAAGGTAATGGAAAGAGCATGGATATAAATATAAAAGTCTCTGCCACTTACAAGTAGTATGACCAGGGGCAAGAGCTCCATCCTTCTTGATGACCAGTCTAGCTCCTGGCTCAAAACCCAGCACCAAGTCTCAAGGATGATGGGCTAAATTTTGGGTGGAGTAACCATATCAAAGAATTCTTGCACCCTTAAATTCAATGTCTATCTACAGTGAGTGGAAAAATAAGGAAAGAAGTGGGAGGAACAGAGAAGAGAGAGAAAACATTTATTATGCACCTACTAAGTGGCAAGAGCTTTACAAGTATCTCATTTGATTGTCACAGCAACCGTGGGAAGGATAATCTCCATTTTTAGCTCAGGAAACAGACTGATAGAGATTAATTGATAGGGTCACACTGTTCAGAAGTTTAATTTGATCCCAGGTCCATCTCAGTCCACCATGCCCTAGCTAGCTGCCCCCACTGAAGGGAGGACAGGAGCAGGAAGCCTGTGTGCAAAGAGGCTGGCCTTGGAGTCAGAGGCTTGCGTTCGAGTCCAGTCTCTAACGTATAATAGCTATAAAATAGCGACAGGTCACTTAACATCTCAGTGTGCCTGGTAACTGCTATGTTGCAAATCGGCCTCAGATTTTCTTCATCTGAGTTACTTCCCTAGTCGATGAAATCCCATTTCCCAAATATATATGTGTATATATATGTATATATATATGTATATGTATATGTGTGTATATATGCACAGGTACAAACACATGCAAACCTGTTTGGGGAGATGAAACTTCAGAACCCTCACTCCACCCTCATTCCCCTTCCCAAGCCAGTAAAGGAGCAATTTCTTTCATCCGGGAAACTGCGGGTTTTCTGAGCAGACTTCGTCTTAGGGTGGAGTAGGGATGTGCAGAGAATTGCTGAGGTGGCGTTCCTGCGCAGCTCCTCCCGCACCCGCCCCAGGCCCGGTCCCCTGGGCGGGTGATGCTTCCTTCTCGGCTTTCTCCCGGTGCTCTCTCCTTGCGCGCTCTGGCTCCCTAGCTCACCCGGGGCCCCAGCTCACTTCTCTTTCTTCCTCGCCTTCCTTTGGCACAGACACCAGGCTTAATTGCTTTCCTCTACTACCTGCGTCCCGGGAAGGTGCGGTTTGCCCAGCCGATGCCCCAGACGGTCCCCTCCCTTTCCCCTCCGCCCGCCCGGGTCGGGGCTGGAAGAAAGGAGACCTGCCTCGGCGCAAAACAATGGTTTGCCTGCCGGTCGCCCGAGGCTGCTCAACCAATGGGCAGCGGGGCTCGGGGCGCACGTCGGAGGCGCCTTACGAGTTATTCAATGTCAGAGCCGCACAAAGACGAGGTCTTATCAGGCGCCTGCAGAAAGCGCTCTCCTTCCTGCGGCCCCCAAACGCCAAAGGGGAGGGGGCTCTTTGAACCGGCCCTGTCAGAGCTGGGGCTGGGGCGGGGGGCCTGGCTCAGGAGGAGTTCGGAGCCCCCACTCTGAGCAGTCCTCCCTCCCCCAGCCCTAGATTAGCACTTGAATGCGCAGGGCTCTCTGGCTCACCCAAGGCTCGCTCCAGCCCGAGTCCCCTAAGCTGCTTTGTGGGTCTTGGTGAATAGATCTAAGGTGTTCCCTTTTCCTCCTTTTCAGGTCTTTTTACACCTCATTCAGTCTTTTGTGTTAATGACAACTCCAGGGGATGAAGCTTGGAGCATTTGTCTTCACTGGTCTTGGGGTCAAGAGAACACGGTGCAAATCCTACCAGCTAGGTGATTGCAGGGGCAAGTCGCTTAACTTCTCGGGGCCTCAGTCTCCTCATTTGTATAATAGGACACCTTATCTTGTTAAGGGGAAAGTGTTTTATCACCCTGAGGAAGACCTTCGCTCAAATCCCGTCTCAGGTACAGTCAGGCTGTGTGATCCCGGGCAAATGGGACCTCACTTGTGTTTAACTTAGTTTCCTCATCTGTAAAATGGGAATAATATTATTACCTACCCCCTCTCCCCCTTGTGGTGAGGATCAGGTGAGCTATTTGTAAAGCGCTTAGCACAACGCCAGGCACAAAGTAGGCATTACATAAATGTTAGCTAATAGTAGTAGTAGTAGTAGTAGTAGTAGTAGTAGTAGTAGAAATAGTAACAGTTAGTAGTAGAAGTTAGTAGTAGTACTAGTAGTTAGTAGTAGTAGGTGCTTAATAAGCGTTTATTGACTGACATAAATGTCAGGTAGACTTACCCATAATTCTTTTCACTGTACCAACATGAAAGGACATAGATCTGGGTTCAAATCCTGCTGCTGTTTAGGAAGTCTTCACTTTCCTGGGTCTTGGAATGGTAAAAGGAGGGGAAGGGCTGGGCTAGGTGGCCTCACAAGTCCCTGCCATTTCTAAGCACCTCAGTGAATAGAGCACCTGGAAGATCTGAGTTCAAACTGTATCTCAGACACTTAATAGTTGGGTGACCCTGACTAACCTTTATCTGCCTTGGTTTTCCCATGTGTAAAATGGGGATAACATCTTGCTTCCAGGAATGTGTAAGAATAAAATGAGACATATATAAAATATTTTGCAAACCTTAAAGGGTTATATATTGCTAGTTATTATTATTATTTGGGGCAGCTAGGTGGCTCAGTGGATAGAATAGGCCTCCAGTCAGGAAGACCTGAGTTCAAATCTGGCCTCAGACATAACAGCTGTGTGATGCTAGACAAGTCATTTAACCCTCTTTGCCTCAGTTTCCTCATATGTTAAATGAGCTGGAGAAGGAAATGGCAATCCACTTCAGTATCTGCCAAGAAAACTCCAAATGAGATCACAAAGAGACAGGTATGACTGAAGAGACTGAACACATTATTATTATCTATGACCCTTCCTAGCTCTAATATTTTCTGATCTATAACCATTTATGATGTAGATATTTATAATCTAATCAGAAGACTAGAAAGGTCAGGGAAGGTTTCATGGAGGAGGGTTTTGAATGAAGGACAGAATTTAGATAGGAAGAAAGGAATGGGAGTAGAGAAGGCATTCTAGGAAGTGGGAGACGAAGGAACAAAGTAGATTCCAAAAACTAGGATTTAGAATGAAAAGGACCTCGATGATCACCTCCTAGTCCAACTAGACATTGAACAGTTCAACAGATGAGGAAACTAAAGCCCAGAGATGTGAAATGATTTCCCTGTGGAATCCTAAAGGTAATAAGAAGCAGGTAATTTGAATCTAGATCATACATATAGAATTGGAAGCAATCTTAGAAGTCATTGAGTTCAATTCCTTAATTATATAGTGGAAGAAACTGAGGCACCCAAGGTTGCAGGGTAGAACCAGGATTTAAACCAATGTCCAGTGACGTCAAGTCCTGTGCTCCTTTTGCAAGGCCACCATATTTCTCACTTTCAATCCAGTACGACTGGAGGGTTTGTTGGCAGGCAGTGGGAGATGAGGATGTTCTGGGGATCAGAATATGTGGAGACCCAGACACTTGGTATGATAAAGCTAGGAAGGCATAGACTGTGTCTTGTTTGTTTTTTAAAGGAGAATAATGATAGGAAGCATTTTAGAACAATTAGTGTGGTAGCAACAGGGAATAGACAGATTGGAGAGCGAAGAAAATGGAATGGTCGGTGAGACGAGAGGCTGTTGCAGTGATTTGGTATGAGATGAGGTGACCGTGCATGGAAGGAAAGCACTGGAGATGAGAAACATGTCAAAGTAAATATCGAGGGGGTTTTGTGACTGCCTGGAGGTGGGGGATGAAGGAGAAGGACAATGCACAGATGAAGCCAAGGTTTGGCCACTGGGTGACTGAGAGAATCACCAATGGTACAGGAAAGTCAAGGGGAGAAGCAGGTTTCATGGGCAATCTAATTCCTATTAGGAGACACCTAGCTCATGGTGACTTGGTCTCCTTACCTGAAAGAGGATGGAGGGAAGTGTTAAGCCACGTGATTTTGGAAGGTCCTGCTGGTTCTAAAGTTGTATCCATTCAGTTTTAGACATGTTGAGCTTGAAGAAATGGTAACTTCCAAATGGAAGACTGGAGACTTTGAGGACAAGATACCTTCCAAAGGAGAGCTGGAGACTTGGGCATGGAGCACCAAGGAAAGAACAGGCCTGGAGATACAGATCTAGAATCATCAGCATCCAGGGGCAGTGGAAGTCATGAAAATTTGATGAGCACTCAGAGAATACAAAGAAAGATGTGCAGAGGGCCAAGAATTGAAATTTGGGGGAGCCCTCATAGCTAGAGGGCAGGAACAAGTGGAATTGCCAAAGGAAAACAGGGAGAGAATGATCAATTCATCAATTAAGAAGCATTTATCACTGGATGAACCCTGGTCCCATCTTGCCCAGCTGGGAAAGCCCTCCCATACTGACCTTTGGAGCTTTCTTTGTCGCTTGTGGGTTGAGGTATCTGGGACCTTCCCAGCTGAGAACTCTGCTCCAGAGGTCTGTTCAGGTCCTGTTCCTCCCAGTGCAGTGTGGCCAGGGCTGGGTTCCACTCCACTCAGTGTCCCGTGAGATAGACCTTTCCTGTCAGCTTTCCAGGTTACCTTTGGCTGAAAACCTCTTTCGCTCTGTTGTTCTGTGGCTTCTGCTGCTCTAGAATTTGTTGAGTCATTTTTTACAGGTATTTTGTGGGTTGTGGGGGAAGCACTAGAGTATATGCATCTTTCCCCTCTGCCATCTTGGCTCTGCCCCAAGAAGCATTTAGCAAGTGCTTACTTGGGGCAAGCACTGGATTAGGTGCTGGGGATTACCTAAAGATTAACCAAAACAGGCTCTGTCCTCAAGGAGTTTACGAGAAGCTGGTGGTGGTGGGGTGGTAAGTAAAGGATTGGGGTTTTTTTTTGGTGTGCTTTTAAAAATAGTAGAAACCTGTGGATGTTTGAAGGTAGAGATGGAAAAAGATGATTAGAGTAGTAACTGAAGATACTGGAGTGGTAAAGTGTGGAGGACAGAAGGTTTAGGACATAGAATACAAGAAAAGTTAGTTTTTGATAGAGATGTGGGGGAGGGAGAGAGAGGGAAAGAGGGAAAGAGGGGAGTATTGATAAAACATTTAAAAAGCATAAAAAAGGATGGGACAGAAGGACAGCTACTGTGGGAAGTTCCATTTCTGGAATTGATAAGGGATGAATAAAAGGTGCCAAGCAATGGCAAAGATGCCATTAAATTTGGACAGTGTAGATATGTACAGATATGTGTAGATATGCACAGGCCAGGTCTGCAGGGTCCTGGGTCTTCTTCCAGCAGCAATCCATGGTCTGAGCCCAAATGCAGAGAAAGCAGATGGTGAAAGTAATTTGTGATCAGCACATCAGGCTAATGGGTCAAGGTGGTGTGGGAGTTAAAGGCTTCCATTACTCTTCACTTTCTATTTCCACTTACCTTTGACATATTTAAAGGCCCATTAGATTCTAAGCTCTCAGAGGTCAGAAGACTGCATTTCTTTTTTGTATTTGTATCCTCAATGCTTAGCACAATGACTGGAACATAGTAGGTGCTTACCAAATGTTCCTTGACTATTCAAGAGCTGAGATCTCTGTGCAGCCCTGTCTTTGCAGTTCTTGGTAAACTTGTCACATCATAGGATCTTGCACACTAAGGCTCCCTGATCAGTGTATCTTAGGAGTGGCCCCCGCACCCAGCTTGATGTATAAATTCAGTTCTCTTCATTTTGAAAGGTTGAAGCTTACCTGTCCAGGGCAGGTAACAACATACGCAGAACAGGTGGTAAAACGGTCTGGGCTCATTTCCCATGTCGCCTAGGGGCTGGGAAATGTCTGGTGCTTGTTTAAAAGGTTGGATTGCTTAAAAAACAAACTAAAAACCTCCTCTTTTGACAGTTCTAGCTTTTTAGAGGCTTACAAGCTTCACCGCCATTCTGTACCTCATTCACACTGGCAACCTAGACTTTTGTTAATTACTGTAGTAACATAATCTTCACTGGCCGAAAGACTAAGAATGCCCTTGATGGAACATAGCTAGTTCTTCACTGTCTTCTTGGATGGGCAGAGGTCATACGGTAACCAATCACCTGTACATCTTATTCATCAGCCTCACTCCAATAGCCCCCCTCTCCCTTTCAGTGGATCAGAACCCAGCAGAGATGCTCCAGGAACATTTCCAGGTCCTCCAAAAGCTGAGATCAAAAGGCCTGAGTGAGTGAAGGGGAAGAGATTGGCAAATGGCTTTTTAATCAAGTTGTCAGCAATAGCCTTCCCCTGATACTTGGCTTCTGGTTTTAATTTGAGAGCAGAGTCTCAGCATATCAGTGGGGTCTAGCTGGCCGAGGCTGTAGCATCTGAAGCAAGCAGTGTTGGTGCAGGGCCGAAGGGGCACCAACACAGCTCTCAGCTGTTCGCTGAGGCTGCTTGTGAGGGGAAAGCCAGGGGGACTGATAAGGGGCTTGGGGCGAGGAGAAATAACATCAGCCTTTGGAATCAATGGAAATTTGCTGGAAACCTTCATGATCACACCAACTAGCCTGGGGCATTCACTGTCCCATACAGCAACTTATCTCCCACTTCCGTGTCTTTGCACAGGATTTCCCCCATGCCTGGAAAATACTCCCTCCTCTCCTTTACCTGAGTCTGTAGCTTCCCTCAAAAACTCAGTTCAAATGCATGGACCTCCCACAAAAGGTCTTTCCTGATCACCTCAATTGCTAGTGTCTCCCCCACTCCTAAATACTTTGC
Source organism: Bettongia penicillata ogilbyi (assembly GCA_023548195.1). Lineage (NCBI taxonomy): Eukaryota > Metazoa > Chordata > Mammalia > Diprotodontia > Potoroidae > Bettongia > Bettongia penicillata. Next base: position 4,786,781 of record JAJHZJ010000391.1, on the reverse strand, counting down.
ATTTATTCTGTATATATTTTGTCTATCATCTATCTCTCTTATCTTTCTCCATCTCTCTCTGTCTCTGTCTCTGTCTCTCTCTGTCTCTCTCTCTCTGTCTCTCTCTCTCTCTCTCTCTCGTTCTTTTGTTCCAGTAAATGATGTAAGCTCCTTTGGGCAGGGACTGTTTATTTGTATTTCTACCTGAAGCATTCAGCACCTAGTAGGTGTTTAATACAAGAATGAATGATTAAGAAAGTGGAATGCTACCTCTAGGTAGTAATATCAGTTCCAGGAAAAGTGAAGCCAGGGAGATTATTTTCCTTCTCTGAATCTTAATTTGGTTTCATTAAGATACTTAGGGACGTGCAAGGACCAAAATTCTAACAGAGAAGGAGCTGGCTTTAAGACTTTCTGGAATACACCAATACTTGAGGATACTGACCAATAAAAATATGAGTTAAGACAAAATCTAACCTTCTGTAATACAGCAGTGATCCAACGTTCTGCAATATAGCAGGGCTTTTGGTTGGAAGTACAGGGCCCTGGTAGTGGCAATCTCAGTGGAGCACCATACTTTTCACAGAGTTGACCGAGGATACCACTGATCTTATCCCTCTTTGACCATAAAGCCCCCAAGCTTTTAGTGTGAGGCAACTGTATGGCACAGAGGGCAGAAGGTTGGAAGAACTTGATCCTGCCTCGGGCACTGACTAGTTGCATAACATATGAAGTCCCTTAAGTCTCAATTTCCTCATCTGTAAAATGGGGATACCAGAAACTACCTCATTTTGTAAGGATTAAATGAGATGACATAGGCAAAGTGCTTTGCAAATTAAAGATATAATGACACTGTCATAGTTGACATTTCCATAGTGCTTTAAATGCCATTTTATATGATCCTCATAACAGCCTTGTGAGGTAGGTAGGCACTGTTATTATCTCCATTTTACAGATGAGAAAACTGAGGCTGGCAGAGGTTAAGTGACTTTTACTGAGGGTCACCACCACTACTACTAAGCATATGAGGCAGGATTTTAATTCAGGGCTGCATGATTTTGGGTGGTTTGTAGACCATAGACCATAATTTTCCTTACCATACATTACTCTTCAAAAGCAAGAACCCAGGCAGGGCACTTGCTTCTTGGCCTAATTTTCATGGTCAGGTTCTTACATTTCATGATCCATATTTGGGCGATTTCATTTCTTCTCTGTGCTCAAAATGCCCATAGGGTTGGTCTTTGCTTGGTATCCTATAACTGACACTTGGGCTGGAAAAGGCACAGGTCCACTCTCCATGGGCCACACCCCTAATTCTGCTGTTCACATTCCTGTTGGTGGGTTTGGGTGAGAAGCTAGAAGTCAAAGGCTGATGAAACAGGTGGGGGGGTGGGGTGGGGGGATCTTTTGCCAGTATTGCCTGAAATCCAATAAGGGGAGGGAAAGAAGGAGAAAAAAAACTGCAGACTGCAGAGCGCACCCCCCCACTCCCCTACCCGTCCCCCCCACCACTGGGATGAGTCTGGGTTATTAGGAGCAGTTTGTATTTATTTGTGCTCCCCTAATTACTGCTTCTTCACATCTGTAGGAAAACAGAAGGAGGCGTGTGGTGGGGCATGCAAACAGACACATATCAATTTACAGCGGGTTATTAGAAATTCTCCCAAAGAGATTAAACCCTTCTAAATGATGGTCCGCTTGACTGCTCCATAAAGAAATTTAAAAACCTCACCTCTCAGCCCACTTTCCCCCCAAAATCTGGCCTCCCCCCCCAAAGGTGGCAAAAAGTCAGTGGAAACTGTAGAAAGGAATGAAAGAAATTAGCAGGCATCACCGAGGATGGCTAAGGACAGAAGTTTAATTTAAACAGCAATTTCATCTGGGGATGAGTTGCATATGGCCTGAGGCTGATAGATATAAACAGTATGGAGGATGAGCATCCCAGAGAGAAGAGGCTGGTCTCGGGGAAGGGAATGAGAGCTCTGCTCCCCCCACTTCCCCCCGAAGTTCCTACGTAGGCAATGAAGAAGTTAACTCCCCAGGAAACCAAGGTGTCAAGGCAGCTTTCCACTCTGTAGTTTAATGGTGTTGTCTGCACTCTTGCTTCCATTGGAGGATGGCATAGAACTATGGGGTGGGCTGCTTGGCCCAAGAATCACATTGATGAGTGTGGAGGTAATGGCCACTTGGCCTATATTGTGATTTAGGAGAAATAATCTTAGGCTTAAACTGTAAATATCTTGCAAATGTGCCTATTTCAATATAAACAGCCAAGAGTCTGGGCAGACTCTTTGTGGCCTGTCCTTAATGAAGTATCTGGGTCCAGGTTGGCGGGGAGGAGTTAGGGTGGAATGAAGCCTGGAACTCAAAGGGAGAACATGGCAGGTGTAAGCTTGCTCTATCTCTCCAATGCACAGGGAGGTAAACCACAAACAGCAGGTCGGCATTCACAGTTTGTTTTTAATTCAATTCTTTGAATTGATATTTTCTGATGGACTGGGAAGACCACTACTGTTTATGTATATGTTTACTCCAACCCACAGCACGAATTTCACTTGGAAACTGGCCACCATCTTCACCAACGAGTCAGAAGCCTTAGATGACCAGAGCTGGGGTCAGGGGTACAGAACAGAGGGAAAAAGCATCCCACCAGCCTCATGGACCAATCTTTACAATGGAGTTCTGCTATTGACACACTGGAGGTTTATTAAAACAGCAAGATTGGTAAAACATCCTCAGATACCGATTGGAAGGAGAACATGAAAAACAGCCCCCCTTTCTGAGAAAGGAAGTAAGAGAAGGCATTTTGACTGCTCTGCATTTAGCAATCAGTCTGAGTTGATAGAAAAACACCAGAAATTGTAGAAAAAAAATCAGATTAAATCTAGAACATTCCATTGCTTTGTTTTGCTTTAGCAGCTCTGAAACAGGTAATTAAGAGAGGAGATGTCTCTGTTCTTGCCTCTTTCCAAGGCCCAGTCATAGAAGAGGATTCTGTTATTTGAGGTACATCATGGTGAAGGGTTGGGAGGGCTTGCAGGAGCAAATGGGTAACTCCGAGTCCTGATGAAGAGGGCCCAGGCCACCACAGCTTTAGCTGCAGGACAGGCCTTGGGTCTGGCTATGCAGGGTAAAACTGCTTGAGTAGATCTTTTTTGTTGATTTTCCCCATCTGGTTCCGTGGGATTTCCTCAACTAATAAGATTTCAGAAGGGATGGTGTAGGCCGCCATGTATCCTCTGGAAAAGACAAAAATATTTGATTATAGGTTTAGAGGGACCAGTTCTTTCCAAGAGTCTAGAAAGTGTTTTCTGGTGATGGATAAGTAGAAAAAGGAAAGAATATGAATGTGGTGGGTTGGCATCCTTGGGGACATCCTTGGATGGGGCAGACATCCTTGTGCAGACAACACAGGATGGATTTTTATGACTGTTTTCTCATTATCATCAACAATAAGCGTTTATTACGTACCTACTATGTTCCAGTCCCTGTGCTGAGTTTTGCTGATATAAAGAAAGTAAAAACCAGTCCCTACTTTCAAGGAGCTCACATTCTAATGCGAGAGACAACATGTACAACCACCATGTACAATGAAGTATGGTTCTCCAACCTCTTTGCCTGATCCTTCTCAGTCTCTTTGTCGTGATCACCATTCATATTCCGTTGCTCCCTGGCTGTGGATGTCTCCTAAGGTCCTGTCCTGGGCCCCCCCTCTCTCTCAGAGATCTCATTTATTCCTAGGGGTTTAATTGTCATCTCTATGCAGACCACTCCAAGCTCTTAATGTCCAGTTTGGGGTCTCTCCTGAGCTCCAGTCTCAACATCACCAAATGTCTATTAAACCATTCAGACTGGATATCCCACAGGAATCTCAGACTCACTATCTACAAAGTGGAACACATAATCTTCCTCCTCAAACTTACCCCTCTTTTGAGCTCCTGACTCCTATTGAGGGCACCTTCATCTACCCACAGTCACCCAGGTTTGTAACCCCAAAGTCATTCTTGATTCTCTGCACTTCATTTTCTCCCATAACAACCAGTCCCAAAAGTCTTACTGATTCTATTTCCACATCACCTTTTGCATCCATCTCCTCTCCCATACCCAACCACCACTGAGACTCACCTGGACTACTCCAAGCCTCCTAACTGAGCTCCCTGCTTCAAGTCTCTTGCCCCTCCATTCTTTCTTTCGTGGAGCTGCCCAACTGAGATTCATAGAGCACACGGCTGATTATGTCATTCTGTGTTCATTAATGGCTCTCTATTATCTCTAGGATCAAGTACCAACTCTCACTCCTCTGCCTGATGCTCAAAGCCCTCATCCAATCTGGATTCAGTCAGCTTTTCTGGACAAATTACTTCCCATCATGCATTTCATGTTCAAGTCAATTGGCCCTACTTCCTATTCATCATAGAACATCCCATCCCTTGGTCAATCTGGAAGGCATTTCTTCCTCACTCTTGCCTCTGGGGATGTCTGGCTTCCTTTAGGGCTCAGCTAAAGTGCTCCCTCCTACCTTACATGAAGCCTCTCCTGATCCCCTTACTTACTGGTGCTTTCCCTAGATCCTGAAATTCTTTTACCTTTATTTTGCATCTCCTTACATATGTATACTTTGATTCCCCTTAGCAGAGTGCAAGCATCTTGAGGGAGGCACTATTTTTGTCTCTGTATTTCCAGTCTAGTACAGGATCGGATATCATTTGTTCATTCATTTAATAAGTCTTAATTGGGCAATTAGTAAAGGCTTATCAAATGAATGAATGAATGATCACCACATACAACTCCTTTATTTTATACATAAAGAAATTGAAGCCCAGAAAGGACAAATCAGTTGCCCAAACTCATAAAGCCAGGATGGCAGGGCAGGGTCAAACCCAGCTCCTCTGACTCAACAGTCCACATTTTGTACATTCTACTTCAGAATCAGGCACCACGCACACAAAATACAAAGCCCCCAAATGATGTTGTGATATCACATAATAGAAATGATATATATACTTCATCATAATGCTTGTCCTTCTTTCCATCAAAAGAGAACCAAGTTACACACTACCTTAGCTGTGCTAATGTGTATTTTGACAGAGCTTAACCATCTTCATCAACTTGAAAAACACACTCATTCAACATGTTGTCTTGGAATGGGTGATGAATTCAGACTTAACTACAAATATTTAATGAACTACTATGTACTAAGCATGAACAGGCATACAACCCCCCGGGAATTTAATATGAGTCCAAGACAATGAGTGACATGGACAAATATTCATGTCCATTTTGGGAAGGATTTTGAAGTCAGTAGACAGTAACTTTCCTAAGGCTTCCAGGATCAAACCCGAGTGATCTGGACATCTGAACTCCCAGAGTGCTAAAGGCTAGTGTTGCCCCTCCTCCTGGGGGTGTGCGCAAATCTGGCTTGAAGTTCTTTTAATAAGAATAGCGGTTGAATATCAAATTCTCTGGTGCTTCTAAGGTTTATCTATTCCATATTCTATGAAGATCTGGTCCATTGTAAAGACATACAGGCAAGCACAGGATAAGTTCCCTCTCCTCTCGCCTTCTCTCTGCTTCTGTCTCGCTTTGTCTCTGACTCCCCGCCGCCCCCTCCAAAATGATACTTCAGTTACCATGAACTGGTGACGTACTATTTTGAGTTGATTTTTCCAGTAACGGTGATGAACTTTATTGTTTCACTTCTGGCCAATGGCCCGCATTTCACAGAATCAGACTCTTAAGCCTGGAAGGGCACTTAGAGGTCATCTAATCCAATCTCCCATCTAGGACAGGCGTCCTTTCTACAGCATGTCTGACAGATGGTCACCTGACCTCAATTTGAACACTTCTAGGAAGGAGGAATTTAATTAACTCAAATGGCGGTCTATCATTCCACCGATGGACTCAGAGAATCTTGGAGCTGGAAGCAGCCTGAGAGCTCGTCTAGCACAACACCTTCATCTTAAAGTTTGTTTTTTCTTTTATGAAACCAATATCTACTTCCTTATTTGATTCCACCCATTAGCCTTAAGTTCTGTCCTTTGGAGGCACATGGTATAAGACCACTCTTTCATCCATATATCAATTTTTCAGAAGTTTAAAGACAGTCATCATGATTCTTCTTTGTAAGATAACTGGTTGAGTCTTAGGGAATCATGGGAAAGATGGAAAAAGAGCAAAACTGCTTACCATTCCTGAGGACTGAACCCTGGCTTCATGATTTCTGTGCTCTAAACGAAAGAGCTCAATAGCCACAAGGCCTCTATAAGCAATTCATTCAGCTACAGTGTGTTAATGCATCTTGGTAAACAAGTACTCATTATTTACCAGCTGGGATTTATTTTATTATAGCTGCCTTATCCCAAAGGGGCACAGGGATAGGTAAAAGAAATGAAATTATCATTCTTTATGATTTGTCCAATATGAATTGTTACTCATTATGGGCAAGTGGTCATTTGCAAGGCTATATTAAAATAAACATGGCTTGGCACAAGTTTCTGGAAGTTGCAGAGGATTAACTCTTTGGTATTTCCAGTTGTGTCATGTTGCATAGCCAGCAATTGGATGTGGCTGAGAAATCCCAAATCGCGGCCTTAACAGATGGTGCTGTTTATGAATAAACATGAGCCTAATAGCCTTATAGGTCTGTGTACATCTGCCCACAACTAGCAAGCATCAGCGGACACGACGAACTACATTGGTGATATGCCTTAATGGCGCCATTATCACGCAATAACATGGTGCTGTTAATGCATCCTGCTGCAAGCTGACAGGGTTACAGCTATGGCTTCCTGCAGCAACAATGGCTTACCCATCAACACCAGGGGATCTTGGGATGGAAGCTGCAATTTATGGCCCCTCCACTATGTGCTGACTTGTGATTGGAAGCAGCTGTGAAACCCCAATTGTGGGTGACATTGTTCCTGGAAACCCCTTGGGTGGGCAACCTTACATGGGTAGGTAACATCTGTGTGCCATTGGCAGCTGTTGGTGGGATCAAGAATGTTTCTGGACTTACATCCTGCCACAGGCATGGGAATGGACCTATGGGGATGTGATTTTGTGTGTGTGTGTGTGTGTGTATTTGCATGCATGCATGTAACATAAATCTACATGCCTGGTCACTACAGAAATGCTGGCCAGTATAGCCACAGAAAGGTCTAAAGTGGAGAAGGGGAGGTCTGGGACTTTTTGTTCAAATGATGGACATAAGGATTTATGGTGAGATTTTCTTCCTGTAAAGTCCCACTCTTTATCCAGAAAATTTCTCATATGGACATTTATTACCATGGCTAGCAAAATGTCATGATTATAGGGTTTCTATGTTCTACTCAGCCCTCATATAATTCCCACACTTGGTTTTTTGGTAGTCTGCTACTTTGAGTTTTTAATGAATGGAAGAAGCATCATAGAAATAGAGCTGGAAGGGAGCTCAGAAGTCATCAAGTCCATCCCTCCTGATGCCAGCATTCCTTCTAAAACATTTACAGTAATGGCCACCCAGTCTCTGCCTGAACACCCCCAATGGCAAGGAAACCCATTCTGTATTTGGACATCTGTAATTATCCAGATACTTTCCTTATACTGAGTCAAAATTGGATGCACTGTACCTTTTACTACGTATTAGCTCTAATTCTGTTTTCTGGGACCAAAAACAACAAGATTAATCCGTCTTGACATTTAAGAAGCAATCTAGTCTCCCTCCGGCCCCTGCGCCCACCCCATTCTCAACTCTCAAGTTCTGGAGAGCCAGAATGAACATCTCAGACCCTTCAATCCACCTCTGATAGGTAGGTTTCTAGTTTCCTCACCATCCTGGTCTCCTTCCACCAAATGAGTGTATTCAGAAAGTTGACACTGATTGTGTCATTTGGTGCCAGGAATACAATCCTTCCTCATCCCTGCCTCACAGAATCCCTCTCTTCCTTTGAGGTGTAGCTGGAGCACTACCTTCTGCAGGAAGCATTTCCTGAGTCTTCCCAGCTACTTGTGTCCTTCCCTCCAAATAACCCCATATTTAATTTTTTGGTATGTATTCTCTTTATGTTTATTAAATACTTATCTATGTCCTTGTTGTCTCAAGCTTGTTCTGAGCAGGGCTTACTTCACTCATTGTATTTCTATCACCAGCACCTAGGACAGCACCTGATAAACAGTAGGTGCTTAATAAGTACCCACTGATTGACTGACCAGTATGGTCCCAAATGTGCAAAAACAGAGGCATTCAGTACTGGCTGGACTGGTCTGAATGTCAGGATTTTGTTGACAGCTGTAAACAAATCTAAGGCATGACCTGTTCATGCCTTAAACGCTCTTTTGGGGAGGTTTCACACAGCCATGGTTTGGGAAAGGGAGACTGGGAGTGGTAGGGCACCACAGAGGGGGAATAAGGAAGGCATTTTCTATTATGAATGAACAAGTGAATACAGATTTATTTCATTCATATTATTTTGGACTATTGCCCCAGGACCATTTTCGGGGATCTATCTTCTCCTCCACTTCTGTAAGAGATGCTTCTCTTAGGCTTTGAAATTAGACTCCAGTGGAGGAGGACAAAGACAGATGTACACTACAGAATTCTACTGGTTCCCTGGGTTGCTGCTTCAAACAAATGTCCTAATGCTAGGTGTTTTCAGTTGTGACCTCCCCTGCTCTGTGCAGTAACACTTAACAAGTGTGGTCCCCTCTCCATCCCTCTTACATAATGATCATATTCCAATTCCCCCTGGAATTCAAAGGAATCAATAACACAAGGCCATGGCACTCAGGCATAGTTACAGCAAACCCCATTAGAATGAACAGGCAATTAAAAATGTATTACTAGCAAATAAATAATTTGCCACATTCAGTTCCTTTTGTTTTCTGATTAATGACTGAAAATATCTGTGCCACATTCTAACAAGCATAATGATATAGAACATTTCACTGAAACATCATTATGATTCCTGTATTTCTTCCCCATTGTCTCATGAGTCCAAAACTCTCCTAGCAGCTGCTGAGGTTTTGCTCTTAGACCCAACTGGACCAACATTCTCCTTTCTCCAGCACTGTGTTGACAATTCATCTATTGTCTTGTATCTACTTAACAAGCACCCATTTTTCATATGTTGTGCTACCCAGTCTAATGATCGCCCTTTACCTTTATCCTTCAGTATCAAGTACGATGCTATGAACATCAAAGGGGCTCAACAGATGTTACCTGACTTGAATCAGCAAGTGACACAACCATTTGGGATATCTCAGATACTTCTTAACTAGATGGATTTCTGCGAATACTGCTGACAATAATACGAATCAAGAGTTTGTTGTTTTTCAGTCACGTCCGACTCTTCATGATCCCATTTGGGGTTTTCTTGACAAAGATACTGGAGTGGTTTGCCATTTCCTTCCAGCCGTCCACAAACCCAAGTCCTGAGTAAATCAAAGCATCATTATCGGTGGATGTAGACTAGGACCCCATGGGATTCCGTAGCAGATAGCTATGGGCCCTGTTGGTGACAGGCTTCCAGGATATAGCATTTGACTGGGTGGAAAAATAAGAAATTGAATCTGATTCTAGAGTTGTATGCTTTGGGTCAAGTAGGATGGTTGTAACTGAGAGTAAAGGAGAAACTTGTGGTAGACGACTTAGAAGGGAAGAGGAGTAACTAGGGTCAAAGAACACAACACACAGAATTATAGAATTACCGCTTGAGAGTTGGCAGGGACCTTTACAGGTTATGTGATCCATAACACCCTTTTTTGAGAGGCAAAGGAACTGGATTTAGCTACTCTGGGTCTTGTTGGATTAGGTTCCAACTGAGTGATCACCGAGGCTCCCTCCATTTTGAAATCCAAGATCTTACGGTTCTGATAAAGACTGCATCTGGCATCTGCTTTGCTAAGCACGATATGGAGTCTGCACATCTAACCTGCCCAGTCTCATTGGTTACAGAAAATAACTGAACTGGTCAATATGGGAAAGGAGGAGGTTGAGAATAATTTATAGACAGAAGCTAGATCCAAGAAGGCAGATGAGCTCTCCCAGGGGGAGCAAATGTAAAGAGATATTAGACAAGTCAGGGCAGAAACTTTCTATCTTGGCCAAAAGTCAGTGGGAAAAAGGGAATCATGCTAATGGAGGTGGAAGGTGGCAGGGGACCAGGATATCTATGCTGGAAAGTGAGAGAAACAGAGAGTGGAGGCCTATGGGAAACCCTGGATAGTGATGATTACAATGGAGGCAGGTGAAGTTGAGGGGCCTGGAAGTTGTCTAGTAGGGAAGGAACAATTGTAGGGAAGTCTCAAGAATAAAAGCCTTGAATTAGTGACAACAGAAGAGGAAATCTGGATGGGAAGGAAAGAGAGAAATGTCTATAAGAAGCCTTCATAACCAATATCTATCTATTCAGTGCAGCCTTGGCTGGGTTCCACTCAGTGTAATTCTAGTACAGCACAATACGTGTCCTGATGTTTGTGTCATTCTTAAAGAAAAGCATCACTCGTCAGGCTATAAGAGAAGCTATTAAAATGATTCAGGAACCTCGTCATGTTCCTAAGGATGTGGGCTTAAATGTTACTAACGCTTAGAAATTCTTTAGGAAGCAGACCGGTTACTTCATTGAAAAGTGGTAGTTTCTCTTTTTTTAGACAGAGGTAGCCTTTGAATATGTGATCCTGATAAATTATAGATTATCTCCTTGGATTCTTCTAAAGCAAGTCCTTTCCCAAAGGAGTTGTTCTCATGACTAGGCTTTGACACAGTGGAAGGAAAGCTGGAATAAAAGGAAGGAGACCTTGAGGAGGATCTCCCTGCAAACACTTACTAGCTGTGTTATATTGGGCAAGTTAATCTGGCTTTCATCTCAATAAAATGAAGGAAACGGCAAATCACATCAGCATCTTTGCCAAGAAAACAACAAAGGGATCCTGAAGAGCCCAGCATGACAGAAAAATGATCCCACAAGAGCAGCAACAAAAGGACCTAGTAATCCCTGGGCCAGGTGGCCCAGTGGGTAGAGCATCAGGGCTGGAATCAGGAAAAACCATGTTCAAAGGTGGTATTAGATTTATTAGCTGTATGACCCTGGGCAAGTCAATACTGTTTGCTTGAGTTGCTTTAACTGTCAAATGAGCTGGAGAAGGAAATGGAAAACTACGCCAGTATCTTTGTCAAGAAAACCCCAAATGGGGTCACAAAGAACTGGACATGACTAGACAACATTAATGAAACTCTGAGGCCGGTAGGTGGCTCAGTGGATACAGTGCTGGGCCTGGAGTCAGATCTGGCCTCGGGCACTTACTACCTCTGTGACTGGACAAATTGTTTAATAAAAGCTCCAGCATCTTTGTCAAGAAGCCCCCTGGACAGGATTGTCCAAGGGGTCAAGAAGAGTCAGACGTGACTGAACAACTGACAATCTCAGAATTACAGACTTTTAGAATTAGAGGGCAGCTCGGAGGCTGTGTGGTCCGATCAATATCTGAAAAATGATCTTCTCTACAACACCTATCAATCAACCACTCACTCAAATTAACAAGTACTACGCTGGGGATCCAGAGAAGGGAAAAAAACCTCCACCATCAAAAGCCAAAATATAATCTCTACTCTCAAGGAGCCCACAGTCTAATGGGGGAGGCCACATGGAAACATCTGGGCATATATAAAATACATACAAGTAAACGGAAGGTGATCTCAGAAGGGATCGGGGGACCAGAACTGTAGGTGGACAGAACTTCAGTCGAATCTTGAAGGAAAAACTAAGAGATGGAAGTGAGCAGAGAGAGCATTCCAGGCCTGGGGGTAGGGGTGAGGGGAGAGGCTTGGGCAAAGTCATCTAGTGTGTTAGTTACCCCTCCCAGCTTGGGGTCACTGGCCACTTTGATGTCAAGTTATCCACGTCACTGGTGACAAAGCTGAACTGCCTAGATCTGTAGGGCACTCAAATCGAGCCCTCCTTCCAAGTTGATGTCAAACCACCTGTAACGACCTCTGTGTCTGGTCAATCATACAAGCAATCTGAAAATACTAGGACACACCATGGTCCCTCCAGTCCCATGGGGCCTCAGACCTCTGGACGTTGTTTGAAGCAGATGAATGGACTCATCAAGGCTGCCTAGATGACCTGTTACTACCTCCTTATGTCTTTCGGTTGTCAATCAGCTCCCCAAGAATCACTTTTACTCTGTTCTTTCTAGCGCAGAGATCATTTTCCTTGGCAGAGAAAATGGGAGTAAACTGTGACTTCCGTAGCTTCTGTCTTCCCTCCACTCCTGATTATCTTTAGCTCGTACCTTGCATCCCAAGCAGAGATTTTATTCCTGCTTTGATACTCCTCTTCCCCTGCCCCCAACACATGTGTAAACAAAATCCTTGTTACCCTTGTCTTTCTCTGCCAGCCTCAGCCCTTCTGAGGTTTAGCACTAGTGACTCCCCGAAAGGACTGGGCCACACACTTCTGTCTTCATCTTCTGCTACCTGCCTTTGCTTTCATCTTTGGAGTGAAGGGAATCCTTCAGTTGGACTTAGAAAAACCTAAGTTATACCTCAGACAGCTGGGCAAGACACTCAACCTCTCTCAGCATCAGTTTTTTCATAGGTAAAGTGATGAAAATAGCACCTACATCCCAGGACTGTTGTGAGAATCAAACAAGATAATGTATATAAAGTGCTTGGTAAACTTTAAAACAGCATCTAAAAGTTAGGTATCATTATTATTAGTTATATCAAATCTTTTAAAAATATAAAATGCATGTTTTTATGGCTTAAGAGACAAAATCAGTGCTTATCAAATATGACTAAACAGACTGTAGTACATAAAGTAATGGTGTATCAATGTACCGTAAGAAATTACAAATGTGAAGAACTCAGAGAATCCCAGGAAGGCTATGGATAAACTGACTCAGGGTGAAGTAAGCAGAACCAAGAAAAAAATGTACTTACTGGCTACAACTATGTAAACAGGAAGAAAAAAGGAGGAACTCTGTGTAATTATTTATAGTGACCAAACTTGACTCTAGAGAAGGGCTCAGAAAATATACCTTCTTCCCCTCTGGGCAGACGTGGGGGACTATGGGTGTAGAATATTTCATATGCTAGCAGATACATTTTTTGCTGAACGACTTTTTTCTCTCTCTTCTTTTTAACTCTTTATATCAAAGGATATTTACTAGCTGGGAAGTGAAGAAAAATATATTTGGAAATAAAGATTGTGTAAAAACAAAAAATATCACTGAAAATGAGATTTTTTTTTTTTTTTTTAGTTTTAGTTTTCAACATTCACTTTTTTTTTATTTAATTTATTTATTTAGCTTTTTACATTCATTTTCACAAATTTTTGGGTTCCAGATTTTCTCCCCTTTTCTCCCCTCCCCTCACCCCAATACCCCAAGCAATCTAATTTTCCCTATCTTCAATCTGTCCTCTCTTCTGTCATCCCTCCCTTCCCTTGTCTCTATCTTCTCTTTTCTCCTGTAGGGCCAGATGACTTTCTATTCCTCATTAACTGTATGTCTTCTTTCCTAGTTGCAACAACAATACTAAACAATTGTTCCTGAAACTTTGAGTTCCAAATTCTCCCCATCCCTCCCTCCCCATCCATTCCCTTTGGTACGGCAGGCAATTCATTATAGGCCATATCTGTGTAGCTTTGCAAGTGACCTTCCTGATAGTCGTGTTGTGTAAGACTAACTGAATTGCCATCCCTCTTAACCTGCCCCTCATTGTTTCTCTTCTGTCCTTTGATCCTGTCCCTCCCCAAGTGTTGACTTTCAATTACTCCCTCCTCCCTTTGCCCTCCCTTCCATCATCCCCCCCCCCAATATCTCCTTCACCCCCGCTTTCTTATACTGTAAGATAGGTTTTCATACCAAAATGAGTGTGCATTTCACTCCTTCGTTTAGTCAAATGTGATGAGGGTAAACTTTTGTTTGTTTGTTTTGTTTTTTTTTTTTTTTTCCCTCAGCTCTCCTCTTTTTCCCTCCACTAAAAACATCTCCTACTTGCCTCTTAAATGACATATAGTTACCCCCTTCCATTTCCCCCTCTTTCCTCTCACTACATTTCTCTCTCACCATTTACCTTAATTTCTTTTAAGGTATGGTCCCATCCTATTCAGTTCAATCTGTGCTCTCTGTCTCTGCATGTGAATGCATGTGTGTATGTGTGTGCATGCGTGTACATGTGTATGTGTGGTCCCACCAACTACCCAGATACTGAAAAGTTTTAAGAGTTAGAAACATTGTCCTTCCCTGTATGAATGCAAACAGTTCATTTCTGGTAAGTCCCTTAATACTCCTCCTTGCTGTTTACTTTTGCATGCTTCCTCTCATTCTTGTGTTTGAAAGTCAAATTTTCTTTTCAGCTCTGGTCTTTTCATTAAGAATGATTGAAAGTCCTCTGTTTCATTGAAAGACCATATTTTCCCTTGAAGTATTATACTCAGTTTAGCTGGGTAGGTGATTCTTGGTTTCAGTCCTAGTTCCTTTGCCTTCTGGAATATCCTATTCCACGCCCTTCGATCCCTTAATGTAGAAGCTGCTAGATCTTGGGTTATCCTGATTGTATTTCCACAGTACTGGAATTGTTTGTTTCTGGCTGCTTGCAAGATTTTTTCCTTGAGCTGGGAGTTCTGGAATTTGGCCACAATGTTCCTAGGAGTTTCTCTTTTTGGATCTCTTTCAGGTGGTGATCGATGGATTCTTTCAATACTTATTTTGCCCTCTGGTCCTAGAATGTCAGGGCAGTTTTCCTTGATAATTTCATGCAAGACGATGTCTAGGCTCTTTTTTTGATCATGGCTTTCAGGTAGTCCCATAATTTTTAAGTTGTCTCTCCTTGATCTATTTTCCAGGTCAGTTGTTTTTCCCATGAGATATTTCACATTCTCTTCCATTTTATCGTTCTTTTGGTTTTGTTTGGTGATTTCTTGGTTTCTCATAAAGTCATTAGACTCCATCTGTTCCATTCTAATTTTGAGAGAACTATTAAATTCAGTGAGCTTTTGAGCCTCTTTTTCCATTTGGCTCATTCTGCTTTTGAATGCATTCTTCTCCTCATTGGCTTTTTGAACCTCTTTTGCCAATTGAGTGAGCCTATTTTTCAAGGTGTTAATTTCCTCAGCATTTTTTTGGGACTCCTTTACCAAGATATTGACCTTTTTTTCATACTCTTCTTGCATCTTTGTCATTTCTCTTCCCAGTCTTTCCTCCACCTGTCTAACTTGCTTTTCAAAATCCTTTTTAAGCTCTTCCAAGGCCTGAGCCCACCCAACACCCCCCTGGGGTGTCTGGGGTACTGAGGCCCCGCCCTCCACATCTTTCCCTGATGGGAAAAATACGTCCTCGTCCTCCCCATCAGATCCGAAGGTCGGAATCATTTGCATTTGTTGGAAAAAACTCTCTAAAGTCTTATTTTTCTTTCCCTTTCTAGGCATTTTCCCAGCCAGTTACTTGACTTCTGAGATTCCTTTCCACCTCCGCCTGGATCCGCCCAGCTAGTACTTGGCCTCTGAGATTCAAATGCGCTTTCCCGCGGCAGGCTTTAGTTCTGGCGCAATGGTGGGGGCAGGGCCGCTTCCTAGCTTGGGCCCTCAGGGGCTTTCTGAAGAGACTTTCAGGAACAGAGCCGATGGGGGCGGGGTGGGGGACCCCGCCTGCTGTGCTCAGCTCCCTTGGGGGTTTTATTCAGAGGCTTTCAGCAGTAGAGCAGGGTGGGGGCAGGGCCGTCTCCCCTGCTCGGCTCCCTCAGGTTGGAAAGACCTTCAGTATTGAAGATCCTACCTGCTGCTGTGGGATTCCTGAGTCCCGGGCCGCTGCCGCCTCAGCCGCCCGCCCACGCCTCTGCCTCCGCCGCTTCCTGCCCCCGTCTCTGCCTCCGCCGCTTCCTGCCCCGTCTCTGCCGCCGCCGCTTCCTCCCGAGGGGGCCCGCTCCCCTCCCCTAGCGCAGGCTTCTTTTTAACTGACCTTTAGCTTCTGTGGGCAGAGGGACTTTCCCGGCTGCCGGAGATTCTCCCGGAGCTTTCCTCTCAGAAGTCTGCTCAGGTCAGCTTCTCTGGGTCGCGGCCAGGGGTGTGGGTGGGGTCCGCTTTCCGGGGTGCGATGGACCCCAGGGACGGCTCTCCAGGGTTCAGTGGAACGGAAATCTCTTCCCCTACGTTTGTGCACCCCCTGCAGAGATTCAGAATTTATGGGGCTCTCCTTTTACCTCAATTCCATGGGTTGTGGGCTCGGAGCTCGTGAATGTGCGTCCTTCTACTCCGCCATCTTGGCTCCGCCCCCGAGATTTTTTTTTTTAAAAAACTTAAACTAGTTGGGATACACACCTGCACTGATTTCTTGAGACCATTGCCCCTTTTCTGCCTCAGAATTGTTTCTTTGTGTCTTCAAATTTCATTTTTTAGATCTTCTCCATTCCTTTGGAGATGACCTCATTGAAGCTATACTTCATGGGACCCCACATTTCTATGAATCCTTTAAGATTCATTTTCCCTAAATTGTAGAGTATGTGCTAGGCTATTCACGCTTTTCTTTTCTTTCTCTATCACAAATGCTAAGCTACAAGTTATTTCCCCTCAAAGCTCCCATAACTTCTACCCCAGATCATTTCTTCCTTGTTGGAGAAAATCAGATCCAGAATAGAATTTTCTCCTTGTTAATTCCTCTTCCTTTTGAAGGATGAAATGATCATTTAGCAAAGTCAGGAAATTATTAGCTGCTCTGCTTTTGCCTAAGAGTTTCAGTAGATTCTGGATAACACAAATCTCCTTTCACTATTCTGTTCTGCTTCTGGGTCAGGATTGTGACCTGCTTCTCAAAATCATTATCTGTTTCCTTTTACCTGATGAATATATTGGTTTTGTTCCTACTTTCACTGATTTTCACATCTTTGGTACCTGAATTTCCTCACATAGGTACCTTTTATTAATATAGTTACTCATTCCACCCTCCCACCACCAATTTTATCTCTCTTGATAAAGTATACCATTCCAGAGCCCCTAATTCACCAATGTCAATGATAACTGAGATCAAAGTTGCCTCCTTAGGTTAGGTTTTCTAGTCCATCTTGTTTGATACTGTATATAGACATCTCAGGTCATGAACTCCATTATTTCTCTCTTTCTTGAATTTTCTCTACTGTGTCTCATCTGAGAGTCTTCCTTCACTAATACTTCCTGTGGTATCTAGGACAGAAGTAGGAAGTCTTTCCTTTTTCCCTTTCAATTTAATTTTGATTTGACTTGCTAAACTCCAGGCAAATCATTCTTATCAGGTTTTGTTAGGTGTACTCCACTCCTGATCAGAAGCCTGTCATTCCTACATTTTAAGTCACTGTCTAGAAATACAAATTCAAATTTAGTGGAAAGAACATAAGATAAAACACACCAGTCAAAATCTTGGACTAGAAACTAGAAGAATGCATAGTTACTTTATAAATAACAGGTTTTCTTCAGAAAATCCTTCTCTATAATCCAACTATTTACTTCCCAGATACTTCTATTATCTCTTATATCCTTTGAAAAGGAAAACTGAGACCAAGAAGTAGTTTGATTAAGATATGCTGCTCAATAAAGAAGAAACTCAAGGGTTTGTTGTATATATTTATCAGCACATAAGGTGCTGGATGAAATGTCAATTGCTATGAAGTTTTCTTTTTTTAGACTTTAAAATCTTTCGTACTTTTTGGTGCTTAATACAATTTAGCTCAACAAGCACTAATTAAAGCCTGTTGGGTGTGAAACAAAGGTTTCAAGCATGCAGCCCACAATACTCCTGAATGCTCTTGAAACCAGATTAAAATGTAACTGGGAAATATCTGACAAAGTAAATAAAAATACAATACATAATGTCATATAACTAACATATATAATATTAACATGGAGTTTTCTGAGTGGATATGTGACCTGTGGGGATGCTTATGTATGGTTTGGTGGCTCCCATCTCTATCTGAGTTAGACACCACTGTTGTCTAGCACTCCACGAGACACTAGGGGAGATACAAGGAGTCAATAACATCTGGGTACTTATGCTGGTGAAGTTCACATTCCAGTAGATCATAGTGACTAACTTTCGTATTTTTCAAAAAGCTTTGGATACATTACTTCATTTGATAATCTTTTCCTGGGGATGCTACGTGCCTGGGAACCAAGGAACAACAGGTCTTAGAAGAATCAAAATGGCAGGTGACTTAGAGGATCATGGAGAGACCTCTGATAGGTATAAGTGAGCTGGAGTACTGTCTTCAATAACTGCCTTCCTTTGGTTCAGAGATTTAGGGCAGTGAATCAGTGTCCTTAAAGCACTAAGCAGAAACTCTCAAGGGAACTGGGGTGATTTCATCCTAAATGAGAGTCAATACTGTAAAAGCAAAGTGGAGTAATACCATTCTCCCCCTAATAAGTGAGAATATTTGTAACACACACAATCTAATCAAAAAAATGCTTCCTACAAGTGTGTTTGTGTGGGAGTCTGCTTGCATATGGGAAGGAAGAACATAACCCTTTAATTAGCAGAATATATAGATTTTAATAGATACTAATCATCTCCTAAAATTAGATAATGGAGCCAAAACAACATATAAACAGACAGTTACATTATTAAGAAGCCAGAACCTTAAAGAACACTTCAGTCTTTCTCACTATGCGAGTATACACAATCTCTTTTTCTCTCTGGTTAATCTGTATATCCATGGGGGAGATGTACCAATCAAGCAATTAACCAACATGCATTTATTAACCACTTACTGTATACTAGGCATTGGAGACACTGTAGCAACTGCCTGCAAGAAATTTATGATTTAGTGACTCAAGAGTGATTGTTGTAGAGGGAACACTGGACTCCAGAGACCCGAGTTCAGGTACAAGCTCAGTCAGATTCCAACTGTGTGATGTGGTGAAATAACTTAACATCTCCTAAGCTTCCTTTTTCCCTGGAAAATGAGAAGAGTAACACACATACTACAAGTCTCAGGGGTTACTGCATGTTGGATATAATGATGTACATAAAATGCCATATAAATGTCAGCTAAATGGAGGCTAGTTCATGAATGCTTTCAATGTCAGAAGACAAAACCACTGCAGGGGAATGGGAGCTAAGATTCAAAAAGTCTGCTTTGCCCTTTGGAAGGGGAGTTTTTCTCTTCCTCTCCCTCACTTTCAGCTGCCTCCATGTCACCAACCTGGGGCCATGCCCAGCATTGACAGGCAGCTCCCTGGCACGGATCCTGGTACATTATGCCAAGTCCACCAAGCATCTCCACCATCACTCCCCAACCTGCCTCCGAACCCAACAATCAACACATCTTGCCATATGGACAGCTCTAACGCAGGATGGCGCCTGTCACCGTGAAGTTGGATCGAAGGCGAAGGCTGCAAAATGAATCACTCTGAAGAGGGACATGTGTCTCCTGCCAGTGAGCATGAAAAGTGGGGAAAACAAATGGAAGTGACATTTAAAATAAAGGAGGGAGATAGGGTGAGAGGAAGAAGGGGAGACTGAAGGGAAGAGGCAGCTGGTTTGGTGCCTGTGAGACACGTTAAGATGAGAACTAGGGAAAGAGGTGGGGATGCCCGGAGGAGGTGTTGCCACCTCCCGCCAAGCACTCAGCAGCAGAGGCTTGGGGCTTCCAACTTGGATGCCCAAGTCTGAAGGGCGCCTCACAAGCTTCCAAATCAAAATCGAAGGTGCCCCAGAGAATAATGGAGAGACACAGGGCGGCTCTAAGCAGGCTGTGGCATTGTCATGAGTAATTGCCTTCCTTTGGTTTGGAGATCTGGGGTCTTGGACAAATGTCCTTAAAGCACTACATAGGAACTCTCAAAGGAATGGTGGCTGTTGAATCCTAAATGGAAGCCAGTCTTGTAACAGGGAGTTTAGAGGAACACCATTCTCTACCCAATAAATGAGAATATTTGCAACTCACGCTATCTAATCAAAGAGGAGATCAGAGCCGTCTGGTTGGCATCTGTCAAAGACAATGAGCAGAACGTTAACAGAATGTATCTTTGTGGACCATTCTGTTCTCAATCTCTTGTTTTGCTTACTTAGGCCAACTTGGTAATGAGTACCTGCTTGGAGGCTCCTTGTCCTGAGAAGGCCCAGCCTCCACCAGCTCACTCTCCCACCAGCTGCCTGTGCCCGGAGCGAGGCAGTCCTCACTACCCACTTTCAGCTTCCCTTTGTTTTTATCTCCTTCTGTTAGAGCCGAGCTCCATCAGGGCAGGGACCATCTCACTTTCTTGTTTTTGTATTCTCAGGGCTTGATGCATAGAAGGTCCTTAATAAAGGTTCTATTTAAAGGAAAACACCACAACATTTGTCATGTGTTTTTTATGCTGAAGACTGTGTTTGCATGGATTGAGGTCACTGAGGGTCCGGGTGTGTGTCTCCTAATTGATGACAGAGTGGGAGATGCAGTTCAACATGTTGGCTGCAGACAGCTGCCTAACTGGAGCAGGCACCAAATGGGACATGAAGCCAGATAAGATATGGCCCCTGTGTACAAAGAGCTTATGGACTAACAAGCACGCAAAGAGAAGTAAACAAATAATCCTAACAAATGGCAGACAGATGATAAGTGACATACAAGAGATGGGTGCTAGGCGACTCCATAATGCGCAGAGCACCACGCCTAGAGCCAGAAGGAACTGAGTTCAAATCCAGATTCAGACATTTACTAGTTGTGTGAGCCTGGGAAAGTCACTTCACCTTGTTTGTCTCAGTTTCCTTGTCTGTAAAATGAGCTGGAGAAGGAAATGGTAAACCACTTCAGTATTTTTGCCAAGAAAACCCCAAAAAGGGCCATAAAGAATTGGACACGACTGAAAATGACTAAACAAAAATAGGAGATGTTAAGAGGAAGGGGGCAATCCTACCAATTTAGGGGACCAGGGAAGTCTTCATGAAGAAGGTGTTGTCTGAACTGGGCCTTGAACGATGCATTGAATATCCAAATTTATTTCAATAGGTGGAGATATAGGGCAGGGGAAATCTCTGGCAGAGGAAACACTTAATCTTTGCAGAAGGTCGATGTGGACTATGCTTGGGGAGCAGCCAGGCATCTAGTCTGACTCAACCACAGGGGAGATGCATGGGTACAAAGGAGAATCAGGTGGAGGCCAAAGCAAGGGGAGGTACAAAGCATGCAGGAGCCTGATATTTGCTATATAGGCAGAGGGCAGCCAAAGGAATTTTGTGAGAGCAGAGGCATGTATGTGTGTTGTTGTTACTTAAGTTGCATCTACTCTTCGTGACCCCATTTGGAGTTTTCTTGGCAAAGATATTGGAGAAGTTTTCAATTTCTTTCTCCAGCTCATTTTACACATGAGGAAACTGAGGCAAACTGGATGAAATGATTGCCTAGGATCACACAGCTAGTAAGTGTCTGAGGTTGGATTTTTACTAAGGTTTTCCCAACTCCAGGCCTAGTGCTTTATCCACTGTGCCACCTGGTTGCCTGTGTGTATGTGACATCATCAGAAATACGCTCTAGGAAGACAAATTTGGCAAAAGTGTGTAGGATAGATTGGAAAGATGAGAAATCAGTCGTGGGGAGAGAAGAGACTCTTCCATTAGCTCAGACAAAAGACAATGAGGACTTGGGAGAGAATGAAAAGCAGGGGCACAGTGGATAGAGCACTGTGGGGTTAGTGGAGTTAAACAGTGGAGTTAGGATTGACAGGATGTGGGGGGTTATGGGGTATGGGAGGGGATTGTGGGGGCTGGGAGACAAGGAAAGGTCAAGGGTGACTAAGGTTTGGGGCTTGGGTTATATCTTGGTTAATACGGATGACTTCTCAACTGCAAAGTTGAAAACTGGCAACAGGTAGATTTTTGTTCTTGAGAGAATTTTTGGGCTATAATTTAGACTACATCTAGCCTACATCATGCTCTGTGTATGTGCGTTATGGGGCTAGAAGTAAATCAACAGGGGCCAGGAAGCCCCACAAATAAGCCAAGCTGAATTCAGATCACACACTGGCTTCACGCAGATCTGGTCCAGTAACTCAATTAGAGCAACCTGTGTACTGGAATCAATCAACCCACCAACATTCATTAAGCTCCTCCTGTATGCTGTTCCAGGACCTGGGAGCACACAGAGGCAAAACAAAAACATACCAGAAGACCACACAAAAATAAAGCAAGCAAAAAGTTCCTTCAACAGGGCTGTGTGGACAGGGAAACCTGACTGCAAACATCTTGAAAAATACAAAAGGACCATATAAGGAAAAAGGTTCTGGACGGGTTCTGATTATTATTTATTAATACCTCAGCAGAGAGGAAATGGGGTAAGGTTGTTGACCATCATTTCAGGTCTTTTCCCTTTCAACCATAAGCTCCTCTCTCATATTCTCCTTCCCCATTACTGTCTCAGCAGCAAGACCCTTGGAGGATCCTTGGCAGGAGATGTCACTTTGTGAGGAGTTGTCGACTTCAAGGAGCTGTCCAGCTTGACCTCATGGTGGCCTATGATAAGGCAGGGATCATGGTGAAGTGTGAAGTGGATGGATCCAGGACCCTGGAGGAGTAGTTACAAACAGCAAGCTGTCCTGAGAGTCCTTCCCCCCATCTACCCATTTTCCTTTCTAAACCTTCATAGAAACTGCAGCATCAAGACCAACTGTAGTCTCTTCATGGAGTGAGGACAGCTGTCCATGCATGGTGAGGGGTGGCTGAGGGAGTGTCATGGAGTTCAGGTCAACTACAGAGTAAGGGCATAGAAAACTGCCCTCTCTGTGACCTTACAGGCCTAGCTAGGATGCTCAGAAAAGGCCTACCATGATTTGGCATAAGACAGTAGGCCACTCTGAACTTAGGCTCAAAGGCCAGGAACAAGTCCATGGCATTATCCAAGCTTATATTTTTTCATGTCACCACTAGAAGAGAAATTTAGAATCACTAGCCTACTGTCACGTACAAACTAAGAATTTAATAAATTCCTTTTGACATGAATGATGGGCACCCCACACCTCCAAAGGGCACCCTTTTCTAGGGAGGGAAAAGTGAGGTCAAGCTCAGCTGGTACAATGCAGAGAAAGAGGCTTGAGGGTGAATCAAATTGCAAAGTCCATCATGGCTTATTCTTCCGGGTCAACTGCATGTTACGTTTGGGCTCTGAAGCAAAGTAAGTCATAACTAGACATAGATACCACCATGATCACCCACGCTCACCGCAATGACTACTCAAGGGGAAAAAGACCCCAGACTTGCTCCTGACCTCCATCAGTCCTGCCCCTGGACTCATTCTGAGCACAGGCTCTTTCCCCATCATTTCTACCACCACATAGAAGCCAGAGCACTTTCAAGATACAAAGGGTCTCGTCCCCCACTGTCTGGCTCTCTCTTAAATACACTGGCAGCAGCGTGGATGCAATCATCTGCCACTCATTTCAGCTAATCATAATAGCCCCTGCACAGCCTGAGTGCCCTAGGGGAATCTCCCCTGTACTGCCTGAGCCCTTTCCCCACTCTGTACCCCATGGTGCCTTGGTCTTCCTGCTTTTCTAGCAGATGATAACCCTGAGTGGATTCCATGCATTTGCATTGAGTTTTATGACCTGGTTAAATCCTCCTGAAAGAGGAGCTCAGCTGGGAGGTGTTAACAACTGCTTGTCTTAGAATGAAAGGGAAATAAAAGTCTCTTAGCCTGGGTCTTGGATTGGACCATGCATGATTAAACCCTGTGAGGAGATGCCAAAGGGAGACCAAAGGATCTCCATCCAGGTAGAGTCTTTCAGCAGAGGGCAGATGACCATGGTGGAGGGTTTAGCTATAGATCCTCTCAGCATGGGGGGAGGGCAGAGAGAACTAGATAACCCCAAGCAGCCCTAGGAGGAAAGATCTATTACTTTGCGGAGCAAAAAACATGTCTACTCCCAGAGAAAGAGTCAGGGAGGTTGACTAGAAGTATAGAAACTCAGCAGGTCCAGGTTTAACTCGACCTGCTGATGGGGAATAGAGATCCTCAGCCTTCTCTGGACCTCCTTTTGGGCACAAAAGGGTTAACATGCTATTTGCCTTGAATGCTCGACAGACAGCAGAACTTTGCACCTGGGGTGCCGGACTCTGTGAAACTGTCTCCAGGAAGGCTCTCAGCCCAGGGTGCTTGAGAAGCAGCCTCCCCCCATGTCTCCCCCAAACCAAAGTAATTGTTTAATCAAAGCAGCAACCGGCCAACCAGAATCTTTCTTGCCTTTGTTAAATTGTAGTCTTCCAACTGTGATTTTGCAAATCCAGGGGAATCTTTAATTGCCCAGCTGTGCCGCCCCTGATGAAACAAGGATTCCTACTGTTTGTGAAATCATGTTGGACGCGCCAAAAATATCTTTAGCGCTAAGGAGAGGGAGTGAAGTGGGGTGGGGAGGGATGGGGGAAGGGAGACCGGGAGGAAGACTTCTTGGGTAAATTGGGAATGGTGGTATGTTGATATGTGACAGAAGCTAAAATTTAATCCACATTACTTGAAAATTTCCTCCAAGAGTTTTTGCTTTTAGACCCTGGCTATGTCTAGGGCTGTAACAAGTACCACCTATCAAATACTATTGGGTGTGGGGAGGCTGGTGCCATGACCCTTGAGATGAAGTGGTGAGAGAGGATAGAAGGTCAGTAGAGAGTGGAGATCACCAAGCTCTTTCTGGGGAAGAACCAGGAGAGAACATTGGTAGAGTAAAGAAGGGAGGGAGAGCCACAGCAAGGTTAGGTAAAAAGAAGGGAGAAAGGAGGGGGAGATGATAAGGAGGGAGGAAAAGCAAAGTCTGGCTGTCAGACTGTCTTTAAGGAGAACAGAAAGAAAGGTTACCCTGAGAAAGCCTTAGGTTGTGACTGTCTTGGAGACTGAAATCTCCTGGAAGAAAGGTGGTGGACCACAGGGGCAGAATGAGGCATACATATCAAACGTGTGAATTTGTTTTTCTTGACTATGCTTTTTTATTACAAGAGAAGGCTCTCATTTGGCTGGGGGTGGGTGGGTAAATAGGGAGAATTATGGGGCAGGGCAGTTATAGGAACACCAAAAAAGAAAAGTGTGTCAATGAGTGCCAAAGACCAGGAGGAAGGGGGAACAAGATAATCACAATCACATTAAATTTAGTACATATTAATAGAAATTCATGGTTTCATATATAACCTCTTTTTTCTTTTCTTTGAAAATGGCAATGTTACTGTTTGTGGATATTAACATCCAGGATAAAAAAGAGAAGAATTTCAAGAACAAATGTATAAAGCATCCTCTCTTTTAGGGGATGCTTGGTCTCTTGACTGGGGTGATGAGGGCGGTGAGCCTCTACCTTTGTGGATGCTCTCAAGGAAGTGTAGCATAGGCCAGATCAGTCACATCACAGACAGAAGGGCAGTCAGCTTCAAGGCTGAGGCGCTCAGGAGTCAACTTTGCTTTCAAACAAAGACAATTGAGGTCTCGGCACTTCTGTTTTGAGGGTGAAATAGAGCATTAACTCCCCTCCTCCCCAAGAGTGTTTGCATTTTAGAGCAGGCCTTTGGAACAGAGCTAATTAACAATCTTGCTCCTGATCTGGGGGCAAGAGAGGAATAAAGAAATAAGAAATCTGTCTGCTTCTTCACAAATATTCCTTCTCTATGCCTCTCATCCTGAATAATTTATTTCTACAGCTGGATTTGCTTTGCATCTCAGCTCCATCCACATGGATTTCTCTGATAGAGTCAAACATATTTTCCCCCTCTAGATTTCCTCTCTGGATTGAGAGAGATACCCTTTCCTTGACAGTCCCCAAAGGTTCTGCTCCTAGCACATTGGGGGTGGATCACCCCATATGCTCCTATTTGCCCACAGTGCTGCATTCTATACTCCAAGTCCAGATTCCCTGAGGTCAGACTGGAGGAAATACTTTCAAATTTGGTTTAAAAGACTTCTCAGCCCTCAGTGGTGGGAATGAAGGGAAGATTTCTATCTCTATAAGTATAACTTCTATTAGGCACTCAAGGAAGAACTTTTATAGTGGAGGTGAAAATGTGTGGGGTGTGGGCAATACTTGAACTTTGCTCTCATTAGAATTGATTCACCGAGGGAAGACTATATATATATATACATATATATATATACATATATATACATATACACATACACACATTCAATTGGATATAAAATTCTGTCTTATTTAAAAGGGAAAGAGGAAGGAAAAGGGATATGAGAAAGAGGGGTGATTAAAGGGAGAGTAGATTAAGGGAGGCAGTAGTAAAAAGCAAAACAGACTTTTGAGGAGAGACAAGATAAAAAAGAGAGGGGGGAGAGAGAGAGAGAGAGAGAGAGAGAGAGAGAGAGAGAGAGAGAGAGAGAGAGAGAGAAGGAGACAGAGACAGAGAGACAGAGAGGGATAAGCAGAAAAAAACAGGATGGGGAGAAATACACAGTTAGTAGTCATAACTGAATATGAATGGGATGAGCTCACCCATAAAATGGAAGCAGATAGCAGAATGGATTAGGAATCAGAATCCAACAATATGTTGTTTACAAGCGACACATTTGAAACAGAAAGACACACAGATAAAATAAAGAGTTGGAACAAAAGCTATTATGCTTCAGCTGAAGTAAAAAAGGCAGGGGTAGTAATCAACAAAGCAAAAGCAAAAACAGACGTAAGGAAAAGAAATAATGAAGGAAACTAAATTTTGCTAAAAGGTACCATAGACAATGAAGTAATATAAAAAAATTTTAAGGGCAAATTTCTCTGATAAACGTCTCATTTCTCATACATACAGGGAAATGAGTCAAATTTATAAAAATAAGTGCCATTTCACAATTGATAAATGGTCAAAGCTACGAACAGGCAGTTTTCAGAAGAAGAAATCAAAATTACCTAAAATTATTAAAAAATGCTTTAAATCACTTTTTATTAAAGAAAAGTAAATTAAAATATCTCTGAGGCGCCACCTCACATCTTTCAAAAATGATAAACGTTAGAGGGGTGAGGGAAAATAGGTATACTTACAGACTGTCGGTGAAGTTGTGAGTTTGTCCAATCACTCTGCAGATCAATTTGGAACTGTGCCCAAAGAGCTATAAAATTGTGCATGCCCTTTGACCCAGTAGTACCACTACTAGGTCTGTATCCCAAAGAGATCAAAGGAAAAGGACCTATTTGTATTTATAGCAGTTCTTCTTGTGCTGACAATGAATTGGAAACTGAGGGGATGCTCATCAATTGTGGATGGCTGAATAAGTTATGAGATGATTGTGATGGAGTACTGTTGAGCTATCAGAAATTACTAGGAGGGTGGTTTCAGAAAAACATGGCAAGATCTATATGAATGGATGCAAAACAAAGTGAGAAGAACAGGGAGATCATCGTGCACAGTAATAGCAATGTTTCAGTGATGATCAACTACGAAAGACTAGGCTACTGTGATTAATATAATGATCCAATAGACTCATGATGAAAAAATGCTATCCATTTCCAGAGAGAGAACTGATGAACTCTTACTGCAAACAGAAGTATAATTTTCTCATTTTCTTTATTTTCCCTGCTTTTTTTGTGATACAGCTAATACTGAAATACGTTTTGCATGATTTCACATTCATAAGTGATATTTTGCTTGCCTTCTCAGTGGGTGGGGAATGGGTGGGAGGGAGAGAGAAAATATGGAACTCAAAATTTAAGACGAAAAGAGTGTTAAAAATAAACAATAAAACTTTTAGAAAAGTATAGCATCTATTTATTTGAGCTGGAGGGAAATAGTTCTGGGGCAGGGGGAAGAGAATGCAAAGGAGGGGCAGCCTCCCATTGAACAATCCCCGAATCACACTGTGTTTTACAATGACCCCAGTCCTCTCCTCATGAAGGCTGATCTAAAATTGGTTTATGATGATGCCAGGAATAATTTGGCATGTATAATTTCAAATAATCATTAAAATATAATTTTAATAATAGTTAATATTTAATAATAATTCAAATACGATTTTAAAAAAATCAAATAATTTCTATACCTTGCCCATTCTTTCAGGTCCTTGTAAGAAAGTGAGTGGCCTTCACGAAGCTTGACTACAGCAGTAATCCGCTGGCCCCATGTCATATCTGGAACTCCAATGACAGCCACATCTGCGGACAAAATGAAGCAGCCTGAAAACACCCTTAAGACATAATGGACAAAGTCTCTAGAAGGTTCAGATAACAAATCAAACGATGAAGAACATAACACCATAATGCTGTTAAAGGAGTGAACATCTAGTCACTGCTGGAGGCCCAAGCTGAAATAATAATAGTGATAACACCTTCAACTAATATTTAGACGGTGCTTTAAGGTCTGCAAAGCACTTTATAAATATTATTTCACTGGATCTTCACAACAACCATGGAGGAGGGGAAGGTGCTATTATCATTCCCATTTTAGAGATGAGGAAACTGAGGCAAACAGAAGCTGCTCAAGGTTACACAGCTAGCAAGTGTCTGAGGTAGGATTTGAACTCAGGTTTTCCTGACTCCATGTCCAGAGCTCTATAGACCTCATCACCCAGCCATACTTGGCAAAGGAGCCTCTCTCTAATCCACAGCCTTAAGAGATCAAAGAAGCACAGAATTACAGTAAAATGGAAAGGACCTAAGAGATTATTTCATCTAACCCCTTCATTTCACAGAGGGGAAAACTGGGGAAGTGACTTGCTCAAGGTGTCTAGACTCTGGCTGGACTCCTCCATGCTGAGTCTCTAGGTGGCCTCCACCTTTCTCAGAACTACCAAGGCCTGCAAGGGGCTGCGTTTTAAACTTTAAACTGTGTTTAAGCTAGAACAAGGAGCTGTGAGGTCCCCAAGCTCCTGGAACCCACAGTCCTGATGGCATATATACCTGGGGCCTTGTCATTCCCACCAAGTCGTACTTATAGTCACATCCACAGAAAAGTGATGGAAAAGTCATTAGTAAGGAGAGCCCATATCCAGGGATAAAGATGGGGAGGCCAGAAGTGGAAATTGGGCTTCACTGTCAAGGAGTCCTTTTCCTTAGCCTTCCCTGCCCAAGTCAGGGGCAAAGTTCCTGTCCTAAAATTCAGATTGAGTTATAAGTCCCTGTTTGCTCTTTCTAAATACATTGCCTCCATTCCCCATTTTGACACTTAGTGTTTCTCCTTTAGCATTCCTCCCCACACCCAGAGAGCCACCCCATGTGACAAGGAATATTATTTTAAGAGAAAAAAAACTGAAAAAAGAGGAAGAAGAGATAAACCAATAATAACACGGATCAATGCACTGAAGACATCTGAACATCTGCATAACGATCCACAGCTTTGGCTGCTTTGCGGTCGTTGCTGGAGTCACTGAAGACTGTGGAGTCTTGGTTTTGCTGATTTCACTCGGCATCAGTTCATGTCACTTTTCAGGGCTTCTCTGTACTGATCCTGCGTATCCTTTCTTTTGCAGTTGTCACCGAGTCATTAAGTCATGTCCAACTCTTAGAAACCCATTGGGGGTTTTCTTGGCAGAGATGCTGGAGGGTTTGCCATTTCCTTCACCAGCTCATTTTATAGATGAGGAAACTGAGGAAACTCGTTAGGTAATTTACCCAGGGTCACATAACCCAGTGTCTGAAGTTGGATTTGAATTTAGAACTCCTTGAGTCTAGGACTGGCCCTCTATGCACTGCATCACCTAGTTCTATAGATTAGTGTATGTGGAACCTGATACTGCCTCTACAATCCACTATCTATCTCATATGTTGTTCAGTGAGAGGATTGGTGTGTATATGTGTTATTGCTGTTGAGTTGTTTCAGTTGTATCTGACTCTTCGTGACCCCATTGGGGGTTTTCTTGGCAGAGATATTGGAGTGGTCTGCCATTTCCTTCTCCAACTCATTTTACAGATGAGGGGACTGAGACAAACAGGTGATTTGCTCAGGCTCACACAGCTAGTAAGTGTCTGAAGCCAGATATGAACTCAGGAAGATGAGTCTTCCTGACTCCAAACCCAGCACTCTATCCACTGTGCCACCTAGCTGTCTGCCCCTTCTTATAGAATAGTAATTAATTGTCTATTAAATTCATAATTTTTAAAAGTCATTCCCCAATCAATGGGCATTTACTTTGTTTCCTATTCTCTCCTACCACAGAAAGTGCTAACATAAATATTTTTGTGCCCATGGGGACTTTCTCTTGTCAAAACTCCCTTGGAGTTTTATGCCTAGTAATAGAATCTCTGAGTCAAAAGGTATAGGCATTGTAGTCACTTTATTTGCATAATTTCAAACTGCTTTGCAAAACGGTTGGTTGGACTAAATCACAACTCCATCATCATTTTTACCAATCTTCTGTCTGTGCAGTGAAACATATCAGCAAATTGGAGCTTTCTTTCGTATGACTGGCAATAGTTTATTTTCTGTTTATTCATATTCTTCGGTGTCCTCACTTGTTCCAGCCTATAGGAATATTCTGTCTTAACACTTTCCCCAAGATCTAGTAATGAATGAATATAATCTTAATAAGGAGCCAGAGATGTCATCAAGATCAAAAATCACCAGTCTATCTTGTTCCACTTGATGCCTAGTTCTTAACCAACATGGCATCCCAGATTTTGAATTTAGCCCCTCCCCAACTATAACAAATAAAATATGATTACTGAGTATTTAAACCTGTAAGTGATCCTATATTATTCTCTGGTTTTTCTAGATGGAGAATTTATGAACCTCAGGATATCCAGAATGGTTTATCTATAGTCCAGACTATGACATGGTCACTAATATCATGACCCCAACTGGCCCAGAGCTTAAGCTTTGATAGTAAGAGGCTATGATACTGAGTGATGGTATAACAACGATCAAAGGAAAATCTAGACAAGTTATCAAGGCTCTTCTTCTGGTGCTAATTTTCATTGCCTCCATTAAATCCCTTTTCCAATATGATTTTGTCAAGGTAGGTACATGCTTTGCAACTGAGTAGATAATCTTTGAAAGTGTGTCTTCCCCAAAATTCATTGACTTGAGGCCAGCCTAATGATCAAACTCTCTCAAATGACCAAGACTAATCCTCAGACAGCAGATACAGAGCCCATCACTGAACTAGCAAGGTCTGCCAGCATCTGAATCCAGTAGAGTAGACCAGGGTCACCTCCATGCCACAAGAAGGCAGTGGATAAGGAACTGGAGGTATTGGCTATTACCATCAGAAGACACTGGAGTGACCATCACCTTAGGATATATAAGTCTACAACTCAATATCCCTTAAGTGGTAGAATAATATATCCTTAGGCAATGATCACTCAATGATGACATTATCTTAGAATGGCCAGACATGATGAATATGAGGAATTCAGGGAACCATTAGAAGACCTGTATGAACTGATACAGATTAAAATGAGTAGAACCAAAATAATACATATAAGGACTACAATAATGTGAACGAGAGGAAACCATTTCAGGATAAAGAGAAAAACTCATGATAGTCTTGGAAAGTAAACAGAATATGCCCTCCTCCTCTCAAGAGAGAGAGGTGAGCTTGTCTGGGGCCTGATTACAAAATCCTCCATGTACACATGCCAGATTTGGTCATTACATCAGGTGTTTCTGCTGAAATTTTTTTGGGGGGGCAGTTATAAAGGAAGGCTCGATCTGAAAGAGTTTGAGCCCCCCCTTCCCCTGAAATGATTATGATGTAAAGACAAATAACATTAATAAAACTTATTTTTTGGTTAAGCCTGGAGCTAAAAAAAAGTGATGAGACCCTCCTTTCTCTGCAGCGACATGGAACTCTGGAAGATTTAATATGTTATGCATAGTGTGGTGGTCAATTTTGCTTAACTACCTTTTGACCTCTCTTTCATTTTATTCTTTCCTGTAAAGGAGGACACAAAGAAGAGGAGACAGAAAAGGCAGTTAGCTGCTCCAGGGTATAGAATGCTAGATTTGGAGTCAGGAAGCCCTAAGTTTAAATTCTTCTTCAGACCCTGACTAGTGGGGTGGCCCTGGGCAAGTCTCTTAAACTCTGTCTACCTCAGTTTCTTTAACCATAAAATGGGGTTAAATATCAGCAACTACCTCCCAGAATAGCTGTGAGCATGACATGATTGTGTGAAATGCCCTCCAAACCTTAAAAATATTCAATATACTATTGTTCTTATTTTTATTATTAGGAAATGAAGATGATGTCAAATTCCAAAAAAGCTATTAAAGATCATATATGAATTTTTTGAAACTCTAAAAAAACAGCTCTAAAAAGAAAAGAGGTGTGGTGGTACACATCTGTGAGTCCTTCTCCTGAATCTAGTAGGCACTTAGCAAATGTTTATTGATTATCTGGTTGCTACTGGCAGAGGCTGCGGCCAGTGGCTCACTTGACTGTGCGGTAAAGGCTAATGAAGCATCTGAACCAAGTCCAGCACTGACATGGTGAGTTCCTGGGAGTGGAGGGCCACCAGGCTGCCTAAGGAGGGGCAATCCAGTCCCAGGTAGGAAAAATAGAGCAGGGTAAAAGTTCTGTACTTATCAGTCCTGGCATTGGGCCCATGAGTGGCCAGTTGTTGCATTTCCAGCCCAGGTGAGAGAGGGAGACTCTCCAATAACTGGAGAAGCTGCTGGTAGAGTAGGCACTTACCCACGATGCTCGGGTGGCACAGTAAGTGCCGCTCCACTTCCAGAGCACTGATTTTATAGCCACCACTCTTAATGATGTCCACGGATGTCCGGCCCATGATCCAGTATCTGTTATCCTTAAACACAGCAGTATCTCCTGCAAAAAAGAGACAATTCCTGTTCATGTTTATTCCTTTAACTACACTGCTTGTTAACCTTGCTAAGCTTCATTTTACTGGATAATTATACTAACTAGCAAATGCCATCCCCATGCATTAGGGTTAGCTGAGGTTTTATTGTCTCTAAGTCGTGGGATTAAATATGCCGTGTTTATACAAAGTCATTTGTATGTTGTCTCCCACTCTGACCCCAACATAGTGATGTCATTTTGGTCCTCTGCAAGCACGAAGGACAACAAGCAACCAAGCAACCAAGCAGCCTCCGTTGGACTGTTGCCTTTCTCAGTATCCCCAGTGCGTAATACAGTGCCTGGTACCTGGTAAGCATTTAAGTTTTTTATTTTTAATTTTCAACATTCACTTCCATAAGATTTTGAGTTCCAAATTTTCTCCCTTTTTCTCCCCTCTGTCCACCCCAAGACATCATGCATTCTGATTATCCCTTCCCCCAATCTGACCTCTCTTCTATCACACCCCTCCCTTCTCTCATCCCCTTCACCTCTGTTTTCTTGTAGAGCAAGATAGTTTTCTATACCCCATTGCTTGTATACCTTATTTCCCATTTGCATGCAAAAACAATATTTAACATTTGTTTTTAAAACTTTGAGTTCCTACTTCTCTCCCTTCCTCCATCCTCACTGAGAAGGCAAGCAGTTCAATATAGGTTATACATGTGTAGCCATGCAAAACATTTCCATAACAGTCATGTTGTGAAAGACCAACTATATTTCCCTCCATCCTATCTTGACCCCTTTTTATTCTATTTTCCCTTTTGACTGTGTCCCTCCTCAGAAGTGTTTATTTCTAATTAGCCCCTCCTCCCATTTGCCCTCCCTTCTATTATTTCTCCTGGCCCTGTTTATCCCCTTCCTCCAATCTTCCTGCACTATAGGATAGATTTTCATACCAAATTGAATGTGCATGTTATTCCCTCCTTAAGTCAAACCTGATGACAGTAAGGTTCATTCTTTTCCTCTCACCTCCCCCTTCCTCCCCTCCATTGAAAAATTTTTTCTTGACTCTTTTATGTCAGAGATAATCTACCTCATTCTATTTCTCTCTTTCTCCCTCTCCCAATATATTCCTCTCACCTCTTAATTTTATTTTTTTAGATATCATTCCTTCATATTCCACTCACCCTGAAGCCTCTGTCTTATGAGTATAATCCCTCCAAGCACCCTAATACTAAGAAAAGTCTCAAGAATTACAAATACTATCTGTCCAAGTAGGAATGTAAACAGTTCACCTTTAGTAAGTCTCTTTCCTTTTTACTTTTTCATGCTTCTCTTGAGTCTTATGTTTGAAAGTCAAATTTTCTGTTCAGCTCTGGTCTTTTCATCAAGAATGCTTGAAAGTTCTCTATTTCATTGAATGACCATTTTTTCCCTTGAAGTATTATACTCAGTTTTGCAGGGTAGGTGATTCTTGGTTTTAATCCTAGTTCCTTTGACCTCTGGAATATCATATTCCAAGCCCTCTGATCCCTTAATGCAGAAGTTGCTAGATCTTGTGTTATTCTGATTGTGTTTCCACAGTACTAAAATTGTTTCTTTTGGGCTTTGCACAGTATTTTCTCTTTGATTTGGGAGCTCTGGAATTTGGCTACAATATTTCTAAGAGTTTTCCTTTTGGTATCTCTTTTGGGAGGCAATCGATGGATTCTTTCAATATCTATTTTACCCTTTGGTTCTAGAATATCAGGGCAGTTTTCCTTGATAATTTCTTGAAAGATGATGTCCAGGTTCTTTTTTTGATCATGGTTTTCAGGTAGTCCAATCATTTTTAAATTGTCTCCCTTGGATCTATTTTCTAGGTCAATTGTTTTTCCAGTGAGGTATTTCATACTGTCTGCTATTTTTTCATTTCTTTGGTTTAGTTTTATAACTTCTTGATTTTTCATAGCTCCCATCTGCTCCATTCTAATCTTTAAATATTTTCTTCAGTGAACTTTTTGGATCTCCTTTTCCATCTGGCCAATATTGTTTTTTAAGGCATTCTTCTCATTGGCTTTTTGGATTTCTTTTGCCATTTGGGTTAGTCTATTTTTTAAGGTGTTATTTTCTTCAGCAATTTTTGGGTCCCCTTTAGCAAGCAGTTGACTCGTTTTTCATGATTTTCTTGCATCACTCTCATTTCTCTTCCCAATTTTCCCTCTATTTCTCTTAGGTGATTTTGAAAATTCTTTTTGAGCTCTTCCATGGCCTGAGACCAATTCATATTTTTCTTGGAGACTTTGGATAGAGGAGCTTTGACTTCATTGTCTTCTTCTGTTTGTATATTTTGGTCTTCCTTCTCACCAAAGCAAGATTCTAAAGTCTGATTTTTTTTCCAGTTTTAGCTCATTTCCCCAGACATTTACTTGACTTCTGAGCTTTGTCAAGGTGGTTCTCTGCTTCCAGTGGGGGTAGGGGGTAGGGGTGTACTGTCAACCACTTGATCCCTCCATAAACTGTGGGCCTACAGCTCCTGAAAAAACCAGTGCTCCTGCCACTGCTGCTGCCAGTTCTTCCACCCCCTCCCCTGCTCTAGGGCTGGGGCCAGAACACTCTACTCTCTCACACAGGTCTGATAGGTTTTTTTCCACTGACCTTCCAATTTGTCCTCAGTGTTTTGAGGTCAGGAAGTCTGAAAACCAACAGAGGTGCCCAAGATTCAGTCCCCCCAAGACCTGCTCAGATTCCCATCTGTGCCTGTGTCACCCATGATGGACTGTGCTCTGCTCCTAGACGTTGTGACCCACTGACCTTCCAGGCTGTCTTGGGCTGGAGATTTGGTTCACTCCATCATTCTGTGGGTTCTGTAGCTCAAAAATTTGTTTAGAGTCATTTTTTACAGGTATTTGGCTGGGCTTGGGGAAGAGGCTCTAGAAGTTCCTGCTTCTACTCAGCCATCTTGGCTCTCCCCTCACTCCCCAGTAAGTAAGTGCTTCTTGATTTGTTGACCATGAAACTAGAAATCTCCACCTAACATAGGCCAGGGGAGGACTGGGTGTTTATCATTTGAAGGCCCACCTTGTCAAGTCAAAGTTGTTGTGGCCACCAAATTAATCACTTGGTGGTTGAGCGATTTATGAAGACCATCTACTAAGCTGTATGGGTGGGAGGGAGGGCTAAGAGCCATACATCACTGAGTTTTTGAGATCACCCAAGAGGCAACCAAGTGATTACAGACTAATTATCCTCCCCCCATCTTTTTTGCATCCCCAAAATGCCTGGCACATAGTAGGTGCTCAATAAATGCTTGATGACTGACTTTCTCCCAAAGGATCTTTCAATCTAAACACTAAACAGAATCTGAAATCTATCTATCTATCTATCTATCTATCTATCTATCTATCTATCTATCTATCTATCTATCTATATATCTATCTATCTATCTATCTATCTATCTATCTATCTATCTATCTATCTATCTATCTATCTGTCTGTCTGTCTGTCTGTCTGTCTGTCCGTCCGTCCGTCCGTCTGTCTACCTCCATTACTCTTCAACAAAAGAAATACTTAGGAAGAAGAAAAATTAGAAATGAGCAGCCCAAGCAGGAGGATTTTTCTGGGAGTATGGGTTTCTGCTCTCGGAATCTATCCCATCTTGAACTGTGTCCCTGACAAAAATCATCAAATATCTCTGGGGCTTAGTGTCTCCAGCTGTACCCGTGCAGGCTCACTGCCATGCTTGAGAATGGCTTTGAGATCCTCAAATTAAGGAGTTTGCAAATGCAACAAAAAACCAGGAGATGTGAATCTAACAACTTTGGCACTGGGGCTGGGATGGTAATTTTTCCAGCTGAGGGAACAGGAGGAAATGTAATTATGAAAGGGCATCGATATCACTGGGGATGATAGGAGAAGAAAGTCAATGGGATTAGAATTCCTCATGCAGGGTTCAGAAGGAGGGTGGGAGAATGAAAGGAAAAGAATGAGGAGTGTGGCAGGTGGGCTCCAGTAATTGGTCACTCTTCCTGGTCCTGGGAAGATGGAGGATCAAGTCATCTTAGCACAACCTGGATAAATGCTTAACAAACTGTTGCACTTTGATAGCTCCTTAACATGATTAGGCCCATTCTGCTAATACAGCCTCTGCCAACCTTTGAGGCTATGGGTGGAGGGAGGAGGGAAGGTGTCTCCCAACCTCTGATTTCAATTTCAGACTCTTGATAGGAGCACCAGGGGGCTCTTAGCTTTAACCTATACGTCAATCTTTCTTCTCTCTTTAATGATGTAAGGTTCCATTGTGTTCACACACTGAGCTTGATTCCCCACTGGGGTTTCACTGACAGCCCTTACTGCAGAGGTCTGAAAGCTCACACACAGGAGCTGGCCATGATATCTGGGCAAATCAGCAATCTCAGATATACAGAAGGAGAGCAGGATCAACAGAGCCCAGTGATTTGGAGTATATTTTCTTCTAGTCCTCAGCATGGCGAGATAAGAGTTAGACCTGCTTAAAGGAACTGAGAGATGCACTGATGCTGAAAGTGCCTTTTTTCCTGCTGGTTTCATAGCAGGCAAGCAGAACACAATGCTAACAGATTCCATATTAACCCAGGCCATTATACAGGTCACCCATTTCCTGTAGATAAGTAAAAAGAAGGTGGCGTTTCATTAGAAATGTCTCTAGTACCTAGAGGTAGAGTTGATAGTGTAGCAAAGATCATGGTATAGGGGAAGAACTGGAAGACCTGGTTTTATGGTCTAGTTCTAACTTTTTGGAGTATCTTTGTCATATGACAACATTACCTCATCTTTCCTAGGTTTGGTTTCCTCATTGGTACATGGGCATCATTTTTATTTATTTAACTGATAAATAATTAATTAATTTTTAGTGTTCAACATTCATTTCCATAAGATTGAGTTTTAAATTTTCTCCCTCTCCCTTTTTCCCTCCTCCCCAAGATGGCATGCAATTTGATATAGGGTCTAATTATACATTCATATTTAATATATTTTCACATTAGTCATGATGTAAAGAAGAGTTAGAACTAATGAGAGGAACCATGAGGAAGAAGAAACAAAACAAAAGAAAAAGAGTGCAAATAGTCTGCTTCCATCTGCATTCAGACACCAAAGTTCTTTCTCTGGTTGTGGATGGCATTTTCCATCTTGAGTCTTTTGGAGTTGTTTTAGGTCCTTGCACTGCTAGGAAGAGCTAAGTCTATCAAAGGCAGTCAATGCACAATGTGGCTGTTACTGCATACAATGTTCTCCTGGTTCTGTTTGTCTCACTCAGCATCAGTTCATGTAAGTCTTTTCAGGTTTTTCTGAAGTCCACCTGCTCATCACTTCTTATAGCACAATAATATTCCATTACATTCATATACCACCACTTGTTCAGCCATTCCTCAATTTATGGACAGCCCCTCAATTTTCAATTCTTTGCTACCACAAAAAGAGCTGCTATGCTATAAATATTTTTGTGCATGTGGGTCCTTTCCCCATTTTTATGATCTCTTTGAGATACATCTAACAAACACATTTTATTGAGATCATTGTTTTCTGTTTCATATCACCAAAATTTTTCAGTATCCCTTCCTCTCCTTCCTCCTTATAAGAAATATTTTTTAAAGAAAGAAAAGGAAAAAAAAAAACAATTAGCAGAACAGATTAGCAGACACCAGAAAAGTCTGAAAACATATGTAACATGCCACATTTGTGGACTTCTGGCCTCTGCAACGAAGCGAGGTGGGGTATCTTCTCACATCTCTCTGCCTGTACTGCATCCTGGAACTTCCTTCAGTGTCAGAGGAACAGCCAACTAACCCTCTGGCCTTCTCGCCCTGGAATATACTATTATTATGTATATTTCAGAAGTAGCTCAATAATCTAATTAATAGTCACTAATGGTTTGATATCAACTTGGAATGAACTCTCCCCTAGGAGGATCCCAGAAATCAGTTGTTGGTTACTTAAACTTAACATTTTAATTAATGACTTGGACAAAGGCAAAGATGATTGGCTTATTAAAGCTGGGCAGAAAACTAAGTACTGGATGATGGAGTCAGAATCCAAAGAAAAGGCTATAATGTCGGGCTGAATTCATTAATTCATTCAATAAGCATTTATTAAGTGCCACTCCAATCCATCCTCTATTCAGCCACTAAAGTGATTTTCCTCAAAAAACAAAGATCCCAGGTCCAATCAAGTTACTCCCCAATTTAGTAAATTCCAGTGGCGCTTCCTATCGCCTCCAGGATCAGATACAAAATGCTAAAGTAGGCCTTCAAAGCCCTTCACAACCAAGCTCCCTCCTAGCTTTCCATTCTTTTTATAACTTACTCCCTAACACACACCAATCCTGTGACAGTAGTGGGTGATACACGTTTGTTCCAGGAATAGCTCTCTCTCTCCTCCCCTCTTTTTTCCCTCCTTCCCTCTCTTCCTCTTTTCCTCCCTCCTCTCACCCCCGCCTTGGATCCAGGCATTTTCTCTGACTGTCCCTATGCCTGGAATGCTGTCCTTCCTCATCTCTACCTATTGCCTTATCTGGCTTTCTTCAAGTTCCAACTAAAAATCCTTTCTTCCAGAGGGAGCTTTTTCCAAACTCTCTTAATTGTGATGCCTTTTCTCTTTTAATTTTTCCCTATTTATCCTGACTATAGCTTGTGTGTACATATCTATTTAATGCTTGTTGTCTCCTCCATTAGATTTTGAGCTCTTTGAAGGCAGGACTTGTTTTCCTCTTTTTCTATTCCTAGTGCTTAGCACAGTGACCAACATATGAAATGTTAATAAATGTTTATTGAATGACTGTTATGGTATTTAAGGACATAAAGGTAAAAAATGTTCTTGCCTTTAAGGAGCTTACATTGTATTTTGTTGAGTATATGTACACAGATAAGCGCATACAAAATATATACCAAGTAATATCTAGGGCAAGCAACTGCAGAATTAAGGAATCTAATAAGGTGGCCTTTAGTCATGATAAATGTTGTCTTATACTTGAGTTCAAAAAACCAACTTCACAAATACAAGATTGGTAGGGG
Source organism: Bettongia penicillata ogilbyi (assembly GCA_023548195.1). Taxonomy (NCBI): domain Eukaryota; kingdom Metazoa; phylum Chordata; class Mammalia; order Diprotodontia; family Potoroidae; genus Bettongia; species Bettongia penicillata. The sequence goes on along the minus strand of JAJHZJ010000391.1, from coordinate 4,747,151 downwards.
AAGGGAGGGTGGGGAAAGCAATTGAAGGATTTCAGCAGACTGCCAAATCTAAGAGTCAACACTGTGACAGACCGGCTGAAAAAGCTAGTGCAATCGGTCTTCATTGAGAGGCATGGTGTGGGGTGATGAAAGCACTCTGCTCTACCCTGTTGTCCACCTGTGGAATATTGAGTTCAATCTTGGGGTCACATTTTAGGAAGGGCATTGGTAAATGAGAGAGTGTTTAGGGATGGGAAGCCAGGATCATAAAGGCCCTTAAGACCATACCATATGAGGAACAATTGAAAAAGCTAGGAATACTTAGCCTGGAGGGCAGAAGATTCAGGGTGAAGTAGGATAATTGTCTTCAAATCCCTGGAAGGCTATCACATGGAAAAGGGAGCAGATTTTTTTTTTTGACCTGGTTCGAGGTTCTAGACCTGCAGACTAGAACCAGTGGGTAGAAGCTTCAAAAAGTCAAATTTAGGCTGGTTACAAACTGGAATTGGTTTGGTGCGAGAATTAAAACAACCAGCTGGATTCTATCTCATTAACACTGACTCCATTTTGTGTTGCCATATGTATTATCCTCCATATTGTTTTCCTACAATTCATTCTTGGGAAAACAGATGATATAAATTAGCTATTGTTTTGTAAAATGCAGGGGGATGCAATTAATCAGCATGTCCCAATTCTGGGAAAGACCTTGAAACCTACTTGTCCTTTCCCAACTTGATTAAAACTGACACGTTCCCCTTCTAACTTGGAAAATCTTGGAAAATCCATCATCTTTTCTCCAATTAGAAATCAGATCATCTAATTTTGTATTCTGGTTCATATCCTATTAATTTTTTCTTCTAATGTATTAAAAAAAATCTGTCTCTCCTTTTATTTGGGGTCTAGTACTAAGCTGGCAAGGCCTGGTCCCGATTTATTATGCAATTGGCATGCATTGCTTAATAAGTTAATAGGCTCAGAAACCTGAAACTTTGTGCCTTCAGTGATTTTAGCCAATCCACCCATCACAGAAAAACTTCCAAACAATTAGAGCTATCTGAAAGGGTTGCACCATTAGGTGAAGGCACTCTGTCATTGCAGGAATTCAAATAAAAGCTGGATGGCCATTCATTTGATGTGCTTCAGAGGGGGACTCTCAGTCTCAGGCAGAGGTTGGACTATACAACTTCTAACTTCCAACTACGAGATTCTGCCATCCTTCTGCACCCAAGTAGGTTCTTAGCCATTTAATTAAAAGTCACTTGAGCTCTCTTAATCACATTTTGTTGCTTTTGAACATTTCTGATACATTCAATGTAGAACATTTTCCCCCTCCAATGATATGATATTATACCTAATATGGGTCAGGTCCTGAGACTAAAAGGCAATAATTTGTTTTGCTTGACTAGTCATATTTGCTAAAAGGGTTTTCTTCTGTTTTTTAAGTCTGATAGGGAGGATGTGGGAGTGAAAGGAAATAGATTTTTGTTTATTGGAAACATTAAATAAAAAAAGAGGGGGTTGGACTAAATGACTTTATAGTCTCTTTCACCTCTAAATTTTATGATCCTAGGATCATGACCAACAGAGAATGAGGTGATACAACTACCTCCCTTTCCTTCAAATGTGACAAATCCTGAGAGGTGGTCATGGGTGAGAAGGAAGCTGTTTTTTCATAGTTCCCTTTCTCTCTCACTTCAAGATCTATGAAAAGAGAACCTTTTCCATCCCCAAAGGATTTTGTTCTTGGAGTAATTAGCCAGGTGCATTTTAACATTTCAAACTTTCCCCTAAAGTATCGAGTCTCAGATGTTGGCCATTAGTGGCTCTGGGATACGCATTTCTTCCTACTTGGTGTGAGTATGATATTTGTAATGCAGGTCTGTTTATCTGTATCTCCTGTCTTAGGTCAGAAGCTCCCCAAGGGCACAGGCTATGTCTGCTTGGTTTTCCTTTGTGCAGGACCCAGAAGAGCATCAAATGCACACAAAGAACACTTGGAATCAGAAGAGTTGGGTTCATGTTCTCACTCTTTTTTTCACTACCCTTTTGTGACCACAGGCAAGTCATTGTGCCTGTTTCCTCTTCTGTAAAGGGGGTTAGATCCTTACTGTCCTTTCCAAAATTAAGATCTGTGACACTAGCACTTAATCAATATTTAATGGTGATGATGGTAAGGAAAGGGCCCTCCCTTTTTTCCCTACCCCATATGGTGCCTTTTCTAAAATTCTCACTTTGGATCCTTCTGGCTCTGCATGTGGCCACAGGCACCCATCCCTCTGCTTTAGGCAGATGCCCCTGGGAATGGCTGGTAAGGACATGTAAGTACACTCTTTCCACCACAGATGACAGACAGAAATTACCCTCTGCACTGTACCAGCTGTTACCAGACTGACAACTAGCATGTCCAGAACAATAACACACCAGGCAGCTGCCATGCCAATGAGGTTTGCCAAATCCAATGAGACTTGTTAAAAATGTGGCTTTTTTTCCAAAAAAAAAAAAAAAAAATCTTGTTATTCCTTTTAAAATAATGGCAGTGCATCAGACACAGAAACCAGATCCAGCACCAGCCACACATCCAGAGCCTGTTAGGGCATGTTTATTTCTCACTGTAGTCTCAGAACATCAACGTTATACCATATTATTTGATCAACTATATGCTAGTAGAATGCTAAAAATGTCCCTAGCAGATACGGTCAAGTTGGTGGCCCAAAATAATCTCCCCTCTGCATCTTTATCATTTAAATCATGCCTTCTGTTCTCCACATTGATGTCGATGGGCCACCGTGTCCAGCTCTACCTAGGAGAGAGCCCACATGCTCCCATAGTTGATGACTGTCACAAACCCCCAAAGACTTACAAAACAACATTCTAGATAGCAAAAGGGATGTCTGACAGGCATTAATAGCCTGTTAATCATTTCCAAAGGTTGATAACAGCATGTGCAAACATACGCTTCCATTTCTTCAGTTTGGTTTTCTTACTCAAACAGTGACACTCAACCACCTGGTATTCTATAACACTCTCTCCAAACTATTCACAGTGCATCCATACATTTTACTGTAGCTTGTCGGTCCTTGCAAGGCAGGTAAAGGTAGTTTTTGTTAATTCCTTATCAGAGAAAGGGGAAAATCAGGCTCAAAGGAGATAAGTGATTTAGGATACTAGGATCCATAGAAGAGAAAAGGACAGGAAGGAATCTTAAAGCAGAAAATGTCAAAGATGGAAGGGGCTTTAGAGAGGTTACCTACTCAAATTTCTTTATTTAAAAAAGTAGAAAAATGAGATCCTGAAAAGGATGGGGATTTTCCAAAAGTCACACAAAGGTAGTAAGTGATAGAGAGGGATGTGAACCCAACTCCTGCCTGAATCCAGCACTCGTTCTGCTACATCAAATTGTACTTGGTTGGGGTCATGATATGAATTAAGGACACCATTAGGGCTAGAGAGAATATATGCTTTTTAGCTCCCTAGCCCCCATTGTGTGTCCCACCGAAAAATATGTCCTCTGAGGTTCAGCTCAAGTCCTCCTTTATTCATATAGCCTTCTCTGGTTATCCTTGCTTGGATGTATCTCTCCTTTCTAACATTCATGCTATATTAGAATCAGCTGAAGGGTGGGGATGATTTATTAAGGGAAGAGAAGATTTAGGGGGAAGGTGATAAGGCCTTTCAAAGATCTGAGTTTGTCATGTGGAAAGAAGGATTAGCCTTCCTCTGTTTTTCAGCCAGGAACAATGAGTAGAAACTGCTAAGAGTCAAATTTAGGACTGATGCCAGAAAAAGTTTCCAAAAAGCTATCCAAAAGTGTAGTAGAGTGTGCTCTTCAGCTAGAGACTTGAGGTCTTTGAGCAGAGGCTGGATGTTCAGTTTTTGGGTGTGTCATAGAGCAAATACATTTTCCAGTACAGTTTGGACAAGATGGTCAATGAAACTCCTTTCAACTCTGAAATTCTGTGATCTTCTGAATCTTCACTGTACTTAGCATCACTATCATACAGTTTAGCATTTAAGTGTTGAATACATGTTCATTTGAGCTTTCTGACTAAACTGTAAACCTCAAGATATACTTCATTTATACAGGATGACCTCACTCTACTCATTCAATACTGCCTAAGACCCAAAGCTTATCCCTTTCCTTGGCTATGTGGGAGTTTCTATGCATGATAAATATACTGTAAATGACAAAAGCAACAAGACAACCATGGACAGTCAATTCATTTGAATGAGTGCTTCAAAATATGAACTAGGTACCTGATATGTTCTAGGCATCACATTAAAAGCTCAGGACGGAAACAAAAATGAATCAGTTTTTGCTCTCAAAGACTACAATCTACTTTGGGGATACAACATTATGTAGAAAAGCATCTAAGGCAGGGAAAGAAGAGAGTAAAGAAGAGGTCCCAACCAGGTGCCCTATGGCCATCTGAGGAGGGAATGAAGAATTTTACCCACCGTAGGTAGGTGGCAGCTAGAAGCTGGAAACAAAGATGGAGGGCTCAATGAAGACAATAAACAAAGACCATGAATACCCCAGCCACAGACTCTTGTGAGGACCAAACGAGATCATATCCATTATTTTGTAAACCAAAACGTGCCATATAAATGATGATGATATCAATGATAACAGTCTGAGGAGTGATGAGGAGAAGGCTTATGTCAGGCATGAGGGACAACCTGGGTAAGGGCAGGAGATGGCCAAGAAATAGCTAATAGTTTGTGTTTGGCTAGAGTATAGATCATATGAAAGACAGTGATGTGAAAAAAAGCTGAAAAGGTTGGCTGGAGGCAGATTGCAGAGGGCTTTGAATGCCAGGCTAATAAATTTACATTTTTTATTCACCTATTCCTGAGCTAGAAACACCAGAAATATCTTCATAAATGTTTGTTGATTGAAAGAGAGAAGTCCACCATTTTACCACTACTCAAATCACCTCACAAATGCATGTCATTGGTCATGAGAGAACTAATGGAGGCCTTGGACGGATTACCCCAAGTTCAGTCTCTCCAAATTTATGTCTTTTTGACAGTGGGTCAGTGATTCTGCCATTGTATCTAAAGAACACAAATATAACAGAGTCCCCAAAAAGATGGAGAAGCACAGACAAGATGGAAACACCGCATCTTCTTAGTGCCTAAGCAGATGTGCTGGTAATTGGTAATGGTAATTACCATTTAGTAAATTCCAAATATAATTGGTAATGGACACTAGTATATGGAAGATGTTGATGACCTCAAATTGGAGCTAAGGAGTAAGCATGGCTCTCTGGCACCTGAGATGATCCAGCATTTAATATGTTTATTTTACCTTTCAAGGGCATGAACAGAGCCACAGAGACCACCTTAGCTCTGAGGTAAAATGGTGACCTTGGTTCCTGGTATAAGCCATCTTATTTCAAGAAATGTAACACAACATTTAAATGGGTTGAAGACAGTGGTTTCTCTTTTTCCTTCCCCTCTTTTTCCTCTTCCATCTCTTCTTTCTCTTCCCTTTTTCTCCAGTGAACAACAGCTACCCTGTAGTTCCATTCTCAAGGTGGAAAACCTCTCCAATATTGTTTTCCTCTAAGCCTACAAGCAGCTGCCATTGCATTTCTGGTTTCATGAGAAGTGAGGACAAACTAGGGGCTAGTGGCTAAGAAACTGAGGCAACACTGGAAACTAACTAGACAGAACATCTGACTGAGCTGGATGGTGGTTCTCCTTCCCAGTCCAGTGTCTTTCAGATCTGTTTAAGCAGGTAGCAACTTGAATGATTCTGCTTGGGAAAGAGCTGAGCTGAGGCTTCCTGATGCACACAGCCATGGATAAAGTAGGTGGGTGGATGAGTGGCAGGGGTAGAGAGGAGAAGTCTGTGATGTCAGTGTCAGAGGGACCATGAGAGGGGGAAGCAGAAAGTCAAGAGCACCCATTCTTTGCAACATGACAGCTCATTTCAGCAAAGGGATCAAACCAATCATTTTAGAGTAGCAGTCAAATAAGTGTATTAAACTATTTCCTTAAAAGAGGAATCTTAAAATGGCCAGATCTGTTGGCTAGGTGGGGGACTGAGTGCATTAAAATCAGGTTAGCTTCAGCGACCACCTTATACTATAAATGGGTGCAACAAGCTCTCCTGAAGTTTCAGAGTTGGAACGAAACGTGATATGTTGACAATTCCCATTCCCTCTGATAGCTGGCTCTTTTGGCTCACTGGTACTTTCTAATCCCTTTATACTTCTTCCCTCCAACATAATTTTCACCTCTGGTTTTCTAATTTTGTATTTTCCCTAGACCTGACCTTCTGTTCTGTCCTTATGGGATCTTTGGTTGGAAGAAACTTTTTCAACTATTTCTAAACTGAGTATGTGTGTGGTCTGTTACACCTTGTGGGATAATTAAGGAAGGAACAAAACCTGCAAAATAAAATGTGTATCCTTCCTGGAGGAAGACTGAAATTCCCCAACCTTTTCCCTGGTACCCTTAGGATGTTTCCTTAACAAGAGAAACTATAAAGAAAGGGAAGAGGAGAGATTTTTTTATTATTGTTGGGGGTGGAGGTGGCTGGGCTAAAATTGTGTGGGTACACTCAAGGCCCCGAACCTTGGTGTGGAAGCATGTTGTAGTAGGGACAGGATATCAGTAATCTGGGGCTGTCTCTGCTGAAGTCTGAGTAATTAACAATTTCTTCACTTATCCTAATGATAATCCTTCACAGGGTGGAGGGAAAATCTACTCAAGGTATTTCTCATCTATAAGGAGGAAATGGTTGCTGCAGGTGGGGAAGATGATGAGAATCTAGGGGTAGTGGTGGGGCAGACAATAAACATGTAGTCTTAGAATCTGTGGTAGAGAAGAAGAGGGAAGCTGGTTATGTCTGACGTGCAACCTAGATTTTAAGGACACTAGATTTCAAAGGGTTCAAAGAAAGGACAGATGGTGTCCCATGGGCTAAAAGTCTACAGAGGAAGCCAGTCCAGAATGGATGGGAAACTCCCAAGAATGAAACTCTGGAGCCACAAAGAGAAATGGTAATGAAAAGGAAGAAAAGGGAGTGTTGTCTAAACAGATTAGTATGAATGTACAGGGAACTCATTAATAATCAACTTACATTTTTAAAAAGATACATACAGGAGATGGAAGCAAGAGTAAATAAGTACAGGCATACCTGGCTTTACTACACTTTGCAAATAATGGTGCTTCTTAAGAAAATGAAATTTATAAAATTTGTGGCAGCCCTGTGTTGAGCAAGTCTACTGGCATGATTACATTGTGTCTCCGTGGCACGATTTGATAATTCTCACAATATTTTAAGCTTTTTCCTTATTATTATGTTTATTATTCTGGTCTGTGATGAGCAATCTTTGATGCTGACATTGGAGAGGAAAGAATGATGATAATGGAGAGAACTGCTTGAATTTTACTCTGCTTGTTTTTGCAGCAGAAGTGTTTTGGGACTGTAAAATACCCCCAAAAGAGATCCCTGGGGCCAGATTAACTGCATCCTATGGTGAACTAGTAGATATGAACATGGGGTCAGTACCAATCATTTCTGAAATTGTAGAAGGACAGGAGTACTGCAGGACTGGAGGAGGGCAATATTCTCATTTCCTTCCTTCCTTCCTTCCTTCCTTCCTTCCTTCCTTCCTTCCTTCCTTCCTTCCTTCCTTCCTTCCTTCCTTCCTTCCTTCCTTCCTTCCTCCTTCCTTCCTTCCTTCCTTCCTTCCTTCCTTCCTTCCTTCCTTCCTTCGGAAGTCAGTTCAGAATGGTTGAGAAACTCCCAAGAATGAAACTCTGGAGCCACAAAGAAAAATGGTCATGAAGAGGAAGAAAAGGGAATGTTGTCTAAACAGAGCAAGCCTTTGAGTCAGGAAGATCTGAGTTTGAATTCAGCCTCAGGAACTTACTAGTGATGTGACCTGGGCAAGTCACTTAACTTCTGTCTTCCTCAGTTTCCTCATCTGTAAAATAGGGATAAAATAGCATGTCTCCTTCCTCTGCCCACCCCAGATATTGTGAAGATAAAATAATGCTTATAAAGGACTTTACAAATCTTAAAGCATTATATAAATGTTTATTATCTAATGAATTAATAGATTGAACTATATGGCTTTTGAGATGCCTTTCAGCCGGGAAACTTTTTTGATTCTTTGATACAGAGTTGTTTCCTTGTGTCGCCTGCTGGAAACTGTCATACCCTGAGTGGCCCAGCTTGTGGGAGAGGCTGACAAACGTCCCGAGTGAGGGCCCCTTCTATGCTGTCTCTCATATATTTCATTTGAACTCTTGGGCTGATCAGTTCTCACAAGGCCTCAAAAACTTCTTATGACTTTTACAACTTGATTGAAAAAAGAAAACACCAAAACAAACAAACCAACAAACCCAGACCCTGTGTTACAGGATTCTTTGTCCTGAGCTCTTGCTCAAAGGTGGGCTAGATACCCCTCTCTGTTTGCTGCTCTCCAACGGTTCCCCTTCTTTTCTCTTTATTCTTTTAGGAGGTTGTTTCTTATTCTAAGACCTAGGATGCCAAATCACATCAATAATACTATAATTATGGCAGTTGCACGGTGCAATGGATAGAGCATTGGGCCTGGAGTCAGAGACCTGAATTCTAATACAGCCTCAGACACTCACTAGCTGTGTGATCCTGGGCAAGTCACTTAAACTCTGTCTGCCTCATCTGTAAATGGGGCAACTGCACCTCTTAGGGTTGTTGTAGGACCTACTGAAATTGTTTGTGTAAAAAAGTGCCCAGCACAGTGGTGCCACCAAATAGATGCTACAGAAACGCTTATACCTTTCCTTTGCTATTATAACAGTATCATGGTTGAAGGGTGATGATATGCTGAATATAATGAATGTTTTCCAAACTCTTCCTTCCCTCCCAATTCTATACAATTAATGCTGTTCAATATCTGGTGGTGAAACATGGAGTCTTTCTAAGAGAGAGAGGGAATAAGCATTTACACAGCACCTATTAAGTGCCATGCACTGGGCTAAGCACTTTACAAATATTATCTCTCTTGCTCCTTTCACCAACCCTGGATGGTAGGTGCTATTATTATCCCCATTTTGTAGGTGACAAAACTGAGGCAAAGAGATGTTAAGTGACTTGTCCAGGGTCACACAGCTAACAGGTGTCAAAAGTGACAAATGAACCCGGGTCCCCCCTGGATATAAAACCAGCTCTTAAGCCATTACCACACACTGCCTCTTCTGTTCTGTGCTTAGTAGGTGCTGAGTCAATGTCTATTTAATTGAATTTATTTTGATGGATAACAAAGGGGATTTTTCCCCACTACAGGTCCATATTCCTGAGCCATTCCTCAAGGATGGAACTATAATAGAAACGTGTTTGGGTAGACAAACAGCAGCAGGTCTGGTAGTTATACTGACTGACCTCCCTGAGGCAGAGCAGGACTCTGAAGTATTTTCCATCTGAGCTGTGTTCCAAAGTCCCTGGATGGGGGAGGGGGGGCAGATTTCCTGGAATGCTGTTGTCTGGCATAGGAGGGAGTCGCAGGTGAGGCTGGATGCTCACTCCTTCAGGAACAGATGATTATGGATTTCATCCACATCGCCCTCCCCCTAGAACCTTGAAGGGCTGGATAAGGGGACATAACCCTGGGAGGAAGGAGGGTAGGAAACATGGGAATGTTGTAGCCTGGGCTGTTTCCTGCCAGAACTGACCACACGAGCAGAAGAACAGATTAGAGGGGAAAGTGTGTGCATACACGCACAGGATGCACAGACGTATAAAGATACCAGATGGGATTTTTTCTAGTCAGGATACAGCAGGTGTCACACAGGGATGCCATGCACAGTCAGGGTGCAATAAGGTTGCGAGCTCACTGGCGGAAGACTGGGTGGGGCAAGCCTACTCCTGTCTTCTCATCTCCCTTTGCAGACAACAATGATGCTAGAATCTTCTAGGCAACTGAAAGGAGGAAGTAAGCACCCTAAGGTAGAGATGTTCTCACTTTCCTATTGGTATTCCCTGTACCTAGAATATTGCCTGGTACATCGCAGATGATAAATAAATGCTTATTAATTGCTAGATGGTTGTGCAGTTGGATGTGAAGATCTGATTTTAGATATCAGCTCTGACATTTCCTAGCTGTGAGACTCTGGACTAGTCACTTAACCTCTATTTGCCTTAGTTTCTTTATTTGTAAAACAGGATAATAATAGCATCTACCTCACAGGGTTGTTGTGAAGATCGAATGAGGAAATACACATAAAATGATGAGCAAATCTATGCAAATAATAACAATAATGATAGCAGGCAGCATTTATGTAGTACCTACTACATGCCAGACTAAATGAGTGCTTCACAAATATCGCCTCCTTTGCTCTTGTCAACAACCCTGGGAGGTAGATGCTATTATCATCCCCATTTTAAAGAAGAAACTGAGGCAAAGAGAGGTCACATCACTTGCTCAGGGTCACACAGGGAGTAAGTATCTGAGTAAGTATCTTCTTGAGGGCCACCTTGCTGCCTCTGATAATATAAATACATGTAATAAATGCTTCATTATTAATAATTATTATTATAGATGTCTGTGATTGAAAAGGATTGATCCTAAACAATCCATAGGGAAATTCCAGGGAGAAGAAGGCATTCTGAGTAGTGCAATTCCAAACAACCTTTACCTCTCTGAATGCTAAAAAGGTGAAGAGCGGGAAGCATGGGCAAAACTGATTTTAATCACTTCTTCTTAATGAAATTGTACAAATGCTGAGAACAGAGGTTGCATGCCCTCTCAGCTCCTAGAGGTCTGGTTTAATGGGAAAAAACAAACAAACCAGAGCCCTGGGGAGACCTGGGTTTAAGTCCTGGCTCTTACACTTATTAGTTGGATGCCTGGATAAGTACCTTTATCTGACTCTCGGTTTTCTCATCTGTACGATGGAGATGACAGCACCTGAGCCGTCTGCTTCACAGGGGTGCTGGGAGAAAAGGGCATAGTAAGCCTTAAAGATATATAGAAATGGGAACTACCACAGCAGCTACCACTCCTATTAACAAAGTCCTCAACAGACAGCAGGTGCCTCCTGAATCATTTGCTGGCTGACCTCATGCTTGACCCATTTGGTTCCTTCTTTTAGCCCTCCTTTACTCTTTGCTTTCTTAAAACACATCTGAGCAAAATGATTTTTATCCTAAATAAAAACTGGTCCAATGCAAACCTGACATCTGTCCTGTTGAAATTCATCTTATTGATTTCTGCCCAGTATTCCTGTCTGGAGGACCAACAAGATGAAACTTAGGAGGGATTTACATTAGAAATCCAAAGTTCAGGACAGAGGAGAACTGGAGTGACAGCAGCAAAACCCTTCCCCTCCTCACTCTCCTTCAGCAGAGCCAATGGTGTGATAAATTCTGCTCAAAAACCGGGAGACAACCTGCAGACAATTATCTATAAATAAGCTAGAGGGGGGACAAATGGAGATAATCTCAGAGGAAATGCCTAGGACTAAGGAGGACTCAGAGAGGCTTCTGTAGAAGAGACTTTAGTTTGGATCTGAGGAAAGCCAGGAAACGAGATGAGGAAGAAGAAGCTACCTGTGACAGCCAATGAAAATGCCTGGAGACACGAGATGCCAGGAGCAGCAAGGGTCTCCAAGTATGTGGGGGTGGGTAAGGTGTAAGAAGACCAGAAAAGAGGGGGTGGGTTATGAAGGTCTTTGAATGCCAGAGGATTTATATTTGAACCTGGAGGTGATAGGGAATCACTGACTGAATGAGGGGGAGACAGAGTGATATGGCCAGCCCTGTGCTTTAGGAGATCAATTTAACAGCTCAGTGGAAAGACAGACTTGAGTGGGAAGAGCTGAGGCAGGAGACCAACCACAGGGCCATTGCAATAGTCTAGGCATGAGGGATGGGGTGGTGATAGTGTCAGAGGACAGAAAGGGGCAGGTACATGAAAGATGCTTTGAAATCAAAATCAATAGGACCTTGGCAAGTGATTAGATCTATGGAGAGTGTGTGTGAGAGAGAGAGAAGTCAAAAGTGACATTTAGGTTGACAGGAAGGATAAATGGGAGGATGGAGGTGCCCTAGATAGTAACAGGGAAGTTAGGAAGGAGGGAGGGTTTGTGGGGAGAGAAAATAAGTTCAGTTTTGGGCATGTTGAGTTTAAGTTGTCTATGGGACAACAAGTTCAAGATGGAAATTTGTCACTTTGCTCACAGAAGGTATTCTACTGTTTTTATATTTGGGTACCACATTTTAAGGGCAGCTAGGTGGTGCTGTGGATAGAGCACCAGTACAAGAGTCAGGAGGACTTGAGTTCAAATCTCACCTCAGACACTTGACACTCACTAGCTGTGTGACCTTGAGCAAGTCACTTAACCCCAATTGCCTCATCCTGGGTCATCTTCAGTCAGCTTGATGAATATCTGGTCACTGGATTCAAATGACTCTGGAGGAGAAGTGAGGCTAGTGACCTGCACAGCCCTCCCTCACTCAAAACAAAGTCAAGTGCAAGTCATGTCATTATTTCTCTGATGGCATGGTCTTCTTCAGCAGTGAAAGAAGAACACACACCATATTTTAAGAGAAGCACTGGCAAGCTTGCATCCAGTGAGATAACCAAGATGGAGGACTGAAATGGATATTATACAAGAAATAGTTGAAGATGTTTGCATAGCTTGCAAAGCACTTATGGACATATGAGAGTTGTCCTCATCTCAAATTTGTTCGACAAACTTAATAATTATTAAGCACCTACTGGATGTAAAGCACAGTTTTTGAATGTTTGAAGGGATGTCATGGGGAGGAGGAAGTCAGAATGTATAGAAATTACCACCACACAGATTTTTAACTCAATAGAAGGACAAACTGGTTATGGTACAGAAACAGAACAGGCTGCTGCATGATATTCCCCATCAATGAGCATGTTTAAGCAGAGGCTGGGAGATGGATCCTTGTAATGGGTGGGAATCTACAGAGAGGTAATTTAATTCACCAAGTAACTGCTGAGCACCTACGGGATGGAAGGTACAGCTAATGTCCCTTTCAACTCTTTAAGATTCTATGAAAAGGAAACAAGTTAGGGAGAAAAGAGAAAAACATTTTTCCCCCTATCCCTTGCCACTTTCCTCTTCAGTGCCCTCCCCTATTTAGCACAGGACTGTGTATGTGCTTGGGGAGGGTGAAGGAGACTTGGATGGACTGGCAGATTTTTGGGTACTTATTCATATGACTAAAGCACTGTGATATTCAACTACAGTGAGCGAAGGATCGCTTCAATCTTAAGTAAATTGCTATCATCTGGTTTTTAAGCCCCATATATAAATCGTTAACATCATTTTAAATGGGTGAATTTCTAAGCCTGCCTTTTCCCCCCTCTCCTCGTTAGTTTTGAAAAGAAGATAAGCTAAAAAGATGAATGAATGTATCTTGGATATGGAATATGATTCAAAGTCTTTTAACAGTACGTAGGTTCCTTTACTTCCCAAGTGTCTGAAGCTAATGGCTAATGTATTTTTTTCCTGCCAACATATTGAAAGATGACACCACCAGTTTTGTCTTAAATAGCACACATAGAAAATAAATGATTACACTGTCATGAAAATACAAGCCCTTTACTTTGCCTTATCTTCCTATTGCACCTATCATTGCAGTGTCATAGTCCAATTTGAAGAGGAAAGAAGATTATTAAAATATATCTTCTGGGCTTTCTAATGCCTTTGGTTTTGCATGGCCTTTTAAAAAATCATACAATAATACAACTGACTAGACAGAATCGAGTCAACCCTCTTCACTTCTGGAAAGAAGGAATACATTTAAACAGACCCACAAGAAAAAAAAATTTCCTAAAAAAATAAAGAAGAAAAAAGAAACAAAAAAGAAATTTAAAAAATAATTCTAGAGAACACAACCTTCTTTGGTTCACCAGGGGAGGTGTTTTATTTCATTTTTTCAAATGAACAGACCATGCAAGATTCTGCCAAAGTAAAGGGGATAATGGGTTAGTGGAACTCAATCTCACTGCATTCTCCATCCCATCAAATACAATAGTACTAATGCTTATACATAATGCAAATACTTTACAAACAAAGAGAACTACAAAAGGAAAGAGGCCTGTGATCAGTTGGCAGCTAGGGCACAGAGTGTTCTCAGTGCCAGGCTCTGGGGTGTGGCCTCTTGTCTCAGACTAAACTCAAGAGAACTGGTGCAAGAAGATGAGAAATGCTGCTAGAATGATGAGCAGCTGGAGGTGTCACCATTCCAGGCCTGGAGTCAGGCAATTTTGAGTTCAAATCTAGTCTCAGATACTCACTAGCTATGAACTAATAGGTAATAGCTTTGTTCTACTTGGAAGAGGCAATAGGTAGAAGAGGCAGATTTGGGACTGATGTAAGAAAATACCATCTTAAGTGCCCCAGAGTGGTACGGCTCCCCCTCAGCATGGCCTCTTCCTCAAAGGTTTTCAAGCAAAGGACAAATGCCAACTTGAAAGTGTGGTGAAGGGGATCCCTTTTCAAGGTTAGGACTTTTGAAGCTTAGATAAGAGTTTCTGATTTTATCATTCCAATTCCTCTGACACATTATTTCTCTTCACAGGCTGTTATGGACCACTTTCATGTGGTGGAAAGTCAATGGTGGATAAGAGAGGTTAGTAGGTGCCTGGTCTGGCACCAGGATGCCAGAGACTGATGGTGTAGCTGTAAGCAAAGGCCAATCAACTTCAGAACCAAAGTGGAAACCAGGAATTAACACCCAAGCCAAGTGGAAGGGGCAGATGGGGCAGGCAGTGGTATAGACAAAGTGGATCAGGGAATCAGCAGAGATAGAATCAGGCGACGAGAGGGCAGTAGGGAAAAGCACTGGCCCTGAAGTCAGAGGACCTGCATTTAAATCTCTATTACTCTATTATGTTGGGCAAGTAATAATCTCCCTGGGCCAGATGACCTCAAGGGTCCTTTCTAGGTCTGAATCTGATTCCAGTGGACCTGGGGAATTGAGCAGGGTTTCTGGGTAATCACTCCTGCTTGGCTTCCTTTACGAGTGAACTGACCATACACATTCCTTTGCTTCTCAAAGGGTCTGGCCTGCCATGATTAGGGACCTGGGGACAACAGGTTCATTGCCAAGACTCTCAATCAACCACCTACTCCCTGAAGTTAAGTCCTTTGATGCCAACTAATTTAGATCCAAGTATTTGTTTTTTGTACGTAGTCATGCTAGGTATTCTCAACCAAAATATTACTAAACCTTTTCCACTCCCTTCCTCTTACCCTCATCAGGGATGAGTTAAAAATTAATGATGGATTTGGCATATCCAGGCCCCACCAAGGGAAGGAGAAGGAGAGGAGGAAAGGAAAGGAGGAATAGAGGGAGGGATGGAGAAGGGAAGAAAGGAGGGGGTGAAAGAGAAGAGGAGGAAAAGGTGTGTGTGTGTGTGTGTGTGTATGTGTGTGTGTGTATGAGAGAGAGAGAGAGAGAGAGAGAGAGAGAGAGAGAGAGAGAGGGAGAGGGAGGGAGGGAGGGAGAGGGAGAGGCTCTCTGAGAGTATAGGGGGACATAAACCTTCCCTTCCCCCATGCACAGTGAGAGCAGCATCAGTAGTTCACCCATCTGCTCACATATATCACACACTTCATTCTAGTTTATTAGCTGGAATAAATCATAAATATTTCATTATACATCAACGACGCCCGACTCTGGGAAGGCACAATCCATCACCTCGACACTCCTTGCGACCTGCCGCTACGCAATAAGCTTTCCAGTCTATTAAACAAGATTGATACAGTGTGCTTGGATGGACTGGGAGAATTTATTTATGGTGCAGTGGGAGAGGGGAGGGCATGAATGGACGATAGACATTGAGTATCCAATGCTGGCACTCAAGCCATGCTCCTGAGGAATGAAACACTTTTCAGAAGCAAGGGTAAGATGCTTCTGAGCTGAGCTTAATCCCATATAAAATGACCATGATTTGGGAAGCTCTGAGCAGTAAAATTATAATGCCCCATGCTGTTTACCACTAGAGGTCTCCCTTCAAAGAGTGGGGTGAGCTTAATGTCACCCCATCAACAATTTGCATCTGGTAATGATGCAAATGCACAATGGCAATTCCACAAATATCTCAACGTGGCAGGCCAGTTTTAGGAGATGCTGAAGGCTGAAGAAGTAGGATGGCTACAGGAAGAAAAATGGCTTTATTCTGCATACAATTCCTTATAGAAAATCTATGCTACATTCATAAGCAGAGCAAAAACAAATGTCCTCCCAGACTCAGGGCATCTAAGAGTTGCCACCTAGGACAATATGTAACTGAACAGGAACTCTGTGACATCCCCAACAATTGGGCATTTGAATACTAGGAAAACACACTACCTCCAGAGGAGGGCCATTTTTGAATAGCTCTGACTGTTCGGAAATGTTTTTCTTATATCAGGATAGAATAGGTCTCTCTTTGTTTTCCATCTAGTGCTGTAAATTACATTCTTTGGGGCCAAAGAGAATAATGAATCCCTCTTGTACCTGATTATCCTCCAAGGTAGGACATCTCAACCTTCCCTAGCCTTGCACTACTGCCCCCTGACTAAACACTGGTTTACAGAGGTGAAATGGCATATTGAGTCAGACTCAAACCTTTTGTAGGTCTTTGGTTTTGGGCAACTTTTTCATTGTTACAAGGTAGGGTTTAAAAGGAAAAGTGGGAGAGAAGAGTCTCTTTCTGGGCAGCCTTTATTAGTATTTGATACATTCATGAATTCATGTTGTCACTAATGTGGGACATTATTCTAACAGTGCAGCTCACATGTCATCTTCTGTGTCTTGTTATCTTATGTAAGTCTTTTCTGTCTTCCATTAATCCTCTGTAGACAATCTGCCTGGTAATCTCTTAGGTCTTTTGATGTTTCCCAGAAGTTGGTGAAGGATCCAGGTCAGCCTTTAGACTAAAAGGTCCTTGAGGGCAGGACTATCTCACTCTCGTCCTTAGATCTTCTGGCATATTGCCTGGCACACTGAGTGGTCCAACTGATTTGAATGATACAGAAGCATAACTTAAGTGAAGAAGCACTTAATAAACCCTTACTATGTACCAGGCACTGTGCTAAGAACAGGAGAATACAAAAAAAAAAAAAAAAAAGGAAAAGACAGTCTTTGTTCTCAAGGAGCTTCATCTAATGTGGGAGAAAATATGCAAACTGTAAAAAAAAAAAAAGGCCTTCATAACATAGCTCCCTCTGATCTTCCTCGTCTTCTTATACCTTTCTCCCCCACATGGATCCTTCAGTCTTAGTAACACTGGCTTCCTGGGTGTTCCATGAACAAGGTCCTCTATCTCTTGGCTCCAGACATTTTCTCTGACTGTCCCCATGCCAGGAATGCTCCCCCTCGACTGCCTACTGACTGCCCAGGCTTCCTTTAAAGCCCCAATGTCATCTTTTACAGGGAATTTTCCCAGACCCCTCTTAATTCCAGTGCCTTTTCTTGTTAATTATTTCATATTTATCCCATATACGGCTTGCTCCATAGACTTGTTTGCGTGTTGTTTCCCCGTTAGAGGCCATCCCCAGCACAGGCCCAGAACATAGTAGGCACTTAAGAAATGCTTACTGATTATGGACAAACAAGCCATATACAGGACAAAGTGAGGATAACCCCAGAATCAAGAATCTAGCATTGAGGGACATGGGGGAAGGCTTCTTGCAGAAGGTGGAATTTGAAGGTTTGGGAGACCAAGTGTGTGTTCGTCCTTCATTGCCGAAGAAGACCATGCCATCAGAGAAATAATGACATGACTTGCACTTGACTTTGTTTTTCCTCCACCTCTCTAACTTGATTTTCAAAATCCTTTTTGAGCTCTTCCATGGCCTGAGCCCACTGAATATCTATTTTGGATGTTTGGGATACAGAAGCCTTGACATCTATGTCTTTCCCTGATGGTAAGCATTGTTCTTCCTCATCTGAAAGGAAGGGAGGAAATATCTATTCACCAAGAAAGCTACCCTCGATGGTCTTATTTTTTTTTCCCTTTTCTGGGCATTTTCCCAGCCAATGACTTGACTTCTGAGATTCCTTTCCACACCCACCTCGCCTCCAGATCCTCCCAGCTAGTGCTTGGAATCTGAGATTCAAATGCTGCTTCCCAGTCTCAGGTGGGGGCAGGGCTGCTATTCAATGTGAGATTAAATTCAGCTGCTCAGGAGGGGGCAGAGCTGCCACACGCGGCTCAGTTCCCTCAGGGCGTTTATGTGGAGACCTTCAACAATGGATCTGCACTCCTGCCTGCTTTGGGAGCCCCTGTCCACTGCTGCCTCCACTTATGCTTCCCGAGGGGGCCTGAGTTATGGAGACACCCCGCTCCCCTCTTGGCCAGCCAAACAGGCTCTCTCACTGACCTTTGCACTTGTGGGTAGAGGGAACTGGGCGGCTGCTGGAGATTCTGTCCCTGAAGCCTGCTCAGATCTGCTCCTCTTGGTGCCGCTTGGCCAGGGCAGGGCTGCAACGGACTTTTGGTGTCGGTTTTTCAGGTCTCTCTGGAACAGAAATCTCCTCCACTCCGTTGTTCTGTGGCTTCTGCTGCTCCACAATTTGTTGGGAGTTCTTCTTTACAGGTATTTTATAGGCTGTGGGTTTGGAGCTAGTGTATGTGTGTCTTTCTGCTCTGCCATCTTGGCTCCTCGCCCCGACTTGACTTTGTTTTGAGTGAGGGAGGGCTGTGCAGGTCACCAGCTTCATTTCTCCTCCAGAGCCATCTGAATCCAGTGACCAGATATTCATCAGGATGACTGAAGATGACCTAGGATGAGGCAATTGGGGTTAAGTGACTTGCCCAAGGTCACACAGCTAGTGAGTGCCAAGTGTCTGAGGTGAGATTTGAACTCAGGTCTTCCTGACTCCTGCACTGGTGCTCTATCCACTGTACCACCTAGCTGTGCTGGGGAAGCCAGGAGACAAGAGATGAAGAGGGAGAGAATTCCAGGCATGAGGGACAGTCAGTGAAAATTCTTGAAATTGAAAGATGGGCTGTCTTGGGCAAGGAACAACAAAGGTCAGCATCATTGAACTGCAGAGTGCATGGAGAGAAGTAAGACATAAGGCTGGAAAGGTGGGGGAGGACCAGGGCATTAACAGCCAAACAGAGGATTTTATATTTGATCCTACAGGTAACAAAAAGACTCAGGAATTGATTGAATAGGGCAAGTGAAAAATGGTCAGACCTGCACTTTAGGAAGATCCATCTCATAGCTGAATGAAAGATGCACCAACATGGGGAGAGTCTTGGGGCAGAGAGGCTGACCAGAAGGCTATACTGCAATAGTTCAGGTGTGAGGTGATGGCAAGGTGGTGCCAGTATCAAAAGAAAGAAGGGGTAGGGGACACACAAGAGCTGGGATGAAGGTAGGATCAACAAGCCTTGGCAACTGACTGGAGACCTGGGAATAACATGAAGCCTCTGAGTGATCTACAAGTTTTGGGGCTCTTCAATTTCTTAATCTCCAGGGATATTTCCCAACATGTTTTTCGCTATTAACCACTCCCCCCCCCACCTAATCTTTGCACTGACGCCACCAAATATCAAGGTATGTATTGACTTGATTTTGATGATTTTGTTTAATAACATTTCTTTACCTCTTCATCCTCTGCAACAGATGGTACATAAGCTACAGCTAATTCTATACTGCCCTTTTTGCTTAGCATGAGCACAACAAAGCTAGATGACTAAGTGGTGTACCAAGTAATGCCTCTTGCTACCTCTGGGTATGGGTCAGCTTTAACTTTACCAATAAAGAAGCAGTGATCACAAAAAGCCAGCAACAAAGAACAAATTTATAACAAAATTATAACAGACTAGTCTCATTTCCTTTTATTAACAGATTACCATACAGGTGATCAGGTGAATACTAGAGAGAGTTTATGTTGATTTCAAGAAATCATTTGACCCAGTCTCTCATACTACTTTGTCTACAAGATGGAGAGATATTGGCTATATGAGAATGCAGTTGGGTAGACTTGGAACTGGTAGAATGCCTGGAACCACAAAGTCATCATTAATGATTTGATAACAGATTAGAAGGAGACTTCTAGGATAATGCCCCTAGGAGTGCTTAGCTCTATGTTATTTAACTTTTTTTATCAATGATTTGGATAAAGGCATAGTTAGCAGGCTTATTAAATTTGCTGATAAGATGACAAAAAGCTATGGGCAATATAGCCAACCAGCTGGATGATGGAGTCAGGATCTAAAAAGATCTTGATAAACTAGCTACTGGGTGGCATCTAATAAAATACAATTTACTTCATAGGACTTAAGAGGTCATGTTGTCCACCTGTCTTATTTGACAGATTTAATATGGATAAATGGAGTCTTACATAGTGATTAAAAAATCAACTTCACAAGTCCAAGATGGTGTGAAAGCATTACTAGATAACAGATCATCTGAAAAGAATCTTGGGACTGAAGTGAACGTTATTCTCAACATGAGCAGATAATGTGGGACTTGAGCCAAAAAAACCAATGTGACCTTTGGCAGCATTAAGAGAGGTATGATGACCAGGGATGTGATAGTTCACTGACACATGGGGAGGACTATGTTAAGTTCTGCATGCTCTGTTTTAAGGAGAACATTAATAACTTAGAAATCTCCAGTGGAGGGCACTGAGGATGGCGTGGACCTCAAAATCATGCCTTGAGTGAAGAAACTAGGGATGGTTGGGTTGGAGAAGAGATGACTTGTGGGAGAGGGGGGGACATAATAGTTATCTTTAGGGTTATTATCATACAATATTATCATATTATCATGTGGCCATGATTCATCATGGCCCCAAGGGCACATCCAGAAACAAGTGGAAGTGAGAAAAAAGTAAATTTAGGATTGAAAAAAAATTCCTAACGTTTAGAGCTATCCCCAAGATGGACTGGGCTACTATAAGTGGTAATGGGTTCTCTTTCACTGGAGGTCACTTACATTGTTGAGTGGAGGGATTGTTATTTGGATAAGAGCTGGACTAGATGATAGCCTGGGAGGTCCCTTCCAATCTGCAGATTCTTTGAGTCTATATACTGCTTTATTTGTCTCTCCAAGAAGAACCTCTGGTCTATCCTTCCAATGAAACTTTGTCTTGTGAATTTACTTATATCAAGAATGTCAATATTGATATGGTTTGGTTCCTCCAGTATATGTGAACTTATTAGTTGCTGGGCAAGTAGCTTACATTTAGAGTATCAAAGTTTATTGACATTTCTATTGGTTAAAAATCAGGAAGTCAAATCAACGATTATTAAACACCTACTAGGTGCCAGGTACTATGCCAAGCCCTGGGGATACAGAGAAAGGCAAAACACGGTTCCTGCTCAATCTAGCAGGGGAGACAAACATACAAATAACCATGTACACATTAGACACATAGAGAATAAAATGGATCATTTCTGATAATAAAACTCACTTATCCCTCCAATTCCTTATTATAGGTGATCTTAAAAAACCTTGATTTCTAGCACCCTCTGTCCACCTTTTTTGCCATGCTGTCACCATCACCAAGAAAGCTAAAGGAAGTCACATGGGCCCGGGCCCACTTAAACATTTTTCTTTGCTTCATGACACAGTCATTAAAAAGTTTTTCTCCTTAAGAATGGTGATAAGCCTCTTTATATTTACCTAGATTGAATCTCAGAGAGAAAGCCTTCACTGCTGGCAACTCCATCTGATCTGAAGCTCTTCCCATGACAGAAGTCAATCAAGGTTGTGTCTTTGAGAACTCAGCATCACCTCCATGCTGCAAGGAGGCATCAGAGCAGAATGAGGAAGCTTTTTGGGGGGAAGATGAGGGGAGCTTTATAATCAGAGATGCTCCAATCTGTCCTATGTATCTTATGTGCACAGTCATTAGTATGTTATCATCTCGAAGGGCAGGGACTGTCTTTTGTCTTTCTTCACATGCCAGCACTTAGCACACTGTCTGGCTCATAGGAGGCACTTTATAAATGTTGGTTGGCTTGACTTCCTCTTTTTGAGCCCAAATCTGCCCTCTGAAACTGGGACACATTGGTACCAGTTCTGCCTTCTGGGGTGAACAGAGACCAGGGCTGTCTCCATGACAGCCCTTCGAAGCTCCCATAAGCCTCTAAGCTTCCCTAGGCTAAACATGACTGGGTCCTTCTCCGGCATCACTTTGAATCTATAATAACCATAATAATGATAGCAACAGTAACAACTGGATTTTATACAGCACTTTAAAGTTTTTCAAAGTACCTTCTGTGTTATCTCCTTTGATTCTCACAACTCTGTAAGGTAGGTGCCATGACTGTTATTAATAGCAGTAATCACAGCAGCAGCAGCAGCAGTACTGAGGCAGGGTCTCCCTACCTAGGCTTGGCCAGAAGGCACTCATGGTCCTGATCCCACTGCTGATCACCTCTGCTTCTGACCAGGGAGCTTGGCTTTCGCTCCTCCCCACTCCACGAAGCTCACTTCCTTGGTGTGGGACAGTTCGGACACATTGTAGCTCAGCTCCTCAGCTCAAGTGACCCACTGGCCTCAGCCTCCCTGGTAGCAGGGATCACAGCTGTGTGTCACTAGCTGCTGGTGCTATTATTCTCATTTTATAGATGAGGAAGCTGAGGCAAAAAGAGGTGAAGTGACTTGCCCAGGATCATGCAGCTAGTAAGTGTCTGAGGCAGGATTTGAGCTCAGGTCTTTCTGACACTACGTCTAACACTATTCATTGTGCCACCCAGCTGCCTCTAGACCATTTACTATCCTGGCTGCTGTCCTCCATATACATTTTATCTTAATGGTTCACAATTATTGCTTGGTCTGGACCTGTGACTTCACTGATATGAGGAACTTCTGGTGTGGAAATTACTTCCAGTGTTTCAGATGGGTATCTTCTCTATAATAGGGTGTTAAAGAGTTAGGCAGGATACCAAAAGGTTCAGTGATCTGCCTGTGGTCACACAGATATTATGTGTCTGGAAATATGGAGCTAGATATTTCTGGGAACCAAGATCGTTGTTTGATCCACTATGGCACCTCGTTATTTATATGAAGTTTTTGAGTTCACAAAGTGATTTCCTCAGCACACCTTTGGGAGGAGGTAGTAAAATTTCTTCCCTCCCTCCTTTTCCTTCCTTGCCTTTTTTTCTTTCTTCTCTCCTTTGTTTTCTTCCCTACCTTCCCTCCTTCCTTCCCTCTCTCCCCTTTCTTTTTGCTCTTCCTCTCCTTTCCTCCCTTTTCCCTTCCCTATAAGATCATTTTTGCCCATTTCAAGTGCCTAGGAGAGTTCTGGGCACACACCAGGAACTTCATAGATACTCAGTGACTGAGGCTTTAGGTCTAGCTTTATTCTGCAAATGCTCTTCTCCCCAAATGCTGCTCTTATGGGTTAGGTGGAACAAATACATTCAAGCACACTGGTGAATTTCTACTAGGCTGGTCTAAAGTCTTATCCATCACAGATGATCTTAATTAAAAACCTGGAAAGCACTAACTTAAACAGTGGAAAATAATACTACTTTATATTTATCCAAATTCTTTTTATCTTAGGATCCCAAAGTGATATATGCTAAGACCAAATAGTCTTGTTCTCATTTTCTTGTTGTAGCCAGGTGATTATTTTTTTCTTCCAAAAGATGGATATATGAAACAAGGACAAAACTGGACCCAGAGCATCTAGGTGGCATACTGGACAAAGTGATGGACTTGCAGTCAGTGAGACACTAGCTGTGTGACCCTAGTAAGTCACTTAATCTGTTTTCCTCAGTCTCCTCATCTGTAAAATGGAGATAACAGCATCTACCTCAGGTTTGTTGTGAGGATCAAATGAAACAATACGGTAAACCTTAAAACACCATATAAATGCTAGTAATTATTATTGTTAGACAGTAATTTCCTGAATCCCTTACTAACTGAAGGTGCCTCTTTATAGACCATGGTACAGAAAAACCAGAATCTGGAACTCTTTAACCAGGATTCTATTTCTTTAACAAATGCTCGCTTCTTCGTCGCAAGTAGGACAATGATGGTGGAGCCTTTGCTAGAAAGCAGCATCTGTTTAGGTAGGGTTTCATTAATTCATCTGAGCAGCCAGGTGGCACAATTGATAAGATGATGAGCTTGGAGTCTGGAATATTTGAGTTCATATCTTGCCTCAGATATTTACTGGTCATACTTCTGACCCTATGCAAGCAGGGTTACCTTTCTCAGCCTCAGTTTGCTCATCTGTAATATAGGGATCAAAATAGCACCTGCCTCACAGATAATCATGAATGATGATCATGAATTTATGAATAAAAGAAAAGTACTTGGTAAACCTTAAAGCACTCGATAACCATTAGTGAGTAGTATGTGTATCGCCGAATTTAGAGCTGGCAAGGGTCTTAGAGACCCTCTTCCTGGACCCTCTCATTTTAGTTGGGTCCCAGGGTGGTCACATACTTGCCCAATGCCACACAGTAGAAGAGCAGGGATCTCAATCTACACTTTGGCTACAAATTCAGTGTTCATTCTACTAAACCTGGCCGCCTCATCCCTGGAGAAAGAAAGAACTAAGGAGAGGCAGAACTAACGTCAGATTCCTAAAAATCCCAGAAAATCTTAGTTCCTCTTTCTGACCATTTCAGCAGGTTTGTGTGCTCACAAACCCATGGCCTCAAAGGGGACTGTACCAGAGTAAGGCAGCACAGGTATTCTTTTAGGGAAGACTAACATACAACTTTTATTGTAAGCCTATTATTTTCTTAGAGATTCTTTTCACAAGCAACAAGAATCTTGTGAAAAAAGGAGGCCCTTCTGTGCCTCACAAAGACCTCACACAGGGTGCCCAACTCAGAACTGACAAGGAATTATATAATTCTAGAATCCTGAAACTGGATGGAGGCCGTAGAGATCTTCTACTCTAATCCTTTTATCTGCCAATTCTCTTATTTTTTGGCAGTTCTAGAAAGAGGTTGATGGGGTGGGGAATGGATGAGAGAAGACTGAAAATGAAGGCTGAACTACCAGCAATTCCTAAATTCAATATGCTTTCCCTCACAAAATATGTTTGCACAGGGTGCTTCTTCCTCATGTCTGTACTATCCTCCTGCCCCGTCACCACCTTTCAAAATTCTTCTCTCCTATCAAGACAGCTTAGATGCTACTGCTCTCATAAAACTTTTTTTAATACCCTTATTGAAGTATTCACTTATATCCTCCACAAATTTTTCTAGAGAAAAAGGTCTGCAGATTGCCCTTGGCCTCATCAAACTCTACATTGTTTTCTATCTGTCTGTGTATATGCCCTCTCCCCACCCCCAGGAGACTGGAAGTTCCTTGAGGGTATCTTTGTATCTCTAGCATGATCCCTTGCACTTATTAGGCCTTTGTTGTGGTTTGTCCATCTTCAAAGAGGACCAGTGATATCATGGGGGTGATGTCCTGACTCATTCATGAATTGAATTTGTGAGGCAGAGTTGCCCAAAGCCATCAGCCAACCATCATTACCACCACCACCTTTGGGGTATCTTTGTATCCCTGGCATGATCCCTTGCACTTAGTAGGCTTTTAACATTTGTTGACTTGAATACTAGGCTGTAGTCTTTGGATTATTTGCAAATTTCTATTGTCCTTGCTACTGCCATACCCAGATCCTTCAACAGTACAGGTAAATAGGAGTTAGCTAGAAGAGAACAAGATGGACCCATCCTGTAAACCTAATAGATTCACTAAAGTGGCTTTGAGGAATAAATTTTTCATACTCCAAGGAAAGGCAATGGCCGAAAATAATGAATAAGCTTTTATATTAGGCACAAATCTGTTCAAAGAATACATTTACATTTCTGTCTATCAAGGTTATGCGTGAGAGTGGTTTCCACTCCAATCATTAACAGAGCATCAAAGTCTGAAAGGGAAATGCCATCTTAAAAAAAAAAAGCTGCCTTGGAACTTCTGGCTTCTTAAAGAAACCACGCTTGTTAATCATATACACAGAGTCTGGAGGTATTAGCTAATTTTAAAAGTCATGGATTTTTCTTCTCTTTTGCTAGGATCTATCTTGGAAAAAAGTGATTAAGCCTCTTCAATAGACTGCACTTTTATACTAAGTGAATATGCAAAAAGAATAGGATGATAGGATTTAGAGCCAGAAGGGATTTTACACCACATCTAGTCTATTTTACTGAGAAGAAAACTGGTGTGGAGAGGCAAAAATGACTTATCCAAAGTTGCACAGATGCTACGCAGTAGAGCCATGATTTAAAACTGGATTCAAACCCTGGGATCTTTTCGTTATAGCTGAGTCATACTTTTCATTCCCAAAATATAGAGCCCCTACACTATAATGAAATATCTGGCTTTCTCCATCATTTTCTCTGCATCACCATAACTATTTTGTGTCAGACTCTACTGCAGACTCTAAGGAAATCAAGTCACTGAATTTCAGGGTTATTCTACTGACAAAAAGCAGGAGCAAGGAGCCTAATTTTCCTTTCAAAAATGGCAATTCCAGATTTTCCCTCATTTTCCTTTTGCATGATTTGAAACCAATGTTAAATACTTGTTGAATTTAAATTTCTATAATTCCAAATGAAATTGGCCACCTTGAAACCAATGGCAATCCTCTACCTTCATCTTCATTTCTGTCTTTCCATTGTTATATTTCTTTCTTCTCCTTTTTAAATATGTCACTCCCCTGCAATTCTATGTTGCTTAGGGCTCTTCTTCAAACTAAGCAATAGTTTCTCCCCCATTTTTTGGAGGGAAGGGGAATAATTTTCCTGGAATTCAAGAAGTTCACAGTTCCTCTACCTGGCAGCCTTACAGATCATCATTTGGCAATAATGATGGCTGTTTTCTTTTAAAAGGCCAATAAACAATTAGGTGATCCCCAGAAATTTCCCATAGTCCTGGTATGAATGAATAGTAGGTTTCTAATGCTATGGAGTTCATTCTGATTTACCAGTAATCATAAACCAGCTGTTCCTAGGTAAACCAAAGGCTGATGGAGATGACTTAAAAAAGGAGGAGGGATCCTTTATCTAGCAGGGCTACAAATTAGTACCTAGATGGATTCTGGAAGTGATATAATGGACTGCAGGAAAAGAAATAAATCTATTAGAACTGAATAGCTGTTTGTTTACATATCTTGCCATGAACATTACCACAAGCAGGAACAGCAGGTGTATGTGCAAGCACCATTTATTTACATAATAATATTGCCGAGTAGATTTGTAGCTTCAGGGCACACTCGCCTCTCCCTGTGTGTGCCTAACTCCCATTAACAGTAATGGCTGTGGCTGTGTGTGCATGGAAGAGCAAATCCTGCTACCCTATTATGCTGGCCCATGGTTAATTTCAACTCAAAAGGAAGAATGCAGAATGGTTGTGTGCTGAACTTCAGCACTCCCACAAACTAACAGCTCCTGCCTCCTCCTGAAGTGCCTTCTCAGTCAAACAGAAGGGTATTAAGATGACACTTGCTTGACTGCCTGTCTTTCTTTCTTCATCCTTTGTGGAGACTGTCAGATAACACTCTCGGAAGGATGAACAGCATCTCTGGGTGAGAAGGAGTTAAGAAACAGAGCCAAGCTTTCAAAACTTCTCCTAAAGACCCCTGGAGCATACAGCACTAAAATTAAAAAAAAAAAAAAAAAGGAAAAAAATTTAAAGCTCAAAATGGAATTCTTGTCATGCTCTGAACCAGGGAGTTTGTTTGTATTCTATACACAGCAGCACCGAGCCTTCTGTCGAAGCCACGCTGTGAGAAAGGGCAAAACCCTGCCGAGATGAAAGAACGTGAGGACCTGGTATAGCCTCCCCTGGCATTTACACCTGAAAAAAAAATCACTCAAGGGCATCTTACAGAGAGCTGTGCTAATGAGCAGCTTCTCACCAGAATGGCAATGTAGCTGAGCTGATGAAAGCTGAGATGCAGCAGAATAGAAAATACTTTGGGAATTTCTTTAAGCATCTGGGGGGCAAAAAGCCTCAGATAAGACAATGCAGATTGCAAATGGCTCCTGTCACCCCATTTTCCTCAGACACTAAGTTGTGAGCCAGCTGATTTTTAGTTTATTTCCCTAATGGGCACTGATGCTTCTTTTAGGCACTCCATTTTATATATCATGATGTATGGTGAATTGTTTTAGATTCTAGGTTAAAATATCCTATCTGGGTTCCCTTGACCTGTTCTCTGTGTTCACATTTCTGTCTATCAAGGTTATGCATGCAAATGGTTTCCACTTCAATCATTAACAGAGCATCAAAGTCTTCATACAGCAATGCAAAAACACTAGTGCAGTCCATGGTAGGCAGAATCATCCCAAGGCAATGTCTACAAAGTCTGTCTCTATTGATGGTTTCTTTCTCCTGGTTCTGATGTCTTTTCTGGTAATGGAATCCATTCAATATTCTTTAGCGTAGACAGTTATGTTGAACACTTAAAATTGTGCCTAGGGGTATCCAGATGACCCTTTCAAATGCTTGTGGTCACTGGAGACTCAGGTCACACATCCATTTTCTCTTAGAGCTGGGAGGGGATGGAAAAGGCTGGTGGATGGGCTGTGTTTCAAGATTCCTGATTATTGGAAAACTCACTTCAGAATTATAGGATCATCATTTTAGAGCTGAGAAGAGAACTCCGGTCTGGATTGTCCAAAAATAATCTAATCCAAATACTCTCATTTTACAGATGAAGAAATGGAGGCCCAGAGACATGAAGTGATTTGCCAAGATCACAAAGAAAGATTCTGGCAGAAAGGGGCACTAGAACTCAGGTGTCTTGACTTTCCACTCACTGTTCATCTGATCTTAACTTTGATGTTTTACAATGACATGTAGGGGAATGCTATGGAACCACTCAAGAAATCCAACGTGGAGTCTTTCACAGACATACAAATTGGACACTTAATTTTCCATAGCTATTACTGGTAGTTGGGAACTTGATACCATAGTAATTCTGTCTTCCACCTTTAGCATATGTGTAGTGGTGTCCTGTACATTCAGGCTTATTATTCAGTGCCACAGAGAAGATCTGGCATGGCAGAAAGCTAAGCAGCCTGGATTTCTTTAGCTTTGGCAACTTCCTAAGCTGATTTTCATGTGTGGATGAAGTTTACTTATCACCAGTCAATTAACTGAGAAACTCGGAGGATTCAGAGCTGCAAGGGCATCTAATCCAAACTTTTTATTTTACAGTTGGGAAACTGAGGCTGCCCATGGCAGGGAAATGGCTTGCTCAGGGTCACACAGGAAGTTAAGGAGCAGAGATGAGGTTTGGACTCAGGTCTTCTGACTCCAAATCCATTGGTCTTTCTTCTCCACCATATAACTTTTCAAGGTAGTAGCAACATTTTTGTTGCTATCATTCAATCAATTTCAGTTATGTCTGACTCTCCGTGGCCCCATTTGGGATTTTCTTGGCAAAGACATCTGAGTGGTTTGCCATTTCCTTCTCCAGCTCATTTTACAGATTGGGAAACTGGGGCAAAAAGTGTTAAGTCACCTGCCCAGGTCATACAGTTAATAAGGGTCTATGACTGGAATTGAACCGAGGGAAATGAGTCTTCCTGAATCCAGCACTATTCACTATACCACCTAGCTGTCCTATAAATATTTATTATGCATTTGTGCTTTTATCCAAGAATCCTGTTATTTCTTCTTGCTGTTTTATGAATACAGGAAAAAGAGTCCAAATAATACAATATTTGACAACACTTTATACTCATTAGCTTCTATTTCTGTCTCCGTTTTTTTTTTTTATTGTTTCCTACCGACAGTACTCATGATGGACAGTGCTCATTCAAAATATGGGCAAAGCAGAGATTCTTAATGACCAATAAACTTAAAGTGTTTATAAGCAAGAATGGAACCTGGTCTGGGGTGGCACCAATTTGGATACAAATCAACAGCCTTCTTCTTTTTAAGCAACAATTCAGTCTTTACTGTATGAAACAGAAAATCTCTTTCCCCAGGCTTTTATCTTCATTGATTCATTTAACTCAATCACCAAATATTAGCAAAAAAGTGGCTTTTTTAAAGGCATGGTAAAACTGGAAAACACCAGATCACAGAAATCAAAGATACAGAAGAGTGAGAAGTTAAATAATGAAAGGCAAAATCCAAGGTTGAGAATTCTTTCTCCAAACTGTCACTATCTCAGTTTCCCCAATGGTAATGTAGTCATGGTGCAAAGACCACAGTGCCATGATAGTATAACAGAGGGATTTCCTTCAAGGATCTTTGATCTTGTTGGCTTATATACTTCTGCCACAGACATGGAACAAAATCACCTTACAGAGAAACTGCCCAAGACCTGCTAAGGCTGAAAATGATCATCTTATGGACAATCTGGTAATAATCATTTCTGAATTTATCTAAACTGGTCTGTTATTGGCCCATATCTGAAACTTTTCAAGTGTGATGAAATCTTTCAGGAGTGGTATTCTGTTGCCATAGCTTTAGAAGCACATGGTAGATGCTTAATATATGTTCAGTGGCCGACTGAAGCAGATGACCACAGTGGTAAATATCCAGATAAGTAGGAAAGAGATAATAATTGCTAAGTCACCTTATCCTGCTAGGGCACAACTGTTCTCATTATGTCTATAGGGTTTTGTCTGATCCAATTTCACATGTGATATGTGTGATTCTTTAAGTGCTAGAAAGCAGCAAGTCATTCAGAGCCTGTATATTTTCAGCTGCTTTTTTCACCTGTGAGTTAAGATTAAAAGTGCATTCCTTCATACTCCCAAGGGGCCATTAAGACTTGGGTGACCAAAGGCAGTGAAGAAAAAAAAACCACCTTTTTTTCTACTCCCTACCTTTGCTAACTCCTTACAGACAAAGGGAGCTCTTCAGGGCCTCTGGCCTTGGTTTCACCGATTCTCACCTCAATGGCGTTGACTAAAATGATCCAAAATCATCATGTGACCAAGGAGGCAGCTGGCACTGTTGTAAATAGATCTGACAATCAGAAATGGTCTTTGCCTTCTCAGCATAGCAGTGCCTGTGCAATGTCTGGGGCTATAAGGAACTTTCTGCATCATTGACTTAACAGCTAGGTAGTTTATTTAGACATTCCAGACTGTGTGATTTACATGTAGGGTAGCATAAAAGAAATGCATTGAAATCCTATAGTATTTCCTCACCTGCTAAAATGACAAGTCCATTATTAACCTGAATAGAAAGGTGACAAGTACACATGGTTTCTGATCATCAGTCAGGGGTGAATTGGGGCTGGTACAAAATAGATATTATTTGTTAATGGGTAGTTCCTTTTCCTGTTCTACTGGAAGGATAACTCTTGAAGAAACCTATCATTATTATTAATCAGTGGATTTCTGATCAGGCTCCTGGGTGGAGTTGAAACCATCATGGACCTCCACAACTAGGGGGTAAACGATGTAGCGAAGCTGTCTGACTTTACAAAGCGCCCTCTAGTGGTCTTCCAATGGTTTTCTCCAGACCCTGGGAAGAACAAAAGGTCTAGCTGTCAGACACTCTCCAAAGTGGGTTTTCTTTCCATTCCATGGAAAAGGGGAGAACACTAAAAAATAGGTGCTTCCTCCTCAGGCTCCTGAAGCTTCTCTGGTCTTGACTTCTAATTATTTTGTTTCCTTTGGGCCTTAGTATAACCACCATTTTTTTTTTTCCTGCAGGTAACTGATAGACTCTCCTGCCCTTTCCAGGGAAATCAACCCAGTAAGCCATAGAGAGTCAGCAACAAAGAGACACTCTTCTCTTTTCCGTATGTCTCTCTTTGCTGACCTCATGCCTACCAAGTCATCTCTCCAAGGTTTAGTCCCTACCGATTGTTTTAGACACAGTATAAAGTTCCTGTCCTGTCCCAGAGCTGCCTTAGAACACAGCAAACTGGCAGCTAGCATTATTATGCCCCTAGCCCACAGAAGCATCACAAAGGAGGTAGGATGCAACTAGGTGCTCCATTTTTACTTTTTATGATTTAGGAGAAAGTGTACATTATTTCTAAGTAAGATTTTCTGCCATTAGAAAGCAATAGGGTTGTCAGAGCTAACAGATTTTCTATCTGTTGCGTTATCCCTTCCTAAGAGATTTGAGCTTAAGTGTCTATTCCCATTAGGAACTCCCTCTTCTTCCTCTCCCTTCCCCTCCCCTCCCCTTCTCTCCTCTTCCCTCCCCTCCTCTCTGCTCCCCTCTCCTCCCCTCCTTTCTCTCTCTCTCTCTCTCTCTCTCCCCCCCCTGTTTTCCTCCTCCCCCAGTGATTTATAACATTCCGTAGGATGAAATTTGGTCCATCCTCAGGAGAAGCCTGACTTTTTTACTCTAAAGAGAAGGCAATGCAGGTTCTCATATCACCCAGAATCCTGCAATCATTGAATGTCAGGGTTAGATGGGTCACGGTTAGATGAGTTAAAAGCCATTGAGTCCCAACACCTCATTTTACAGACAGGGAAAACTGAAGTTCAGATAGAAGAAAGGACTTGCCCAAAATATCACAGTAAACTATAGGCAGACTCAGGACTAGAACCTGTCTCCTAACTCTTGTCTCACATGCTTTTTATGAAACACCCAAGAAGGTGTCTCACCTTCCCAGGAATATTTTTATTTCTAAAGATCTCTATGCTAGGATCCAGCTTTTAGGGTCTTTGCAAAAACCATCGGGGCTTCCTCAACCTTAGCCAATGGGGTCATGGTGTGCTTCCCCCTGAAAGTCTTCCACTACACTATTTGTAAACAGTACCGTCCCCATGGGATAGAGATAGTCAGGTGGCGCTACAAGTGCTGTGGAATTACTATGCATCCCAAGGAGTCCTTCAGTGTGAGCTTCCATGAGAGAATGCTAATAGCCTCCTGGGGCCATTAGTAGCCTCCTTTCCAGTAATTCACATATTAGGAACCCCCGAGTTACTGAGTGAGATTACATCATGGACTTGGTTCAGCCATGTTTTGATTCAGTGCTATAGTTGCATTAAAAGTTGCCTGCATAATTGGAAGGGCTCTTTTTGGCCCCCCAGAAAAGTGGCCTTTGAACTTGCTGCTACAGGGAACAGAGAGACTCTGGGGGCTCTAATGTTATCTTTCTTCTTATCTTTCCAGGGGAAAAAAGAACAAAGGATTTCTGCTGAAAATGCTGATTCTTGCTTCAGCCCAAGTGCTAAATATTTTTTTTTCCCCCAAAGAAAACTGGCCCCTGAACTAGGAGAGAAGCTTTAAAACTTGCTGCTTACTAACAACACAACTCATCTCTTTGGGGGACAAATGGATTATTTCCCCAAACAAATGCAGGGTTTCTATTGATTCAGGGTTGGAAAAGACTCTAGAAATCACCCAATCCATGTTCTTCATTTTATTAGAAGGAAACTGAAGTAAAGAGATCCATCAGAATATTACTATTACTAATGAGATCGAATCCAGTTTATCCTGCCTATATCCTGTATGCACCCAGATTTTGAAAGGTTATCTTCCCCATTAGAACTTGAGCTTTAACTCAAGCTCAGCACTTAATACAGCATCCCATATATAGGAAGTGCTTAATAAGTGCTTGTTGACTGATCAAACCTTCCCACCAAAATCAGGATTCAAACCCAAGAATCCTGCTATCAAATCCAGTGTTTATCCTCCTCCTCCTCACTATAATAAATGATGATGATAGCTAGCATTTATATGGTACCTACTATGCCAGGCATCGTGCCAAGCACTTAACAAATGTTAATCGTTTGATCCTCAAAACAACCCTGGGAGGCAGGTATTATTACCCCCATTTTATAAATGAGGGAATGGGAAGCAGACAGGTCAAGTGACTTGCACAGGGTCAGATAGCCAGTAAGTGTCTGAAGCTGACGCATGATTCCACCCTATTATGAGAGAGGCAGGAAGATACGATTGTGCCCATTTTATAGAAGAGCCTGAGGTGTCATGACTAGTTAAGAGGCAGAGTCGGGTCTAGGAGCCAGCCTTGTCATCTGCCTCCAAACTCTTGGCCATTCTACCTATAATGAACACAAGTTATCTGGGAAGGAGAAGGGAGGGGGCAAGAATGTGATGGATAGACAGCTAGGAAGACCCGAGTTTGAATACTGCCTCAGATATTCACGAGCTGTGTGACCCTGTGCACCTAATCTCTCAGTCTGATGTTTTTTTATCTCTAAAAGGGATAATAATGATCACGTTATAGACTTGTCAGATGGATCAGGAGATAACATATAAAGCACTTTGTAAATCTTAAAGAGTATTATTATTGTTATCTGTCTTTTCTATAGTCTTTGTCTTTCTCAAGGGGAAAAACATTTCTTTGTAGGGGCAAAAGAATCAAGTCCTCTATCTTCACCTCAGACTTCTTATTTTGGTGACAGACTGTTACCTTCATCAAATCCTGGTGTCCCAATGTCAGGTCATTCCAAGAGAAAGCATGGCCCAAGACTTTCCAGCAATAAAATCTATTTTAAGAAAGCCTCAGCTGAAGATGTCTCTGATATAAAGGTCCTGAAGGGCTGGCACCATATATCTGGACAATTTGTCCACTTAGCTTGTTTGGTTAGAGTGTGGTGCTGATGAAGTCACAGGGACAGGCACAACTCCCAATCCGGCTTCACTGCCACAAACTGGAGAAGTGCTATGCATGGTCTAATGGACAGAGCGCTGGAACCTGGCAGAGAAGACTCACTGTGGGATCTTAAGGCAGATAACTTTTACCCCTTGGAGTCTTTGGCTCCTCACCTAATTGCACCTGAGTACAATGTGACAATCTACCTCACAGATCTGTTGTGAGAAAATTGCTTGATTGACTTTGAAGGGCTAGCCAAACATGAGGTATTACTATAGTTCCTGGCCCAAGGCAACCATCCTGCAGAAGTGCATGCTGTTGGGCATGAGGACCAGGAACAACAAACAAGGAAATGTGTGGGGACTGGTGTAAGTTCACTCCGGTGTAGGAAAAATAATGAAGAGCATATGCCTTACCAATGGTAAACAGAGTCATGAAGCATAAGCCAGAACAAACTCAGCAAATGATAAATGGACATAAACTATTTAGGATCCATGGGATCTCTGGCAAGTTTCTTTAATCAATTTATTAACCACCCACTAAAAACTTTAAGGTACTAGGTAAATGACAGTTATTATTTTCATTATGATTATTTAATTCTGGTAATTTCAGATTTCCTTTACTCCTTCACTCCTATACATGTGCTGCTGAACAAAGGTGGAGAGAACCATGGCAAGTGGGTCCACTATAAATTTTTTGTATTACTGAACCTCAATAGCACAGGCTCTCATCACCTTAAGCCTGGATTATTGTAATTTTAGAAGGGGTTTTTCTATCTGCCTCAAGTTTCTCCCCAATTCAACTGGTCCTCTAGTTAGCTGCCAAAGTCATTTTCCCAAAATGCAGGTCCAATCATGTCACCTCCCCTACTTAATAAACTCCAGTGGCATCCTATTGCCTTCAGGATCAAATAAAAAATGTTTTGTTTGGCCTTCAAAGCCCTTCACAACCCAGATCCCTCCTGTCTTTCCTGTCATGCCTGAAATGCTCTCCCTCCTCCATTCTGACTGCTGACCTCCCTGGCTTCCTTTAAGTGCCAACTAAACCCCACTTTCTATAGGAAGCCGTTCCCAACTCGTCTTAATTCTGTTGCCTGCCCACTGTTAAATACTTCCTATTTTTCCTTTGTATACATGTGTCTGCTTGTTGTCTCTCCCCTTAGATTCTGAGCTCCATGAAGACAGGGACTGTCTTGCTTCTTTTTGTATCCCTAGCACTTAGCAGAGTACCTAGCATGTAGTAGGTGCTTATTAAATGTTGATTGATGGTCCTAGGTCAAGTCACTGTTATTGTTTACAGTGATGTTGTTGGGATATTTCTGTATAATGGTGAATTACCTCACACAAAGTGGATAAGCAGTCCTGAAATGGGCTAGGCAAGCCCTTTTTGCATGCAGTGAGTGCTTAGTAAATGCCTGTTTGAATGTTTCTCCCCCTAAAGCAACAACAACTTTCTGTTTGAGAAAGGTTTTTCCAGTAATCACCAAGGAAGTCAGTGTCTGGTGGAGATACAGGAAAGAGTGGCCTATGAGAGACAGACCTAACCAAGTCATTGGTTTAATTGCAAGGGAATCCCATACTTTCTCTGATAACAGCAATAGACTATTATACTCAAGTAAATATATCCCTCCCTTGTCTGGAGGGAAATCTATAGGGATTGGTCTTTCCACAGTAAAGAGCTTTAGGTTACTACTTCCTTTCACATTATCTACTTAATGCTGTAATAGAAGCAACTCTTCACCTTGGGTCTCAAAAATTAGAAGCATTTTTTTTCTCATTCTCATCACTCACAACCTTCTAGTTTTGCTTTATGTACATTAAGAAACAAAAACCTCCATTTTCCTTAGACCCATAGAAGAGAAAAGACTAAGATAATTTACTTATCTAATATCTGAAAAATGTTTACTTAGTTTTATGTTCTTCCATAAGTTCAAATATACTTGTCAAATTCTGTTATGGCAAGCATCATTACAATGAAATTCTCTATAAAACAAAAAGATTCCAATGCCCAGGCAGTCTACTTTGTTTCAAGGAATATTTAATTCAGCAAAATTCATAGGATCATAGATTTATAGTTGGAAGTGATGTCATAGGTTGTTTAGCTTATTTCCCTCATTTCTACACTCAAGAAAACAGAGGCACAGAGAGCAGTGATTTGCCTGAGAATGCTGATAGACTGGAGGACAGAACCCTGGCC
Organism: Bettongia penicillata ogilbyi; assembly: GCA_023548195.1. Classification (NCBI taxonomy): domain Eukaryota; kingdom Metazoa; phylum Chordata; class Mammalia; order Diprotodontia; family Potoroidae; genus Bettongia; species Bettongia penicillata. The sequence goes on along the minus strand of JAJHZJ010000391.1, from coordinate 4,710,523 downwards.
ATCAGGGACCATACTCTAAGTCATCTATTTTTCTTACAGTCTTAGCATTTACAATGAAGATAAACAGGAAACCTTTCTGTAAGGTCAGAGGTGAAGCAAGGATGTCCATTATCACCTTCACTAATTGATATTGTACTAGAAATGCAACCTCTAGCAATAAGACAAGAAAAAGAAATAGAAGGAAAAAGCATAGGTAATGAGTAATCAAAACTATATGTTTTTGCAGATGATGTAGTAGTGTACAAGGAGAAGCCTGAGGATGAACCAAAAAAACTGCCTGAAACAATTAACAACTTCTGCAAAGTCGCAGGATATAAAATAAACCCATAGAAATCATCAGTATTTCTGTATATTACCAACAAAATTCAATGGGGAGAAAGAGAAATTCCTCTTAAAATAAATGCAGACAGTATAAAATACTTGGGAGTCTATCTGCCAAGGCACACAGGAACTATATGAACACAATTACTAAACACTCCTCACACAAATATAGATCTAAATAATAGGTGAAATAGTAATTGTTCATGCATGAGCCAAGTTAATATAATAAAAATGACAATGTTTCCTAAATTATTTTACTTATTCACTGTCATACTAATCAAATTATAAAAGATTTACTTTATATAAAAATAGAAAACATTAGAATCTTAAAAATAACAATATTAAAATATATAATACTAGAAGAGAAAAAATAACAGAACTCATCTGGAGGAACTAAAAGATCAGGATATCCAGGGATTCACTGAAAAAAATGGGAAGGAAGGGAGCGTAGCAGTACCAGATTTCAAACTTTACTGCAACTGTCAAAACAATTTGGTATTGATCAATGGAACAGATTAAGCACATAATATATAGAAGCCAGTGAGCACAGTAACCTAGCATTTGATAAAACCAAATATCTTAACTACTGGGGCAAGAACTCACTAGTCCAAAAAACAAAGCAAAACGGAAACACTCCTGGGGAAACTGGAGAGTAGTATGACAGAAAGTAGTCAGAGTCTGACCTTTCATACCATTTGAGCTAAGCTCAAAATGGGCACATGATTCAGATCTAAAGAGTGATAAAAGCAAATTAGAGGAACATGAAAGAAGTTACATGTCAGATTTATAGAGAGGGGAAGAGCTCATGACAAAACATGGAACAGAGAGGTTCACAGGAGGTAAAATAATTGACATTGATCACATAAAATTAAAAAAGTTTTTGCACCAAGTCAATGCAGCTAAAATTAGAAGAAAAGCAGGAAACTGGGAAAAAACTTCAGCGGCAAGTTTCTCTAATAAAGTTTTCATTTCTCAAATATATAGGGAACTAAATAAAATTTACCTGAGTAAGAACCATTCCCTAATTGATAAGAGGTAAAAGGATATGAATAGGCAATTTTCAGAGAAATACTCTAAATCACTAATAATTAAAGAGATGCAAATTAAAACAACTCTGGGATTGGCGAACTTTCAGATTGGATAAGATGACAAAAAAGAAAAATGACCAATGCTAGAGGGAAAGTGGAAAAATAGGCACACTAATGCACTACTGATGCAGTTGTAAACTAGTCTAATCATTCTGAAAAGCAATTTGGAAACATACCCCAAAAGCCATTAAACTATGCATACCCTTTAACTCAGTGATACCACTAATAGGTCTATACCACAGACAGATCAAAGAAAGATGAAAAGGACCCATATGAACCAAAAAATTTATAACATCTGTTTTCAGGGTGGCAAAGAACTGGAAACTAAGGGGATCTCCATCCATTGGGGAATGACTGAACAAACTGTGGTTTATGATTATGATGGAATACCACTGTGCTATGAGAAATGATGGGCAGGGTGGTTTAAAAAAAATCTGGGAAGACTTGTACGAACTGATGCAAAGTGATGTGAGCAGAACTAGAAGAACAAGCTATCCATTGACAGAAGTATTGTAATGATAGTCAACTGCGAAAGACTTAGTAACTGGTCAACAAAATGACCAACCACAGTTGAAAAGGATTCATGATGAAACATGCTATCCTCCTCTATAGAGAGAGAGCACTGATGGACTCAAGAATACAACTGAAGCATATTTTCTTCTTCTTTTTCTTGCTTTTTTTTATATAGCTAATGTAGAAATTTGTTTTAAATGACTAACCATATTTGCAGTGGGTTTTGATTTATTTTTTCCTTTTCAATGGATAGCAAAGGGGGAGGAGGAAGTAGAGAATTTGGAACTGGAAATAAAACAAAAGTGAACGAAAAAAACGAAAACAAAATATGTCCTGGGATAGTTTCCTGCTTCTCTCAAACAAATACTGGCAGGGCAGTATTGAATATTGAAATCATTATTTTGTACATTCCAATAGAATACAACAATGTGGACAATCTCTTGGAATTCATTATGGCAGAATCTGAACAATGTCAGTATTTCCTTTGGGACTTTTCCAATTTTATGCCAAATCTTTTGCTTGATCAATCAAGTGACATTTTTGGGTTTTGTTTTAATTTAAAAAAAAATTTTTTTTCTACACATATTGACTCAGCATTTGCCAGAAGGAAAAATAAAACTCTGGAATCTGCCAAACCCTGTGTAGAAGCCTAAAGTTCCCCAATTTCACATCATTGATTTTCCCTTTGGAATGAACTTCTCTCTTTTGGGTTTTCAGTCCAGTTGAGGGTCTTTCCCCTGGAGACAGAGAGAAGGACTTAACTCTTAGAATTCCTATCTGAGAAATTCAGCACCTAAAATTTGAATGGATCAACATTACAGTATTCTGAGGAAGTGTTTTATATTAAAAAGAAAGATACAGGAAGACCAAAAATGATGTTCAAATAGAGAGTAAAAATGAATAGTCATTGTAGATACTGGAAAGGCTCAGATATTGTCAAACTTTTAGTATACTGTCATGATTGGTCTATATCCATTGCCCAACTTCTTTTTCAGTATGTGGTAATTGATTTGGACATACTAATGAAGAATGAGTTCCTCTTTTTCTCCATCTGTCCTGCTAAACCTACCAAATCATTCACATTCACACACACACACACACTCAATATATTAGGTATTCTGCATTTACTCTCTATTGGAGCTATCTCCATTGTCTCCACTACCTCAGTGGCAAAAAATCTGGCAGAAGAGACTAAGAAAACCCAAGAATGTCCAACATATCAAGGACACATTTCTGACACACTAAACTGAGGGAGGGACATAATATGTAGAGCAGTGATCAGAAGCTAGAAAGGGAGTGGACAGAAAGGAGTCGAAGGTGGTGCCAAAGAGTTTTCTACTGTCCCTCACCTATCCCTTGCATTGGGCTGCTGGACACAATTTTCCTCTTCGAGTAGTTAAGAAGGCCAGGGGCACATTTGTTGAGACAACAGCTGATTAATCATGGGATAAGATGGGGTTTCTCTGTGTGAGTGTATGCAGGGGTGAGGGACAAATAAGTGGAAGGGATCCACTAGTAACTAAGTAATTGTACCAATACTGAATGCTACAGGACAACCAAGCTTAAGTCTGACTTATCCACAGTGGTGTTATATAATTAGAATTCAGCTTTATTGCACATTAAGGGCTAAAGAGCTCAGCCCGATTATAGAGGTAATTTTGGCATCCAATTAAGGGAGCGTTTTGCTTTCAACTCTATCGTGTTCTAGTGAACTTGAAACAACCATGCCAACATGACAGGCTATCTTATTGCAACTTCCTATTTATAATAATGAATATCTAGGCAATGAGGGCAGGAAAAATGACTGCTCTTTTGGAAGCTGTTTACTGGTCCAATGAAAACCAGCATGCTTTATGATCCCTGGAGATGCTCTAAGCTAGGAACCACACATGGCACTTCCTCAACTACCTGAAGGTCATTTTTTACAATGAGACAATTTTTAAAAAATGCCAATTGGCAAACATATGTTAACCTACCTTTAAATTTAGATTGCAGTCTCTTTACTACTAAACATACAAGAAAATTATTACTTTAAAATTGCTGTCATGACATATTCCAAAATTCAAGCAGTGTAGGAACTGAGCTAGATTAAGTCTGATTAAATTAGGATTCTCTTTGGGGTTGCAAAATGTGTATAGCTGGTTTAAAACAGGGATGGAATACAGGTTTTGGAAAGATGTACGCATAATTCTGGGACCTCCCTCTGGCAAGTTTTTATTGTGAAGTGTCTTTGTCCATTGGATTCAGGCTAATTGAGGACAAGTATTATTTCGCTTGTATAGGAATCCCCAGCACTTAGCACAGAAACTGCCACATAGTAAGTACTTGATAAATTATCTATGTATCTATTCTATCTGCTATCTATCATCTATGGGACCTATGTATCCATTCATCTATAGTATCTATCTGCTATCTATGTATCTGTCTATGTATGTATGTATCTATCCACCTAATAAAGTCCAAATTTCTAGTAATTTGTTTTCACTTCCATCCCTTCCTAAAAGAGGCTTTAATTCACTTGAACCAACATTTTTTATGGACTTGGCAAATGTTTAGTATTGTGCAAAGTGCTGGGTATACAAGCATAAAACTATATAGTCTTTTTTCTTGAACTTAAAATCTGGGTGGTGGAGGAGGGATAGGGATAAGACACATACACAAATGACTCTAATAAGTTACTTATCTATACATTTGTCATCACCCCCAATAGCAAAAAGCTCATCAGGGCAGGGACTGTTTCATTATTTGTACTTGTATCCTCAGTTTCTAGCACAATGCCTGGCACATAGTTGACATTTCACTGAGATAAAGATATAGAGCATTTATTAAGTGCTTATAATGTGCTAGGTACTTTGCTAAGCAAAGGGCACAAATATGGGCAAGTAAGACAGTCCCATTTGTTACTGATTGAATTACATTGGAGCAATCAAACAGAGAGGAGTGAGCCACTGGAGGAGGGAAGGATCACTTCTGGCTGGCAGGTGACGATGGTGCTGGTGGCGACTGGCTTCATGGTGGAGGCAACAATGGAAGTGGACCTTGAAAGAATAGAAGGATATTAACTGGCAGAGATGCCAAAGGAGTTTGCTTTAGGCAGGGGGCCCTGGAGCCCCTGTATACAGTTTCAGGAGAAGACAGGACACACAAAAGTATAAGAAGGTGAATATCATGAAATCAGTCTGGGATCATAGGTTTGACCCAAAACAGCACAACGTAAAGAGAGAGCTCTTGGATCCAAGCCAAGGAGACCTTGGTTCTGATATGTTATCTTGGGTAAGCCACTATGTCTCTAGGCTTCAGTTTCCTGATGTGTAAAATCAAGTGGGTAGATGGCATGATTTCTAAGGTCACTCCCTACCAGGTATGATGTTCTCTGATTTTAGGTTTGACAGTTTATATTTTGTCTTGTGGGCAATAGAGAGCTACTCAAGGCTTTGGAGCACAGGAGTGATGGAATCAGATTTCTTATTAAGAAGATTACTTTGATGATACAAAATGGGAAATGGTTGGTATTAGAAACATTATTTTCTTACCTATATTTTCACATAATGCAGTTTCTCAAAAGTTAGAAGTACTGTTAATCTCTAGACTAGAATGTCAGGGTCTGTTGTCAGAATAAAATTAAGGAGGGAGAGGTCATGCGGTTTCAGAATATACTAGGACTAATTTTAGCCAATGCTAATTGGTTTTTAACATTTTATAAAAAATTTTGCCTTAGGAAAAAATTCCCCTCTTCAAACTCCAGGAGATCCAATTTTTCCAAGTATGGGTTTACCAAAACGGTAAGTCACTCACAACATCTGCAAGAGATTATAATTAAGCAATAATTTTTTTAAGAAAGAATTTGTATTAACCAAATTTATGACTATGAGAAACAAATGTAGCAAACAAACACAGAAAAATTGCATATTAGGATGCTAATTAGATGCATTTCTATTTATAAGCTGCCTTGATCAGGCTAAAGCATTTTCCGTTTCAGGTGTCAGTGTTACGCCCACAAATGTAAACAATTCCCCTGACTGGAAAACACCTGCTTGTCTCTGGAGATGGGGAGTGTGCTAAGGAAAGACTACTCCCAATCACTTGGAAAGAAGGAGATTATGTGTCTCTTCAAGCAAGATTACTGATTATTTTTACTATAGGATAAGGCTGAGCTTTACTGTGAGTTGGCCATGTTAAGAAATCAATGGAAATGGGCTTCCCCTCTGAGGGGGGACACAACTTGAAACGGGTCCCTGGGAATATAGAAAAACATCCTACCTGCCACAGCTGAGACACTTGGTTGGTATAACAGTGCTGGCCTTCCTAAGGATCCAGAAATGGGAAGGATAAACATGCTCATTCTTGTGTATATAACAGTCAACTCTTCTAGAATTATAAGTAGCTGAAGAGGAAGTTTCTACATCAGGAATTCCTTACACAGGTGAAATCACAGGACTGGATCACTCCACTCAATGGCTTTATCTGGCAATCATAGGGTAATCCTTTATTAAAGTCTTACTCATGCTGCATAATTTCATAACCTGAGGCGAGACTCTCAAAAGTTATGCTGCTAGAAAGCTAGTTCTGGTATCTCCTACCAAGACTAAAAGAATCTGAGGACAGGCCTGGTGATTAAATGTTTATCTGTTACCAGAAGGTAAGTTGAACAGAGGCCCAAGAATCTCATTCCTTCTTTGAAACAGGCTGATAAATTTCTTGGCAATAGCAGTTCCTGAAAGCCAGGCCTAGTGGGGTTACAATCTGCATCAGTGGACCAACTCCAGTGAAAGTAGAAGTCAGGATATGACACACATTTGTGAAATATGGACCCTTTCACCAGGAAGGGCAATGCATTCCAGATTTCACTCTGGGTCCAAAATTACTGATCAATTTTTTTCACCGTCAACACCTGCCCCCTCCAGACTAAGCCCTCCCTTGTGACAAAGAAAAACAATGCATGATCTCATGACCACAGATGACAGTGTCTACAAGAGTTGTCTGACCTGAAGGGAGAAATACATTCATTACCTGTTCTTTGGGACCTTCATTCATTTTTAAATTGTTCTGAGATCACCATCCTTTTATATGCTATTGTAGCCACTGTATATATGGTTCTCTTGGTTCTACTTATTGTGTTTTGCATCAGGTTATTCAAACTTTCCCATGATTCTTTGGATTCCTCTGCTTCTAATACCATTATATTCCATTATATTTATTCATAAACCATCATTTTTCTGAAGTTACATGAAAAGGTAAACATGAGTTTAAGGTTAAACTGCATACATTCAAATATGGGGAGATGATACATGTGTCCCCTCAGATCCCTATCATGTCTGTGAGTCACAGAAGGATTCCAATTAGACAGCACCTGTAGTTTTGTTATATTTTGTTATATTTGGTGATTTCAAGAAAAGAATTAAGAGGAGAGAAGGAATGCACTCAGTGCGGAGAGAAAGGAAAATTAGGGAAAATAAACTCATGTAATCATGGTACACAGGTAAACATCTATATGAACACAAATAGAGCAAGGACAGCTGATGCCTGGACCTCCCTCCCAACTGAACTGGTCAAAACAAGAAGGAACACACACACACACACACACACACACACACACAGAGTTGGGTACAGAAATCCATCTCATTCAATGGGGAGAAAGAGAAGAAAAAAGGAAAGAGAGGACTAGAATGGCATCACAAAACCAATGGGAACCACTTTGCTTTAAATTCTTTGGTAACACAGTGCTTATTAAATAAAATATTTTAGACAGCTAAGTGGTACAGTGGATAGAACCTTGGACCCAAAGTCAAGAAGTACTGAATTAAAAACTGACCTTAGACACTTACTGGCTGTGTGACCTTGGGCAAGTCACTTAATCTCTATTTGCCTTAGTTTTCTCAGTTGTAAGATGAGGATACTAATAGCACTCAGCTCCTAGGGTTGTTGTAAGGATCAAATAAGAGAATATTTGTAAAGCACTTAGCACAATGCCTGGCATACAGTGGGCACTATTATAAATGCTATATGAAAGGAATATTTTGGTATTTATTTGACCCATATTCATGTCTTTGACTTCTTTGGTATAATGATCATATTGTTACTTGGGGCAGGTAGGCTTGACTAAGAATGGCTAATAACAATCCACATTTATATGACAATTTTATATTTTTCTTTTATTCCTATTTTTTCCTTTACATTATTATGAAATGTCCTAATGTCAACCTATATGAACATTTTCTTATTCTAAGAATGGAAGAAGTAATCAATTGTTGCAATAAACTTTTAGCTGATTCCCTTTCTCTAAGTAAACTAGCATACCATTTGCAAAAAGCAATGATTTTTCCTCTGTGCTTTGGCTGACTCCTATGATTTCTTTTTCTTATCTTATTGCTAGAGTAATGGGCATTTCTATAACCATATGAAATAACAGTAGTGACAACGGATATCCTTGTTTCATCCTTGAATTTACAGGAAAGGCCTATAGTATTTCACCATTACTACTACTTCTAGCTCTTGTTTTTAAACATTTTATTTACAATCTTAAGGAATAATCCATTTCTACCATATTTATATTTTTTAAATAAAAGCCACGTTGTATTTTGTCAAAAAGCTTTTTTTACGTCTATTGTGATAAAACTGTGATTTTATTTTTTCTTCTTGGTATGATCTATTATGTTTATAGTTTCCTAACATTAAATAACATCTGCATTCCTGGCATAGTCACAGTGTATATACTCTTTTAAAAAACATACTATTGTAGTTTCTTGCTAATATTTTATCCAATATTTTTGTGTTGATATTCATCACAGGAATTTGTGTATAGTTTTCTTTCTCTGGTTTTTGTAGTCATCTCTGATAATCGCAGGGGGATCTCTCTCTCAGTCATTGCCAGCAAGATTCTTCTTCTTTTTTTTTTTTAAATTTTTAATATAAATTTATTTATTTAACTTTTTCCATTCATTTTCACAAAATTTTGGGTTCCAAATTTTCTCCCCATTTGTCCCCTTCCCCCAACCCAATACACCAAGCATTCTAATTTTCCCTATCACCAATCTGCCCTCTCTTCTATCATCCCTCCCTTCTCTTGTCCCCATCTTCTCTTTTGTCCTGTAGGGCCAGATGACTTTCTATTCCCCATTACCTGTATTTCTTATTTCCTAGTAGCAAGAACAACACTCAACAGTTGTTCCTAAAACTTTGAGTTCCAAATTCTCCCCATCCCTCCCTCCCCACCCATTCCCTTTGGGAAGGCAGGCAATTCAATACAGGCCATATCTGTGTAGTTTTGCAAATGACTTCCATGATAGTCGTGTTGTGTAAGACTAACTGAATTACCCTCCATCCTATCCTGCCCCCCATTGTTTCTATTCTCTTTTGATCCTGTCCCTCCCTGAGTGCTGACTTCAAATTGCTCCCTCCTCCCATTGCCCTCCCTTCCATCTTCCCCCCCACCCTGCTTATCTCCTTCTCCCCCACTTTCCTGTATTGTAAGATAGGTTTTCATACCAAAATGAGTGTGCATTTTATTCCTTCCTTTAGTCGAATATGATGAGGGTAAACTTCATGTTTTTTTCTCAGCTCTCCTCTTTTTCCCTCCACTAAAGTCTCCTGCTTGCCTCTTGAATGAGATATAATTTACCCCATTCCATTTCACCCTCTCTCCTCCCACTACATTTCTCTCTCAACATTTACCTTAATTTCTTTTCAGATATGGTCCCATCCTATTCAATTCACTCTGTGTTCTGTCTCTGTATGTGCATGCATGTGTGTATGTGTGTGTGCGTGCATGTGTGTACGTGTGTGTGTGTGATCCCACCAACTACCCAGATACTGAAAAGTTTTAAGAGTTACAAATATTGTCTTTCCATGTAGGAATGTAAACAGTTCACCTTTGGTAAGTCCCTTATGACTTCTCTTTGCTGTTTACTTTTTCATGCTTCTTCTCATTCTTGTGTTTGAAAGTCAAATTTTCTTTTCAGCTCTGGTCTTTTTATCAAGAATGCTTGAAAGTCCTCTATTTCACTGAAAGACCATATTTTCCCCTGAAGTATTATACTCAGTTTTGCTGGGTAGGTGATTCTTGGTTTGAGTCCTAGTTCCTTTGACTTCTGGAATATCCTATTCCACGCCCTTCAATCCCTTAATGTAGAAGCTGCTAGATCTTGTGTTATCCTGATTGTATTTCCACATTACTGGAACTGTTTCTTTCTAGCTGCTTGCAATATTTTCTCCTTGACCTGGGAACTCTGGAATTTGGCCACAATGTTCCTAGGACTTTCTCTTTTTGGATCTCTTTCAGGCGGTGATCGATGGATTCCTTCAATACTTATTTTGCCCTCTGGTTCTAGAATCTCAGGGCAGTTTTCCTTGATCATTTCATGAAAGATGATGTCTAGGTTCTTTTTTTGATCATGGCTTTCAGGTAGTCCCATAATTTTTAAATGGTCTCTCCTGGATCTATTTTCCAGGTCAGTTGTTTTTCCAATGAGATATTTTACATTCTCTTCCATTTTTTTATTCTTTTGGTTTTGTTTTGTGATTTCTTGGTTTCTCAGAAAGTCATTAGACTCCATCTGTTCCATTCTAACCTTGAGAGAACTATTTTCTTCAGTGAGCTTTTGAACCTCTTTTTCCATTTGGCTAATTCTGCTTTTGAAAGCATTCTTCTCATTGGCTTTTTGAACCTCTTTTTCCAATTGAGTGAGCCTATTTTTCAAGGTGTCATTTTCTTCAGCACTTTTTTGGGTCTCCTTTACTAAGGTATTGACCCGTTTTTCATGCTTTTCTCGCATCTCTCTCATTTCTCTTCCCAGTTTTTCTTCCACCTGTCTAACTTGATTTTCAAAATCCTTTTTGAGTTCCGTGGCCTAAGCCCACTGGACATCCACCTCGGATGTCTGGGATACAGAGGCCCCGACCTCCACGTCTTTCCCTGATGGTAAGAACTGTTCCTCGTCATCAGAAATGAAAGGTGGGAACATCTGTCCCCCAAGAAAGTAGCTTTCTATGGTCTTATTTTTCTTCCCTTTTCTGGGCATTTTCCCAGCCAGTTACTTGAATTCTGAGATTCCTCTCCACCCCCCCTCCACCTAGATCCGCCCAGCTAGTGCTTGGGGTATGAGATTAAAATGCTGCTCCCCAGCCTCAGGGCTTTCAGTGGCAGGAGTGGCTGCTATTCAATGTGAGCTTAAGTTCTGGTGCTTGGGTGGGGGCAGGGGCGCCTCCCAGGCTCAGTTCCCTCAGGGGGTTTATGTGGAGACCTTCGGTAATGGCCCTGAGCTCCTGCCTGCCCGGGACTCCTGGGGCCCGAGCCACGGAGACACCCCGCTCCCCTCTCGGCCAGCCCAGACATCTCTCTCACTGACCTGTAGCGCCGGTAGGTGGAGGGACCTTCGCAGCTGCTGGAGGTTCCGTCCCTGAAGCCTGCTCGGATCTGCTCCTCTGGGGCCCTGTGGCCAGGGCAGTGCAGGGGTGGGCTCCGCCTCCAGTGTGCAACGGACCTTTGGGGACGGCTTTCCAGAGCTCTCTGGAATGGAAATCCCTTCCACTGTGTTTCTGCACGGCTTACAGTGCTCCAGAATTTGTGGGGAGTTCTTTTTACAGGAAATTTATGGGCTGTGGATTTGGAGCTAGCATTCATGAGTCTTTCTACTCCGCCATCTTGCCTCCTCCTGCCAGCAAGATTCTTGCCAGAGTCCTCTTTAATACACTGATCCTTCACCTGGAAGATGGTCATCTACCTGAGAGCCAGTGTGGCTTCAGAAAGGGCTGAGGGATGGTCAACATGGTGTTTGCTGCCCAACAACTCCAAGAGAAATGCCAGGAGCAGAACAGAGGTCTGTGCACATTTCTTGATCTGACCAAGGCCTTTGATGCTATCAGTTGTGAAGATTTGTGGAAGATCATGGCAAAATTTGATTCCCTGGAAAAGTTCATCAGCATTGTATACCAGTTCCATGATGATATGCTTGTGCAGGTTCTGAATAATTTAAATTCTTACTTCTCATTCTGCTAATCTGGGGATTTTATTATTTAAAAAAAATACTTATGCATTTCATTCAAATTATCAGTATTACTGGCATTTAATTGGCAAACCAGTTTTAAATATCCTTATCTCCTCTTCATTTGTTGTGAATGTTCCTTTTTCATTTTTTATATTGGCAATTTGTTTCTTTCTCTTTTAAATGATCAGATTAGCTAACTATGTGCCTAGTGCACTCGCTTTTCCCTCTCTTTTTGGTCAATCGTGCATTTTAAAAAATTGGGGTTTTTTTGATTTTCAGAATTTTAACTTTTGTGGGCTTTTTGATTTGTTGTTTCTCTAATTTTTTTTTTAACATTGCATGCCCAATTCACGGATTTGTTCTTTCTCTCTTTTATTTATGAAAGTATTTAGAGATATAAAATTTTTCCTAAGGACTACATCTCAAAAGTTTTGATTTTGTATCTTGTTGTTTTCTTTGATGAAGTTATTGTTTCTAAGATTTATTCTTTCCAAATATTTTATTTATTTAGTCCTTTCTTCAAATTTCTTTTTTTGATAAGTTTTATTGCATTGTAGTCTATAAAGGATATGCTTAATTGTTCTTCTTTTCTGCATTTGTTTATGAGGTTTTTATGCCCCTGACACATAGTCAACTTTTGAAAAGATGTCTTACCCAGCTAAGAAATATACACATTCTTTTCTTTTCCCATCTCTTAATCACCATAAATAGATAATTTTTAACTTTAAAGAAGTTTAAAGAAAACCAGGTTAAGTTCTTTCTTACCTAACATTTTTTTAGATTTGTCTAGGTCTGGAAGGGGTCACATTGAGGTCCCTAACTATTACAGTTTTGTCTATTTTTCCATGTATTTGATTAAAATTTTTTGAGTACTTAGATGCAATGTCATTGGGTATATTACATATAACTGATATTAACTCACTGTCTTTGGTATCCTTAAGCATAATGTTTCCTTTCTTTCCTCTTTTAATTAACTATTTTTATTATTACCTTGCTTGACATCATGACTATCCTTGCTTTTCTGAATTCTCCTGAAGCAAAAAGAAATCCTTTTCTACAACCTCATTTTAAACTCTGTGTGAATCTTTATGTTTCAAATGTGTTTCACATAAACAGCATACTCTTGGATTGTACTTTAAAATCCAATCTGTTCATCTCCTCCACTTTATGGTTGAGTTTATCCCGTTCACATTCACTATTACGATTGTTAATTATATATTTCACTCTATCACCATCTCTTGTACTCCCCCCTTTCCCCATTCCTTGCAATTTACAAAGAAGAAGGAAGTAGAGAAAGAAAAAGAACCTGATTGATACTGGTTTACAAGACTTTCAGTTTTACAAATTACCTTATTCATATAGCCTTGTGAAGCGAGCAATGTATTATTTGCCCTCTCTGACAGATAGTAAGACTGAAACTCAGAAGGGTCAAGTGAAGTCCCTGTGGGTCACAGAGCTAATAAGGTCCACTGTTTCCAAACCTAAGGTTCTATCTATATACTCCTGTCTTCTTTCCACTATACCATGGGTATCTTCTCTCTGAAAGAAAAGATACTACCATTTCCCATTCTCTTCCTCTATAATTTTTCACCTTTCCCCCTCAACTTCTTTCCAGTCTTCTCCTCTCCTGAAGGTACATGCTGAAAATGAAATACTAACAGGAGAAGAGTTTAGAGGCTGTCTCTCGAGCAGGTGGGAAGGCCCACACCTCACTCCCAGCTGTGGGAGCTGGAGGTAGTGAAGTAAAGAAGGAAAAAGTTAAGTTAAGCGGATGCCTAAGCCTTGACACTTGAGACTAATTTTTGAAACTATTTTTCAAGCCTTGATGCACATGGCTGGAGCAGAGTTGAGTTGTAGAATTTCTGCATCATGGCTAACCTATTCCCAGGGTAAGGTAGACATGTCCTGGAAAGAAGGAGCAGAATGCAGTTGTTTAAGTGCATTAGGAATAACATTTCACTGTGGCGAGCTCAGCTATTATTTAGCATTTTTATCTGCAGTGCACTCTGGCATCATTTCTATTATTTATTCCTTCCGACAATACTGTAAAGAAGATTTGTACAGGGGAGGGCAGTGAGGTCATGGCTTACTTTCTCAGAGTTGCACAGAGGTTGTTTCTACATTACCAGAGTCTTCTTGCAAAACTACCTATGTGCCTTGGTCAGTAACAACTGATCTGTATGTAATCTCCACGGTGAATAAGGAAACAATGAATGGTAAGGCAAAAGTGAAGCTATAATTGTTCAGTACCAGCTTATAATAAAGCATTCAAAAAATTCAACACCCAGGGGCAGCAGTATAGAATGTCATTGCAGAGGATCTAAGGGGCATTTCTCATGGTCATTTTCCACATAATAATGGCTAGCATTTACATAGTGTTTTAAAGTCTGCAAAGTCCTTTGCATGTTATCTCATCAAATCTTCAAAACAACCCTGTGAAGTAGGTGCTGTTATTATGTCCGTTTTACAAATGAGGAAATTGAGGCTGTTAGAGGTTAAGTGAATTACTCCATCATATAGATTAGTAAGTATCCGAGGCCAGATTTGATCTCTGGTCTGACTATCTACAAGTCCAGTGCACTGTCCATTGGGCCAATGACTTTGCTTGCCACGTGCAAATTAAAAAAAAAAATCTGCCTATGTTTGCTGCTCAGTTTCCTCAACTTCACCCACTTCTCCATCCCTTGTAGTCTGGTTTCTTACCCAATTACTTGACTGAAACTGCTCTCTCTAAAATTACCTGAGATTTCTTTATGGCCAAGTAGATGCTTTTCTCACTCCTCATTCTTATTAATGCCTCTATAGTTTCCAGTGCTACTGACCATCTCCTCTGCTTGAATATTTTTTCCTTCCTGGATTTCTCATAACATTGCTTTCTCCCAGTTCATCTCCTACCTGTCTAACTATTCCTTCTCAGTTTTTTTGGCTAGATCTTCATCTCTGTCCCAACCCTTAACTCTGGGTGTATTCTACACCTCAGTCCTGGATGACACCATGGCACAGAATGAATATTGGGCCTGGAATCAGAAAGAACTGAATTAAAATTTGGCCTAACACAGTAGTGGCAAGTTACTTACTTGCTCTCTGCTTCAGTTTACTCAACTGTATAATGGACATAGTAGTATACTTTACAGGTTTGTTCTGAGTTTCAAATGGCTCATATTTGGAAAGTTTTCATACTGCCTAACACATAGTAGGCACTTAATACATCCTTCCTTCCCTCCTTCTCTACTTTCATTCTTCGCTCCCTTCCTCCTTCCTTTTCATAGCTTGAGCTCATTATACCATTCTGCATTTCTTAAATAGTCTAACCTTTTAACCTCAATATGCCTGATCATTTCCAAAGATCACAAGGCCTCAAATCCTCAAAATTAAATTAATTTCAATTTTGTATATGTGTATATGTACAAAACACATGTGTACATACACATGCATGCACATATACACATAGATATTTAAAAATATACACATTACATAAAATATGTATATATACACATATACATACACATACATATATGTGCATATATGCATATATATATTTAAATATGATATACCTATAGAAGTTTGGAGATTGAGTACAGAGAGATAAAGGTTCACATTTCTCCCAAAAGTCTCTTAATAAGTCCCAATATTCTACAGCTTCTTAGCATTCTTTCCTGTATTTTTTTTTTCCATTGGGAAGAGGCTTCGAGTTTGCCAGCTGTTTAGGAATTCTGTTTAGGGAGTAAAGGAGAAAGATGATTTCTGTATGAGGAAGGAGGCTGGATGAAAAAGAGTCTCGAAGGGACCCTTCCAATTCAAATATTCTACCATTCTCTATTCATCGGGGTTCTAACCTCTCAGTCAAGTGAATTAGGGTCTTCAGAATAAGTTTTCATCCCAGTTCATGAGAGCTGCAGTATAATCTCAGAGAGATCTGCAAAGAACCCAAGAATGCAAAGAAGAAAGGCTTAAAAATATGAAATTGTCCCAGAGTTTCTCTGCACAGCCCAAGTAGGAAGCTTCAGAGACATGAGTCATCGTTTTCAAATGCACATCAAACAAGTTAAATAACTCTTACTTTCTTAACAACATGTTAATCAAAGGGCATTGATTCCTGAATCAGATTCTACTACCAATGAGCCTCCTCTCTTCTCAGCTCAGATGCATGCATTAAGTGAGTTTTATTCTGACAGATATAATATAGCAATCAATAAAATCTTATTATATGGGGCTGAGATACAGGGATTTAGAGCAGGATTTATGCACTGCTTTCAAATCCAGTGCTATTTCATGTCTCTGCCTTAACCTGTAATTGAAAATAAATCTCCCCAAATACACCAGATTCTAATTTTCTGGATGTATGGGCAAATTTTAACGGTAGCCTGCGTTCCCTCAGGGAAACTGTGCCTGTGTGATCTTATCATCTACTGCTGTTGCAGTCCCCTGAGGTACTAGATTCCTTAGGACCAGGCTTCTGTGCCCTATCCTGGACTGTAAGTAAAAAGCATACTTGGGAAAGTAGCTGAGATTTCTGTTTCTACACATACTTTTAGAACAGAATTTTCAAGTTAAAGGCTCAACCACCAAAACTCCCAGCCCTGACCAGATTAAAATGTAACTGGGATATATTTAACAAAACAAATAAAAACATACTACAACACAGAAAATATTAATTTGTGGTTTTCTAAGTGAATATGCATAATATAATACTAGCACCTGCCTCCCAGGGCATTTTACTTTATGCATTTAAAAACAAGATTCTGAGAAGAGGCCCATAGACTTCACCAGATTGACTGCCAAAGGGATCCATGACAAAGCTTAAGAATCCCTGCTCTAGAGGGGCAGAACCAAGATGGTAGAGTAACAACACAGAATTTCTAGAGCACTCCCACCAAACCCAGCCAAATACCTGTAAAAAATGGCTTTAAACAAATTCTGGAGCTGCAGAAACCACAGACCAAGACAGCCTGGAAGGTTGCTGGGAAGTGTCTACTGTGTCATACTGGGAGCAGAGCGCAGTCCAGCTTGGGCTATGTCAGTACAGACAGGACCTGAGCAGGCCTTGGGGAGACTGAATCACTCACACCTGTGGTGGTTTCCAGACTTCATAACCCCAAAACTTTGAGGATAAATTTGAAGGTCAGTGGGAAAAGCCTGTGGGACCAGTGCAGAAGAGTGGAGTGCTCTGGCCCTAGCCCTAGGGTGGCAGAAGGGGGAGGCTGGTCGAGAAACCGGTGGCAGCCATGGCAGCAGCAGGGGCAACTGCAGCAACTGGCTTCTGGAGCTTTAGGTCCACAGATTGTGGGAGGATAGAGTGGTTGATAGTACACCCCATTACCCCCACTGGAAGCAGAGAACTATTTTGATAAAGAACTCAAAAGTCAAGTAAAAGGCTGGGGAAATAAGCAAAAACTAGAAAAATAACTAGACTATAGAATCTGACTTTGGTGACAAGAAATAGATCAAAGCATGCAAACAGAAGAAAATAAAGTCAAAGCTCCTCCATCCAAAGCCTCAAAGAAAAATATGAATTGGTCTCAGGCTATGGAAGAGCTCACAAAGGATTTTGAAAATCAAGTAAGAGAAGTAGAGCAAAGATTGGGAAAACAAATGAGAGTGATACAAGAAAATCATGAAAAAACGAGTCAACTCCTTGCTAAAGGAAACCCAAAAAATGCTGAAGAAAATAACACTGTAAAAAATAGCCTAACTCAAATGACAAGAGATTCAGAAAACCAATGAGGAGAAGAATGTCCTAAAAAGCAGAACTGACCAGATGGAAAAGCTCACTGAAGAAAATAATTCCTTAAAGACGTGAACAGAGCAGATGAAAGCTAATGACTTTATGAAAAATCAAGAAATTATAAAGCAAAACCATAGGAATGAAAAAAATAGAAGATAATGTTCCAAATTCTCCCTATCCCTCCCTCCCCACCCATTCCCTTTGGGAAGGCAGGCAATTCAATATAGGCCATATCTGTGTAGTTTTGCAAATGACTTCGATAACAGTCGTGTTGTATAAGACTAACTGTATTTCCCTCCATCCCATTCTGCCCCACATTGTTTCTATTCTGTCTTTTGATCCTGCCCCTCCCCAAGAGTGTTGACCTCAAATTACTCCCTTCTTTCATTGCCCTCCCTTCCATCATCCCTCCCTCCCTGCTTATCTCCTTCTTCCCCATTTTTCTATACTGTAAGATAGGTTTTCATATCAAAATGAGTGTATATTTTACTCCTTCCTTTAGTCGAATGTTTTTTTCTCAGCTCTCCTCTTTTTCCCTCCACTAAAAAGTTTCCTGCTTGCCTCTTGAATGAGATATAATTAACCCCATTCCATTTCACCCTCTCTCCTCCCACTACATTTCTCTCTCACCATTTACCTTAATTTCTTTTAAGATATGGTCCCATCCTATCCAATTCACTCTGTGCTCTCTGTCTCTGTGTGTGCATGCTTGTGTGTATGTGTGCACATGTGTGTACATGTGTGTGTGTGCATGTGTGTGTGTGTGTACATCTGTGTGTGGTCCCACCAACTACCCAGATACTGAACCATTTTAAGAGTCACAAATATTGTCTTTCCATGTAGGAATGTAAACAGTTCACCTTTGGTAAGTCCCTTATGCCTTCCCTTTGCTGTTTACTATTTCATGTTCCTTCTCATTCTTGTGTTTGAAAGTCAAATTTTCTTTTCAGCTCTGGTCTTTTCATCAAGAATGCTTGAAAGTCCTCTATTTCATTGAAAGACCATCTTTTCCCCTGAAGTATTATACTCAGTTTTGCTGGGTAGGTGACTCTTGGTTTGAGTCCTAGTTCCTTTGACTTCTGGAACATCCTATTCCATGCCCTTCGATCCCTTAATGTAGAAGCTGCTAGATCTTGTGTTATCCTGATTGTATTTCCACAATACTGGAATTGTTTCTTTCTAGCTGCTTGCAATATTTTCTCTTTGACCTGGGTATTCTGGAATTTGGCCACAATGTTCCTAGGACTTTCTCTTTTTGGATCTCTTTTAGGCGGTGATTGATGGATTCCTTCAATACTTATTTTGCCCTCTGGTTCTAGAATCTCAGGGCAGTTTTCCTTGATCATTTCATGAAAGATGATGTCTAGGTTCTTTTTTTGATCATGGCTTTCAGGTAGTACCATAATTTTTAAATGGTCTTTCCTGGATCTATTTTCCAGGTCAGTTGTTTTTCCAATGAGATATTTCACATTCTCTTCCATTTTTTCATCCTTTTGGCTTTGTTTTGTGATTTCTTGGTTTCTCAGAGAGTCATTAGACTCCATCTGTTCCATTCTAACCTTGAGAGAACTATTTTCTTCAGTGAGCTTTTGAACCTCTTTTTCCATTTGGCTAATTTTGCTTTTGAAAGCATTTTTCTCCTCATTGGCTTTTTGAACCTCTTTTTCCAATTGAGTGAGCCTATTTTTCAAGGTGTTACTTTCTTCAGCATTTTTTTCGGTCTCCTTTACCAAGGTATTGACCCGTTTTTCATGCTTTTCTTGCATCTCTCTCATTTGTCTTCCCAGTTTTTCCTCTACCTGTCTAACTTGATTTTCAAAATCCTTTTTGAGCTCTTCCATGGCCTAAGCCCACTGGACATCCACCTCGGATGTCTGGGATACAGAGGCCCCAATCTCCACGTCTTTCTGCGATGGCAGGCATTGTACTTCATCATTAGAAATGAAGCGGGGAAGGAACATCTGTTCCCCAATAAAGTAGATCTCTATGGTCTTATTCTGCTTCCTTTTTCTGGGCATTTTCCCAGCCAGTCACCTGACTTCTGAGATTCCTCTCCACACCTGTCTAGATCTGCCCAGCTAGTGCTTGGGGTCTGAGATTCAAATGCTGCTTCCCTGTCTCAGGGCTATCCTTGGCTGGCACTGCTGCTATTCAATGTGAGCTTAAGTTCTGGTGCTTGGGTGGGGGCAGGGCCGCCTCCCAAGCTCAGTTCCCTCAGGGGCTTTATGCAGAGACCTTCAGTGATGGGGCGGGTGGGGGCAGGGCTTCTTCCCAGGCTCAGTTCCCTCAAGGGCTTTATTCAGAGACCTTCAGTGATGGAGTGGGTGGGGGCAGGGCCGCCTCCCAGGCTCAGTTCCCTCAGGGGGTTTATGCAGAGACCTGAACTTCTGCCTGCTGCTCTGGGAGTCCTGGGCTGCCACTGCTGCCTCTGTCGCTGCCTCCCGAGGGGGCCCGAGCCACGGAGACACCCCACTCCCCTCTCGACCAGCCCAGATGTCTCTCTCACTGATCTGTAGCGTCTGTGGGCAGAGGAACCTTCCCGGCCACCGGAGATTCCATCCCTGAAGCCTGCTCGGATCTGCTCCTCTGGGGCCGTGGCTAGGGCAGCACTGGGGTGGGCTCCACTTTCTGGGGCGCGACGGAACCCTGGGGACCGCTCTCCAGGGCTCTCTGGAACGGAAATCTCTTCCACTGTGTGTTTCTGTGCGCCTTGCAGTGATCCAGAATTTGTGGGAAGTTCTTCTTACAGGAAATTTATGGGCTGTGGATTTGGAGCTAGCATACGTGAGTCTTTCTACTCCACCATCTTGGCTCCTCCCCCTTTCATGAAATTATCAAGGAAAATTGCCCGGATAGTCTAGAACCAGAGGGTAAAATAAATATTCAAAGAATCCACTGATTACCTCCTGAAAGAGATCCCAAAAGAAAAACTCCTAGGAATATTGTAGCCCAATTCCAGAGTTCTCAGGTCAAGGAGAAAATATTGCAAGCAGCCGGAAAGAAACAATTCAAGTATTGTGGAAATACAATGAAGATAACACAGCAGCTGGCAGCTTCTACATTAAGGGATCAAAGGGCTTGGAATAGGATATTCCAGAAGTCAAAGGAGTTAGGACTAAAACCAAGAATAATCTATCCAGCAAAACTGAGTATAATACTTCAGAGGGAAAAATGGTCATTCAATGAAATAGAGGACTTTCAAGCATTCTTGATGAAAAGACCAGAGCTGAATAGAAAATCTGACTTTCAAAAGCAAGAATCAAGACAAGCATGAAAAGGTACACAGAAAAGAGAAATCATAAGGGACTTACTAAAGTTGAACTGTTTATATTCCTACATGGAAAGATAATATTTGTAACTCTTGAGACCTTTCTCAGTATTTGGGTAGTTGGAGGGATTATATACATATAGACAGAGGGTACAGGGTGACTTGAATAGGAAGGGATGATATCTAAAAAATAAAATTAAGGGGTGAGAGAGGAATATATTGGGAGGAGAAAGGGACAAATGGAATGGGGCAAATTCTTTCTCATAAAAGAGGCAAGAAAAAGTTTTTTCAATGGAGGGGAAAAGAGAAAAGATGAGAGGGAAAAAGTGAAGCTTACTGTCATCACATTTGGTTTAAGGAGTGAATAAGATGCACGCTCAATTTGATATGAAAATCTATGTTACACTACAGGAAAGAAGAAGGAGAGAATTGGGAGGCATGATAGAAGGGAGGGCAAATGGGAGGGGGTAATTACAATAAACACTTTTGGGGAGGGACAAGGTCAAAAAAGAATAGAATAAATGGGGGTAGGATAGGATGGAGGGAAATATAGTTAGTGTTTCACAATGTGACTTTTATGGAAGTTTTTTGCATAACTACACATGTACAGACTATATTGAATTGCTTGCCTTGTCAATGGAGATGGGTGGGGATGGAGGGAGGAAGGGAGATAAGTTGGAGCTCAAAGTTTTAAAAACGAATGTTAAAAATTGTTTTTACATGCAACTGGGAAATAAGAAATACAAGTAATAGGGTATAGACATCTATTTTGCCCTACAAGAAAATAGAGAAGATAGGGATAAGGGAAAGGAGGGGTGTGATAGGAGGGAGGGAAGATTGGGGTAAGGGGTAATCAGAATGCAGTCTCTTGGGGTGGGGGGAGGGGAGAGATGAGAAAATTTGGAACTCAAAATCTTCTGGAAATAAATTAAATAAAAATTAAATAAATTTAAATAAAATAAAATAAAATTAAATAAATAAATTAAATAAAAAAAAGAATCCCTGCTCTAAATGTTTTGGCCATTGCCTGTTTTCTCTGTCCCATTTCACATTCCAGGCCTACTGAGTCCTTGGAGAGGAAGGGCCATGTACCCATCCCTTGATAGGGCATGGGGCACAGAGCACTTCTGGCACTTGAAGCTGTTGGTCAAACACTGGCACTGCTGATCACTGTCTCTTCTTCAATACTCTCCTATCTTTAGGTTTTTGGGGCACCACTCTCTCCTACTTCTTCGAACGCTCCTTCTCTGTCTCCTTTGTTGGATCCTCTTCCAGATCACACCCTCTAACTGTAGGTGTCCCTTCAGAGTCCTGTTCTGGGCCCCTCTTCTCTTCTCCCTCCATATTATTTCACATGGGGATCTCATCAGCTACCATGAACTTAATTACCATCTGTGTGCTGATGATTCTCAAAGTTACCTATCCTGCCCCAGTCTCTCTGCTTATCTCCAATCATGCATCTCTTCCTGCCTTTTAAATATGAAGAACCTGATGTCCAGTAGATATTTTAAACTAAATATGTCCAAAACAGAATTCACTGTCTTTTCTCCTAAACTCCACTCCCTCCCCTACCTTCCTTGTTACTAACTGGAGGAGCACCATCCTTCTAATCCCTCAGACCCAAAACCTAGGAATTATCCTCATTTATTCCCTATCCTGAATTTCCCCTCCCCACCCATATCCAATATGTTGCCAAGGCTTATTGATTTCATCTTAGCAGTTTCTCTCATATGCCCTCTTCTCTCCTCTGATACTAATACTCACCTCTCCTTCCCCTCCAACTACACAGGCTCTCAGCACCTCATGCCTGGACTACAGCAATAGCTGCTGTTGGGTCTGACTGCTTCAATTCTCTCCCCACTCCAATCCATTCTCCATTTAGCCACCAGTGATGTTTCTAAGACACAGGTCCTACTGTGTTCCCTGCCCCCATCTTTCCAAACTAAATAAACCACACTGACTCCCTATTGCCTCTGGTATCAAATACAAAGCATTTTGTATTTGAAGGACATTCAAAGCCCTTCCTAAACTAGCCCTCCTACCCTTCCAGTCTTCTTATACCTTATTCTCCTCCATGAACCCTTCAATCCAGTGTCACTGGCCTCCTGGCTGTTCACGAACAAGATGTGCCATCTCTCTACTGCAAATATTCTCTCTGGCTGTTCTCCATGCCTGGAATGCCCTTCCTCTTCATCTCTACTTGCTGACTTCCCTGGCATCCTTAAGTCCCAACTAAAATCCTATCTTTTACAGGAAGCCTTTTCTGTCCCTCTTAACTCAAGTCCTCCCTTTGTTATTTTCTATTTGATATGGTTTGCTTTGTATGTATTTGTTTGCATGCTGTCTCCCCAATTAGATTGTAAGCTCCTTGAGGGCAAGGATTGGTTTTTCAAACTTCTTTTTTGTATCCTGAGCACTTAGCACAGTATTTGGCACACAATAGTCTCTTAGTAAATGCTCATTTTATTATTATTATCATTATTAAACCAGAATCTTTCAATGAAGCAAAATTGCCATTACTTGTTAAAGTAAACTGAGTAGCAGAAAGAATTTTCATAACTAGCTTCTTCCTTACTTTGGAATGCCTAGGAGAAAGCTGTATCCTTTACAAATTATATTTACTCTTAGAAAAATACTCTCATTGATACTTCTTGTCCTTTCAAAATTTCCCATCTTTCTCCAGACTGAACCCCACCCTGGGACAAAGAAAAACAGTTCAGCAAAAATATCAAATACTGGGACCCAATATGACAATGAATGCAACAATATTCTGTCCTAGTGGTTCCTCACCTCTCCATCATGAAAGATGAAATATGTTTCAACATCTATCTGTTCTCCTAAGAACTACATGGACTTTTCAATAATGTAGAGCTCAATTGCCTTTGGTGATGCTTTCTTTAACACTGTTCGGGTCATTATATAGATTGTTCTCTTGTTTCTCTCCCTGCCCCCCGCCCCCCATCACTTCATATAAATTTCCCCAAATTTCTCTAAATTCTTCTTATGGGTAATTTCCTACTGAACAATAACATTCCACTAAATTTATATATTTATTTCCCCCAGGCACAGCCTAATCAGAGGGCAGTTGTCTGACCCCAGTTCTTTATTATACCACAGTGTATTGCTATAAAGAGCTTAATAAATATTTACTGATTGACTGAGTTACATATTGTGAGTTTTGTCTCTGTGACTTTTAGCAGGTATATATGTTCCCATAGGGATCACTAGGTCAAAGGTTATGAATAAGTTAGTCATTTTTTTTGGAGTATAATTCAAAAATGAAGTCCGGAATGATTTAACCACTTTCTACTTGCACCAATGGTGCACAGGTGTGCCTGTCTTCCTGTGAGCCCTCCAACATCTTATGTGAATCCTTTAGAATCATGAGAACATTGATGAATAACAACCACGGTTCCTATGTCTAGAAAGCTACACAAATCAATTTCCTTATGAAAACCCTGCTAAGTAGTCAGTAGAAGTTTGATTATATCCAATTTATAGGTTATGAAATTGGAGCTCAGAGAAGGGAAAGGAGTAACCCAGGGACACACAACTGGTAAATCTTTGAGTCAGGATTCAAATTCAGATCTCTTCCCAGTTCAGCACTCTCTCCCCCCTACCACACTGCTACCCCTGACTGCTATTCTATGTCTGGGCAGGAGCAAGAGCAATGACAGATCCCCTTAGTCCACTAAGTGGCACCAGTGCCTATGGTTTTGAATGGCCATTGTGCCTAGGTCAGTTGTACTTATTAATACATCATGAAGGTGCTTTACCAAATGTAATAGAACACAGAGCCTTTCACCCATCTACTCTGTTTCCCAAGGCCAAAGGCAAAAGATAAATCAAGTCCCCTTGTCATCAATCAATGACTGTCTCACATAGCACCCCTCTGAAGCACTAAAGGTAACAACTCCCATTGTTTTACAAATCATTTCCCTCCCTGCTACCCTGTGAGGTAGGTAGTAAAAGAATTATCATCCCATTTGGAAGAAAATGAAACTGAAGCTCAGAGGGATTATAAGACTTACCTAGGGTCACATAGTTAGCATGCATCCAAGTCGGGATTTAAACTGTGGTTCTTCCCGAGTCCAAGTCAAACATGTTTTCCATTTTGCCATATTGCCTCTAAACTCCTCTTGTTCATTTTTGCTCTTCCTTTGAAGGTCTTTTTATATTGCTTTAATGGACAGAGCATGGACTTGACTCTGGATTTGGGAAAACCAGAGGTCAAATCCAGTCTCAGATACTCAAGTCACTTAACCTATTTTCCTCAGTTGCTTCATCCTTAAAATGGGGATAATAATACCACCTACCTCCCAGGGTTATTGCAAGGATAAAAACTGGAGTGCATTTTGCAAATCATAAAGAGCTATATAAATGCTAGCTAAAACATTCTCTACCCTGTGTTTGCAAAGAGGGGTTTATAGTTGATAAAAGGGAAAATAAAGAGTGAAAAGATCAAGAAATGGCCAGTTCAGGGGAACAAAAATACAACTGCACATCTGGAAACTCTTGAGATTAGACTGCATAGTCCAAAGTTGTATGTGGATTCTTGGCCCCTCATGCCCATCTCGTTTGGACCTCAGGAAGGTCCCAACAGATACTACTGTCCTATAAGAACAGTGAAGGCAGTTTATGAATTTGAAGTGAATGGGGGTAGGAAATGCTCACCAAAGCTGCTATCTGGTTGGAGATATGTACAATTACCAGATAACAGAGCCAATGAAGAGTTGAGTAATAAGCATTTATTAAATGTTTACTGTATGTCAGACTTTTATCTAATGAATGTTTCCTGCCTTAATGCTCTGCAAATAACAATGGGCAGAGATCTGATGCTGCCCAACAGGGGAGCCTGACATTGATGGTGGTGGAAGAAGCCGCAGTCACCTCTAATTCTGAGTTCTCAGAAGTGGAGGCAAGATGTCCAGATTCTGAGTGAATTTCAAAAGAGACATGAAAGGCTTTGGGACTAAAGGGGTTTGAAATGAAGGATGTTATTGCTAAGTAGTCCTGAGTCTTCAGAGACCAAAGAATGAAGGATCTTTTTCAGAGGCATTAATTTTCCATGCTCTTCCCTCTGATGAGGCGGGGTGGGGATGGGGGGCCGCTCCCAGGGAAGTGAGTGGTAAGAATCATCTTGGCTTGTGTCTTGGAAAGCTCAAAGGAAAGTCCTTAGGAAAACTCTCATTTATGATGTTAGCAGGGATGAACCACAAACACTGAAGGCAAGCGAAGAGACAACATTATGGGCTCTTCTTAAACAAAAGGGAGAAATGATTTCCTCTGCCAGAGCAAATGGAATTTTATCCACCCATTTATCTCCTTTTTTTATTTATCCCCCCAGATCCTTAAATAAGGAAGAAGTGTCGCACAACCAATTCTTAATTAGGTAGAGACCAGATTTTGCAGCTGGCCCAGGTCTGCTGGCTCAGCTTCCCACTCTAAATTTGGGATGATCAGGCTTGAATGATAGTG
Source organism: Bettongia penicillata ogilbyi (assembly GCA_023548195.1). Classification (NCBI taxonomy): domain Eukaryota; kingdom Metazoa; phylum Chordata; class Mammalia; order Diprotodontia; family Potoroidae; genus Bettongia; species Bettongia penicillata. The sequence continues at coordinate 4,684,147 of JAJHZJ010000391.1, read as the reverse complement.
TGACACATACTGATTGTGTGACCCTGGGCAAGTACCTTAACATTGCAGCTCCTTGGGGATGCACCAAGGTTCCAAGTTGCAGAAAACATATTGACCTCCACGGGTAAAGTTCTTTCTGGAATTCTTTCTACCTGTGAAATCTGTTCTGTCCTTATCATTGTTCTTGTGTGGCTCTTTAGAGTCTTCTCAGGTAAGACAGAGGCCAAAAGAAAAGCCCAAATTCTCCTCATTTCACCAAATAATTGCCTAGGGTCTCTGGAATGTCATTTTATGGGCAGGTCAAAAGCACTGGCTAATAAGGAGGAATGGGGATTGATTTACCTATGGATCTCTAACATACAGAGATTAAATAGGTGATCTCAAATTTTACATCTCTTCTGAATTCTAATATTAAAATTTACTATCCAAAGGAATACTCCTTGCAACAAAAGGGCAAAGCTCCCTAATTAATCTGAATAGCCACAAATAACTCCAGTGGACAAGGTATTAATGGACTGAATGGAAGCCCGCCTCTACTGGCTAAATTATGAGTGAGAGTCACAACCATCCATGAGGTCATCCAAGGGCCTCCACAAGGCTCTGGCTTAGGCCCCCACGTTCATCTGAACAAAATTTTGACTTAAAGTAATTTTCATGATACCCACTGAGCTGTAGAATTTGAACAGTCAGGAAGACTAACCTTAGAGGGAAATACAATTAGAGTTTGCACTTATTAAAATGAGTTGGAATCATGGGTGAGATTGTCGCTCCTCTTTCTCAATTTTTGGTGACTGATCTCTTAAAATGATGAGGATGGCATGTTAAATGTGGGGAGGGTCCCTCTTCCACTTATGCTTTTATTGGCTGCCTTCCATTTCTTAGCCTCCTCATTCACCTGGTCAGTAACATCTTGATTCCTGGAGCATAGCCACTCTCCCAATCGTAGCGAAGGTCTAATTTGAAATGGAGTGAGGGCACACTGAATGTTTTTCCATTCAGTGATTACTTGCCAATCCTAAGCCTCCTAATCTTCTAACGGTTGTGAGTGATCCTGAGTGTGCTACAATGTGGTTATGGTGACAGAGTGACCACATCCTACGCTAGTTCCAACTTTATCCCTCTCTCATTCTTCCTCTAGCTGAGTGCTAGCTCCCACATGTTCCTGAAGGGTTCTCAACAAATGCTGTCAATGGCTCACCACGATCACCCTGGCTGGGCTGGCTGTCAGCGTGTAGCCACAGACTGACACAGATGAAGGTCTTGCTGCGATTGTGCTCAAATTGCCTCTCATCAGCAGTAGGGACACATTAAAACAGTTTGGCACCTGCAGAATCGGAAATAAAGCCACTTCTCTGATTCAAGAGCTGCCAGTGGGTGCGGGTATGAGGGGGCAAAGGGGGAGAGTGGTAGGCTTAAAAAAACACAACAAAATCAAACAGGGTGTTACTGTGACAAGGGAGTTACAAGTGGGGTGGAGAATACCAGAATACACATGCCCTCTAAAAAAGACCACAGGGTTGGGGAAAGCCTCACTGACTGAGTAGTGATGGTGCTGTGGAGTAAATAGTCTAGCAAATGTCACCTAGCTTCCCCATCCCTCTGACCAAGGAAAACTGCAAATCAGGCTCAGTTTCATGGGACTGGATCTGTAACCCGAAGGGATAACAAAGAATGATACTCATCTTTGAAAGTAAGAAGGAGAAGTAAAGGTCACAAGGGCTTTTGCTCCATGGTGTCTGCCTCAATCTTCCCCATATGGTCTACTCTGAAGCTTGGAGGTGATAATGAAGGCTATGCCAGCAGAATATAAACCCAGCTGGAGAGGCTTACAGTTGAAGCCTAGCAATGGTGTCGGGCTGGGGCTAGTCCTGTGGAACTCAGACAGGGTCCTCATCAGAGTTGGCCAACAGGTAATGAATATGTTTGGTCTCAACCACTCATAAAGATTGTCCATTAGGGCATGAAGTAGGACAACTGAGGCAGTCCCCATGCTGATGAAAGAAAGCATGGTTGTCCTGACATGAATGCCTTGCTATGGATGGGTGTTCCAAAGGACACATACCCTAGGACAGTGATGACTGCCCTACATATCGGTCTGCTCCACTTACACCCAGTGGGTCGGTATTCCTAGAAAGCAGGGGAATTATCAATGCATTGAATGGACACGGTTGTCCAGAAGACTGCTGGCATCTTCAGAGCACAGCTCCCTAGATGTTCTGAATTGGTGGGGGGCAGATGAGTCAGATGCCCTGCTGAGTGGCTGCAGCAACTATCATGGAGTTAGTCACCTCTGGGAAGCTGCAACCAAAGGGACTGAGGGCCTCAACTGGATCATGACGATGTTTTCCCCTTTCACTCATGGAATCCACTCAGGAGTTCAAGGGAGGCAGGATGGAAAAATGTTAAAAAAAAAAAAGCACTGTGTGGAAAGTTCAGTGAACAAAGAAACCCTATAACTGTCTCATGCAGGTACGAAAGATTCATAAATTTCCAAAGCCTGCATTTCTCTCTTATCACGGTCTAGTATCTCTGATGAGGGATTGATCAGCTGTTATTTCACTCTCTGGGCTTTCTGGCTACTATGGTATTGCATCTGGGGCCATCTTCCTCCCTCAAGCTTGTTGCATTAGAGATTCTTAATCTGGGATCCATGAACTTTTTTTTCCTTTCTAAATATTGGTAATTGTATTTCAATAGCATTGGTTTTCTTTGTGATCCACTATATTTTATTTTATACATTTAAAAATGTTATTCTGAGAAAGCTTCACTAGAGTTCCAAGGGTCGATGATACAAAACAGGTTAAGATTTGCTGATTTTAGACCATGGCCTTTTTATTTCCTCACCTTCCCTTCATTCCTCATGTCCATCTCTTTCCTTTCCCACCCCTCACCTCATGCTTTTTTCTTCAGAAACTCCTGGTGACCTTTATAGAGATTTTCTGGGATAATTTCTTAGCATATACTATATAGTTTAGCCTGGGGTGAGGGAGAGCAGACTTTTCTGGTTGACTTACTGGACCCTGCCCTTCCCACAAAGTCTAGTAACTTTGTCTAGTCTCAGCAAAAAAATTTCCTCCCCCAACCTCTGGATGTCTGATAATCACAGCCACTCAGCAGGGCATCTGACTCATCTGTCCCCTACCAATTCAGAACACCTAGGGAGCCATGCTATGAAGATGCCAGCAGTCTTCTGGACAACTGTATACATTCAATGCATTGATAATTCCCCTGCTTTCTAGGAATACCGACCCACTGAGTGTAAGTGCAACCTGTGGCTTCGTTGAGGGGGTTCTTCCAGTTCTCCTTTGGCATCTGGAATAGAAGCCAGGGGCAGAAGAAAGAATTCTGCTTCCTAGTCTTGAGTATCAAATGGCAAGAGGACAATTCCTCATTGCTGAGGAAAAGACTGGTGCTTCATTGGCATCTGGGGACAAGGAAAGGGTTAATGAAAGCCAAGTAGAAGCATTCCTCTTCAAATTTCTAAAAATACCTGACAGATGGAAGGGGCCAGGCAGAAAGGTGAGGGAGCTAGCCAGCGGTTCTGTGACCCCTTTAGGAAATCTCTCTTTCTACAGTTGTCTGACTCCCTTCAGTATTTCTGAATTGCAAATTTGATTTGGCCAAGGAAAGGGTTAAGTTTAATTTATACTGATTCCTATTTAATATCATTCTCTCCCCGTCGGAGCCAGCAGCTGTGAGCTGATTGTACTCTCTCATTATGCAGTCTGTATCGCTAATGGCCTGTGACAAAGGCATGCCATCTTCCAGGCCTTACCCCCGAGAGCCAATTAAACACACATACTCCCTTCCTGTTTGCAGCGCATTACAATGAAATTAAACTGAATTTCAAAATCATTTTCTCCTAAAGACATCTCTTTACAATAATTAATGCATGCTATTCCTTTTCAACTGAAATATTCATCAGGAGTGTTGACTAAAAAAAATTTTTTTTTAAAGCTGACTGCCCCACATTTCCCATTGCTTGCTGCCATCATCAACTCACTGAACCTCACTGTTGGCAAAATTCACAGGGTTTCAGTTCCAGTGTTTTTTAAGGAAGGGAAAAAAATATTTGCAGGTTTTTTTTTAAATATGAAGTTAAAAATAAAGGAAGATGGACACAAAGGGAGTGACATTGGAAAGTCAAGTTTCCAATTCTGGGTAATTTGTGAGGCTGCAGCAGTGATATACACTAAGATGAAAACGAGAAGTGGTTTCATTGCCATGGTTCTTGTACATGGAATTAAAATCATAATAAAAGTGGAGTTCTGTATCCACTAGATTAGCTTGCTTTAATGAGGTGGAATGAACAAAAGAAAAACAGAAAATATGAGTAGAACGCATGTCAGTAAGTTCACAGTGTACCACCATGGACAGAGGCATCAGGGAATAAATTAATGCAAAAGGTATTTATTTACCAGAAGCTTTCAAGTACCAAAGAACTTCTGGTACTGGGGCAAATCTATTAGGAGTGGAGCGATATGAGTTTTTATTTGGCCATATGTGACATTCTATATTTTTTAGGCACTCCACTGTACTATGTGTATTCATAGACACATATAATGTGTATGTTATATATGATTTGTAAATTTATAATATAAATATTACACACATGCATATATACATCTATATCTATATCTTTATCTCTCTCTATGAAATATATTTTTGAGGTGGTAGGTGGGAAAGTCTTGAACCTACTTTCCCTGGGGGTTAGGAATAAACATCCATCCTCCAAACCCTGCGAAACTCTACAAATAATCCTCTCCCAGTTCAGTAAACCCTATCCCCTTCTGCTTCAAGCCAGTAAGAAATGGGAGCCCAGACCGTCTTACAGGGACCCTCCTCATCTTTACTTTGCTGTGATGCACTAAGATGGCCAACCTAACTCTTTCTGACCACAGTTGCTGAGTTGGAGAGGAGAGGAGGAGAAGAAAAACGGGGATGGGAAATTGTGTGTGCCTGGGTGGGGTTCTGGTCAGAGAGGAGAGAAGACAAATAAAGACATGTCCAAACCCCAGTCCTGCCTCCCTTCTCGGGAGACTTCATCAAGTGGGACACATTCTCCTTGTTTTAAGATGGGAGCTCTGAGGTTCAGGAAGGGAGGTGATTCCCTGCTATCCAGGGGGCGCTTGTTGGGCTCTCACTCTCCCGAATTTCTGTCCCTGGCCCCATATTCATTCACTGGCCCTTACCAAGAGCTCCAATCATGCAAGGGGAAAGGTTTTGGCCATAGCAGCAAGGTAATCTAAATCCCTGAGTACCAGAACAATGTCCTCCAAAGGGACCACAGGAACTATTTACTATTTATTATTAAAAAACTACAACAGCCTCCTCCCTCTCTCATCCACATATGTACCTTTATCACTAGGAGATTCCAATTCCTCTCTAGTTTGCAGTGGGGGCAAGCTGCTTGTTTGATGTCAGAACAGGAAGGAAGAAGGAAGACCATGTCTGGGAAAGGGAAGGTAGGAAGGAGAGGGTTCACGGCAGTGGCCGGGAGGGTCTCATTTGCAGAGTTCTCTTTGCAAGTAGTGAGGTGGCTTTGTGTACAGCAACCAGGAAGAATCCACCTTGAATAGAAAGTTTCTAAAAATAGACTCTTCTGTGGTGCAGAGAGAACGCAGATCATTTAAGAGTTAAGAATGGCTCATTTTCCTTGCAAACTTCTGGTATCCTTGTGAAGTGAATGCCAAGAGCATCCCCTTCTCTTCTCCTTGTGGACAGAGCCTGATGGAAACCCCATAAAGAAATGAATGGATTGGGGGTTCAGCTTGAAGCATGAACCTGCCTCCCTATTAGGATGTTTCCTTATGTATGGTGGCAGTACCAGGACAAGATAAGCTTGGGGGTGTGGGTCTATCAGAGCAGGGATTCTTAAGTTGTTTTTGTGCCATGGGCCCTCTGGTAGTCTGGTGAAATCCCTTCTCAGAACTTCCTTTGAAAATTCAGAAAATAAGATGCAGAGAACTACAGAGGAAATCAATTATACTGAGAATTATCAAATATTTTTTAAAAAGTTCACAGACATCAGGTTAATTCTCACCAACCTTCCCCCATCTCCTGCCTCAGGTAGGACTGCAGTTGGGTTTTGTTCTAAATGCTGGCCTTTCTTCCTATCTGTAGTTATTTCTTCGTATGCGTTAATTGGTTGTGGGATCAACAATTGTCAGTAAAGGGACTGGAAAAAGACTTGGGATATTAAGGCTTAAAAATCAGAACTATATAGTGTGTAAGTGGATTAGGACCCTCAACAGTAGTTTGCACTAGATAACTACTACCTGCCAGGAATGTTGTAAGTGGGGATTCCTTTTGGGATCTATGTTGGACTAGATGGCCATGGAGTGAAGACCCTTCCAGAATGAAAATTCTGTGACTGCATTTGTCAAATGAATGGTGCGTACATTTCTCTGGTTATAGCAATGGCGAATTACAAAAAGGCAAAAAACTGGATCTGTCTTCCAATTTCTGATGTCACCATTCTGTTCTCATTGACAAAGGGCCTAAGCCCTGGTCAGCTTCTCACGTAGTGGATAAGAGCTTTGGAGGGAGGGGGGATGGGGAGGAGAAAGAAGGCGCCCCCAGAACGTTTTTATCTGGAAGCCAGCCTGGAAGCAGACGTTTCTCAAAGACTCCAAGTCGAAAGGACGCACTGAAATGCATCCATGAGACCCGCAGGTAAATTCCAGAGGTGCCGTGACATCCCCAAATGAACAAAACAAACTGTCTGAGATCCCATGGAAATTCCTCCTGGCTCCTCTTCAGCTCTCACTGACGAGTGCTGCATGATGCACTGTCATCCTTCATCACTTTGAATAACAGACCAGGCCTGCCTCTGCCAGGCTACACACAAGAAGAGGTTTTAATGTATGGAAAAATATTAAATAAAATAATGATGATGATGATGAGGATAGCCAGCATTTATACAGTGCTTGTTACATGTGTTCATGTGTTATCTCAGCTGATTTTCATAACAGCCCCATGAAGCAGGCGTTATTATTAATTCCATTTTGTAGATGAGAAAAGGTTAAGTCACTTGCCCAGGATCACAAGGATAATAAATGACTGAGCCAACATTTGAACTCAGGTATTATGGACTCCAGGGCAGCTTAGTGGCACAGTGGATAGAATGCTAGGCCTGGAGTCAGGAGGACTCATTTTTTGGAGTTCAAATCTGGCCTCAGACATTTACTAGCTGTGTGACCCTGGGCAAGTCACTTTACCCTATTTACCTTAGTTTTCTCATCTGTAAGTGAGCTAGAGAAAGAAATGGCAAACCACTCCAGTATCTTTGCCAAGAGAACTCCCAGTGGGGTCATGGAGAGTTTGCACATGATTGGTAAATGACTGAACAACAGCTTACTAACTCCAAGTCCAATATCCTATCCTCTATGATGATGAAGATGAAAACTGCTTTAGATCTTAGTTAGCAGCAGGAAGAGGTCAGAGGGAAGACTGAATGGGGCTCTTTATGGTGTGAGGCTTTTGATTGTATGAAGGGATAGACCCAAGACTCATTCCACTGGGATCGTGGGGGTAGAGTGGGAGAAATAGAGAAGACCAAAAAACGATCCATTAGGAACAAGCTGATCTCACCAGTTTGACCTTTTCAATGATCAAGCAGACCCTAGAGTCCAAAATGACCTATAAATGGAGACAACCAAAATTTCACACAGATCTGCCTCACTTTAAAAAACAAAATAAAAAAACAGCACCACCTGATGTAAGAAAAGACTGATTTACAAAACAAGAGAGTTGGGGATGGGTCAGGGTGATTGCTTACATTTCAAGAAGATTCTTTGTAGTACATCCAAAATGATTGAATTTCCATATACTTTTTTAGAAAACATGTCACAGAAAGTGAGTCATGTTCCCAGCTACCTGGAAAGCTGGAGCTCCTGGAGTAGCTTCCCTTTTGAATATGGCAGTCAGAGAGAACCGACAGATAGGACCTACATGAGTCAATCGTAGACACTTCCATTTTACCTTACTCCATGGAATTAGGTCATTTCACCTCATCTGGTCATAATATTTTCCACTAAATGCCCATGTTCTTTAGAGATGAAGAGGGAACACAGGGCGATCTCCAAGAAAATGCAAAGAATGCAAGACAGTTTCTAGTGTCTTCCTTTTTCTTAATCATCATCAGAATATATCAACACATGCAAGTACACACATGTACATATATATGTATATGTGCATACATGTGTCTGCATATACACACAAGGTTTTAAGCTTAAAATTGCACTAATATTTTCTGGATACATTGTATGTATAGGCAGACATATATGCATATCCATATATATATGAATATATAGGCATATATCTTAATAGCTTAAAATGGCACTAAAACTTTGGGGACCTTAAAAAAAGTTTTTAAAATATATTTTAAAATAAAAAAAATATGTAATATTTTAGAAATTTTTAAAAACTACACCGTGTGTGTGTATGTGTACGTGAAGTAAAAACTTACCTACCTTACAAGTACAATCATATCCATTTTATGAATGAGGAAACTAAATCACAGAGAAGTAAGGGGACTTGTTCAGAATCCCACACCCTGCAAATTTCAACACTGACCAGGCCAAGGTCACTTCTCTTTCCACTCTCAGTGAATCCTCTTTTCAGACTAAGTACCTGAAAAGTATAACTGGGTCATACCTGTTTTAAACCAGCCATCAGGTGTGAAAGCACTCTTGGTTTCTTCAGGTTTGTTCCAGTATTCTCGAAATACCGTGGGGCCTCTCACCAAAAGTTCACCTTCTTTGCCCTCTGAGCCCAGAGTCACCTAAAGAAAAGCAGAGGGGAAGAAGGTGAACTTTATTTTTGAAGCAAGGCAAGAAAAGCATTTCTGCCTGGCCCTGGCCCAACACAGGTCACACTAAGGTGTGGTCAGCTCTGATACTAAATCACTTCTTCCACCGTACGGAACACTTATTCACTGAGTGCTAATAGCATGGGACACTGTCTCCAGTGCTATGTGGGGTATGGAGGACACACACATGCACGCACACATGCTGCCTTCAGGTAGCTTAGAATCAATCATACAAAGCAGTCTGCGTATTTAGACAAGACGCTTGGGCAGCTTCTCTCTATACCCTCTGTTTGCTGGATTTTGAGTTAAAATAATGACAACAAAAGCCACTCTGAGTTTTTTCTTTCTAGGACTGCTTTTCCAATATAGGTGGGCTTGATAGCTCCCTTGGGTAGACTAGGGGTCCAGTTACTGCCATTTCTATCCTGAGGCTTTATCCTGGACAGTTAATACCGGAGGACTGATTTTCTTTATGCTTCAGGAATTGTGGGCATTCAGTTGTGAAACCAAATGGTGCCCTGAACACATGGCGAGCCTTGCCCCCAGAATGGAGCTGCGGGGCAGGCAGCTTTCAACCCAAGCATGCAAAGAAGGGATGGACCCTAGGGTCTGCTCTAGCCAGCAGGAGGCAGTTGGGCCATGGAGGGAGTAGGGGTCAGGAGTAGGGAGTGGAGAAGGGAAAGACTGTCACAACAGGTGAGACCTGGGTCAGCAGACAGTAGAGGCATGTCACAGGATGAGAACAGCAAATTATGAAACTATATGTTAATTAATTATACTTTTATTAACCAACTACTTGGCTGCCAGATACTATATTAGCTGGAATGGATACGAAAATAAGGACAAAATAGGCCTTTTTCTAGAAGAACTTATAATCTAATAGGAGAAAAGTAAAAGATATGCCCAAATACATATATATATATATATATACATATGTATGTATACACACATACAAATAATCATGATACTTGAATAGAACTCTGGGCCTGTAGATAAGAAGTGAGTTCAAATCCAGCCTCAGACACTTACTAGCTGTATGACCTTGGGTGTATCACTTAACCATTGTTTGCCTCAGTTTCCTTGATTGTAAAATGAAGATAATAATTGTACCTAACTTCCAGGGTTGCTGTGAGGAGGAGATGATATTTGTAAAGCACAGTGCCTGATATATAAATGTGAATTGTTATCATCATCATCATCACCACCCAGGGAAAATGGTGTAACAAATATGAGAAGAGGGAGAGTCCCTTCACCTGAAGGGAACAGGGAAATATTCATAGTGGAGGTGGCAACTGACTTGGGCCTTGAAGGGAGTACTACAAAAGATGAATATGGCATGGGGGATGAAGGTGAAAAAGGAGGGTTCTTTGCAGCCATGCAGAATGCCATAAGCAAAGGAATGGGGAGAATGTAAAGAAGGACTATCTGGAGCATTAAAAACAATGACAGGATGTCTTATAAAAGGAAAAGACAAGATATTGAGGAGCTGGTGTTGGCTGATATTTAGAGCTGATGTTTCCTAGCTTCTCATCCCTATAACCATGGACTGACAGACTCTAGATAAAAACCTCTTTCATCCCCCTTAGCAAATGATCTCGTTGTCCCTCCAATTACAAAATTACTCATGGCCAGGACAATCTACATTATGACCAGAGTGATACTGAAGATACCACAATTCTTTCTGTTTTGAATCTTAATAAGATATGTAGTTCCGAATCCCCAAATATTGCCCTTAATTGGTTGGCTTTTCCCCAGAAAGCTCGTATTCAAGGTCTTATCCTGTTTTGCATTCTGCAGCAGTACACAACAATTTGGACTAAAGGATCTTGCTGGCATTTTCAATAAATTTCCTAGGGTTTTTAAAATGTTGTTGTTGAAACTTAGGATATACAATTCCAGGTCATGTGAACAACCAACTGGAGGGGGAGAGAGCCTGAAATTACCAAAAATGCTAGGGAGAAGAAAACGCAAAGACCTTGAATATAAATAGATAAAGCAATAGGTAAATACTAACAACAGAAGGAACTACAGCCTCCAAACGTATTAAACAAGTTCAGGTATCTATGAATAAATAATGCAAAATAAAAATGATATAGCATTTGATGAAATAGAGGACCACAAGGAAGGTAAGAACACAGGACCATAACATACTGTCCTGAGGGGTTCAAAAGAGAAATAAGAAGCATGAGAACAGAATTTACAACCTGCATAGCAAAAATGATGGGCAGAACAGAAAAACTGGAACCTCTTGCCAAAAAAACAAAAGAGAAAACAATAGATAGGGAATGCAAATATATAGAAGTGAAGGGCAATCTAAAAGAAAAAAAGCAAAAAATAGTGACATTAAAAGAAAATATGCTCACCATACAAGGAAAACATACTACTCTTGAAGACAGGATTTAGAAAAACATCTAAAGGTCTCCCACGACAGGACAAAAAACCCTTAACACTATAATGCAGGAAATAATAGAAGAAAAATACCCAGAACCTCTGAACATAGAAAATGAAATACCAATGGAAAGAACTCACAAATTAACTGCAGAAAAATAAAACAAAACAAAACAAACCCAAGGCTGCGCACTCCAAGATACATAGTAGTTAAATCGAACAATTCAACTCAGAAACAACAAATTCTGCAAAAGATCCGGAGAAGGACTTTGAAATACAAAAAAATAGGTCCAAATGTCACAAGACCATGCTGCACACACTAGAAAACATAGTGGGGACTGGAAACTTAAGATACTAGAAGGTTATTGTGCAATGGCTATACTAACATCCAAGAGAAGAAATCCAATTCCTCATAATTCTCTATAACACTATAGATCCCATAGATACAAAATATTTATTATAGCTCTTTTTTTGTAGTGGTAACTGAAAACTAAGAGGGCGTCCATCAAACAGAGAATGGTTCATTCCAAATTAATGGCATGTGAATGTAATGGGATACTATTGTGATGTAAAAAAATGACAAAAGGGATAGCATTAGAGAAGCTTGGAAGACTTGTATGGACTGATGCAGAGTACAGTAAGCAGAACCAGGAAAACTTATACTAAAACATCAATATTGTAAAAATTAACAATTTTGAAAGACTTAATTACTCTGATCAACCCAATGATCAATCATGATTCCAGAGGACTGATCATGAAGCATGACACCCCATGTATCAATGGAAAGAGGATAGACTAATATGCAGACTGAGACACACATTTGTGCACATGGCTAATGTGGGAATTTTTCATTTGCTTGATTATGTTTATTTGTTACAAGGGTTTTTGTTTTCTTTTTTTTAGTCATGGAGGAGGGAGAAAAAAATGTTTAATATTTGAAAAGAAAAGACAGAGCTGTGGAGTATGGGAACATAGGGAAGTCACTTGTAACTATGTTAGTAAAGAAACCAGAGGGCTTATAGAATTTTCTACGAGAGACATTGTCCAAGATTGTCAGTCTCCTTTGTGGTACACGGAGGCCAAAACAAATACAACAGCTATTACGTTCAACAGAGGAGCCTCAGTTGAAGGTTATGTTGTGGGATGATTTATACATATGAAGTTTTATTCTCTATCTACAATCCTGCTGGCCTGCTTCTCAAAGAGAATCACCTTTCTCATGTGGATCCCATTACCAAACTCCCTGGTAAATATAACAAAAATAGTAACATCAGAATAGTCTTTATTTTCTGAAATAATTTTAATTTCCTTCCTATTTTCTTCTTTTTTCTCTCTCTTTCTTTCCCTTTCCTTCCTTCCTCCTTCCCTTCCTTTCTTTCTCCTTTCCTTCTTTTCTCCCTCTTTCTTGTTTTTATTCTTTTCTTTCTTCTCTCTTTCTTTCTCTTTCTCCCCCTGCCCCTTTCTAAAGTTAGAAGCAATATTTCCAAAATCCCAATTCTCTGCCATTGTAGATAGAAAAGAATTCTATATTTTTGAGACCAGCCTAACAGTGAACTGAGGACTGCTGCTGGGGATCTCATTACTTGATAAAGTGACTTCTGGAACAAATCCAGTGAGACATACTGTTTGTTTTTCATGTCTTCTTCTCTAAATACACCTTGGACTCAATGGGCAAAATTGGTTCTGCTAAGTTCCCCACTCCCTGGCTGCCAAGGTCACTGGACCCAGTAATCTCCTCCCCAGGAAGGGGTCTATTCCACCTTCGGGAATCTGCTGAGAAACTGCATTGGCCTTTTCAGTGATCAGGTTTATGTGTTCAGTGGTGACTGTGGCTGACTTAATTGGAATAATTTTTGTTGGCTGGGAAAAGGCCCAGACTTTGAAATGACAGCTGTAGAGGATACCAGCTGGCAGGTGTGGCACTTGGCACTACCAGCTACCAAGTGTCCATCTTATGGGAAAAGTGTGATTCCCCCTCTTTATCCAGGGAAGCTAGCTGAAGAGCAGTCCCAATGGAGAGCAACTGATACCTCTTTTCCAAATCCTATAGTCATTGCTGAAAATATCAAGAAACTTACTTTAAAATAATTTGATCAAAATAGCCCAATACCTGTAAGCATCAATCTTCACCTTATGTACCACACTTCTTAAGGATTGAACTGCTCAAGAAGTCAATGTGGCTAAGTCCAACTTATTCATGGACCTTAAGGTGACTCCAGATTTAGTGACTAATAACTAAGACCAACCTGGCAGCTACAAGACAACCGCCATCTTGGTGTTAACTCTTCCAGGCTTTGGGAAATGAGTCCCAGTCCACCCTGACAAAGGGGCAGGCAATTACCTGCAGCCATCAGCAGGGGGCACATGTGGTCCTTGACCCTACAAGGCCTAGCAGCACTCAATGATGAGATGTGAATGACATCTCAGATCAGTCTGGTTCTGCAAGAAAGTTCTTAAGGTCTTAAGATGGTTTGATAGATGGGCATTGTTGGGCTGCTGTCATATCAGTTCAAGACATAAGGCTATGTGGATCAGTCATATAACAAGCAAACTTGACTCAGTAAACATTTACTGAGCATTCTGGCTAGAGATAAGAGATCCAAAGTTGAAACTGAGAAAGTCTCTGTCCCCATGGAACTTACATTCTACTGGGCCAGCTGGCATTGACCCACAGATCTTAGACCCCAAGTTATGGACTATTATTTGTATTCCATTTCCATCCATGACATGAATTAAATCTGAACAGCTGATAAAAATATCATGGGATACAAACAGTTTTTTGCTTTTCTTAATACAAGTTGGTCCTGTCTGAAAGGTTTCTTTTCACCTATACTTTTGTTTCATGGGGTTTCCTCACTGCTCTTTAGCTATGCTAAAGAAATTCAGAGGTAGCTAAGTACTTGCTAGACTCCATTTACAAGATCATTGGGCAACGGGTTCTCTGTGTCGTTGCCCTACCTTAAGGCTGTCCGTCCTCATCCCTTCCCTTCATACACACACACACGCACACACACACACACACGCACATACACATGTTTGTGTATGTGCATATACATAAATGTAAATACAAGTATATGTATATATAGCATATATACATACATATGCATATGCCTGTGTATATACATATCTATACCCATGTGTTCCTTACACGTGGCACTTCATCTTCAGACTAAGTATTTTCTCTTGTCTGTTCCCAATGCCTGAAACTCTCTCCCTCTTCACCTTGGCCTCCTGGCTTCCCTCAAGTCTCAGCTGAAGACCCATTTTTGGGAAGAAGTCTTTCTCAGTTCTCCTCAATCTCAGTGCTTTCCTTCTGTGATCACGTCCCATTTATCCCTTATGTAGCTTGTTTGTACACAGTCATTTACTCGTTGTCTCCCCCAGTGGGTTGTGAGCTCCCTGAGGGCAGGGGCTGGTTTTTGTTTTGCTTGGCCTTCCTTTTAATTCTGCTGCCTTAGCACAGTGCCTGGCACTGAGACGTCTGCCTACCTGGCTGTGTTTTGTGTGTGTGTGCAAATAAAACCAATGCAAACATATATATAAAATCCCCTTAATATACTTTACAACAGGAAAATCTTCTGCATATGGGGATAGGACCTAGGACCTAAACATTCATTCTCTGTGTGCGTATATAAAAAACATATATACATGTATGTGTATGTGTATATGTGTGTAAGTGTGTATGTATGTGTACATATGTATACATCATGTGACAGTGACCTTAAACAGATTTCCCCATCATCATATGCCTGGCTCCCTGTCTGAATTGGCCCATTCAACAGAAATGTGCAGAGGAGCCAAGCATGGTCTTGGCCTTGAACCCCACCAGTCTCTCTGTGCCACAGAACACAACCTAAATGGAATTTCTATCTTTTTGCAGCTTTGACTGATTTTCAGCAGAACACTTTAATGTTCTTCCTTGGATCCTTGATAACCCAGCCAACAGTTTAGTGCCTGCTCCAGAGGTGAACTGCTTGGTGCTTTAGAAAGATCTGTTGCCCTACTGGGCAGAAATATGGCCCATTATTTCTGCCTGCATCTACAAAAGATCGATACAGAATTCTTGACATGTCCCCAAAAGGAGGGCAGGGTGTCGATCTTTGGGAAATACTGTACCCCGAGCCTTTACCTGTCCACTCCTTCATCTCAGAGTTAGCGTATGCTGAATGAACTCCAAATTTCTTGTCATATCTACTCAGATTTTGGCAGAGGCTCAATCCACATCTTATCTAGAGTGGAACTCCTTGGCAGCAGGCACCTCCCTGTTGTGTAATTTAATGATGTTATGGCTGGTTTGCAAACAGTAAAACAGAAAGGCCGTGACGTTATCTTAATAGGATTTTGCTTGCAGAACTCACAATGTCACTGGCACCATTCCCTGGTGTCCAAAGAGGATGCAACCAGTTTGGTGCCAGCATCCCCCATTCCTTGAAGTGGCATAAATTAAAATGTAGGTTTAAGGCTTTGCAAACTGACAGATCATTCACACCTGATTCACATGGTCTGCACACTAATGTTCTGGACCTTCATGGTAATCTTAAGTTCAAAACTAAACAATGTCATATATTTCAACAATAGCACACAGGCTGTTGGTCATAAAGGAGGCTAGGCAAAAGATTGAAGATGGATTAGAATATGTCCCTTGCCACCAGTGAAGAAATAAGTCAGAGCACATGACTTTCTGACAATGGAGCAGTCAAGTCATCTCTCTGTCATTTTTTAAAGGAGGATGGCTGTCTTACTTTGCAAAATCTTGAAGGCCTCCCCCTACCCCCCTGATCTAAGTTATAAGTGGATATTGAATGAATTAGGTCATTTCACTAAAAAAATTCATATTTGTTAAATGTGTCACAACAGTCTGAGCCTCAGTTTCCCCATATGCAAAATGAGAAGGCTAGACTAGATATCTCTAACGTCTCTTTTAACTCATAGTCCTGTAAATTATTAATACACATTTTTAACTCCTTTAATGCCATAATTTTACCCTTCAGCTATGCAGAGTCCAGGAAGAAAAGTTTTTGATGTCTGCCGACTAGAAGATGGATTCACCTGGTTGCACTTGAACAACGCGGTGTGCAGGATAAGAGTCGATTTTCCTTTTGGGAAAACAAGGAGTTGCCTTGATTTCACCTCTTAATGAGAGGGCAACAAAAATGAGTTACACTTACAGGCGAATTCTCATCTGGCAAAAAAGTCTTGCTTGACTAGGGCTGCTGCGATTACTGTTCAGCCACTTTTCTGTTGAGTCCAAGTCTTCATGACCCCACTGGGATTTTTTTGGCTAAGATGTTGAAGTGATTTGTCATTTCCTTCTCCAGCTCATTTTACAGATGAGGAAACTGAGACAAACAGGGTGATAACACCTCAAGATGGCCTCCAAAGTGTTCTTGAGAAAGGAGTTCAGAGAACCCCTATGCTCTGTGATTGGGGTAGGACAATTAGCTACCATATTAGTAGGGAGGGAAGCCCACAGTCCATATACAGTTCTAAGAAACACTCAGAAGCAGTTGTCCTTTCAAGGTTTCTCCAGGTCAGCTTCAAATTTTATCATACCTTTTGAGGTGGCTACAGAACAAAGCAGACCCCTGAAATGTGACAAATTTGGGGGTAGCCCAAAAGATCTTTGATGCTTAAGTCTTTAGGCTAATTATTCAGTAACCTAAATATGGCTACTAATGACAGAAGGCTTGGAATGAGGTAGCTCAGGGAAGTCATGAGTTTCTAGTGGCCAAAGAAAAACAGTTGGCTCACAAAGAACTCCTTAATTAATCTTTGCTTCCAGGAGCAAGGGATGGGGCTCCCTGTTATTAATAGGAATGCAAATGGAACATGAGAAAAATCTATTCCTAGAGGAGACTGAAGCAACAGTAACAAAAATCTAAGAGGGTATATTAGTTTTCTAGATAAAAGAGAAAGTTACATAAAAAAGGGAGACCCTTGTTATGACAAAATATAAATTACTATATATTTGTTTTGAAGTTTCCACTAGTAAAGCTGGAGTTCTTATTTACAATAATGACACTATAATAAATGAAGAGAATATATTAATAAAAGTTGCTATACTATGATTGTATGATAACATGGTGTAGTAGAAAGAGCTCTGGACTTGGAAGCTGGGATAGATCTGGGTCTGAATCACATCTCTGACACTTATAAGCCATGTGACCATGAGCCCATCAATCAGTAAATATTTACTAAGCACCTACTATGTGCCAGGGACTGTACTAAATGCTGGGGAGTACAAAAAGAAGTAGTCTCTGCCCTCAATCTAACTACAATCTAATAGAAGAGACAAGACACAAGCAAATATACACAAAGCAAGCTAGGTACTGGATAGGTCAGAAATAATTAACAGAAGGAAGGTACTAGAATTAAGAGGGGTTGGGGAAGGTTTCCCTTAGAGAGTGGGTTTTAGTTGTTACTTAAAGAAAGTCAGGGAAGTCAGCAGTCAGAACAGAGGAGGGAGAGAATTCCAGGACTGGAGAACAACTAGAGAAAATGCCAGAGTTGAGAGATGGAGTGTCTTGTTTGTGCAACAGCCAGGAGGCCAGTGTCACTGAATGGAAGCATCCATGATGGGGAATAAGGTATAAGAAGCCCAGAAAGGAAGGAGGGGGTTATCTCATGAAGGCTTCGAAGGCCATCAAAGTATTTTGTATTTGACACTGGAGGTGATAGGGAGTCACTGCAGTTTACTGAGTAGGAGACGGACTTGGGGCACGTAGACCCGCCCAGCAGGCTAGTGTAATAGTCCAGATGTGATGTGATGAGCGTGACGAGAGTGAAGGCAGTGTGAGAGGAGAGATGTGTGTATTTGAGAGATGTTGCAAAGATGAAATCTTTGACTCCTACTATCAATTTCCAATATGGGGATAATACCTATTGCACCTAATGCATAGGGACATTTGCAAAGATAGAAGGAGATCAATGGATAATGATGGCAAGCAAAGCACTTTACCCACAGGGTGTCCCCAAAGTCTTGGTGCAGTTTTAAGCTTTAATAGGTTCAGTTATTCAACAGCTTAAAATATTTAAAATAGCTTTTAAAGTTATTCCAGCTTAAAATTGCACCAAGACTCTGGGGACACCCTGTATATGATCTCATTTGACAACCCTTGGAGACTAACCCTCTTTTACAGATGAGGAGACTGAAATGGGCAAAAGTCAGGTGACTTACCCAGGGTGACACCACTAGTAAGTGTCTGAGGTGGAAATCACATTCATATCTTTCTGATCTCACTTCTGACGCTCCATTCACCCACGTCACTTAGCTGTCTCTTTCAGATTATGCATGTAGAATGCTTTGTGAAGCTGAAGGCATTTTATAAATGTCAGTTATTATTCTGAGTGACGAAAGAGTCTGAGTTTATAAGAGACTGATTTAGGGTTTGTGATATTACTAGCTAAAGTACAATGCATGGGAAGATGATCTGTTTTCAATAAAAAACAAATGTAGGCACAATCTAGTTTCCTAATTATGGGACAAACGCTGTAAAGATACTAAATGTTCCTTCTAAGATCACCAACAACTTAGGGGAAAGAAGATGGATGGAAAGAAGAGAAAAAGATCACTGAATGAACAAAAAAATTCTTGTAACAGTTTATGACCAAATTTGTAATCATTTTATCATACTGGGCTAATAAAAATTGTCTATTTTGATCCAAGTAATCAATTTAGTGATTTATATCTATTTTGATTCATGCTAATCAATAGTAATTTCAAATAGATTTACCTTTTTTAAAAACAATTCATTTTGAGAGTGGGTTAAAAAAAAAAGACAAGACTTTTCAAATAGGCTGTAAAAATTTCCAGCTAGTTTATCTATAATGGAAGAGAAAGTTCAAATCTCCCTAGTGCAGCAGAGACCACATGGCAGGACTGTATGTTACTGTCCACATCGCAGCCTCTATTCACTGTGTTAGACTGAACACTAATTACCCATATGCTACTATAAGAAAGGAGTTAATTCAATAACCCAGAGAAGAAATAAAAAATTTTCCTTTCTGAAGCTGTCAGTGGCTAGTGGGGGTCCAAATGTAATGGCCAGCTTGGCAAGCACAGGTCATGTTCACTTCCTGAGGCCTACTTTGTCCAGTTACTGATGTACATCATCCCTTTTCCCTGACACCTCAGCTCGTTAATTGTAATATCTTTTTACTGTCACAAACTTTGCCTAGTCAAGTCGGAATCTAATCCCATATTCCCTGGTGTTCACCATTCAACTAAAAGGATGATGACATTTGCAGACTTCAGTGGGCAATAAAGACTCAGCCTTAAGAAAACCAACACAGTCAATCAGCAAAGTTATATGCCCACTATGTGCCAGGTGCTATGTTAGGTGCAACCTAAACTTAAATCTTTCAAAGGCTGAGTCTTTATTTCCCACTTGCTGAAGCTTCTGAGTGTCACCATCTTGGGTGAGATGGTTAACACCAGAGACAATGGAATGAGACAGGCAAAGCTTGTAGATGTGAGAAGATCTTAGTTACAGTTAACAAAGGACAGAAGGACGATAATTCACTGGGGGTGGGAGAGAACATTCCTGGAGAAGTACAAGATGAAATGAGATTATATTTTCACAAATATTGCAAAAAATATTGGGGGGGGGAGGGTGGGTCATTGTAGCTAACAACTAAATCTATGTATCTCTATCTCTCTCTCTATATATATATATCAGTAATGTTGCTTAAAAAAACCCATCAACCATCATGTTATTTACTTTCTCAGTGGTGGGAGGGGGGTGGAAGGAAGAAGGAGAATTTGGAACTAAAAATTTAAAAAGAAAAGAATGCTAAAAATAAATAAGAAAATAACAAATAAACTTTAAAAAACTGAGATGTACAAATAGAAGAATGTGCGAAGTGCGCAGAAATTCTCTGTTGATATTTAACCCTGGTCAGTCATTACTACAAAACTATGTTCACAGCTGGATCAAGTTAGGGAATCTGTAGAAAATTTAGAGGGCTTAGAGAAAGACAAGTATGATGAAAGGACTTAAAAAAGAAATGGAATACTACTGTTACTACTACTACTACTACAAATAGCTAGCATGTACATAGCTCTTTACATATGTAAATGTGATAATATGTGTAAAGTACTTAGCACAGTGTCTGGTGCACAATAAACACTATACAAATGCTTATTACATGAATGCTTATATAGTAGGTACTATATAAATGCTTTATGATATGGATGCTTATATAGTAAGTATTATATAAATGCTTATTCCCGATTTCCTTCCCCTTTGCAGCTCTTCCTTCCTCCCTTCCCAACTCCTTCACACTTTGATGTTCAAAGCAAAATAGTGAGGTAGGTGTTATTGCTACCTCCTATTACAGATAAAGAAATGGAGGCTGAGGGAAAGTGAAGTGACTTCTCCAGGGTCACCCAGCTAGGAAGTATTTAGGAAGATCCAAACTCAGAGACATCCTGAGTCCAAGGCCAGCACTCTGTGCATTATACCACACAGCTGTTTTAAGATAAAGCTAAGTAGGAAGAGGACCCATGTGGAGGGAGGGAAAAATGGTGATTCAGTTACAACTAAACACATGAAGGATTATTATAAGAATATGCATTGAATGGCTATACTTTTTTTCACTAAGGAAAAATCAAGAAAGAATGAGCTTTTATTAAATAACAAAGAATTTAGGTCAGTTCTTAAGAAGAACCTTGTACTAATAAGGATGAAAGACACTGGTTTTGGGCAAGTAGGTGGTACAGTGGATATAGTGTTGGACCTGAAGACAGACTCATTTAAGTGAATTCAAATCCAGCCTCAGGCATTTAATCGCTGTGTGACCCTGGGCAAATCACTTAACTTTGATGGCTCAGTTTCCTCATCTGTAAAAAGAGCTGGAGAAGGAAACGGCAAACCTCTCCTGTATCTGCCAAGAAAACCCCAAATGGGGTCACAAAGGTTGGACACAACTGAAATGATTGAACCACGAGGCCCTGTAATGGATTACTAAGGGAAGCTATGATTTAGGCAAAATCCCTGCAACAGATTGGATGATCCCTTGAGGGTCGTTCCAGCACCATGATCCCAAATCTCAATTACACTCTCTTCACTCCTTAAATCTCCTAGATCACTGATTCTCAAAGTGTGCTGTGAGGGCCCTTGATGGTCCCTAGAAGCTATCTGGGCATTCATAATGTCAAAACGATTTCCATAATAATGTCAATACATTTTCATTTCTAAAGCTGCAAAACAGTGATAGATAAAACCCACACAAATAATGTTCTTTGGGTTCTCAATAATTTTTAAGAGTATTAAGGGATAAAAACCAAATAAATAAAAACCAAAATGGGCTTTATATCTTTGTCTCATCCTATGGATGACATAGGTTCTTGAAAAGCCTGTGAATTGAATTTTTATTAATAAAGGGAATATTTTAAATAAACTGTGGAAAGCAGAAAAAAAATTTAAAGGAACTGGGAACCATGTTTGAGAACTACTGTCCTAGATCAATGACACATATCACAAGTTGGATAACAGTGAGAGATTCTAAACACTAAACACTCATTCTGCCTTGTGCACGATGAACTTCTCAACCACTGAACAACCTACCGGTATTTCTTCCAGGGGATTCAACTTTTCTCATCAATAACCTTAGGTGACTTTTCAGATATAAAAGACATGTACCACAGTGTAGACAAACCAACAGGGAGAAAGAAAGGAAAGGGTTTGTTTGATGTTAGGGTAAATCAGGAATGAGGAAATGGGCTTCTAATTTTATTCAGCCAATCAGAGCTGAGAAGTTTTTTCTCAGTCACTTTGAAACTCAACTTCATCTATAATACAACAACAGAAATCTAATCTACCCATCAAGTTGTAAGGAGAGATGAGATGAAGATTCACAAGGTGCCTGAGTCCCTCAGAGGACAGTCCCCCAGAACCACGACACGGTAATCATCGGAGAATACAATCAGCATTTATGACCCCTTCCTGGTACGCACTGATCGGCAGCTGAATACAAACAGCTGTCTGATCAATCCACAGACAGGCACTCTCTTGGGGAATGGATTTTCACTGCTGATAGGCACAGTTACTTACTGGACTTCTGGAATGGAAACAAAGACATACAAATGCTGCCTGGACAATTCAATTCAAATTTCAAAAAGCTCCATCCAATTTATTCTTAATTGGTTTATGGACCTGTAGAACTTGACCTAATTCTTCCATTACCATAAAAACTCATACCAATAAATCCTACTGTTTGTATGAATGTTCATCTTGCCAGGGGCAAGCACTCTGAGAGAAGGCTAGTGTGAAGTAATTTAGATAGACGGCTATTTCCCTCTTCCTGAAAAGGAGACAAGTTTTGCTTTTTTTAAATCAGGGAGGGGGAAAGAGGAAAAGAACTCTCCAAATCCAACCCCGTCCAGGCCACACTCTACATGTTTTTCAGAGAATCCTAGTTTAGAATATTCACTTTTAATAAAGGGCTCTGAATGATAACATTCATTTACTTTCCACTTGAGAGGACTATCAGTGATAAGGCAAAAAACCTGGGAAGATGCCAAGAATTGTACATCAGGAGAGGGTGCTGATCTGAAGAGAAAAGAAACACACACACACACACACACACACACACACATGCACGCACGCACATGCACACATATACACACATATACGCACACACACACGCACACACACACACACACACACTGTACTAGATCTTTAAAAAAAAGCAGACATATTCTTGGGTTACAAACAAAAGATAACCACTGTAAAGCAGCAGCTGATGACAAAGTTAGCTTAGACAAGACTGCGGATGCTTGGCCATACCAGTTATAAAGGAACTCCACCGAGCTTTTCAGGGTGTTACCTTTTTCGACACAGATTTTGACATCGTAAATCAGTTCTGAGCTACCATCTAGCCAACAACTTTGTACTCCAGAGTTCAAGTTTTTCTTGGTAGCGAGCTTGAAGAGGCAATAAATACGGTGAGCTATCAGGTCTTCTTCCTACTTTCTAGATGCTGCTCATTAAAGATGTGTAAAAGGTCACTTCAGACGGCACATCTCAACTCCTGTGGCAGCCAGCCAGAACTGGGAAAGCATACAAGGAATTCCATGCCATGGCCCTTTTTACCTGCTCCTTATTTAGAAATCTGGCTTGTCTTAACCAAGACTATTTGTGCAGGAGTGGGGGGGGCACAATTAATCAATATATAAGTATTTATTAGGCATCTATCTATACTGTTGTGCTAGGCAAGGAATTTTGGGAATACAAAGAAAAAAGCATCAATTTTCACATTGGAGGACTTTTGGATTTCATAGTACTTACTTTTTCCTACAATCTACTGTTAGATAATGGTCCTTAATACACTATTTTGATCACAAAACTTCCTTTTAAATGGTTCTACTATAGTGAGCAGAGGCAGTAAGGTGGTGCTATAGGCCCTGAGCACAGGGCCTGAAGTCAGGAAGTACTGAGTTCAAATCTAGATTTAGATACTAGCTGTGTGACCTTGGCCAAGTCCCTTAACTGCTGTAAAATGGAGATCATAATAGCACCTAATTACCAGGGTTGTTGCAAGGATCAAATGAGATGATATTTGTAAAGTGTTTAGAATAGTGCCTGGCACTTAGTAGGTGCTTCATAAATGCTAGCTATGATGATGATGATGATGGTGGTGGTGGTAGAGAACAAGTTTTACTATAATAGCAACACCAAAAAGGAACACTTTTGAAAGACTCAAGGATACTGAAGGATATGATGATCAGCCTGATTCCCCAGCACAATGAAGGATGTCAACCTCCTCACAGAGAGGTGATGAGACTAAATATACAGAATGAGCCACACATTTCTCAAAGTAGCCAATGTAGATATTTGTTTGGCCTCACCATGTATGTGTATTTTTCTTAACCATCTATGTTTGTTTTAAGGGTTTATCTTTCTTCTTTTCTAGTGGGGAAGGGGAAGGAATGAGAGAGAGAAAAAAATCAACTGCTTTTTAAATTTGAAAAATTTTCTCAATAAAACTTAAAAATGTGATGGTTCTACAAAAAGAGATAGGGGACTTCATGAATTCTAAGTTATGATATAATATGAATTGTCAGTGTGACAACAGCAGTCAAAAAAGCTAATGTAATTTTAAGCTTCATTAAAAGGGGTATAGGGGCTAATACTGTGGTTGCTGTTCATTCAGTCAGTCATGTGCAACTCTTTGTAGACTATAGCACACCAATACTGATCCCTGGGGTTTTCTTGGCAATGATAATAGAGTGTTTTGCCATTCCCTTCACCAGTGGATGAAGGCAAACAGAGGGTAAGTGACTTGCCCAAGGTCACACAGCTAATAAGTGTCTGAGGCCAGCTTTGAACTCAGGTCTTACTGACTCCAGGCCCAGCACTCTATCCACTGGGCCACCTAGTTGCCCCTATATATACAGGGGCTCCTATAAAGCTCCTATAATACTCTTAGACTTCTGGCTAGTGAGACCCCTTCTGAAACCTTGTGTTGTATTCTGGGCATCACACTTGAGGAAAGTCACCACCCAACTGTTAGCACACCCATAAGAAGGCATCTAGGATGTTAAAGGGGTTGGAGGTTGCTATTAAGGGATCAACCAAATAGACTAATATTCAGTTTGGACAAGAGAAAAGCTGGGCAGATGATGATGGCAGTCTCCAAGTACCTGAAAAATTACCATGTGTAAGAGAAATTACAGTTGGCATGCTTGACCCCAGAGCGCAGAACCAGAATGGAGAACAGAAGCTGCAGAGAGGCTGACTTAGGATGGATGCAAGGGAAAACCTCACAAGGAGAGAAGCCCCCAGATAACAGGAGTTGGCTCAGGAGGCAGTGGACTAGGTCTCCATTTCTGGAGGTGGAAGTTAGATACAAGGGATCCTTGGTTGGGTAGGGGTTGGGTTAACGGATTTTAAGGTTGCTTTCATCTCTGTGATTCTGTGAAAATTTTGATGATTATTTTAGGGGCTGTGTTTAAGGGCTGGAAATATTAACTTCCAGGACTGTTGAGAGGAGCAAATGAAATAATGTTTGTAGAGCACTTTGTGCATAGTAGGTGTTTAATACACCTTCCTTCCTTCCTTCCTTCCTTCCTTCCTTCCTTCCTTCCTTCCTTCCTTCCTTCCTTCCTTCCTTCCTTCCTTCCTTCCCTCCCTCCCTCCTTCCTTCCTTCCTTCCCTCCTTCCCTCCCTCCCTCCCTCCTTCCTTCCTTCCTTCCTTCCTTCCCTCCCTCCCTCCCTCCCTCCCTCCCTCCCTCCTTCCTTCCTTCCTTCCTTCCTTCCTTCCTTCCTTCCCTCCCTCCCTCCCTCCATTCCTGTCTCCCTCCCATCAAGAAAGGTAAGATCAACATGTGCCAAGTGACCCTAAGCCTTTTTCCCCTGTGCCTATGATATTGCTGCCCATTCACACAGTATAGCTTCTGTACCCCTTCAAGATGACATCTGGGCAATAGATTTGGATGAAATATCTTTTAGAGATTTCTTTGGTGTTATCCATAACTGTTGAAGTTTCTATTGCCATTAAATGACAGAAGATAGGCTCGACCCCTCCCTGATGCTTTTTGTTTTTAATTTTGTTTTTACTATTTTTACAAAAAACTTAACATTAAAAATCAGTACAACTAGCTAAAGGTGCTTAGAGATAATGAACATTTGCAATAATTAACTGTGAAGAATAAAGTATTTTAACGTTTTCAATTCTCCCCTATAAGTCATCATCAAGGTCTTTTGACAATTCATTCTTGGTCACTTTTTCTTCTCTATGGCTGAAAGGGTACCCTCTATTCTTCTACCTCTGCTATTTTTTTTCCCCTTTGCATTATTTCACAAAAGTCTTTCCACATTTCTTGGTATTCCTCTGAATGGCGTGTTGGTAATCCATTATGTTAATGTCCCATAGTTAACTATTTCCCTACTGCTGGAGATTTAGGTTATTTCCAGTTTGGGGAGGGTTTTTTGTTTTTTTTTGGTTATGCATAATGTTATGATGAAAATCTTCAAACAGCTTTTAAAAAAACCTCACAACACTTTCAGGATAATGGAATTACTGGTGTATGATCATTTGGTACTCCCCAAAAAGATCTTACCAGTTAGTGATTTTTCCTTACTGGTAGATAAATCTGTTCATCTGCTAGTGTCAGAAGAGACAATAATTGCCCATATAGGAATCTAGTCTTTTCCTTTTTAGAGATATTATAGTGTAGTTGTGATTTAAAAGTTTGACTTATTTCTCTTACTTCCTTCAAGCAAAATGCCCTAAGGCATTAAAATGCCCCTAGGTAGACAGGGAAGAAAGTCATTGAAAGCTACTAAGAATCTCATGAAAATGTACTATATATGTGATTGCAATAGGAATGAGAAATGTTATTAGTTTGCAGGTCTGGGCTTTTTTCCCTTTCTTTTTTCTTCTTTGTTATAATGGGATAGCTCTCAGAAGGCATTGGGAAGAAGGGATTCTTTGGGAAATGTAGGATATAAGAAAACCAAACTCTATTAATGAAAATTTATTTTTAAAAAAATATGGATGAATCAGTCATAGTCCAAGTGATTCTTAAAATTCCCCAGATTTTTGGAGAGTAGTGTCATATAGGACCTATGGCATCATGGAGAGGACAGGGAAGGCATTCTACTGCTCCTACTCTGTACATGAAAAAAATAGGCATGGAGAAATTAAGTGACAGACTAAGTCAATGAAAATGAGGACTGTAATCCCCACTCTGAGGAGAATGTACAGATAAGACAAATACAAAGACTTGGAACAGCCAAGAGATTACCTACAATTCTAAATCAGGATAAGAGGAGAGCTGGATTGTCGCTGTAGAGATGGAATGACTTCAGATATAGGCTTTTTTGGATTCCTCACTCAGCCTAAGAGCTATCTCCTGACCATTTCTTTTCTTTTTTCTTTTTTTTTTTTCATATAGGTGGTAAATCTACCACACCCCCAAAGTCAAGGTACACACCGCCAAGTTTATGGTTTCTAGTGCGTATGAGAGTGGGTGCCTTCTGTTCTCCCCTATCACACAGAACAGTACTGTCCGGCCCCTGCTGGGCTCTCTTCCCAGTATGTTCCGTCCTCCCCCCACTCCCCCTACCACTTCCCTCTGCGTGTATGCGAAGGTACAGCAGTTGGTCACACTCAACCAAGTAACAGATGGTGGCGATAGAGGGAGGTGGGGGATGGGGAAGAGAAGGAAATGGAGGGAAGGAGAGGATAGGAGATACTGGTGACTATAGTAAGGAGAACCAGTAACAGAGCAGTTTGCTGTCCAGAATGACAGCTTGCATATGGATAAACAACAAGATAATTAATTTTTTTTAAAAGGGAAGAAATAAAGAGAGAAGCAGAGAGCCATCGTGGCAGTGTCCTCCTGCTGCCAGCCCCTATGATCTACACATCCTGTGCGGATCTCTTTGCATCCTCAGCACGAGAAAATTATTTCATATAAAAGCCCTGGTTATAGTGTAGCATTATATACAGCTGTGAAACCATTTATCTATTGATAGACCCCTATTGTCAATGACTGGTGTTTGGCTCTCGCGTAAGTGAGCGATTTGGAAAAAAAATAAAAAATAAATAAATAAAGAGACAATGCCCGATATGCTTACAAGGTTTACAGGCTTCTGCCAGCTGGGAAGCTACAGCATATGAAATATGCATCATACCAAACAAAGCAAACAAATATTTGACGCTGGGGAAAGTTAACCCCCTCCTGCATGGAAGCTGGAGAGGAGATGCAAAAGATCAGGGGTAGCCAAGGAGTTAGTTTCTGGCAGTCCTAGGTTGGTGGAAAAGGAAAGCAGATGCAAGCCACGAGGACAGGATGTTTTTAAATTCAAAGCCCCCAAATTTCATTTTATGTGGGGAAAGCGGGGGGGGGGGGGGGGGGGTGTGGCTTCAGGAGCAGGCTTTCTCCAGGACTTGGTGATATGTTCAGAGAAGGATATAAGACTTCTACATTTCTTCCTCAGGCCTCACAGTCACCTTCTTAGAAAGGGAAGAAAACTCTTGGGACAAGTTTGCTGAGGAAGCTATAGCACGATATCCTTGGAAAAACTAGCTGTCCTCATTAAGAGAAAAAGCAGATGACTGGAGACCCAAAATTTGGTGAATAGGGATGAGGATGTAAATGGTCTCAGCTGATAAAAGGTCCAAATGAACAAGCAATCAAATTGAATGTCTTAATGTTTGTCTCCCCCCACTACATTTATTTTTTTAAAGGATCAAGAGATCTGTTCATTTTATTTCAGAAACAATCAAGCCCAGCTGGGTCACTTTTAAGAGGAGATGGACTCAATCTGCAGCTCATGTACACACCCCATTAACTCCGTCTCCTAATTCCAGGAACAAACTTCCATTAGCCCAGACAGTCTGTAGATTATAAAAGGCTGTCTGGCTAAGGATGAGTAAGGGGATAGACTGAAGTATATCTTAGGAACTTAAGAGTCCAGGGTATTTTGCTGGTTGAAGGATTCGCCTGAAGGTGAAGATACAGAATGCTTTCAGGGGAAGCTGTCCTTCTTAACATGAGTAATGAATGGGTGAACAATGAATAAGGGAAAGCAATACAGCATACATACCCCAAAGAGGGATTTCTTCAGTCTCAGGCAAAAGGGGGCTATATTTAGACTACTTATAGGAAGAATTTTTAACCTGAGGTCTATGAACTCGTTAAAAAAAATTCCTTTTGATAACCTCATTTCAACATAATTAGTTTTCTTTATAATCCTATGTATTTTATTCTGTATTTATTTATTCTGTATTTTGTATTTTATTTGATGCATTTAAAAATATGACTGAGAAAGGCAGAGGTTTCACCAAACTGCCAGCAGGATAAAGGACACAAAAAGATTTGAAGAGTCCCTGCCTTAATGTGAAAATGAGAACAGAAAGCTTTCATATATATTATCCCTTTCTCTCTCCCATCCTGCCACACCACCAAACCATCTGATTTCAGAATCTCTTCCAACTACTTCAATTTAACTTTAGTAGGCTAAGAACACAGGTTCATCTTCACTAGGAAGTTATTAAGACAATGAAAAGCCTGGGGGATTGGTTCTGTCAGCATCACTGAGAACAAGGGCTCTCTGGCCCTTAAAAAGTATGCCTGGCATTAATGCTTTACTAAAAACTTATTATTGAACATTGATATAATCAAACAAACTTAGTAGCTATTTAAATTCAAATTAATTAATTTCAATGCATAAAGTATTGCAATGATTTTTCAGTTACTCCCTCTAAGTCTTCGTTAGGCTTTGTTTATCAATTCATTCCTTTCTACTGGTGTATAGTTAAAGTTCATGTGTATTCCATTCTTTCTTTTTTAAAGACTTTCATTATTTCATAAAGGTATTTCTAGGTTTCTTTCTTTTCCTCATATTTTTTGGCCTTAATGATATTATATTTCATTATATGAAAGTACTACATTTTATTCAGTCATTCTTTTATTGTGGAATGTTTAAGTTGTTCCCAATTTGCTTTTTGCAATTACATATAATGCTGCTATCTTTGCACAAAAATTTTTTTGTTGTTTTTAAATAACTTTTTTTGTAATAATACTTTTAGAGCACATTCCCAACAGTGGAATCACTGGATGAAAGAGCATCATTATTTTTTGTAACTTTTATTCTGTCAAAAAGCTTCCCAATTTTGCACTCTGTCCATATAGACTGAGTTTCCCTGCATCTTCACAATCTTAACATTGAGTTCGATTGGTTTTTTGGGGTTTGAGCCTATTAGGGAAGAATGGCATAGGACTGGGGTAGGGAACCTGTGGCCTCGAGGCCATGTATGGTCCTCTAGGGCAGCCCTTTGATTGCATCCAAATTTCACAGAACAAATTCTTTTCATAAAAGGATCTGTTCCATCAAACTTGGACTTAGTCAAGAGGCCACACCCAAGGACCTAGAAGGCCACAATGTGGCCTCTAGGGTGCAGGTTCCCCACCCCTGGCACAGGGGCTACTTATTATATCTATGCATGTAATGTTTCCAAAGAGTAATCTTAACCTCCTGGGTGTGTCTGAAAGTGAGTTGGAAATGACTGCTCTATCATTCTCACCTCCAGCCCATGTACACAAGACCACACCATGGCAATGAGTCTCAACCCCTTGCTCAAACACATACATCCCTTCCCAAACACCATCTGTGACAGATTATGTATTATAGACCTACTCAGAAAAATTATTCTAAGCTCTTCTTATATCTTTGGCTCAACCAGAGGGGAAAAAAAAGTAGAAGAAAAACAACTGGTGATTGAATGAGAAAATGGAAAGTGTTCCTGGGCCTGGTGATATATTGCTAAGATAATGTTGATATCTTATTTTTTAGGATGTGACAGTAGGGAATAAATTTTAAAATCACTGCAAAACACAAGCAGGACAGAAAAATGATCTTGCATCATTTTTAAGTGTTTTCTATATAAAGTGCCCTATAAACCTTAAAGCCCTATGTAAATGTCAGCTGTTATTATTGTTTGGTGAATAAGAAAAGCAGCTGTTTTAAGAAATGAGATTTTAACACTATAGTGGGCTAACCTTTGGCAAATTCTTTGGGAATCTAGGTACTTGAAACACTGACACATCACAGTTTCCTTTTATCAACAGCATTTGGGAGCTTTCAATACACAAAATATATTGAGAATGGAACTGAGAGTATTCTATTACCATCTGAAGTCACAATTCTAATGAAAAGAATGAAGTGGAAAGAGCAGAGATGCCAATCAGAATGTTCAGTGCCATACCATATGGCAAGGCCCAGTGACATAGAGGATCTAATGGCAGAAGGGCACGGCGAAGTTCATTGGTCTTTAGAGTGAAGTTTCACCAACATGCTCAAAGGTAGAGGAGCATGAGTTGAGATCAAGAGGAGATCTCAGAGGTGATATAATCCAATATACTCATTTTATAGATGAGGGAAACTGAGGCTCAGGGAAAGTAAGGAACTTGCCCAAGATCACACAGACAGTGAGGTGTCAGAGGTGGAATCTGAACCCCTTAGTCCTCTGGCTCCAAAGCCAATGTTCCTCACACGTGCACCACATCATTTCATTCGCTTGTGTCTGTAATATGCTGCTTGATTTAGGCCAACACTTCATACACTGGAGTAAGCATTTGGATAATTGATGTTTCTAAGATGTGTGCTAGTTTCTAGGCCACTGGTAAATACTATCTGTTTATGTATTTAAGATTAAGATTTCTGCCCAACAGAACATTCTTAGACATTATCTGTTGGTTTGGATCCATTGGAAAATCATGTATGCCCAACTGCCTGAGTTTTAATCCTATCTCAGTAACACATGGTCAGAGCAGAGGGTCCGTAGAGGTGAGGATCCAAAGATGGGAGTTCTTGAAAGACACTCAAATAGTGAGATTTACTCTGCTGGGATTTTGAAGTAAAGGAGTGATGGAACAAGTATCTCATTTCCCTCTTGATCTTTTAAGTAGCAGTTACCTATTGCTCTTTTGACCCCTTTCCCTTTTCCTTCCTTCTTTATAGTCACTGATGAATTATTTAAATTGCTGTGGAACTCCAACATAAAGCCAAGATGAGGCACCTGAAGACCCTTGGAAAGGTCTGAAAACTGCATCCCCTCCAGGGCTGCAAGCAAAAGAGTCAGTGCTTTCTGACTATCTCAAAACCCCTTGTGTTTCCTCTATCAATGGGGCTTACTCTAGAGCAGTAGTGGGGCCCTTATCAGTCAAAGGGCTGCACCTGAAGACCTAGAGGGCCACATGTGGCCTCAGATTCCACACTCATTCTAGAGTCTTCTCTTTACATCTTCATGGTTTCTGCTCTCCCCTTGGTTCCCAGGTTTTAGAAGTAAGTGGTGGCTGGTCTTTGCATTAAAGCTTGCTCACCTACCATATTCCTTGCAATATGACCTAAACTCTTTTCCTTCATCTTCAGAGTTATTTTTAGTAATGCGGTCTCAGGAGTAGGTTGGGACCATGCCTGGAGATGACAACTAGTCATGGTTTCTGCGTATGTTCTGTTGCAAGCACAGAATTATAGTGAGGGCTTCAGACATTACAGTCAGTTCATTTACATATCACTGTCCAATTGGCTCCAAAAAGTCTTTGGCAGTTCATTTGCTTACTGCTGTATAATGCATTTTTGCATCTGCAGATTCCAGTCCAGGGGGTTGTTGATCAGCAAGCTGAGAATAATGATGAGGCCTCTCACGTGCTCAGAGCGATTCTTAGCTTTAACACTGCAACACAATAAATCCCCTTCTCTCAGTACTTCACCAATAGGGAAGGAGGAGGGGGAAAGAAGTCTGACTTTGTTCATCAAATCCTTTCTTTAGATACAGTGGAAATTAATTGTGCAAACAAGATTAGGAGAGAGAATTATTTTAAAACATTTAAGAGAACAAATTATTTTTCAGGTATTATCTGGTTGTCCACTAATGTCCTACTTGGATAGCTCATCCTAACAAGGAGGTCATGCTGGGTTCTCTAGGTCTATGCCAGCAGAACGGATCCTTCAGCAGGTTCTACCAAGGTGGAAAGGCTTCAAGGATAGACCTGGTGCATCTTATACCTCTAAAACACTCTACAGTTCCAATGACATAGGCCTCAATACCATTCCTTATAGAAGACACTCCATCTCCAGACTTTGAGCATTTCACTGGCTCACCCCCATGCCTGGAATGTTCTCCCTCCTCATCTCTGCCTCAGAGGTTCCCTGGCTTCCTTCAAGGTTCAGCTGAAATTCCGCCTTCTAAAGAAGCCATTCCTCCTTAATCATAATGCCTTCCTCCTGAGACTGTCTCCAGTTAGTCCTGTCTGTATACTATGTGTACATAGTTCCTTGCATGTGGTCTCATTCATTAGATTGTGAGCTCCTGGCAGGTAGGGACAGTGTTTTGTGCCTTTCTTGGTATCTGGCACATGGGGGGCACTTAAGGAAGGTTTGCTGATTTGCCTGCTGTTCAAGGACCAGCCTAATTCATTATGGAGAAGGGCATCTTATGATTGGGTACAGGGTGATGCATATTTCACCTATAACAAATCTTAAAGTTAACCATCTACCAAGTCATACAGAGTTGAGGAGGAAGGAGTATTGACCCTGCAATAATCACAGGACACCAAAGTATTGAGATATTTTTCAGTCTTTAAGAATATCTTATTTACATATTAATAGTTGTTGGTATGCTAATCACAAATTAAAAGGGCAGTGAGAGAGTGCAATGGAGAGAGCAATGAACTTGGAGTCAGGAAGATCTAAGTTCACATCATGTGTCAGGCATATACTATTTGTATGACCCTAAAAAAAAGTGACAACTTTTGTCTGCCTTTGTTTCATCATCTGTAAAATGGGAATAATAACGGCACCTCCTGCCCCCCCCCAAGTTGTCATGAAGATAAAATGAGATAATATATTTAAAACTCTTTGCAAACCTTAAAACATATAATTGCTATCATCATTACTGTTACAAATAATACCAATCTATTTATTAAAGGAGGTCACCCCTAGACAATACTTTGTTGGACTAACCTCAGTTATTAGACATCTCTAAAAGTAATAAAACTAATTTCACTCTCTCCTCTCCCTACGCCCAAATATTCTAGAATCCTGATTTTTTAATTACTTCGGGTCTAGTTCCTTTCCCCAGCTTGTCTGGTCTAGCGAGGTTTTACTGTATACTTAATAATAATATGATGGTGACAGCAAGAGAGTGAGGAGACTTTCTGGGAAACATGGGAAATATGAAAAAGCCTGGAGCATGAATATATAACACACTCACAAGCTGTTATTTTATCTCCGAAAAATAATACCCGTTTTTGAAGCATGTGGAAATGCCCAAATGGATGGTGAGATTGACTTGATTTGCTGTTACCGGTTCCGTTTTCCCTTCTCAAAAGGCCAGGGTGATCATGGCACAAACATTTTAGCAGCTCTTTCCTTTGAGTATGGTGAGAGGTTTGGCAAACATTGACAAAAACTAACCAGTCAAAGTGCCACTATTTTTCAGAGAGGACAAAGCCCTGAAACAGACTAGAAAGAAAATGAAAAGTCCTGTTTTGAAGGTGGTGTTCTCAATCCCAGATGACACTAATGCACCATGACCATCATCTTGTGCTCTACCCTACGAAGCTGTGCTCCAAATATCTTCCCTTGAACCCTGGCATTCCTTATGATTGGATTAGAAAACTTCTATGCCTTTTTTTCCTTCTGAAATATCATATGTGGACTCATGTATCCCAAAGACCTTTGCTATGTGGTTTTTTCCTGGCCATGAAAATAGTTAATTTCTTCTAATTTGGTTCAAAATGTCTCCTTTAACTCTAGGGGCATCCAAACCCATTTGGCCCCTGGCAGCAGTGATAGTTTCTGTCATCACATGTCAGACCCAAGTTTTCTGTTGCCAGGTGACTTTGGGAAATGCTTCACTGGCCCATTTGATCCCAGAATCAAACGGACTAGGTAAGAGGCCTAGGTATTTTGATCTTTAAGTGAAACCAATATGATAAAAACATATATTAGCTCTCATGCCTTCAAATACAATCTGTGCATTCTAAAACATCAGGCAGCACCAAAATCCTTGACTAATATAGTTTTTATACACCAGTTATAGCAGAAAGGCCTGGAGGTAGATTTCAAATTAAAGAGTGAGTACACTCTGATTTTTTTGAGGCCTGTGGATGTGTGACACAGGCATTTGGTCCAAGGGCCAGACTATGTTCTATGAGTTGCATTCTTTAACTGTTATGCTATTGTGGAGAAGAAAATAGGCATCCTTTATTTTATTTCACATCAATTAAGTGCTGTGCTTAGCTTTTGGGTAAGATGCCAGGGTGGCTATCACCAAAGCAGTCTTTGGGGCCATTCCATAATTCTCCTGGCCCAACATGTGAGCTCTCTAGAAGCAGCTGCCACTGGCTCAATATCCATAGTGTTTTAATATTTAAATACCCAAGAATTCTGCCTTTAAGGCAGGTGGCTGGGCCAGGAACATGACAATAAATTTCCATTTCTTTATTTCCTCCTACTTTTACAAATAAGGAGGGATAGAAGAGCCCATGAGTACCAATCAATATACCCAATACCATCTTTACCAGTCAAATGGATTCCTCTTTTCATCTGAGCTATTTCATCATGTGGAAATAAGTGTAGGCTTATTTCCCTTTGATTGTGAAGACGATAAGGGGATTGGGACTGCCAGGTTTTTTCCTATTTTAAGCATGTTTCAGGGAAAGGCTCTCTGTAGATATAAATGATTAAAGAAACAGGAAGAAGACCGCAGAAAAATAATCAGGTGGAGGCTTTAGCTTGCCACTGCAGGTGTGAAGTAGTTAAATTTTATTTTTAATTTAAAGCCAGAAGACACACTCCCTTCCCCCACTCTCAAACATCACCCCCACCCTTTTCGCTCTCTTTCTGGCAATGTTACAGTCATTTCCAGGAGAACAGGTGCACCATGAGAGCCCCTGAGCTCATCAGGTGACTAGCACCTGGCGGCCGGGACAAATACAGAATATGAAGTTATATTGTTTGTGCTATTAACATCTTATTTATTTAATGAACTAGACACTTAAATAAATCACTCACCATTTCTATCTCTGTTAGTGATGTTCCTGACTAAATAGCACCATCAAAACTCAGCACCACAGAGCACTCTGCCTTTTGTAGAATAGGATCAAAGTTAAATCTGAGCGGAAAAACTTACTGGCTAAGTCTTCCTTCTGGACTCTCTCCCATGGCCTCCTCTCCTCAGAGCGCACAAGGCAGTGTGGCACAAAGCAAGGTGTGATGAATGGCAGAGGTTGTGGAACCCAAGGATCCCAGAGCTAGAGTTGGAAGGGACTGCAGAGGTCCTCTAGTTCAAACTCCAAATTCAACAGAGGAGGAAACTGAGACCAGGGGCAGTACAGTGACTTCTCCAAGGCCACACACTTTGTAAACATCAAAGTCAAGCTCTGAACTTGCATCCTTGAATATAGAGTCAGTATTCTTTCCATTCGAAGCTAGGTAGAACAGTGGATAGAGTGCTGGGCCTAGAGCTGAGAGGATTCATCCTCCTGAGTTCAAATTCAGCCTCAAACAGTTGCTAGCTATGTGACCCTGGGCAAGTCACTTAAGCCTGTTTTCCTCAGTTTCCTTATCTGTAAAATGAGCTGGAGAAGGAAATGGAAACCACTCCAGTATCTTTGCCAAGAAAACTCCAAATGAGGTCACCAAGAGTCAGACAGAACCAAAAAGTACTGAGCAACAGCATTCTTTTCATTGCACTACAGCACCCATCAGGGGTTGTAATCATAGTTCCTGATACTTCATTTTTGAATGACCTTGAGCAAACTGCTTCATGCATACAGATCTGAGTCCCTTCAATTGCGCAGTGAGTGGTTTATAAGCATGGCCAGTTAGCTACCCCAGCATCAGAGATGAACCCAGGTGTATTCTGACACACTTGGTACTAATGAATCACACCAGACTATTTATCAGGTAAAGGTGACAGGCAGAAACATATCCTACACCTGCCCCATGGGCACCCCAGGTCCTGAGGTTCCTGCACTCTGGGCAGGCAATAGCAAGGATGTGGTTGTAGCTTTCACCAGCAAGCAGATGTTTAGGACCAATGGCCCTGGGCTGAGGTGACTCGGGCAGTAAAATGGTCAGTGAATATTAGTGTGGGATTTTTACTTGCTCGTTAGCACAAATACAATCAATCAGTTTGGAAAATGGAGAAATGGGTCAATAGGGATCATGAACCATGGCGTGATAAATCCCAAGGGAATCGGGCATTTTAACTCCGAGGCTGCATCCATTCAGGGGCTACAGACTTGAGCCAAGTACACACATAATTCAAAGCCCAGTCTGTCTGTCCCAAGCACTTCTCAGAAACAGAGACAAGCTAACATCACCACAAGGAGGCTGGATTAGATAATCTCTATGGCTCCTTCAGTTCTAAATGTATGGATCAATTCTACTGCACTTCTAAAGCATGCACAGTCTTCTTACTTTTATACATTTTCTATAGTTCAGCTCCTAGCAATTTGGCAAAAATAGCTCTTTGTTCCTGACTATGGCTGGATATCTAGAGCCTAAAAAGATCAGTTTTATTTCCCATTTCCCCTACTGGGGTCCTACTGTGATACCTCCTCATGGGATAGAGGAGACTATGGGTTCCCAAAGGCTATGCCAGCAGCATATGAGTGCTGGAGGGGTCTCCCAAGGTGGAGAGGCCCGGCAAAAGACCATATGACTATCCTTTGAGGACAAACTCAGCTAAGCTCAGAGACTGGGCTGGTCAGAGTCTGAAATTTTGGTCACATTAGCCCACAAAGACTATGGTGCAGGCCTCTGATGATGGCTAGGCACTTACAATGTCTAGCACACATTAAATGTTTAATAAATGCTGGCTGATGAGGATGGTATATCAGTGGAGGAAGTATCCAGAGTGACAAAATCACAGATTCTTAAATGACTAATGTTTAAATGTTCCCATGGATAACCAAAATCATACCAGTTCCAAGGACAGAAAACACTCAGACTACCAGCAAATGAATGCTTAGTTTGAAATAAGGGCAAACAATTTTTAACAATGACAAGATAGTGAGCCCAAACTAAGATAAAAAAAACTGCAAGATCAGGACTTATTAGCGGAAGCAATAAGAAAAACACAAAATTCTTATCAGAGAGGAAAAATGACATTCATCTAATATGTTAATCACCAAGGAGCAGATGTCCCTTATACAATGATAACTGATAAAGTTTTTCAAAACAAAGCTGTACCACAGCTAGATTTCTTTTGCTTTTATATTTTCTCCAGCAAATAATATCTTTTCCCAAAGTATTGAAATGTAAATAACGTTCTCAGGCAGCCTTGTAAGTAGTGCCAAAATTTAACTAGTCCTCAAAAGTGTATAGCAGGCCCCTCAGCCTCCTGCAGGGTACAACAGGAGATTATACTTCACTTCCTCCGGCCAGCCGTGGCTCAGAGAAGAAAACGACTGATCCTTCTGTTCTAATCAACAAGATAACAGGACACACATTCTGGGGGTAGTAGTTTCTCCTTCTCAAAGAGGACCCATGACATCAGAGGGTGATGGGGATTTAAGTGAGGCAGGACTGTGTAAAGTCTCACTCTCCTCCACAGCCTTGGACCCCATGCAGAAGTGGAAGATCATGAACCACACCAGTGAGAAAGGACACATTACTTTGGGGAACTCATATTCTTGACAGAATGTCATCTCCTTGAGAGCAAGAACTGTTTCATTTTTGCCTTTGTTTTCCCAGTGCATAATGGAAGATCGATGCTTGCTGATTGATTGCTGGTGGTACTATAACTTGGCAGAATCTTTTCCAGAGAACAATCTGGCAGCATATAACCAGAATCACAATGATACTTAGAACTTCTGACTCAATAACCAAGTTATTCAAAATACACCAAGATACTCTGAGTGTGGGCAAAAAGAAAAAAAATAGAAATATGTTATATATGAATGCGTCTACACACGCTCATCCATATAAACACATCAGCATTATTAGCAGTTGGAAAGAATTGGTAACAACTTAACTTAAATGTCCAACAGTTGGTAAATGGCTGAATAAACTATGGTAAATTAATGTAATGAAATGCTACAATGCCATTAAAATGATGAATAGAAGGATAATAAAGAAATAGGGAAAGATTTATATAAAGTAAAATTAAGTAGAGGTAACAGAATAAGAAAAACAGTATACACACATATTAAAATAAAAATTTATACCCAAATAATCAATGAACCAACAGAAAACAGGAAGGAGATAAAGACTACAGACATATACCCTATGGAGAAATTCGGTTTTTTTTTTGAAATAAAAATTTATTTAACTTTTTACATTCATTTTCACAAAATTTTGGGTTCCAAATTTTCTCCCCTTTTATCCCCTCCCCCCAACCCAATACACTGAGCAATCTAATTTTCCCTATCTCCAATCTGCCCTCTCTTCTATCCTCCCTGCCTTCTCTTGTCCCCATCCTCTCTTTTGTCCTGTAGGGCCAGATGACTTTCTATTCCCCATTACCTGTATTTCTTATTTCCTAGTAGCAACAACAATACTCAACAGTTGTTCCTAAAATTTTGAGTTCCAAATTCTCCCCATCACTCCCTCCCCACCCATTCCCTTTGAGAAGGCAGGCAATTCAATATAGGACATATCTGTGTAGTTTTGCAAATGACTTCGATAATAGTCGTGTTGTGTAAGACTAACTGTATTTCCCTCCATCCTATCCTGCCCCCCATTGTTTCTATTCTGTCTTTTGATCCTGTCCCTCCCCGAGTGTTGACTTCAAATTGCTCCCTCCTCCCATTGCCCTCCCTTCCATCATCCCCCCCCTTGCTTATCTCCTTCTCCCCCACTTTCCTGTATTGTAAGATAGGTTTTCATACCAAAATGGGTGTGCATTTTACTCCTTCCTTTAGTCGAATGTGATGAGGGTAAACTTCATGGTTTGTTTTTTTTTTCTCAGCTCTCCTCTTTTTCCCTCCACTAAAAAGTCTCCTGCTTGCCTCTTGAATGACATATAATTTACCCCATTCCATTTCACCCTCTCTCCTCCCACTACATTTCTCTCTCACCATTTACCTTAATTTCTTTTAAGATATGGTCCCATCCTATTCAATTCACTCTGTGCTCTCTGTCTCTGTATGTGCGTGCATGTGTGTATGTGTGTGTGCAGGCACGCATGTACATGTGTGTATGTGTGTGTATATGTGTGATCCCACCAACTACCCAGATACTGAAAAGTTTTAAGAGTTACAAATATTGTCTTTCCATGTAGGAATGTAAACAGTTCACTTTTGGTAAGTCGCTTATGACTTCTCTTTGCTGTTTGCTTTTTCATGCTTCTTCTCATTCTTGTGTTTGAAAGTCAAATTTTCTTTTCAGCTCTGGTCTTTTCATCAAGAATGCTTGAAAGTCCTCTGTTTCATTGAAAGACCATATTTTTCCCTGAACTATTATACTCAGTTTTGCTGGGTAGGTGATTCTTGGTTTGAGTCCTACTTCCTTTGACTTCTGGAATATCTTATTCCACGCCCTTTGATCCCTTAATGTAGAAGCTGCTAGATCTTGAGTTATCCTGATTTTATTTCCACAATACTGGAATTGTTTCTTTCTAGCTGCTTGCAAGATTTTCTCCTTGAGCTGGGAGTTCTGGAATTTGGCCACAATGTTCCTAGGAATTTCTCTTTTTGGATCTCTTTCAGGCGGTGATCGATGGATTCTTTCAATACTTATTTTGCCCTCTGGTTCTAGAATGTCAGGCCAGTTTTCCTTGATAATTTCATGGAAGATGATGTCTAGGCTCTTTTTTTGATCATGACTTTCAGGTAGTCCCATAATTTTTAAATTGTCTCTCCTGGATCTATTTTCCAGGTCAGCTGTTTTTCCCATGAGATATTTCACATTCTCTTCCATTTTTTCATTCTTTTGGTTTTGTTTGGTGATTTCTTGGTTTCTCAGAAAGTCATTAGACTCCATCTGTTCCATTCTAATTTTGAGAGAACTATTCTCTTCAGTGAGCTTTTGAACCTCTTTTTCCATTTGGCTAATTCTGTTTTTGTAAGCATTCTTCTCCTCATTGGCTTTTTGAACCTCTTTTGCCAATTGAGTGAGCCTATTTTTCAAGGTGTTATTTTCTTCAGCACTTTTTTGGGTCTCCTTTACCAAGGTATTGACCCGTTTTTCATGCTTTTCTTGCATCTCTCTCATTTCTCTTCCCAGTTTTTCCTCCACCTGTCTAACTTGATTTTCAAAATCCTTTTTGAGCTCTTCCAAGGCCTGAGCCCACCGGACATCCCCCTGGGATGTCTGGGATACAGAGGCCCCGTCCTCCACATCTTTCCATGATGGTAAGAATATTTCCTTGTCATCAGAATTGAAAGGCGGGAACATTTGCACCTGCTCAAAGAAGCTCTCTATAGTCTTATTTTTCTTCCCTTTTCTGGGCATTTTCTCAGCCAGTTACTTGACTTCTGAGATTCCTCTGCACCCCCGCCTAGATCCGCCCAGCTAGTGCTTGGGCTCTGAGATTCAAATGGGCTTTCTGAGGCGGCTGTGGCTGCTATTCAATGTGAGCTTAAGTTCTGGTGCTGGGGTGGGGGCAGGGCTGCCTCCCAGGCTCAGTTCCCTCAGGGGCTTTATGCAGAGACCTTCAGTAATGGAGCGGGTGGGGGCAGGGCCATCTCCTAGGCTCAATTCCCTCAGAGGCTTTATGCACAGACCTTCAGTAATGGAGCGGGTGGGGGCAGGGCTGTCTCCCAGGCTCAGTTCCCTCAGGGGCTTTATGCAGAGACCTTTAGTAATGGAGCGGGTGGGGGCAGGGCCACCTCCCAGTCTCAGCTCCTTCAGGTGGTTTATACAGAGACCTTCAGTAATGAAGATCCCGCCTGCTGCTCGGGGAGTCCCGGGCCACCGCCGCTGCCTCCGCCGCTTCCTGCTCCTGCCTCTGCCTCTGCCGCTTCCTCCCGAGGGGGCCCGAGCCACGGAGACACCCCCCTCTCCTCTTGGCCAGCCCAGACGTCTCTCTCCTTGACCTGTAGTGCCTGTGGGTGGAGGGACCCTCGCGGGCACCAGAGGTTCCGTCCCTGAAGCCTGCTCAGATCTGCTTCTTTGGGGCCACCCGGCCAGGGCAGGGCAGGGGTGGGGGTCTGCTTTCCGGGGCGCGACGGACCCTGGGGACAGCTCTCCAGGGCTCTCTGGAACGGAAATCTCTTCCACTGTGTTTCTGCACGCCTTGCAGTGATCCAGAATTTGTGGGGAGTTCTTCTTGTAGGAAATATATGGGCTGTGGGTTCGGAGCTAGCATACGTGAGTCTTTCTACTCCGCCATCTAGAAATTCATTTTTTTAAGTGCAAATAATTGTACATGTCTAGGTTTGTTTTTTAATTTTTTGGTTTGCTGTTGTTTAAAATCATATCCACAATAAATAACTATATTAAAAATAAAGGTAGTACCAGACCATCAGTACTTGAGTTCTCCAAATCAGTGGCCTTAAACTTTTAAGCGTGTGTATGTGTGTGTATATACACACATACCCATAAACACATGTGTATGTGCATATGTATGCATGTATGTATATGTCTGTGGGTGTGTGTACACACATATGTGTATATATACATATATATTTAAAGATTAATCTATATGTACCACTATTAAATCTTTTTTTCTTATCACAAAGACTTATTTAAAAAGATTACATACTTGTCTAAACAAGGGTTCAAAGGTCTATACAGTATGTCTTGGGGTAGGCAAGCAGCTATTAGCAGCCTAATGTCTTGGGTTTTTGACTCCTGCTCATGATCTCTCAAAATGTAACCCTAACCTCTGGCAGTCTACCTAGATAAGTTTCACACTCAAAGCTTGTAACTTTTGCTCTCCTAAGGTGAACTCTTTATTTGAAAAATAAATATATTTAACTTTAAACAATTGGTACAGTAGATAGAGTGCTAGGCCTGGAATCGTGAAGACTCATCTTTCTGAGTTCACATCCAGCCTCAAACACTTATTACTTATGTGACCCTGGGCAAGCCACTCACCCTATTTGCCTCAGTTTCCTCATCTATAAAATGAGCTGGAGAAGGAAATAGCAAACCACTCCAGTGTCTTTGCCAAGAAAATGAAGTAGGGTCACAAAAAGTCAGACATGACTGAAAAACAAAACAGGTTTAAACAACAAAATAAATTCAAAGTATATTTACAAATATTTACATTTTAAATTAATTTATATATATGTGTGTGTGTGTGTGTGTGTGTCCTTGAAAAATTATTGTTTCATGTATCTCTTCCCATTCTCTATTTGTTAATTCACCTCTAGATTTGTGTACAGTTTTTAAAAAAAATATGAAAGTAAGAAATGGGAGGGGAGGCTAAAAGAGAGGAAAGAAGCAGTAAGGAAAAAGGGGATTAAAAGGGAGGGGGGCTGGAAGAAGGGAGGGAAGACTGAGGGAGGCAGTGGTCAAAAATTAAAACTCTGTTGTGGAGGGGAAGGGAGAACTAAAAGCATAAATGGGGTAAAAAGATGGAGGGGAAGACACACATAGTAATCATAACTGTGAATGTGAATGGGATGAACTCTCCCATAAAACGGAGATCGATAGCAGAATGGATTACAACCATAATCCAACAATATGTTGCTCACAACAAACATTTGAAATGGGACACACACACAGGGTAAAGGTAAAAGGCTGGAGTAGAATATTTTGTACTTCAGCTGATGTAAAAAAAAGCAGGAGTAGCAATCCTAATCTTAGACAAAGCAAAAGCAGAAACAGATCCAATCAAAAGAGATAAGGAAGGAAACTATATCTTGCTAAAAGGCACCTCAGACAATGAAGCAATTTCATTACTAAACATATATGCTCCAAGTGGTATAGCATCTAAATTCTTAGAGGAGAAGTTAAGGGAGTTATAGGAAGAAACAGACAGCATAACTATACTAGTGGGGATCCTCAACCTCATCTTCTCTGAAATTGATAAATCTAACCTTAAAATGAACAAGAGAGAAGTTAAGGAAGTGAATAAAACTCTGGATAAGATAGATTATGATAGATCCCTGGAGAAAACTGAGTGGGAATAGAAAGGAATATACCTTTTTCTCAGCAGTACATGGTATATATACAAAAACTGATCATGTCACTAGGCCATAAAAACCTCACAATCCAGTGAAGAAAGGCAGAGATAGTGCACCCTTCTCAGATCACAACGCAATAAAAATTATGTGTAATCAAAGGCTATGGAACTATAAAACAAAAATTAATTGGAAACTAAACAATCTAATCCTAAAGAATGAGTGGGTTAAACAAATTATAGAAAAATCAATAACTTCATTCAAGAGAATGACAAAAATGAAACAACCTACCAAATTTTATGGGACACTGCAAAAGCAGTTCTTAGGGAAAGTTTTATATCTTTGAATGCCTACATGAATAAAATAGAGAAAGAGAAGATCAGTGAATTTGGTATACAGCTGAAGAAGCTAGGAAAAGAACAAATTGAAAATCCTCAAGTAAATACCAAATTAGAAATACTGAAAACCAAAGGAGAGATTAACAAAACTGAAATTAAGAAAACTACTGAAATAATAAATAAAACTAAGAGTTGGTTTTATGAAAAAACCAATAAAATTGATAAACCTTTGGTCAATTTGATTAAAAAAAAAGAAAGAAGAAAACC
The DNA here is from genome assembly GCA_023548195.1 of Bettongia penicillata ogilbyi. Classification (NCBI taxonomy): domain Eukaryota; kingdom Metazoa; phylum Chordata; class Mammalia; order Diprotodontia; family Potoroidae; genus Bettongia; species Bettongia penicillata. Next base: position 4,639,824 of record JAJHZJ010000391.1, on the reverse strand, counting down.
AAATTACCAATATCAAAAATGAAAAGGGTGAACTAACCTCCAAAGAGGAGGAAATTAAAACAATAATTAGAAATTACTTTGCCCAACTGTATGCCCATAGATTCAACAATCTAAATGAGATGGATGCTTATTTTAAAAAATATAAATTGCCCAGATTAACAGAAGAGGAAGTTGAATACTTAAATAACTCCATCTCAGAAAAAGAAACTAAACAAGTTGAATACTTAAATAACTCCATCTCAGAAAAAGAAACTAAACAATGAACTTCCTAGGAAAAAATCTCAAGGGCCAGATGGATTTACAAGTGAATTCTATCAAACATTTAAAGAACAGTTAATTCCAGTAGTATATAGACTATTTGGGAAAATTGCCGAAGAAGGAGTCCTACCAAATTCTTTTAATGATACAAATATGGTTCTGATACCTAAACCAGGAAGAGGCAAAACAGAAAAAGAAAATTATAGACCAATTTCTCTAATGAATATAGATGCAAAAATTTTAAATAAGATATTAGCAAAAAGAATACAGCAACTTATCACAACAATAATACATTATAATCAGGTAGGATTTATACCAGGGATGCAGGGCTGGTTCAATGTTAGGGAAACTATTAGCATTATTGATCATATCAACAACAAAACTAACAGAAACCACATGATTATCTCAATAGATGCAGAAAAAGCTTTTGACAAAATACAATACCCATTCCTACTGAAAACACTGGAAAGCATAGGAATAAATGGAACTTTCCATAAAATAATAAGCAATATCTACCTAAATCCATCAGCAAGCATTACATGCAATGGGGACAAGCTAGATACATTTCCAATAAGATCAAAGGTGAAACAAGGATGTCTATTATCACCACTGTTATTCAATATGTTACTAGAAATATTAGCTTTAGCAATAAGAAAAAGAAACTGAAGGAATTACAATAGGCAAAGAAGAAACTAAGTTATCACTCTTTGCAGATGATATGATGGTATACTTAGAGAATCCCAGCGAAACAAGTAAAAAGCTACAAACAACTCTGGCAAAGTTGCAGGTTACAAAATAAACAGATAAATCAACAGAATTTCTATATATTACTAACAAAGCCCAACAGCAAGAGATAGAAAGAGAAATCTCATTTAAAGCTACAGTAGACACTATAAAATATCTGGGAGTCTACCTGCCAAAACAAACCCAGGGACTATATGAATACAATTACAAAACATTTTTCACACAAATAAAGTCAGATCTAAGTAAGTGGAAAAACATTAGTTGCTTGTGGGTAGGTCGAGTTAATATAATAAAAGTGACAATTCAACCTAAATTAATTTACTTATTCAGGGCCATACCAATCAAACTACCAGATAATAGAGCTAGAAAAAACAATATCAAAATTCATCTGGAAGAACAAAAGGTCCAGAAAATCAAGGGAACTAATGAAAAGAAATGCTAGGGAAGGTGGCCTAGCCCTATCAGATCTCAAATTATATTATAAAGCAGCGATCATCAAAACCACTCAGTACTGGCTAAGAAACAAAGGGGTAGATGAGTGGAATAAGTTAGGAACTCAAGGCACAGTAGTCAACAAATATAGCAATCTACTGTTTGATAAACTCAAGGATGCCAGCTTCTGGGATGAGAACTCACTGTTTGACAAAAATTATTGGGTAACTGGATGTGGTGGAAACTGGGCATAGACCAATGCCTGACACCATACACAAGAATAAAGTCCACATGGATACATGATCTCGGTATAAAGATTGATATTATAAACAAATTAAAGAGCAAGGAATAGTGTATTTGTCAGATTTATGGAGAATGGAGAAATTTATGACCCAACAAGAGATAGAGAACATTATGAAGTGCAAAATGGATAATTTTGATTACATTAAATTGAAAAGTTTTTGCACAAACAAACCCAATGCAACCAAAATTAAGAGGGAAGGAGAAAACTGAGAAAGACTTTTTGCAATGAATATCTGTGATAAAGGCCTCATTTCTACAATATATGGAGAACTGAGTCAAATGTACAACAATACAAGTCATTCCCCAGTTGATAAATGGTCAAAGGATATGAACAGGGAGATTTCAGAGGAAGAAATTAAAGCTATCTATAATCATATGAAAAAAATGCTCTAAATCACTATTGATTAGAGAGATGCAAATCAAAACAACTCTGAGGTACCACATCACACCTATCAGATTGGCTAACATGACAAAACAGGAAGAAGATAAATGTTGGAGAAGATGTGGGAGAGTTAGAACACTAATTCCTTGTTGGTGGAGCTGTGAATTGATCCAACCGTTCTGGAGAGCAATTTGGAACTATGCCCAAAGGGTTACAAAAATGTGCATACCCTTGGACCCAGCAATATCACTTCTGGGACTCTATCCCAAAGAGATCATAGAAATGGGAAAGAGTCCCACATGCACAAAAATATTTATAGCAGCTCTCTTTGTGGTGGCCAAAAACTGGAAAACCAGGGGATGCCCATCAATTGGGGAATGGCTGAACAAGTTGTGGTATATGAATGTACTGGAATACTATTGTGCTATAAGAAATGATGAACAGGAAGACTTCAGAGAAGCCTGGAAAGACTTATATGAACTGATGTTGAGTGAAAGGAGCAGAAAACACAGCAACAACCATAGTATGTGAGGAATTTTTCTGGTAGACTTAGTACTTCATTGCAATGCTAGGACTTAAAAAATTTCCAATGAACTTTTGAGGCAAAATGCCTTTCATATCCAGAGAAAGAACTCTGGAATTGGATGGCAGATAGAAACAGACCATTTTCTTTTGTGGTTTCTCCCATTCATTTTAATTCTTTTATGCAACATGTATTTAATAGGAATGTACGTGTCGAACCTATATAAGATTATATACTGTCTCAGGGAGGGAGAGGGAAGAGAAAAAAAATCTAAGATACATGGAAGTGATTGTCGAACACTGAAAACAAATAAAATAATTTAATTTGAAAAAAATTATCAAAGTATTCTATTATGCCAACGACTGAGATAGTGACCCTAAAGATGGGTTAATGCACCACTTTTCTCTCTCCTCCATACTCCAGCAACATTTGGACCAGTGGCCTTTACCATCAGACTTTCTGGTCACCTGTTCTGCAACTTCACCTTGAGGACCACTGGACCTTGCCCTCTGTGTTACTGCTGGGGTCTTCTACATATTCTGCAGTGAAATCCATATAGATATATAGCTTGATAGAGATATCTGTATAGAGATATTTGTATATCCTTTTATATAAATATCTATATATAGGTTATCAATATATAGGTATATTTATAATAGATATCTATATATATGTTATCTATTACAGGATATCCTATATATATAGATATCTATTATAGATATATCTATATATCCATAGCCTACATATAGATATTTATTATAGATATATCTATATGTAGAGGGTCAGCTAGGTGGTACAGTGGATAGAGCACCAGTACAGGAGTCAGGAGGACCTGAGTTCAAATCTCACTTCAGACACTTGACACTCACTAGCTGTGTGACCTTGGGCAAGTCACTTAACCCCAACTGCCTCATCCTGGGTCATATCCAGTCATCCTGATGAATATCTGGTCACTAGATTCAGATGACTCTGGAGAAGAAGTGAGGCTGGTGACTTGCACAGCCCTCCCTCACTCAAAACAAAGTCAAGTGAAAGTCATGTCATTATTTCTCTGATGGCATGGTCTTCTTCGGCAACGAAGGATGAATGCACATCTATATGTAGATAACCTATTTATAGATATACATTATAGATATCTATATATAGATAAATCATAGGTATCTATCTATCTATCTGTCTATCTATCTATCTATCTATCTACCAATATTTCTATCTACCTAGCCTTCCTCTATTAGAATGTGAGCAGCTTAAGAGTAGGAACCATTTTGGTATCTGCAGCGCACTGCACATAGGAAGAGTCAAAAAAATCTCTTTTACTCATTTGGAGTTTATTCAGGCACTTAGGTGTAACCCTCAACATTCTATATAGGAAAATGTAGGAGAAGATAAAAGAATTTTCATCTGGAAAAGGACTTTCCTGGTTCTTTTTTTTGGATAAAGGAAGACCTAGATGTTAATATTTTTCTGAATTTTCTCCCATAAAATGACAAATAAATGCAATTTAATTCCCCTTCCTCTTTGCTCATGAAAATCCAACTCATCCTATGGGGTCCAGCTCAACTAAAGTCACACCTCCTACAAGGTACATTCAATTACTCTGGTCACACTGATATTTCTCTTTCAGATTGATAGGTATATAGATGGATAGATGGAAAAGGAATGGATGGATAGTACCTTTCTCGATATATATAGTACCACCATATGACTCTAAGTCTCACATCTCCAGTGGCCTATTATACATCTCAAAATGAATGCCCTATAGACATTTTAACTCAACATGTTCAAAACTGAATTAATTACCTTCTATTTTCTCCCTCCCTGCCAATTTCCCTATTATTGGTGAGGGTACCACCATTCTCCCAGTCAACCCAGCCCTAGATATTGGACTCAACTCCTTACGCTCTCTCACATCTCCTTTCCAATATATTGCTAAATCTTCTTGATTCTTCCTTTGAAACAACTCTCAGAAGAGCCCCTTCTCTCTTCTGAACTGCCCGCACCAGTTAGTCAATCAAGCCAAGGTCATACACTACTTCCCAGGCCACCGCCAGGCATGCTTACTTTTGTCCTGTCACATCCTGACTTGGATGATTCAAGAAGAGAGAGCAACTCTGCCTCACTTAAATCCAGCTGACACACAAGTCAAGCATTCACCCCATGAGGTCACTGGTCCTCTTTGAAAATGAAGGGCAAACAACAGTCAGTCAATAAATATTTATTAAGTGCCTGCTATATGCGGGGCATTATGCTGAGCTCTGGGGATGTGAAAAGGCAGTCCCTAGCCTCACAGAGCTCACAATCTACTGGGGCAGACCACAAGCAAAGCAAGCTATGTACAGGATAAATAGGAAATAATTAGAAGAGAGAAGAGACTAGAATTAGAGGAGTCGAGAAAGCAGAAGATGGGACTTTTGAGGGGACTTGAAGAAGGCCAAGGAAGTCAGTATTATTATACTACAACAATGACAACCGTCATTATTACTATTAGCATATAACATTATTATGAGCATATAATACATGCTCAAGACATTTTGCTAAGATAAGAGCTTTACAGATACATTTTCTCATTTAATTCTCACAACAACCTGAGAGGTAGGTGCTATTATGATCCTTTACAGTTGAGAAAACTACAGGAAAGAGATAAAGTGACTTGTCCAAGGTCAAACAGCTAGTAAGAGCCTGAGGATGAATTTGAACTCAGGCCCAGCACTCTGTCCACTGATCAACTAATTACCTAGATAAGTAATCTTTACTTATATTTGCATTGTTCTTTGATTCAGACATGTGTAGTGATCTTATCTTCCTGATTTGAAGGAAACTCCTTAATGTCAAGAACTGGGGTTAACAATAATACTGGAATAAGCATTTTAAGAGTAGTTGGTCTGATATGCTCTGTAGTACCTTAGTGCCGTTCTGATCCCCTTGGGCATGAATGAGGTAAGGTTGGCTCTCATTCCTGGAGTTCTCAGAGACAATTCGCACCTCTACTCCAGGTAATGGAGTACCCACAGCACCTTGAGGAAAAAGAGAAGAAAAGGTAAAAACAAAGAAAATTCATGTTATGTGGAAGGAACCAGATGAGTGGAAAACCTTGGACCACCCCCCCGCCCCACCAAAACCTTCAGGAGCTGTACTCAGAAGGGGAAATTTATGTACCTATTTATCTATGGGCAACTTCATATCACTGGGAATCCAACGGGCTTTAATACCCCATCCACACATATTAGTGAAGTTATTATTAACATAGCTTATTATCAATTATTAATATAATGATATAATTTATTATTATTACAGTATGATCCAAAGCATTTCTTGGACAGTGTGCCAGTTTGAAAGTCTTTTGCCGATAGAAAGAGAGGCTCTTCACCATCTACTTCACCATCTACTATCAGAAACACAATTCTACAGTTCTGATCAAGTGTCCATGTGTATACAAGAAAGACAAGAAATGATTGCTACATAGTCCATTATTTCTGCACCACCCTGAATTGACAGGAAAGGCAAGGCTGAACAATGTCAGAACTGGCTAAGGATTATCTTGTTTTTATATTACATCAATACATTGTGTATAAAACACAATAGGAACAAACCAGAGTTCAAAACACTCATTAATCTATAAGTTTCATTTTTCAAAGCAAGAGAAATCTGACATGGTGTCAAGACCAATTGCCACTATGTGGCAATTAAGTTGTACTGATCTGGTATTTCCCAAGTCTGCAGCATTCAAGAATCTAATGGTCCACTTTAATAAAGCATCCTTCATGGCTAAGAATGAGTTCCCCTGAAAAAAATCAGAGACCAGAGGTTGGCTTTATTTACAAAAATGGAGACTGGAAAGAGCTGTCTGGAAACTTATCTTAAGCATTCAGAGGGATGAATACACATAGGGACTAGATCCATGATTTCATTGGTATAGGGAACTCTCAGACAAGGAAACTCCCTCTACAAGTGCTGGTCCACCTTCTTGGCAAATGACTATTTTGGAGAGTTACCTTAGAGGACTGAGAGAGGTCCAGTGATTTATCCAGGGTCACACAGCTAGCATGTCTCAGAGGTAGGACCTGAAATCAGGTTTCCTTGGCTTTGAGACCAGTTCTTCATCCATTATGTAAGCTGCCTCTCACAAGCATCATGGTCTATGAAAATTCACTTCTGTATTTCAAGCACTTCATTTAAATGATTTCTAACTAATAGGAAAGAGAGAAAAGAAGGAAAGAAAAAGAAAGGAAGGAAGAGAAGCAAGGAGCAAGGAGATAATTCTACTGTCTCCCTAGATAATTTGTTCCAGGGCTTAATAATACTCACTCTCGGTAAGTTCTTTATATAGAATTCCAATTCCTCTTGCTAAAATTAGAGTCTATTTCTTTTTTCTTTGTGGCCAGTTTGTTCCTAAAGAGGAGAAAGCTAATGAGGTTTGGAGTTTGATTCCTTTAAATTCCAGTTTGTCGCACTCAGTTCCAGAACTATAAACTGTCCCCTCCACACCTCCAGCAGTTAACTCACAAATTTATGTTACTGATGCCCAGAGAAAGTAGAAAACCAGCACAAATCCATCACCACTACTTTGAGAAGGACTCGAAACTGCTGGTCAGTAGCAACATCTTGGCATGTAAAATAAAGGACAAGAGATCTTTTTCTTCTCCTAAGTAATTCTAGTGGTTCTAAGCTTTTCTTCCCAAATTCCATTTTTGGAGCTTGACCAAAAAAAAAACCATTAACAACCATTTGCTAAATATTCACTATGTGTGAAGCGCTGTCCTGGGTGCAGGGGAGAAACAGGAAATCTGGATAAGATACGATTTCTGTCTTCACAGGGGGGCTCATCAGTTTAGTAGCTTGCAGACATCTCTTACTGCTGGAGTGGCTGGGTAATGTAGCAGACAGAGTATAGGCCCCAAGTCCAGACGACTCATCTTACTAAGTCCAAATCTGGCCTCCGACATTTACTAGCTGGATAAATCATCTAACTCTGTTGGCCTCAGTTTCCTCATCTGTAAGATGAGCTGCATTAGGAAATGACAAAGCACTCCAGTATCTGGAGAAAAATCCCAAATGGGATCATGAAGAGGCAGAAATGACTGAAACAACTGAATGACAACAGCAAAAATATTATTAGGGTATTATAGAGTTACAAGAAAAGTATTATGGGAAGTACAAGAGGGATGGTCATGTTCAAACAGGGGATCAGGGAAGACCATTAAAATTACTTGTGGATTCTGAATGACACATTCTTAAGTATACATCCCTGTAATGCACTTACTTCCCTAATAACAGTGCTGTAATGCTGAATCATACTCAGTTTAGGGCATACTATGGTCTTCTCATATTTTTCTATTATACATTTAGTACACTTAAAATTTAGCAGAGCTGATCTTTTTTCCCCGCATCAGTACCTAAGATCTACTGCCTAATTTAAATAGACTAGAGGACTTTGGGCATAGGGGTGGGGTTGTCTGAATTACGTAGGCCAGACACAAAGCCACCAACAGCCTAGAGCAGGGTGCCTGCTTGTATATGTCCACAGACAGTTCTAGACAGGAATAGGACAGGGAAAATGTTTTGAGGAAGGGGAAAGAAGAGGATATCAAGAAAATCTGTAAGATATGGCTTCTGAAAACTGTGACAACCTCAGCACTGGGTGTTAAAATGAAGAAGGGCAGGCTAAACTAACCAGATTTCAAGTCCAATGTTCACTGATACTATTAATAAATTTTACCTGGCTGGTATCTGCTCATTTATTTTGTAGCCACAAGTCTCTTTCTTGTTGTCTGAAAGAGGCAGGATGCAAAGGCTGGTAGGGAGTTTATGAGCCCGAATACTGAGAAACCATCAAACGCTAGAAATTGATTTATTATCTTCTGGAACAGGTTAGATACGATAACCAAAAAAAGTACCTGTCAAAGAAAAAGAATTCTAGAAAGCCAAGTTATCAAACGGAATATGATTATGCCACTAGGAGGCTGTTGATAGGTTTATACAAAATTTTACCATATCTTTAACGTTAGGAAATGAAATCCATTCTTCTTTCTGCTTTCTTCTGAGTATATACTTTAACACTGATATAGCACCTACTCTCTTCCTGAGCCAAGGTAGAAAATGCTCAGTGGGCATGAGGCCAAGAAGGGTAATAACCTATTCCAAAATGGAGAGATTTTCTCCAGTGGGTAATTCAGCAGCATTCATGAGAGGACACCCTTTTAACAGGTATAGATTAGCTCCATGTACTGATAGTCTAAAGGAACCATGGAGAGAAGGGCACTGGAAGGAGCAAAGGGGAACGTTGGTAGCCATCAGAAGCAACCAGAGGCACCCTTTCCCCAATAATAATGGATGAGTCAGCAGTAAAAGTGGTTTTATATTAAGGGTTCACTTTAAGTCATTGCTGCATCTAGAAGGCCCACCCACAGGGCTGTCAGATTGGTGCAGCCCCAACAAAATGGAACAAATATTCCCTGTTTTCTTGGGGAATTCTTTAGGCTTTCCCGGCTTTACAATGGTAACTAAAGAGATCACCCCAGTGCCCTGCTTGCTCCAAATATATTTTTCCTTTCCTGAAAGGGTTCAGCTAAATATAAAAGGCACTCAGTGCTATGATGGCTGAGGACCTGATCCAGTCACTATCAGGAATCAAACTGACAAAAAGTATCTCAGCCTACTGTTAGTTTCTGGCTCCCCCTTTATTCAGGCATCATGAGAAAGGAAAGAGAAGCAAAGCCTTCTCTCGGAAGTGATGCTCCAGTTGTATCAGAGTATTGTGTATTGCAGGTGCTCCCAATTCCTTTCACTGAAGGCACTCCTGTCTGTCATTACAGACATTAACCATTTGGGTCTTTTTATACCATCTTCTCCATAGCCAAGAACACCTCTCCTGCCTCCCCCTTCACTGATTTCTGTTTCTTAAACACAACAAACCAGACACACCCATAAAATTCCTTCCTCGGCTCTGAACACGCTTATCGCCAGCTTTGTTCAGAAAGGGTGTTTTTCTCCCCCTCTTCCAAAAGCAAAAGTTACAAACCGTTGAGAAACGAGATCCATAATGAAAGTGCTGACAGAATCTTAATTATAGCATCACAAATGCAACAATATAATTAAAATCTCCAGGCAAAGATAATGACTTGAGTTTCACAGGCCCTGTGATATTTTAAAATAAAGTTCACACTGGTAACTAACGGCTCAGACCTCAAGCAGATGGTAAGCATAAAGTGGGCCCAGTGTCTGCCTCCCAGCCCCTCCATCAGGGGGCACATTTGGAGCCCAAACTGAGGCCACTACACCTTCTTCCCTCCTTTCCGCCCTAGTCCAAGGCTCATGAATCTTAAGAAATGTTGGCAGCTTGCCCACTGAGTATCGAACTCCAGGCAGCAGTCAGAAAGAAGTGGCACTATTATTCTTGCAACAGTTCTCCTCTCTTTAAAAAAGTTGTCAGCCCTTCTCAGATAAATTTAATTGGCCCTGCGGTCTCTGTCCCTTGGTATCTGGGGACCTTGATGCGGTTCTCTGTGGTTGTGTCCTGGGAGAATTGAAACAGGCCAACGATAAGGTACTCAGCGAGCTCACTGTCAACAATACACCGAGTCCGCAGTCGAGCTATTAGCCGCCTCTGATCTAAGCCTCCAATTAAAGTGGTGATTAGGCCCAGAGAGGCATTCGGACCATGAATTATTCATCTCCCTTCACAGTAATAGCACCAGGGGGATTAGAAGGAGAATTGGTGAAAACAGAGGCATTTTAAACAGGGCTTTAACCATATACAAGCAAACATTGCTTTCACATCTTTTTTTTTTTTCCTTTTTCAACCTCACCCCCTCCTCCCTCGATTTTGTTTTTTTAAGATTTCAGAGAATCATGTGATAATCTTAGACTGGAAAGGGACCTTGGAAGCCATCCGTGTCAACTTCCCAAGAATCCTGGGGTGGGGGGAAGGAGTACTGGATTTGGAGACAGAAGCCATGGGTTCGAATCCTAGTTCAGCTACTTATTCCGAGTGACTTTAGGCAGGTCACCTTCTCTCTCTGGGCCTCAGTTTTTTGTTAAATGAAAATGGAAAGATGGTCTCTAAGGTCCTTTCCAGTTTGGAATGTATGGAATGAGCTAATCAAAGCTGCAGGGGTACAAAAGCAAGAAGCACATTAACTGACCAGAGGCAAGTCAGCCAAAAATGGGTCAGAAGCCCCAGGAAGTGGATGAGGGATTTTTTTGATTGTTTCCCAGCACATAGAAGAGTCCAGGAAAGAGTCTAGTGCAAGGAGAACTGTTTGTCGATTATGGGGTAAATCTCTCTGTGTTAGAATTAGGGTGACTGAGTAAGGGGGCAATGCACCGACCCCTAGGGATCAGTAAGTGGGATTCTGGATCCTTTGAATGTCCAAGAAATCTCATGATATAAGGGATCGAAAATAAATAGAGAAAGGTTAGGAGAGAGGGTTAGGGAGAAGAGCCAGGGGAGCCTGTGGGGAAAAACCCATTTAAACCTTTTTTTCTCCTCAACAGCAGGACAAAACAACCCAGGCCCATGACCACCACAAGATAAGAGTCAGGTCTCATCTCTGGAGATGGGGACTGATGAAAAAATCCCTTCTTCTTGTTGATGCACATCATGAATAAAAAAGAGTATTTTGGATGGGGTCTTATGTTTTCCCTTGAAATCAAAGAACTAACACAAAAAGGAAATTTGTCACAAAGTCAACTTTGTCTTTTTGGTGGTTTAAGGTAAAAGAACAAACAATTACAATTAATTCACAATTCTAGCAGCCAGAAAACCTTCCCCATTCCTACTCCTCGTTTTCCACTCACTGTCTTTGTGTCTCGAGTAAATGCTTAAAGCCAGTAATTTAGGATTTCAAGGATTTCTGCACTATAATTTCTTTCCAGATAAACTTTCCATTTCCAGAAGTGTGTAATCACTCGCCTTGCCTCAATTAGCGGCGAGTTACAACGATCATTTTGCAATGAAGGTGATAATGGGAACAGGGGATGATCACTGGGTCCAGTGAGCTTAGCCTCTCGATCTGTCTAACGTTCATCGCTGCAGTGGTGGTGTTTTTCCCCGAGTGTCTGGGTAATTCTGACTTGAGGTTGTAGCTCCCACATTTGCCATGGGGAAATCTGTTCTATACTTTAATTACCCTTTGTGTAAAGAACTTTCTCTTTGCCTCCCTCAGAGTCTGCTCCTTTCAGAGTCTCAGCCTCTTATCCTTTCTAATAATTATGGCCCAAGAGACCCCTTGCCACCCTTCTTGTCTTTTTCAAATTTTGGATATCCCTCAGGTGCCTAGGGTTGTATAAACTTCCCTCAATGTAATCTTTCCAACAGCATGCTCTAATGTATGTTCTGTCTCAATACAGACATTGTTGTTGTTTCAGATTTGGGTAGCACTTCCACTCCAATAAGCTCAGGAGTGGAGGAAGGAATGAAACAGTGAGTAAGAGGGTCTCTAAGTCAAGTGGGACAAGATTGATGGTCCTGCCCTTTCAAACTACGTCCAACTGAATCCTACTTATCTAAGGAATTCTGATTATTGGGAGCTGAATACTTTCCAAGAAAGGAATAGTATAGTACTATTAGTATAGTATATAATATATACTATATAAAGTATTATTATATATAATAGTATAGTACTCAGCATAGTACAATGCATGGAGCACTACAGTGGAGGTTGAAAGACTCAAGGTTCTGCCCGAAGATGAAAGACCTGCCACCAACTGGGCCAGGCAATTCACCTTTCTCACCTCTATTTCCTTACCTGCATAAAAATGTCATGGAACCAGAATGAGGGGTTCTTAATCTGGGGTCTATAAACTTGGTTTTTAAGTATGTTGATAAGTGTATTTCAACATAATTGATTCCCTTTATAGTCCCATCTAAAAATATTATTCTGAGTACGGGTCCTATAGGCTTTGCCAGCTTGGCCCAAGGGGCCCAGGACATCAAAAAAGGCTAAGAAGCCCTACACTAAATAATCTTTAAGGCCTATTTTCAATCTAAAAGTCTCAGACTCCATGAATATTGTAGTCAAATTTTGATCTGCAAATCATAACTCACCATACATGAACTAGACAAAGGAAAAGAGTCTTGGCAATGGGATCAATACTTCAGCTTAGCCAAAAGGAGAGAGAAAATTCACAAATAACCTAAGTGAAAGTTTCTTCCCCACCAAAACTTAATGAAGAGTTTGTAACACAGTGAGATGAATTGATTCAAGGTTCCTTCCCATATGTTAAAGGCAACCCAATAACGTAGTAAAATAGACTAAACAGGGGGAAAAGTAGTCCGATGCCTCTGCGATAATCCGTAACCTGGATAATCAGTCACATGATAATAAAAAGCTAAATGTACTCTGAAGTAGGATGATGCTAAAACCCAGTGTTAACCAGTGACACAGTCTTTCTTTCTATGGTTTAGTCTTAGCTGATTAGTCTAAGTGAGCCTGCCTATCATTTTGCAACCACCCTACTCAACTAATATTATATGAATAAACAAGTTCAGTGCTTAAATACCGTTACCATCCCATTTCCTCTTCCAAAATGGCTCCCTCCAACTCCTTGGCTCTTCTTTATATCTAGCTCTTAACCTGTCAAAGTTTAACTACTGACACTGTGTATCTATGAATTTGGTTTTGAAACGCCGTAAAAGTAAATGATCACAGTGGTTTCACCTTTGCCTAATTCTTTTGTGCACATGTCGGTGGGATTCTAACCAAGTTCATCAAGCATGACCTCCTATCCATGCAAACTAAATAATGGGGCACTTGTCCAAGAAGGGAGTGAGAGAAATGTGAACAATTCAGTTTGGCCTAATAAATGCAGGGTACCATGACAGACACTAGATTTATGACAGCATAGGAAATAGGTAGAGGGAATTTCAGAACTTACCTGTGCAAGTTTTATCTTTCAGGAAGCAGTTGATTGGGAAAAAAAAAATCTTTCTACCAAGTTTCTTGGATAAGGGTTTGGTATCTATGATATATGGCCAACTAAGAGAAATATACACTCAAGCCAAATGCCATTTCCCAACAGATAAGTGTTCAAGGGATATGAACAAATATTTCACAGAGCTTCAAATCATTAATAATCATATGAAAGAATGCTCCAAATTTGTTAATAAAAGAAACACAAATCAAAACAACCCTGAAGTTTCACTTCACACCCAACAAATTGGCAAAGATGACAAAAGATGAGAATACTCAACGTTAGAGAATTGTGGAAAGACAGGAACATGCATTTTGGGTGAAACTATGAATGAGTACTACAATTCTGGAACCTTAGAATTATTCAAATAAAGAGACTACAATTTCTATATATCTTTTGACCCAGAGATTCCATAAGCCCCAAGGAGGTCACTGATAAAGACATCTCCATATGCACTGAAATATTTATGGCAACACTTTTTTTGTAGCAATAGAGAACTGGAAACAAAGTAGAAGACCATCAGCTGGGGAATGGCTAAATAAATTGGGGCACAGGAATGTAATGAAATATTACTGTGCTATAAGAAAACAAATATGATGAATATGGAGAACCATAAAAGAATTAAGTGAACTGGTTCAAAGTGAAGTAAGCAGAGGCAGTACAATGAAATATATAATGACTACAAAAACGTGAATGGAAAAGAACCACCATAAAAAATAAAAAAATTAATGTCAAAAATAAGAAGCTTAGCCCCCAAAAAGAGATATGAGAAGACACCTGCCCCCACATCTCTGAAGAGGAGTGTATGTGTGAGGGGAAGGCAGTGTTGTCCACAGCTATAGAACACAACTGGTATATCAGATTTTTAAAAAATGAATTAAATGGCCTTCCTGAATTTTTCTCTTCTTTTTCACTTAAAAAATATTCTCTGCTTTAAGTTTGGCTTTCTGGGAGGGGGAAGGGAGTGATACACAGAAGGAACTTAGATATATTAAAAATAATAACAGCTAGTATTCATATAATATTTTAAGGATTGGCAAAGTGATTTACATATGTTTTCACATGTGTTCACAATAACCCTGTGAGATAAATACTATTATGCTCTTTTTCTGTTCTGACTCTTCCCTGGTCTAAGTATCAACACCAGATTTGTATCTTTGGAGGAATTTGGTAGGACTCCTTTTCCTACTTTTTCAAACAGCTTATGCAATAGTAGAGTTTATTGTCCTTTTTATATCTGATAGAATTCACTTCAAAATCCACCTGGTCCTAGGGTTTTATCCTTGTAAAGTTATTCATGGTTCATTTAATTTTTTTTCAGTGACTGGGTTACTTAAATCCTCTATTCCTTGTTCTGTTTATTTGGGATTATACATTTTTGTAAATATTCATGTATTTATGTAGTCAGTTTGATTGGAATATAATTGAGCAAAATAATTTCTCATAATTTATTTTGCATCTTCTTAATTTTTATGAATTTTTAATTTTTATACTGTAACCTGATTTTTCTTTTCTTTTCTAAAAAAAAAAATCAAATTAGTTAAGACTAATTAGACTTTTTTTTAAAAGTCCAGGATCTAAGTTTTACCTTCTAAATCAATGCGTTTTTTATTTCAGTTTTGTTAGTCTCCTTTTCGATTTTCAAAATTTCTATTTTGGGGTTTAATTGTCTTTTTAAAAAATGTATGTAATATCTCATCTTTTTTTGTAGCATTCCCAATTGGTTGGTCTATTCTTTTTCTCTTTTTCTAATGAAAAGGTTTAGAGATATAAATTTCCCCAAAGGATTGCCTTGGTTGTGTCCAAAAATATTGGTATGCTGTCTTGTCATTATCTTAAGAGAAATCATCTCCTATTTCTATGATCTGTTTTTTGATTTGCCCATTCTTTAGGATTAAGTTATTTAGTCTTCAATTAATTTTAATAATTTCTTCAATGGCACATTATCGAATATAATTTTCATTATATCATGGTCCATAAAAGATATGCTGAACAATTCTGTTTGTTCCATAAATGTTTGTGATGTATTTGTGCTCTAATTCATGGTCAGGTTTTGTAAAGGTACCATGCACTGCTGAGAAATGTGTGAACTCTTTTCTGTTCCCATTCAATAATCACCAGGTCTATCACATCTAACTCTTCTAAAATGCTATTCAGGTCCTTAACTTTTGTTGTTGCTTTTAGATCTGTCTAGCTCTAAAAGGGGTACACTGATTTTTTCCATTATTATAACTGTTCTGTTGATTTCTCCTATACCTCAGATTTTACTTTGACTTCTGGTTCTAGAAGATCTCACCAGTTTTCTTTCATGAGTTCACTCTCCACTTTCCATCTGCAGCTCTGCTTAGATTGAACTCCGCAGAAAGTAATGCCCTTGATGCTCCCTCTCTCACTTTCCAAATTCATTATGTGTATTTTCTTCCCTCATTTGATTTTACTTTCCTTGAGGGAAGAGACTGTCTTTTTCTTATTTATGTCACCAACACTTAGAATGGTACCTGGCACAAACTCGGTGCTTGATAAGTTTATTGAACTGAATGATTTTTAGAAATATGACATCCAACCTCTTTGACTACCCAGGTCATAGCTTTCAAGTAGTCTAGTGATTTATATCTCTTTATTAATAAATATCAATAAATTAACATAATAATAATATAATAAAAACAATAAATATTAATGAACCAAGAATAAATTATTATAACTTGTTGTTGTTCAGTCATTTAATTCTGTCGGACTCTTCAAGACCTGATATGGATTTTTTGTGGCAAGGATACTGGAATGGTTTGCTATTTCCTTCTCTGGCAGATTAAAACAAACAGAGGTTAAGTGATTTGCCCAGGGTCACATAGCTAGCAAGTTTCTGAGGCTACATTTGAACTCAGGTCTTCCTGGCTTTACCTAGGTAAGTCACCATCTACTAAGTCACCAAACTGCCTCCTAAAAAATTATAATAATTATTAATATTTTTAAAAAATTATCTCTCCAGGTCAGTTGTTTTTTGGTATATGATACCTTAATATTTTCTTCTATTCTCTGCTCCTCCTTATTTTTTACTTTGATTTATTATTTTTGATTATCTCATGGAGTTATTAACATCTGTTTAATCCATTCTAATTTTCAAGGATTCTAATGCTTGGGTAAGGTTTTGAACCTCCTGGGAGAGGCCGTTAATTTTCATTCCAAATCTTTCCTCTATAGCTTTCATATTTTCTTCTTTCTCTAGTAAACTCATTTCATTTGTAAAATCATATTTAACTCTTTTTTTTTTCAACAATCTTGTTTTGTATCTTCCAGGAATTCTAGCTAGACTTTGTGCCCAACTGTGTTTTTCTTTGAGGCTTTACATGTAAATATTTTGGAGTCATTCTTATCTGGGCTTGAAATCCAGGTCTCTCTGTCACCATAACTCTTGAGAAGTGGGAAGCCTTTTTTTATTTAATCCTTCTAGTCCTACTTCTCGAATTAGGAATGTGCATTTGAGCTAGGTTCTGTACAATTCTAGAATGTCTGGACCTTGCAAGCCCTATTTCATATTCTCTTGGGTTCTGTTGCTGTGTTCTCCAAGTATTGAATGCTATGTCCTTCAAGGGTCTTAGAAAGGCAGCTCAGTCTGGGGACCTGCAAATATTCAGTGAGCTCAAAGTTATCTGTTCTAAGGAGAAGTCTGCCTACCCAGTCTAAGCTTTGAAAACTCCTGATGTAGGTCTGAGTCCAGGCAATACAACTTTGGACTTACTCTTGTTTGTCTTATGCTCAGTAGATCTACTAGCTTTGGCCATCATTAGCTAATTAGAAGACTATTCAAGTTACAAATGACAGAACTGTAGGCTCCCCCTTGGTATGAGCTCTCTGCTCTGGTTATTCAGCTATAGCTTTCAGACAAGGTCAAGAGTTGAATATAAGACTTTGTATGAGGGTCAGTGCCAAATTGCTGCCTATTCTTTGCCCACTATACATCCTCAGGTGTGTGTTTGCTCTTTGTCTTGGTCCACCACACCTAGGCACAAATTCCCTACATAGTCTGCACAAGATCTACAGCTCAGTTCTGGCATATCAGCAAGAGAACTGAGCATTAGCATCACCTGTTCCTGCATAGCATCAAACCTTTCATTCTGGAATTGTGATACTGTGATATAAAAAGACTTGCCCTTATGCATAGCCTCCAGCCTCACTTCATTCCTGAGCTCAAAAGTTCCATTCCACCATTCTAGCTAGAACCATCCCTAGTCTTTTATTTTTTTGGGGGGAGGGGAGAAGTTGAATTATTTTTATTTATTTTGCTAAGTATTTCCAAATTACATGCACAGAATTTAACAATCATTTTTTTAAAAATTTGAGTTACAAATTCTCTCCCTTCCTTTTGCCTCACCCCCTCCTTGAGAAGTAAGCAATTTGATATGATTATACACGGGGTAGCTAAATGGAGCAGTGGATATAGTGGCAAGCCTGGAACCAGGAAATCCTGAGTTCAAATCCAGTTTCAGACACTTACTAGCTGTGTAACCCTGCAGGAGTCACCTGTTAACCCTGTTTCCTTCAGTTTTCTCATCTGTAAAATGAGCTAGAGGAGGAAATAGCAAACCATTCCAGTATCTTTGCCAAGAAAACCCCAAATGGGATCAATAAGAATTGGACATGCCTGAATAACAACATACATGCAAAACATGTTGCAGAAGAAGAAACAAACAAAAGAAAAGAATAAAAATAAAGAAAGTAAAAAACAGTATGCTTTGATCTGCATTCAGTCTCCCTCCATCAATTCTTTCTCTGGATATCATTTTTCTTTATGAATCTTTTGGAATTGTCTTAGATCACGGTCTTGTTGAGAATAATGAAGTCATTTACAGTGGTTCATCCTTGCAATATAGCTGTTACCGTGTAAAATGTTTTCCTGGTTCTGATGCCTTCATTTTGCATCAGTTCACATAAGTCTTCCTAGGTTTTTCTGAAATGATCCTGTCATTTCTTATAGTACAAAAGTCGCACAATTATATACCACAGTTTGTTCAGCCACTCTCCAATGTATGGGCATTCCTTTGATTTCCTTACAACAACAACAACAAAAAAAAAAAGAGGAGATTTTTGTATAAGTCATTTTCCCTTTCCTTTGATCACTTTGGAGTATAAACCTAGTAGCAGTATTGCTTGGTCAAAGGGTGTACACAGTTTTATAGTCTTTTGGGCATATTTCCAAATTGTTCTCCAGAATGGCTGGATTACTCCACTATAATAGCGCATTAGCTCCCACATCCCCTCCAGAATTTGTTATTTTCCTTTTCTGTCATCTTGGCCAATCTGATAGGTGCCAAGTGCTATTTCAGAGTCTTTTAATTTGCCTTTCTCTTATCAGTAGTGATTTAGAGTACTTTTTTCCATGTGACTGTTGATAACTTTGATTTCTTCATCCAAAAACTGCCTGTTCATATCTTTTGATCATTTATTAACTGCAGAATGGTTCTTGTTTTTATAAATTTGGCTCAATTCCCTATATATTTGAGAAATGATGCTTTTAAAAGAGAAACTTGTTATAAAATTTCCCCAATTTCCTGTTTTCCTTTTAATTTTGGCTGCATTAGTTTTGTCTGTTAAAAAAGTTTTAATTTCATGTAATAAAAATTATATTTTACTTCCAATAAACCCCTCCCATACTGTTAAAATTATCTGAAATAAAAAGGAAACTGAGGCCAAAGTTACTGTGCCACCTATGATTTAATTTGCAAAGCTAGCACTTGCCTACCCTATCAAGTCACCTGACTCCTCAGAGGTCAGACACAAGGAGTTATTTACTGAGATGGTTTTTATAACAAAAAAGAGGAATTGGAAAAATTATAGAAATTTGTTTTGGACATAATTCTATTGGACAAGGCAAGTCACCTAACTAGCTAGCTTCTCCTAGACTTTCTTAATCCTATGCCAGAAGTCCCTTCCTGTAGGTGGTGCCTTTTGTAACCAGAAAGTGTACTGGGACAGAGGAACTTATGGTCAATGGTTAGCATCTTCCTTAGAACATTCCATTACTGAACTTAGATTCTAACTCAAGAAAAAAAAGCCCTATCCATTAAGACTGGAAAGAGGAACTTAACCTCTGGCTAACCTTTCCCCAGCTGCCAGAGAGGGAGGCTTAGTCTCTAGTCAACCCCGCTTTCTGCAAGAAAGGGAAACTTAGCTTTTTAAAAGTAATCCTATGATTATTTTACTGTCTTATTCTAAACTACCTACTAGTAAATGATAAAGTCTTCTCAATCTATCTCTTCAACTAAATCTATAGGTAACCTAGACTTAAGAGGCTATCTGGCTTAGTTTAGGGCTAGTTCTTCCTAAAGAAAATCCTATAATTATAATCCTATAATCAAACAAAAACTAAATCAAAGTAATCAAAAATTGCTGATTTCTTTTTCAAAATTTGGTCATAAACTCTTACCTTTACATAAATCTGACAGGTACATTATCCCATGTTCCCTTAATTTACTTAAAAGCAAATTTTATTAAAGTATTCATTTTATTTTAAATTACTTAAATTTTATTAAAGTATTACTTTATTAATTTATCTTTTATATCTAAATCATTTATCCATGTTTGCCTATGCCTAGTTTCTGCCAAATTGCTATCCAGTTTTCCCAGAAATTTTTGTCAAATGATGAGTTCTTGTCCCCAAAGCTTGGATCTTTGGGTTTAATTAACACTAGATTACTATTTCAAGACCACCCGGGAGAGTTTAACCTTGGCAAGAGGGCCCAACTCTGACTCAGATACTGAAACAAAGGATCAGAGGATGGAGAAAGATGAGTTGTTTTGATGTGATAGGGGAGATGAGGGAACTCATCATGGGCAGTGAGATGCTTTCTTGATATCTCCTTAGCTTGTATATCAACTCCCTAATGGCTAATGTGTTCTGCCTTTTTAGCTCAAATATCATTCATGAATTTAGATAGTATAAGGTGCTTTGAGATCTTTGAAAATTTCCCTAAGTAGCAGTATAACAAAGGGGAAAGATCACTGGACGTGGAGTCAAGAGACGTTAGCTTTGGGCTGATTTCAAACATGTATGTGCTGTGTGACTGTGGGCAATTTCCATGATGTAAGTTTCCTTATCTGTAAAATGAAGATAATAATGTTTGTGCCTACATACCCCACAAGGTTTGTCTGGCAATCTTAAATTAATATAGGAATGTGAGCTGTTAATTCTTACTAGATACAAGGCACTATATAAGAGCAAATTATCACCAATATTTCTAAGACAGTAGAACAACAACACTTTTGAAACTGCTTGTATTAGAGGCTCAAAGAGTAACTGAACAACACGATTTACCCCATAAGAGCATTGCAGTATACAGCAATGTCTATAGGACAAAGAGTATGATGTTTAAGCAAAGGTTTATGAGAAAGTGGAAAGACTCGAGAAACTGCCAACATTCAAACAACTTATGCTAACACATTCAAACAACTTAAATTTCAGACATTTGCCAACTATATTTTAGACCTGGGGGCTTTCATGATGGTACTAAATCTCAGAGTCACTAAACCTATGGGAGGTTTCAACTTCTACAGATTTATCTCATTGTGAAAACCATTTGCAGTCCAATGACATAACACTCCTTTCCTACAGCTTTGAGCTCTATTTATGCCTCTGAACCACGTTTGAATTGGCACTATTTACTGAGACTAAGAAAAATGGGACTGTTATAAATTTGGATAAACAGAGGAGAGATCCCATCTGAATGAATACAGTACAAATAATATTATTCTAAAGGAAAGACAACTTAATAAATGAGTTATATACATTAACATAAATGGATGGATTGAGTTACATGCTGAGGTTCTGGAATACCTCCTTTAAAGAATAAGTAGCATCTGTGATTTATACAATGCTTATGGCTGACTGGTGCTGACAAAGTGGTTTTAAGGTAGTAATATATTGGGAAATGAAGGTAATGTAAAAACAAAACGGATCAATAAAATTATTTTTTAAAAAAATATAAAATATATTTATTATATACAAATATATAATAAAATATACAAAATGTATACATAATGCATAATAAAGCCATGTAGATATATAATAAAATGTATTTATCATATATAGGCATATGGTAAAATATATTCATTACACACAAATATATAGTAAAATATATTATATATAAATATATAGTAAAATATAAATAAAAATATAAAGCTTATAGGTGGGAAAAATATCCCTCTTAATTTAGCTTTTTAAAAAACTCCCTTTGGATACACAGTGAAAACCAGCCAACAAATATTTGCATGAATGAAAATGTAAACTTCAGCCCAGTCCATGTCCAAAACCATCACAAATTTCATATTGGCAAAGTTGAAATTCACTACTATGAAATCAGCCATCCTGTAGGTTGCATTTGTTCAGCGTTCCCACTCCCATCATTCCAGTCAAAGGACAAATAAAGTAGAGTTCTGACACTCCAAATAAGCAATCTGTCTTACTGGGGAGAGCAGAGTTCTCTCACTCACTGCCTATCTTTATGAAGGAGCATCTCTACAAGTGAGCCGGCATGGCTGTGAGGAATCTGGATCTGCTGGTAAAGGAAAGCTCATTTTTCTGACTGTGGATAAAACCACCACCTACTCTAGAAATAAAGCACATGAAACATGAACAGCCTCATAAAAAGGAGCTAAAAAATCGAGGGCAACAGCAAGAAACGAATGACACTGAACCCTGTGCATCTGATCATGAGTATTCCTATCTATAAATGGATGGATAAATCCCAGTGAATGCATATAGCTCCATGGCTCCATAAGTTCCAATGGCTATATAGACTCAATGGCTATATAAACTGCCATGGTTGCATGACTACCAAATGGATAAATGAACCTCCAAGAGGATTTACTAGCTAGATCCTACATTCTGGTATTTGATTATATATTGCTATCTAATTATCACAGTCTCATTATAATAATATAATAATAATAGCTAACAATTATGTAGCACTTTAAAATTTGAAAAATGTTTTACATATTGTATCATTACTACATAGAATGAGACAACTGGAATCAAGGACAGAAGAAAATGAACCTGAGGTTCAGAGATGTAAATGGCTTGTCTGTTCAGAGCACAGGTCAGAAGTCTGCCAGTTCAGTCTTTTTTCTTCTATATCATGATGCTTCCCATAGCATTCCTAACAATTCTTAATGGTTCAACTCAAATGCTACCAGGAAGTTTTCCCTCTTTCCCCCTCAGATATGAAACAAGATTTTTTTCATAATTCTCTGAAATAATCACACAGTTGCCTATAATTTCTGTTGGGGTCATCCTTCTACCAGTTTATAAGCTCTCTGAGGGCTGGCAATGTGTCGAATGTTCTAAACTTTGTATCACACTAAAACAGAGTTCTGAAGACACTTGATAAATATGTATAGTGTTTCACAGTGCATCTTCCATGATGTCAACAATTATAGGCACAAAACAAGTTCTAGATAAATAAACTTTGAATTAAACTGAATTATTGTGTTAAAGTAATGGCTCTATACTTTTTAAAAAAAACTTTAATTTTTCTTAGGTTTTTTTGTGAGGTTTCTTTTGCAAAATGGCTAATACAAAAGTATATTTTGTATGACTTCACATGTATAATCAGTATCATAGTGTTTGCCTCCTCAAGAGGTGGGAGAAGGGAAGGAACTTGAAACAAAACTTTTAAAAATGAAATATCAAAAATTTTAACAGGTAATTGGGAAATATTTAATTAAATATATATAATATATATAATAGATAACACACACATACACCAC
Organism: Bettongia penicillata ogilbyi; assembly: GCA_023548195.1. NCBI lineage: Eukaryota > Metazoa > Chordata > Mammalia > Diprotodontia > Potoroidae > Bettongia > Bettongia penicillata. The sequence goes on along the minus strand of JAJHZJ010000391.1, from coordinate 4,616,512 downwards.
TTTTATATAGATTTGGGAGTGGCGAAGGTCAAATTTTATATTCAGAAAGCCTGGACATGGGGTGAAAAGATCTGATTTTCAGCCCTGTCTCTATCACTTAATAGCTGTGCTCATATGGTTGTGATGAAAGAATTTTGTAACCTATCTATTATTTTAAAAGACTATTGGGAAAATGAGAGCTAAAGAGTACATCTATTGAACTGAGTAGCTGAGTTGCAAGTGTGTTTGTACATGTTGGGTGCAAGCGTGATATTCAACTGGAGTCAAACGTGGTACAAGAATGTCACGCACATCTTGATATTCCCTTTACAGAGTTTGGCACCTCCTAGTTTTCCCAGGTATCACCGAGATTCATTTCCTTGTCACCACCCTCCCCAAGAAACCTTTCTATCAACTATTAGTTTCATAAAACAAAGAAGAATCCACCCAAATACATGCATTTTGTCCACCATATTTCCATTTCTAGGTGATAAAAGTAGTCAGATAATGACTCTGGTTCAATTTTTTTCGTATCCAGTTCCCTCTCTCGGATGACCTCTCTTTTTTTCCAAGATCACGGTCCCACCATCCAATGACTTTGGTTGCTGAGAGTCATTCTCCTGAGCTCTTACTAACTACAAAACAAGTGGTCCTGTTTTCAAGCTAGCAAAGCACATGAGTACCTGGAACAGTTGAGGACTAGTGTTAGAAGGGATGTGTACAATTTTCTTAGGAAAACAAACAAGCTCCATTCCTGTAGAATTAAGTGCAAGGATCAACTCTTGAAGAAACTGTCCAAATTAACCTTGGTCTGCTGTTCCCAGACTCTGTGGGCCTGAGAAGATAACAGTCCTCAGAAAGGAAAAGTCCATCTTTCTGTCTCTCTTTGCAAAGTTTTTCTGCTGCTGTTTTACACATCATTCCTGCTTAAATTATTCCATCATTGAACTGTCCCTTGTAATAGAGAAAAATACTTAAGCAGAGGCATCTAATATTTCCCACAAATATCTTTTAAAAATATTACTGGAAGAGAATATTTCAAAAGGAAAAAGTTCTTTTCAATTGTTTTGAACAATCTTTTCACTGAGGCAAGGGAGTGCTTTTCAGTTTTCCCCCAAAAAAGCGTTATAACATTTTTGGTCATCATAGACACCTCCTGGCATGGTAACTCTTCTGGAATTTGGAGTTATAGGTGTCTGGAGCACTGAGAAGCTGTTATTTGCCCATGATCAAAAAGCTAGTATGGTTTGAACCTGAGTTCAAACTTGGGAGTCTTACTAACTCCCAAGCTGACCCTCTCTCCTCTAGGCCATGCTGCTTCTTACCTTCCAACATAAAGCTCTTTAAACAAAAGAATTAGGCAGCAGTCAACACGTGCTATATATTGTGTTTATAGGAAATTAGGCAACAGCTGACACAACACTATATACAGTGTTTTTAGAAAATCAGGCAACAGTCTACACAATGATGTATAACAAGTTTATAGTTGATAAACTATGAAATTAACAGAACTAAACTTCTGGAATGGGAGGGGTGAACTCTCTTCAGATGCAATCTTCCAGCTATGGATTTGGGTGTTTGACAATGGTCTAATTGCTAACTTGTCATAATCTTAACTAGTCTTACAACTGTGTCCAGAAGAAAAGTGACAAAGCTCTCAGGTTAAAGGAAAACGTGAAAAATGAATCCCTCTTGATTGATCTGCATAAACCAACAAATGAGAGTTCAAGAGGTCCTAACTTCAGGTAAGGAACAGCACAACCCAAATTCTTAGGATTCATGTTCAACAGTTAAGGCTTTAGGCACATGAAATAAGCAATACAGATAAGAAATCATAGGATTTGACTATATGGAGGATTAGAATCCTGAGAGACAAAGACAGGGACCCACAAGGGCTAAGATCAAGGCATTCACAATGGCCCAGAAAGAACAAATCAAAATTGCTTTTTGGCTTCTGGGTCCTCCTTTCTAAACCCCTGTAGCTTAGAATTCACAGGTCAAGAAAAGCAGTGAAAAGAATGTATAGCTTGGCAAGAATTCAGGACAAAAACATGGAGCAAAAATAAAAGATTTAGAATTGGAAGTAGATGAGGCACAGGTGGTTTGGCAGCAAGAGAAACATTGCCTTCTGCACTTATTGCAAGGACCAGAATGCTGTTGCCATTGACTTATTATTCAGGACAGTGGCAGCTTCTGGTGAAGGTGTGAGGTTCATCATTGTCAAATGATCCAAACTAACAAACGTTTTAGGTTCATTCCCAGGGCTACCAGATAACATATAGGGCTATGGCGGCTATTCTCTCCATTCCTCTGTTCCATTCTAGAAGCACAGAAAGACCATTGGTACAAAGAGCACCTCTCCACCCAATCATCTGTATTACCACTACAGGCTCCCAGGAAAAAAGTAGGGCAAGAACGTTTGACAGATGGCTTATCTCTGGTGTCATGGCAACACAGAGCTAGGGCTTCTGAGGGAATCGAAGTCAGAACCTTGGTTGGCAGGTTTGCCATCTTGCCATGGGTTACTTTTGCTTATAACTGCAGTCTAACAGCTAGAACACCTTACTAGTTCTATTTTCATGACAGCCGACCAACCTGAGTAGGGAGAAAGTTCACATCACATAAAGAAGAAGATCCAAAACCAAATGGGAAGGAGCCTTCTGTGACTTCAAAGTGACCATACCTGGGACACGAATACCCTTCAGGGGATTAGAGAGTGCCATGCCAATCTCTGTCATTCCGTATCTCTCCAGCAATGTGTGTCCTGTGAGCTTCTTCCACCTCTCTAGAACAGGCACGGGTAGAGCAGCGGATCCTGACACCATTAACCTAAGAACCAAAGAGAAAAGGAAAAATATTTAAATCCTAAGACATCTTGATATTCTTCCTCAAAAAAAACACATACAAAATTTTAAAGAAAGAGTCAACAATTCCTTCCAAGTGCAACAAAAACACATGAGGACTTCATTAATTTGGACCTTGTTATTTTAAAATTCATGATCAAGTTTGCAGGTTGGCCTGGAGTTTACCTTGGTATGGTTTTGTTTTGCATTTTTCTTTTTTAAAAGGTTTATTCTGCAGATTATAAGAGTGTAAACAAGAAGGAAAGGGGCCTGGTTAGTCAGCTATAAGAGCAAATCATTTTCAGGAGCACCCATTTGCGTGTACTAATTACAAACGATTCCGTAAATGTACTAACTACAAATCATTCTTGATTCTCAATCTTAATTCTTTAAAGTAGGTCCAAAAAGAACTTCACTAGAGAATGCTTATTTAGCTATTCCTCCTAACAAATGCTGGAACTTGCAAGTACTAAGTATTGCATTTCCTTAAATAAAATCTATAATTCAGATTGGCTTTCTCCAACCGGTATAAATCAGTGAGGATTTACAGTATATTTCAGTATCACTTTTATTTCTTCTCTTTCCATTGATGTGATTTCTATTTTTAGTTATACATATTTCAATAGGACCTGCTACTTATTTCAGATCTCTGGCCCAAGACATCTGACATCTCAATCAATAGCTACACAATACCAGCGTGTCACACAAGAGACCAAGTTCAGGTAAGTGAGAAGTAGCAGGGAATGTCAGTAACAAGGATTCTATTTTCACTGAAATATCCCCACAAAGAAATGGAAAAAATAGAAGTAAAGTCAAATGAATTTCTTCTGGCCATTTTCAAATTTAATTGGTAAAATCCAATCCATCTACCACCCTAGCCTTTCCAAAGCCATCAGTTCAGTTGTATGGAATAGAAGAACACCAATGTTAATATAAATGTGCTTATGATTTAGGTAAGTATGCCCAAATTATGCCCTCTGCTTACAGGGGTTTAGATTTTCAAAAATCTTATTACTGTGTTTAAAAAGACTCCATTCTTTCTACCTCCCTGCCCTTACAAGGAAAAACTGGCTCCATCAGACACATAAAATTCTACAATTTCAATAGAGAAGAGAATTTTGGGTAGTCCTTAAACAGTAACTATGAAGTAAGGATCCTGTAAACTACCCTGATCTGGAGGTGAGGTCATAAAAGGAGAGAAGGAGGAATAATTAGAATTTAACATTTGTAATAATAATAATAGTTGAATAGTGTTTTAAGTCTTACAAAGCACTTTCTATATATTATCTCAGTGGAGTCTCACAATGACCCTGTGAGGTAGGTACTGTGGGTATCATTATCTCCATTTAAAACACGAGGACCAACTGAGGTTCACAGAGATGTTGCCCAGTGAGTTGTCCATGGTCTCACAGATAATAAGGATTAGAAATGAGAGTGAGACCTAGACCTTTTCTGACTCCCAATCCAGTGTCTAGTCAGCTGGTGGCTCAGTAGATGGAGGGCTAGACCTGGAGCCAGAAAGACCTGAGTTTGAGTCTGGCCTCAGACACTTAACTAGCTGTGTCACCCTGAGCAAGTCACTTAACATATTTGCCTCAGTTTCCTCATCTTTAAAATGGGGATAATCATTGTACCTGGCTCTCAGAGTTGTTTTGAGGATCAAATGAGATAATATTTGGAAAAGTGCTTAGCACAGTGCCTGGAACATAGTAGGTACTTTACAAATGACTATTCTCTTCCCTTTTTCACTACACCACATTGCCTCTCATCAGTTATACAGCACTTTAAGGTTACCATAGGACAGAGAATATTAGCTCAGAAGGGAAACAGAAAGTCTGAACTGTAGAAAAGAAAAAAGAAAGCATAGAAGTCAAGGTTGGTTCATGCAGAAACAAACTAAAATTAGGACAGGTAAACAAATTAAGTACATGGGTAAAAAGGACAAGTGGCTAAAACTGATTTAAGTACTAAAGATGGGCCAAGAAAAAAAAATGGATAAACCAATTTACCATCCTTCTTCACCAATTCAATCAAATTCCTCATAACTTCCCACAAAACTATATCAAAAAACCTTTTTTTTAAAAAAGTAGTTTTTGAACTATCAATAAAGCAACACCAAAAACCAGGAAGCTTTTGGTTGGCAGATTTCCACAATAAAGGCAGAACCATGGGCCAAGAGGGTGGAGGACAAAGACTTTTCCTTCTTTGCTTAGCTTTTGTCCTGCCTTACATTCATTTGCCTATTGAACTGGAGAGTATCTAGAGGATAAAAATGATGTTGTAGCCCAAGCATCAACACAGTTCCTGTGGGTTCTCTTTAGCAAAGTACCTTGATAAAGATTTTTTTTTTTGAGCATTAAACAGGATTTATGAAAAACTGTTATCCTTAATTCAGATAATGCATCTGGGAAATTGGACTTTAACACAGCACCAGACACATTCAGTCAAAAGAATAGATTTAATCTTAGCCTGAGGATACACAGGCTGGCATCTGATAGTCATCCTTAGCTGGGTGTGGTGATTTGTAGCCCTACCTTATGGACTAAAGGTGTGTCAGCCTGGGTTTGTCAGGAAGAAATTTTCCAGTCCTTATATCTTAGTAGATGAGATGACCAGTATCTGACCCTGAAGAAGTAAAGCCCAGAAGATGGCAGCAAAAAAAAAAAAAAAAAAAAAAAAAAAAAAAAAAAAGAGGCTTGGCTACAACACACAGAAGAGACAATACATCCAGAGCAAAATGTAGCAGTAAATAGCATAACGACATCATCATAGGATAGCAGAAGCCCTACAATAATGAAATTATGAATTGTTAGGGCCATGCATGAATTCTTTAATGCATGTGATCTGGTCACAGATGCTACCTATGTCTATGCTCTCCATGTGTCATGTGTGGTCATCTGTGCTCTCTGAATTCATCTCCTCCAACTAATGGACACTAAGTGTTCCACAGAGTTCAATTCTGGACCCTCTTCTCTTCTCCCTTTATATTACTTCACTTGGTGATCTTATCAGGTCCCATGGATTAAATTACCATCTTTATCCTGATGATTCTCAAATCTACTTATCTTACCTTAAACTCTCTGCTGACCTCCAATCTTATGTCTCCAACTGCCTTTTAGACATCTTGAACCCAATGTCTAGTAGACAACTTAAACTAAATACTTTGAAAATAGAACTTTTCATCTTTTCCCCTAAAGCTTCCCTTCTCTACCTTCCCTATTATTGTAGAAGGTAACACCATATTTCCAGTTGCTCAGACTCACAACCCAGGGTCATCTTGGACTCCTTACAATCGCTTATCACCCCTCTACCCCCACCACATCCAAGCTGTTGCCAAGGCCTGTCACTTTCGTGCCATCTCTCAGATATACCCTCTTCTCTCCTCTGACACTGTCCCTATCCTGGTACAGGTGCTCATCACCTCATGCCAAGACTACACTCCAATCCATCCTATATCTGGCCACCAAAGTGATCTTCCTAAAGCATAGGTCTGAGCATGTCATAAACTCCAGTGGCTTCCAATCACCTCCAGGATCAATTACAAAACTCTCTGGCATTCAAAGCCCTTAACTGCCCAGTCTCCTCCTACCTTTCCAATCTTATAACTTATTCTTTGCTACAGTGTTTCTATCTTTGCCAGAGACACTGGACTCAGTGATTTTCTAGGAAACAGACAACCCATCTCTTAGTTCTGGGCATTTTCTCCAGCTGTCCACCATGCCTAGAATGCCCTCCCTCCTCATCTCCACCTCTTGGCTTCCCTGGCTTCATTCAAGTCCCATATAAAATCTCACCTTCTACAGGAAGCCTTTCCCAACCCCCTTTACTTCTAATGTCTTCCCTCTGTTAATATATATATATATATATATATATATATATATATATATATAGAGAGAGAGAGAGAGAGAGAGAGAGAGAGAGAGAGATATTAGCTTCTCTTCACTCAAATCAAAGTCAACTCTCAGTCATGTCATCATTTCTCTGATGTCATGGTCCTCTTAGAAAATAAAGGACAAAAATATGTACACACACACACACACACACACACACACACAGACGTTTGTTGCCTTGTTGTTTCCTCCATTAGAACGGAAGCTCCTTGAGGGCCGGGACTGTGTTTTGCCTCTTTTTGTATCTGCACAGTGCCTGGCAATACAATAGGTACTTCACACATATTTATTGACTGACTAGTGGTATATTAACTTGTGGGAAAAGATAGTCCTTTTTTGCATGTGGGAATCTTTGTCGGTTAAATTCATTTTCTATAGAGCTTGATTAATGTCTTTTGCTTAAAATTAATGTCTCTTGGTAAAAGTAAACACATTGCTTGGGGGCTCATGAACTATAGTTTTGGAATGGCATTACCTTGAAGAACTAATGTTCTTGGAAACAAACTATAGACTCAAAGAATAAGAGTGCTTTGAGATAGAAGAATCATAGATATTATTTAAGAGAGCATTTCATAGGAAACTGGGGAAACTGAGGCCTGAAGAAGCTGGATAACTGCTCTGAGGTTCCGCAGTTACTTATCGCCAGAGCTTGGATTTGAACACAAGTTTTCTGATACCAGAGTTGATTACATTCATCTCTTCCTTAAGTCTTAAGACTTTCTGGGTCCTTCAGTTACCTGATTTTCTCTTCACAGACTGCACGTATAAAATCCTGGACATGAGGCTGGGTAAAATGTTTATCATAATAATCCATCAATTTGGAATAAATCGTAGGCACTGCCATGAAAACATTGATTCGTGGCTTTTCAGAGCTTAGAAACTTTTCCCAAACCTAGAAAGGAAAGGAAGAAGATTTTCTGAATAAGAAAGAGACTAGAATGATCATACTGCACCAATGAATTACACAGACATCACTGCTCTCCATCTTTTAAGCCTTTCCTTAAGCATGAAAACCCTGATAAGCATATTCCTTCCAGAACATGGTTGCTCATTTGAAAATAGTCAAATAATTACCTCATCTATTACCAAAATGGGACAGTCTATACTAAACAATAAGTAGCATTTGACTCTGATGACTATAGTCAAAGGCTAGTCCTTGTGGTTTGTAAGGAAAATACCAACAGAACATATTAAATCAATCTGGATCTTTCTTTTTTTTTTTTTGAGGGTTAAGGAACTTTATTTAGATTAACACCATTTATTTAGATTAACACCATTGCTGTCTCCCTGGCTGGGGCTCAGCAAACAAGAAATATGTGTTTGGTAGGAGACAGCCACAATGAAATTCACTAGAATGCCTCTATATTATAAAGCAGTTGCAATCTATAAACCAGAATGAAAAGTAGCAATTTACTGAAAGGTATATGATACATGTGTATGCATACATACGCCTGCACGTAGGCATAGACATGCACATGTAGAAATACATAGACATATGCATACATTCATGTGCAAGTCTGCATAGTCAAGCTTGAACTCAATATAACAAAATGACTCAGTATCGAGAACCGGTGTTCTCCTGAAATTGTACAGCAGAATTACCAAATGCTACATCCTAGTCTTCTGATTTACTTAAAGAAATTAGGAGGCATGTCAACACTTGATGGTCTGTTAGGATTTGCTTCGGAGACGTACAGGTAATTCTTCACCACCACAGGGGCTGACTTCCTGGGCAATACTAGCACTGCCTCTCACTCTTCATTAAAAACACATCTCATGTTGAAAACAAAAAATTAATATATTAGCTAATTGGGAAAAATGTTTTTTTAAGCCCCACATCCAGAGTTAGTTTAAAATGTAGAACTTCCAGGTCACCGAATGATTGCTTCGGAGTCACTGAATTTTTCTTAGCACATGTTTTCTCATAGTCCAATGGTTCTAGGCCCACAGAATCAGAGGAAGAAATTGTGGGTAAAATTGTCAGTGCCGAGCAAACTGATACCAGAACCAGAAAGTTTTGGAACAAGGGCTCCCTTGCTGGTGAACTCAATAAACCCTTCTTGGTTCCTAAACTTTCTCGTTCTGCTATAGGTTTTGTTCAACATTGACAATTTTACCCACAAGACACTAGAGATGTTACTTAGCCTTTTAATCTGGTGAGTTTACCTACCATCATCACTTTACCCCTTAGTGAATAGGTGACTGACATCTCCTTTCAATTCCTTCTCTGTACTCTACACTTTTCTTCTCCTCAAAGGATCATCATTTCTAGCGCTGGAGTGGATGAATGGGGTTGATTTTTTTTTAACCTTTTCTCCTCAATGCCCACCTCACTCCACAGTGGATATGCCTTAACATCACCTTTACCCACTCCCAGCTAGAGAGGAACATGAGGATATGGAAAAAAAACACAACAAAATATAAACTTATTGAAGGTAAACAAGAGATTCTCCTCCAACATCACCTTGTTGACCAGTTGTTCTACTCTCAATCCTGCTCCCTGGCTCAGTTTCATTACTGTCTACTTCAATGAAGCCCCCACTTTCTCCCTTTCTCCCTCACGTGCTTTGTCTTTTGTTCCACTGCCTGAGAACAATCAGCCCTCTTTTGAAATGTTGTCACCCTTAATACAGGAAGACACATTTAACAAAGGCACTTACCCTATGGGAGGGGGGAGCTCTGAAATTTGGCTCCTTTCCTCTCTCTACTCATCAAGGGATTGTTTCCTGCCATTAGGGTTTAGAAAAGTGGATGCATAAAAGGCACAGGCTTAAATTGTACCATGGATCATACACTGAATTATGATAGGGATTATTTTTCCCATAGATGCCTCCCATGCAGGGAGCAAAGGAAGGTATCAGCTATGGGAGAAATCAGAAATCAGACCAATGAAAGTAATTGGTGGCTCCTACTCTGGATGACCTTTGGGGCTAGACCAGAGGATGTCCTCTGAACTCACCTGCTTCAGGAGAGCATGTCTCTGAGCAGGTAAACACCAAAAGGCAAAGATGAAACTGAGAGGAAGAAACAAAGAGTGACTGAGATTTCATATTTAACCCACAAGTAGCAAAAGTCAGCTCTCCTCTGGAAAGGCTGAATAAAACAGATCTGTGAGGCATTCCTAGTTCAGTAATATTAAAAAAAGGAGGCATCCTTTGCCTTTGTTTGCTTCCCATTAATTAATTCATCTTCAATAACTTCAAGGATTGTGGGTAAATTGATGGGCAGAAAAAAGAGGACCCACAGTTGATCCATGAGACTGTAAATTCTGTGAAGGAAGGGCTATTTTCATCTTTCTTGTTAACCCCAGTGTTTAGCACAATACCTGACAACACAGTAGATACTTAATAAGAACTGTGTTATACTAAGAAATGATACTAGAGGGAATAGGGATCCTTGCATGAAATAAACACAAATTTCTCTTTAAATGAGTTAAGTTTTCTAAATTAGCCCCCTAACTTGGAAAATACTGAAGATGCTGGGTCAGCATGAGCTAAGAATACACTCCCCAATTACAATTACTTTGAGGAAAGTTAATTTGGCATTAAATAATCAATAATAATGATAACAATAAAATTTAGAAAGTGCCATCGTGAAAACAATCCTATGCAGTATGGAATACAGAAAGTGTGATTATCTGAATTTTATAGATGAGGACAGCGAACACCTGAGAGATTAAGTAATTGGCCTGTACCACAAGTACCACAAGTAGCCATCAAAGTCAGGTTTTGAAGCCAGGAAATTGAACACCAAATTCAATGTTCTTTTTGCTGCTGCCTGCTGCCACAAGTATAAAGGATCGGGTCAAACCAGGGGTTGGCAATCATTTTTTCATCAATCACAATAAATGCTTATTAAGGCCCTACTATGTGCTATGCACTGTGCTTACTGCAGGGGATACAAAAAGAGCCAAAAGACAGTCCCTGCCCTCCAGGGGCTCACAATATAAAAATGTAAAAACCATTCTTAGCTTGCAAAAGATCTTGGGCCCCGATGCTCCTTGTCTTCAGCTTAAAAAAATTCACATGCAACTTCAATTGCCTGAAAATATGCCCTCCAAAAGGTCAAAGAACTGATAAATTTCTCCAGTAAAAACATGCCCCTCCTTTGTAAATGAAATCCCTCTTCAGAGGTTCCCTGTGAAAGACTTCTAAGAGATGTCTTTTTGTCTCTCTGCTAATTTCAAAGGTTCCTCTTCATTCTGGCTCAGTGGAAATGCATTTTTTGGCACAGCTACACCCAAAGTCCATCTAGGGACCATGATCTGCAAGGGAAGGGAGCACTCTCAATGTTGAAATCCTCAATCCTGGATGTTTTTAAGCATAAAAACAGAACCACAGCATTTACTTCACCAGTACTAAAAGAATGGAATTTTAATTAATAACCACATTTCAAAATGTCTAGGGAAATGACCATTTTTAACTAAGGATGTATGAAGACTCAAAGTTCCAAAGGCCCAACAAAATACCATGCTACCAACAGAATGCAACACACAGAGAGTCCTCCATCTTTACTCTCACAATGTTCAAGACAAGACAAGAAAGACCCCCAAGGTCAGGTTCCCTAGTGGACCTCCTATAGCAAGCTTATGGAAGGATATGAATCAGTCAGTCAGTAAAGATTTCTTAAGAGTCTACTATGTGTCAGTGCAACACCAATGTGATACCCATAGCAGCCACTATGAATATGTATGTGTATTTCTGGGTAAATGCACAAAATATAATAAACTCTCTTCCTCAAAGGCAAAACCAAAATATTTATTTGGGGTATCATTAGAATACCAGGAGGTAAGATTTAACAGGGCACTTATCACTAATCCAGGGAGCTGTCAACATCTTAAACCTTCTTTCTGTCAGGCCTCCCCACAAAAACCAGTTCCCCTAGACAAATTCTTCCCTCCACCCACTCACAGCTTGCTTTTCTCTGTCTGTCTCTCTGTCTCGGTCTCTCTCTCCCCCATCCCCTTGGGTAAGCTCCTCCTACACTGAGCTCCATGTGACCACAGACTCCATGTGATCATAGGCTCCATGTGCTAGGCCTATTAATGGGTGGGAAAGATCTTCCAATTCTATTAACATTACAATCTGACACTGTGCTAAGTACTGGGGTACTGGGGATACAAAAAGGGGTAGAAGACAATTCCTGCTCTCAAGGCTACAGTCTAATAAGACATACAAACAACTATGAACAAACAAAATAAAGACAGAATAAATTACACATAATCAACAGAGAGAAAGCTCCAGAATCAAGAAATATCCAGAAAAGCTTCTGTAAGAAGATGGTATTTTAGTTGAGACTTGAAGGAAGACAGACAAGAGACTGATGGGAAAGAAGGGAATTTCAGGCATGGGGACAGCTGGCAAAAATGTCTAGAGTTAGGAGATATATTTTGTGTAAGGGACAGAAAGGAGAACAGTGTCGCTGCATTACAGAGTACAGGGGCATTGGGGGGTGGGAGGAGTGGTTAAGCTATAAGGTGAAGGGGTGAGGATGAAATTGCAAGATTAGCAAGGTGGGAGAGGACAGGTTACAAAGGACTTGGAATGCCAGAGGATTTAATATTTGATCCTCGAGGTGTGAAGGAGTGACCAGAGTTTACTGAGTGGCAGGGTGTATGCATGACATGGTCAGATCTTAGAAGATCACTTTGACAGCAGAGTGGAAGATGGACTGGAATGGGGAGAAACCTGTGTGTGGGCTATGATGTGCATCACTGGAGGGAATACTCAAACTGCTAACAGATGCATTTTGGGTACTGTAATATATAACGTAACAGTAATTAAACTTGCAAACTTACTTCCTGACTGAGTCTTGCAGATGCAATAAAAATTTGCCATCTGACACAACGTTGAGTCTTGCTTCTGAAACTAGTTTGATATAAGGGGTCCCACAGTATCATGTCTTTGTGTTTTTTCATTTTACAAGGAAGCTCATTAAACTTTGTTTTACATCATCTCTCATGTCTGCACCTAAGACTGCTGTAAGGCAGGCAAAGGGCAGATATCAAAGGTAAATTAATTTCCCTAGGGTCATCCTGTGAGTTCAGCCAGTAGAGTAACAGGACTAATTCTGGTCATCAATCCCTGACTCGGTGCCCAATCCACTAGAAACTATTCCCTCTCAATGAAATGCTTCAAATCCAAATTAAGGAGTGGAATTATCTGAGGCAATTAATTGATCCTGGACTTTGGATAACCTAATAAGCCATTTTGCTTTTCAGAGTATGACATCACTAGTGACTTTCTTCTGGTTTACAGCAGCACAATTAATCTTTCTTGGTCTATTCTACTGCTTGTCTCTGTCAATTCATCAATCACAAGCAGAGAATATCGACAACCCATCATTCTGTTTTTATTATTTTGTTCTCTTTGGCTGGATAACATGCTGAATGCCAGGGGCTCTAAAAACAGCTAAATGTAACAACAGATTTCTGGTCCTCCAATAATGCCATGATAGGACTTTTATTTTTAGGTTTGTGTTTTGTATTTAAGGTACATCAATCATATGCAAGAGACTGTATGACCTATGAACACTGGAAGAACTAAGATCTAATGTGCCCTTGAACTTAACTGTAGACTTCAAGGGCTAATCCTGTTGAGTTATGGTTGTCAGTTCAATGTTTCAGAAAAAAGGCAAACCACTCCCACAGGCCCCCATATAAATGGCCCTTCTAAACCTTAATGCAGTTATTAACTAAAATCCCATTTCTCCAGGGAGGAGTGAATGTGTCCAGCTACTCTACATTTAACTGGCATAGGTATATAGCTGTAGGAATGACAGGTAGTCATAAAACAAACACAAAAACCATCACCATAGTTAAAAGTTGGAAATCCTAGTCCCCAGTTAGAAATGTCTAAAATGAGAAAATCTTATTTGAATATGTGCAAAGAGCTTCTTAAGCAACTAAGAGAGCCAGTGAGCTTGGAAACCAGTTTCTGCATTTGTCTTAATGGCTTCCCAACAATTCTCCCTGGTAGTGTTAGCCTCACTTGAGATACAGGACTTCTAGTAACCATGCTGCAAAATAGCATGTTGGTTCATGACTGATTCAGAAAGACGATCACTAAGGAATCACCAACGTGACTCCTGGCAATGTCTTTGTGTATTGCTTAGAAATCATAATACTGATTCAGCCCACTTAGGTCTGCTTAGCTTGTTGCGTTTAATGGGCTATCACACAAGATGATAAAAGAATAGGCATAAATAAGCCATAGTGGTAAAAACAGGATTATTTAGCTAAGAAGAAGGAAAAAAAATGGAAAGGAATTTAGTTGACATATTAAAAAATGATGAAGACAACAGTAAAAATTAATCAGTCCTTGCTTACATTCTGTTCTATAATATGAGAACAAGGGAATTTACAATGAAATTAATGGACAGAAAAATTTAGGCTGCATGTGCAATTCACTGCTGTAGAAGGTCATTGAGTAAATCACTTGGGGAGACTTTTATTTCTCTAAAAGGATGGGTAACTTCATAACTATTAACAGTACCTAAAGCTAAAACTTAAAAAAAATTAGTACAATCAATCATCATACATCTGGATATAAACCAACTACTATCTTCTCCAAGTAGAGAAAGCTGCTTCCTGAGAGTCCCAAGTCTTCTTTGGGAACTAATACATCAGCCACTGGTTACTGCTGGAAGGATACGACAGTCTTTGGTTTTGCTGAAAAGTAGCCGTTCAGCTTTCCAATGACAAGCACTGTGCATTTCTTCTTATAAGCTCCTAAATTCATCATGCATTTGTGGATTTGATTTCATTTAGTGCATAAGTTTATTTGTGTGTTCACAGGAGCACTAGAATCAACATCACTGAGTTTCAACCCAAAGGCTGATTCTGTGATTATTTTTGCCATATGTCTGTCAAAAGTAGCTGTCAAAAAAAATTGGGACAGTAGTGCACTGTTGATGGAGTTGTGAACTGATCCAACCATTCTGGAGGGCAATTTGGAACTATGTCCAAATGGCTGTAAAACTGTGCATACTCTTTGACTGAGTAATACCACTGCTATGTCTGTATCCAAAAGAGATTTTTAAAAAAGAGGGGATAGGACCTATTTGGATAAAAATATTTATAGCACCCTTTTCTGAGAAGATGCCCATCAATTGGGGAAAGGCTGAACAAGTTGCGGTATGTGATTGTAATGGAATACTACTGTGCTATAAGAAATGATGAGCAGGATTATTTGAGAAAAACCTGAACTTGATGAAATGATATAAAATGATGTGAGCAAAACCAAGAGAACATTGTATATTGTAACAGCAATATTGTACAATTATCAATTGTGAATGACTCAGCTGTTCTCAGCAATACAATGATCTAAGGCAATACCAAAGGACTCATGTGAAAAATGCTATCCATATCCAGCAAAAGAATTGGAGTCTGAATGCAGATTGAGGCATATTATTTTTCGCTTTAGGTTTTTCATGGATTTTTTTTGTTTGTTTTCTTTCACATGAATAATATGGAAATATGTTTTGCATGATTGCATACATATAACCTATATCAAACTGCTTACTGTCTCAGGGAAAGAGGGAGGAAGAGAAAATTTAGGACTCAAATTTTAAAAAAATGAATTAAAAATTGTTTTTACATATAATTGGGAAAAAATAAAATATTATTTTTAAAAAATAACTTTCAAAAGTGGATATGGGGAAAGGGATGCCAAGATGAAGAAGCGATAAGAAGCAAGGAAGCCATAAAACTCCTCTAAATTGAACTAGAAAATGCATCAGGACAAATTCTGATAAGGAAATCCAGAAAAGGTCACAGTGAGTCCTTTGTCTGGCTCAGGTCAGTATTGAGAGATAAATAGGATCTATTGACATGAGAGGCAGGGCTGAAGTAGGATCACATTGGCAGGTGAAACATTTTACTTCCCAAGGAAAGACTGTGCACCCAGGGCAAGAGGAGGTCTCAGACCCATACTGAGGCATTCCCAGGCCAATAGCAGGTAACTATGACTAGGAAAGGTCGCCTGGCAATTTTGTTGCCCACTACCCAGTTTTGGGTCAGTCATGACAGACTGAGAAGAAGACTTTTACAAAAGGGTGGCATTCCTGGACAGGGAGGCCCTGGGCAATAGGAGGAAGTTCAGAAGCAAGCAGCAGTCATTTGGCTCAGACCAGTAGGGACAGAATGAGATCTCAGTTCCATCCAGCATCCAGCCCAAACTGCAGAGGAATAACCAAGCAAGGAATCTCAGACAAGTGACTGGGGTGAGAGGGAGTATAATTTTGTTACTCTGAACCAACAGAGCTTTCCATCTGGCTGATGGGGCTGAGTCCAGTAGTGTCTACTCTTGCTCAGACCCAAAGCCAGGTCAGGAACTTGTAGAGATCAG
Source organism: Bettongia penicillata ogilbyi (assembly GCA_023548195.1). Taxonomy (NCBI): domain Eukaryota; kingdom Metazoa; phylum Chordata; class Mammalia; order Diprotodontia; family Potoroidae; genus Bettongia; species Bettongia penicillata. The sequence goes on along the minus strand of JAJHZJ010000391.1, from coordinate 4,600,453 downwards.
GATCAGGGAACCAGAATATGCCCTTGATCAGACCATTCTGCAGGTTCCCAGCCTGTCCGTGAAATCTTGCAATAACTCAACATTCCATACCCCAAGAAAGCAACCAACAATACCATCCTGGACCTTCATTCCAAAAGTGCTACAGAGCACAGCCTTAACATCAAATTCAAGTTCAATCAAGAAGCAGGCAAGAAGAAAGGGCAAACAAAAAAAGAACCCTACCATAATGGGCTCTTTTGGTGTCAGGGATACTCAAGACACAAAAGCAAATATGGAACTTTTGTATCTTCATGACTTGGGTGCAAGGAGGCCACACTATTTTTCTGATAGGGACCGTAAGGATTAATAACAAAGAAATGAGTGGTCAAAAAGGGAGTTGGCCCATTATATAGGAAAAGGTAGGATAACAAATAGGCTGACTGCTTCACTGGTACTATGAAAATTTTTTTTAAACTTAGAGGAAGGTCTCTACCATACTGGGGAGATTTTCGGACATATGGGAGAACATGGAAATGATCCCCACAGAATGAGAAGACATGGATAAGCTGTGATTTATTTCAAGGAAGGCAATAGCCAAAACATTAAGATGGGAAATCTAGTGAAATACTGTACTATTCTTGTGGACAAGATAGAAAAGTGTTATATATATTAATAAAAGTGGTTGGATGACTGAATCCACCAGGGCATCTCGAGTGGATCAATGTCACCTTCAAGGTAAGTCTCTCTCTACTGGAGCCTCCTGAACTTGGCCTGACTACTTCTCAACATGATTATGTTGCACAAGTCAATTTTATCACCATCACCATCTAAAATGCATGTGCTCTCAGAGCAAATTCTTTTTTTTTTTCCTTAAACATTTATTTATTTGACTTTTTACATTCGTTTTCACAAAATTTGGGGTTCCAAATTTTCTCCCCTTTTATCCCCTCCCCCCACACCAATACACCAAGCAATCTAATTTTCCCTATCTCCAATCTGCCCTCTCTTCTGTCATCCCTCCCTTCTCTTGTCCCCATCTTCTCTTTTATCCTGTAGGGCCAGATGACTTTCTATTCCTCATTAACTGTATGTCTTCTTTCCTAGTAGCAACAACAATACTAAACAGTTGTTCCTAAAACTTTGAGTTCCAAATTCTCCCCATCCCACCCTCCCCACCCATTCCCTTTGTGAAGGCAGGCAATTCAATATAGGCCATATCTGTGTAGTTTTGCAAATGACTTCCCTGATAGTCGTGTTGTGTAAGACTAACTGAATTACCCTCCATCCTATCCTGCCCCTCATAGTTTCTCTTCTGTCTTTTGATCCTGTCCCTCCCCGAGTGTTGACTTCATATTGCTCCCTCCTCCCTTTCCCCTCCCTTCCATCATCACCCCCTTGCTTATCTCCTTCTCCCCCACTTTCCTATACTGTAAGATAGATTTTCATACCAAAATGAGTGTGCATTTTATTCCTTCCTTTAGTCAAATGTGATGAGGGTAAGCTTCTTGGTTTTTTTTTTTCTCAGCTCTCCTCTTTTTCCCTCCACTAAAAAGTCTCCTACTTGCCTCTTAAATGACATATAATTACCCCATTCCATTTCACCCTCTTTCCTCCCACTACATTTCTCTCTCACCATTTACCTTAATTTCTTTTAAGATATGGTCCCATCCTATTCAATTCACTCTGTGCTCTCTGTCTCTGTATGTGTGTGCATGTGTGTATGTGTGTGTGCGTGCACGTGTGTACATGTGTGTATGTGTGTGTATATGTGTGATCCCACCAACTACCCAGATACTGAAAAGTTTTAAGAGTTACAAATATTGTCTTTCCATGTAGGAATGTAAACAGTTCACTTTTGGTAAGTCCCTTATGACTTCTGTTTGCTGTTTACTTTTCATGCTTCTTCTCATTCATGTGTTTGAAAGTCAAATTTTCTTTTCAGCTCTGGTCTTTTCATCAAGAATGTTTGAAAGGCCTCTGTTTCATTGAAAGACCATATTTTCCCCTGAAGTATTATACTCAGTTTAGCTGGGTAGGTGATTCTTGGTTTGAGTCCTAGTTCCTTTGACTTCTGGAATATCCTATTCCATGCCCTTCGATCCCTTAATGTAGAAGCTGCTAGATCTTGAGTTATCCTGATTGTATTTCCACAATACTGGAATTGTTTCTTTCTAGCTGCTTGTAAGATTTTCTCCTTGAGCTGGGAGTTCTGGAATTTGTCCACAATGTTCCTAGGAGTTTCTCTTTTTGGATCTCTTTCAGGTGGTGATCGATGGATTTTTTCAATACTTATTTTGCCCTCTGGTCCTAGAATGTCAGGGCAGTTTTCCTTGATAATTTCATGGAAGATGAAGTCTAGGCTCTTTTTTTGATCATGACTTTCAGGTAGTCCCATAATTTTTAAATTGTCTCTCCTGGATCTATTTTCCAGGTCAGTTGTTTTTCCCATGAGATATTTCACATTCTCTTCCATTTTTTCATTCTTTTGGTTTTGTTTTGTGATTTCTTGGTTTCTCAGAAAGTCATTAGACTCCATCTGTTCCATTCTAATTTTGAGAGAACTATTCTCTTCAGTGAGCTTTTGAACCTCTTTTTCCATTTGGCTAATTCTGCTTTTGAAAGCATTCTTCTCCTCATTGGCTTTTTGAACCTCTTTTGCCAATTGAGTGAGCCTATTTTTCAAGGTGTTATTTTCCTCAGCATTTTTTTGGGTCTCCTTTACCAAGGTATTGACCCGTTTTTCATACTTTTCTTGCATCTCTCTCATTTCTCTTCCCAGTTTTTCCTCCACCTGTCTAACTTGATTTTCAAAATGCTTTTTGAGCTCTTCCAAGGCCTGAGCCCACCCGACATCCCCCTGGGATGTCTGGGGTACCGAGGCCCTGCCCTCCACATCTTTCCCTGAGGGCAAGAATATGTCTTCGTCATCAGATCCGAAAGTCGGGATCATTTGCATCTGTTCAAAAAAACTCTCTATAGTCTTATTTTTCTTCCCTTTTCTAGGCATTTTCCCAGCCAGTTACTTGACTTCTGAGATTCCTGTCCACCCCCGCCTAGATCCGCCCAGCTAGTGCTTGGGGTCTGAGATTCAAATGGGCTTTCCGCGGCAGGCACGGCTGCTATTCAATGTGAGCTTTAGTTCTGGTGCTGGGGTGGGGGCAGGGCCACCTCCCAGGCTCAATTCCCTCAGAGGCTTTATGCACAGACCTTCAGAAATGGAGCGGCTGGGGCAGGGCTGCCTCCCAGGCTCAGTTCCCTCAGGGACTTTATGCAGAGACCTTCAGAAATGGAGCGGGTGGGGCAGGGCCGTCTCCCAGGCTCAGCTCCTTCAGGTGGTTTATGCAGAGACTTTCAGTAATGAAGATCCTTCCTGCTGCTGGGGGAGTCCCGGGCTGCTGTGCCACCGCTGCCTCCGCCACTACCCCTGCCTCTGCCTCCGCCACTTCCTGCCCCTGCCTCTGCCTCTGCCGCTTCCTCCCGAGGGGTCCCAAGCCACAGAGACACCCCGCTCCCCTCTCGGTCAGCCCAGGTGTGTCTCTCACACACCTGTAGAGTCTGTGGGAGGAGGGAACTTCCAGGCCGCCGGAGGTTCCGTCCCTGAAGCCTGCTCGGATCAGCTTCTCTGGGGCCGCGGCCAGGGCAGCGCTGGGGTGGGGTCCGCTTTCTAAGGTGTGACGGACCCTGGGGATGGCTCTCCAGAACGGAAATCTCTTCCACTATGTTTCTGCACACCCTGCAGTGATCCAGAACTTCTGGGGAGCTCTTCTTACATTAAATCTATGGGCTCTGGGTTCGGAGCTCACAAACGTGTGTCTTTCTACTCCGCCATCTTGACCCCACCCCTCTCAGAGCAATTTCAATGGACATTTATTAAGTACTAAAGAACAAAACAAAACAAAAAACCCTACTACATAAAAATATGCCAAGCAATAAACCTGTAAAAATAAGAAGGGTGGTGAAAGGGCAATGACAGGCCAAAATTAAATGATGGGACATGGAGAAAAGCAATCAAACTTATATGAAAAAAGGTCCTTCTAACCCAAAATAAAAAAAATTATTTTTTAAATTTCAAATTCTACTCACTTGGTTTCTACAGGAGTGCAGCACCTAAAGAAAAGACAAACAAATGCTTTCCTTTCAAATGGATTGCTGATATTGTACCAAAGACAAGTTCAGAAGAGGTCAAGAAAAATTAATCTGTAGACAGCCTAACCAGTCTCAAGATCAAGACTACTAAGGGATCAGGGTGAGGAGGAAATGTGGCTGAAGTGAAAAAAATCACTGTGAAAATGACAAACAGTAACATTTCCCATTGAGTTTACATCTAAAAGGCAAAAGAAAATAAAAGCAAATTGGAAGGAAGCAATGATCCCATCAGAATTGGCTCAACCTGCCAAGAGGCAATCTGAAGGCATCTCCCATGCAACCAGGAGATCAAATCAACCAAATGATATTGGCAAAACAATTTCATTGCACAAAAATGAACTCTTCCAGTTTGTTCAAATGAAAATTGGTTTCAACTTTGCTGAAAATCACTAAGGAAGATGTTGATCTTTGTCAAATAACCCCATAGTAGGAATTCTACAAACAGCCAAGAAATGCTACCATGCAGCAACAGAGATGAGGTAGAAGATTTTCTTTTCATGGAGAATTCACTAGAAAGCAGGTAATGGAATGTTCTGGGGACCAAGATGGAAACTGCGTGCTCTAAATAACTGCCTGAGCAGATATTGTAGTAGAGTTTGGCAGCTCTTATTTACCCCAATGCTCAAATTATTTTTTATTACTAAATTAAAGGGAAACACTTGTTTCTTAAGTGGCAGTTTCACGAATAAGCAGCTAGATGGCACAGGAGATATGGCACTGGACATGGAGTCAGGAAGATACAAGTTCAAATGTGACCTCAGATTCTAGCTGTCTGACCCTGGGAAATCACTTAACTTCAGTCTCAGTTTCCTTATTTGTAAAAAAGTTAATAACACCTACACCCTAGGGTAGTTGTAAGGATAAAATGAGATAATATGTGCAAAGTACTTTAAAGCACTATATAAATACTAGTTATCATTGTTACCAATGAAGGCTAAGCTGTTTTCTTACTCTCCTCAAACCTTTATTATTACTATCAAACTTATTCATAGAAATGGTCATATCACACCTCTGTTCAAAATTCTTTAGTAGAAAACTATGAGTATAATTAATCATATCAACAACAAAACTAACAGAAAAATGTGATTATCTCAATAGAGTAGAAAAAGCTTTTGACAAAATACAACACCCATTCCTATTAAAAACACTAGAGAGCATGGGAATAAATGGAGCCATCCTTAAAATGGTAACTAGCATCTACCTAAAACAATCAGTAAGATTATATGTAATGGGAATAAGCCAGAAGCATTTCCAATAAGATCGGGGGCAAAACAAAGATATCCACTCTCACCACCATGCTACCAATGTTAGCTTTAGCAATAAGAGACAAAAAATAAATTGAAGGAATTGGAATAGGCAAAGAAGAAACAAAGTTCTAACTCTCTGCAGATGATAAGATGGTATACTTAGAAAATCCTAGAGAATCAAGTAAAAAACTACTCGACATAATAAACAATTTTAGCAAAATGACAGGATATAAAATAAACCCACACAAATCATCAACATTTCTATATATTGCCAGTGAAGTCCAACAGCAAGAGATAGAAAGAAAAGTTCCATTTTAAGTTACTGCAAATATTATAAAATATTCAGGAGTCTCCCTGCCAAAACAAACCCAGGAACTATATCGACACAATTACAAAACACTTTTCACACAAATAAATTCAGATCTAAATAACTGGAAAAAATCAGTAGCTCATGGGTAGATTCAGCTAACATAAAAATTACAATTTTACCTAAATTAACTTATTAAGTGCCATACCAATCAAACTACCAAAAACTTATATTATAGAGATAGAAAAAATAATAAAATTCATCTGGAAGAATGAATATGAAGGGAATTGATGAAAGTAAACACTAGGGAATGTAGCCTAGACATACCAGATCTTAAACTGTATTATAAAGCAGCAGTCATCAAAATTATTTGGTACTGGCTAAGAAACAGAATGGTGAATCAGTGGAATAGGTTAGGTACACAACAGTAGTCAATGCCTATAGTAATCTACTGTTTGATAAACCCAAAGATCCTAGCTTCTGGGATAAGAACTCCCTATCTGATAAAAACTGCTCGGAAAACTGGAAACTAGTGTGGCAGAAACTGGGCACAGAACAACATCTTACATTGTACACCAAAATAAAGTCCAAATGGGCACACAATTTAGACATAAAGGCTGATATTATAAGCAAATTAGCAGAGCAAGGAATAGTTTACCTGTCAGATTTAAGGAAAACAGAGGAATTTATGACCAAATAAGAGACAGAGAACATTATGAAATGCAAGATGGATAATTGTGATTACATCAAATTGAAAAGTTTTTGCACAAAGTCAATACAACCAAGATTAGGAGGGAAGCAGAAAACTGGGAAAGAATTTTTACAACCAGTATCTCGGAAAAAGGCCTTATTTCTAAAATATATAGAGAACTGAGACAAAGTTATTAGAATACAAATCATTCTCCAACTGATAGTTAAAGGATATGTACAGTCAGTTTTCAAAGGAAGAAATCAGAACTATCTATAGTCATGTGAAAAAAATGCTCTAAATCACTTGATTAGAGAAATGCAAATCAAAACATCTCTGAGGTACCATATCATACCTTTCAGACTAGCTAACATGACAAAACTGGAAAAGTATAAATGCTGGAGAAAATATGGGAAAATTGGAACATTAATTCATCACTGCTGGAGTTGTGAATTGATCCAACCATTCTGGAGAACCATTTAGAACTATGCCCAAAGGGCTATAAAAATGTGCATCCCCTTTGACCCAGCAATACCATTTCTAGAGTTGTATCTCAAAGAGATCATAAAAATGGGAAAAGGACCCACATGAACAAAAATATTTATAGCAGCACTTTTTGTGGTGGCCAAGAACTGGAAATTATGGGGATGTCCATTAACTGGGGAATGGCTGAACAAGTTGTGGTATATGAATGTAATGGAATACTATTATACTATAAGAAATAATGAGCAGGCGAACTTCAGTACAACCTGGAAAGATTTATATGAACTGATGCTGAGGGAAGTGAGCAGAACCAGGAGAACGTTGTACACACTGACAGCCACACTGTTCGATGACTGACTTGGATAGACTTAGCTCTTCTGAGCAATGCAAGGTCCTAAAGCAACTCCAAAAGACTCACGATGGAAAATGCCATCCACATCCAAGGAAAGAGTTATGGAGTCTGAATGCAGATGTAGTATACTATTTGCTCTCTTTTTTTGTTTAGTTTTTTCTTTCTCAAGTTTCCTCTCATTTGTTCTAATTCTTATATACAACATGACTAATGTGAAAATGTTAAGCAAAAATGTATATGTAGAACCTATATCAGACTGCACACTATCTTGGGAGGTGAGGGGACGGAAGGGGATAAAATTTAAAAATTATGGAAGTGAATATTGAAAACTAAAAATAAATTAATTTATTTATTTAAAGAAATCTTCAGTGACTCCCTACTATCTTTTGAACAAAGTTTGAGTCTTTTTGCTTAGCATTTAAAGCTTTTTCACAAACTGGTGCTACTTAATCTCTTATGATTTCAAACCTGAAACTTTTCACTCACCATATCTCTGGTTTTCATCATTTATTCATCAATGAGGGCATTATGATGGTCTTTCTGCATTCAGTCAGTTCATAAAGATTTATTAAGTACGTACTATGTGGCTGGCACTGTGCTAGGCTCTAGGGATACATAAAGAGGCAAAAGACAGTTCCTGATCTTAAGGAGCTTACAATCTTATTGGAGAGACAACATGCAAACAAATATGTACACACACAAACTAGGTGTAGGATAAATAGGAAATAATTAACAGAGGGCAGGCACACACAGGAATTAAGAGGGGTTGGGGAAGCCTTCCTGCAGAATATGAGATTTGCGTTGGGACTTAAAGGAAACCAGGGTGGTCAGCAGTCAGAACAGAGGAGGGAGAACATTCCAGTATGGGGTAGAGCCGGAAAAAATGCCCAGAGATCCCATCTGCTGTTAGGTTATCTCAGCCAACTTTATCTAGCATTATTCCCTCCTTGCACTTCACCCTCTGAATAAATTATAATATGCCCTGCTCTTTCTTGATCCTATATTTTTGCTCAAGCAGCCCTCATACACAGAATGTCTTAACTCTTCATTGTCACTGTGGAATTCCCCTCCAGCAAAGCCCAACTCAAATGGTCTCTCCTCCATGAACGTCTGGTAATGGCCTTATCACCACACAGAACCTCCTTTTAGACCTTGATGCATGCAGCAAGTATTCCCACCTGGGGAATGGATCTATCCATCCATCTGTGGGAGTGTGCTTTCCCTTTCACTAGACCATGAGCTTCACAGGGTAGGGTACATGACTTTTCTAAACTTAGTATATCGCCAGCACCCAGCACAGTGCTCTGAATGCTCTGAAAACGTTACTGAATGTTGAAATAAGCTACATTGAAAATCAGCATGCTATCATAGGAAGGGCACTTAGTAGCACAGTTTGAGCTCCAGTGATGTTACTTAACACAAGCCATCTAACTCTTTTGGGAGTCAGTTTCTTCCTCTGTAAACTGACAGTTAGACTAGATCATTCTCTCTAAATCTTATTAATTGGTATTAATAAAAATAAATTTACAAATCAAATTCTGTACAATTAATTGAATTGAAAAGTGGCTCATAGTTGTGGAAGATTCTTTTTTTGTCTCTCTATTCTGGATTTCAAAAGTTTTGTTGTTTTTAGGGAAACAACACTATTTGTTAAGATGTCATGTAGGATCCTGGGGTTGTATGCAACTCAGCTGTAAAAGGGAATCCATTTTCAGAGGATTACAAGATCTAGAGAAATCCTAGATATGCAGGAATTCTAGCAGACTGCCCAACACCGACTAACATGCGGAAGAGAATGGTACAGTTTCTACACTGCCCTATTAAATTTATTTTTCTATTCACATGAGAACCAAGTCTTCATGCAGCGTTCAAAGAATTCTGTTCTCTCTTAAATGATGGAAATCCCAGTGGTTAGCTCAACACAAGCTGTTCTCCGCAATCTGAGACAGAAACAGTCCTTTCTTCAAAAGAAAATCAGGTCATCAGTGGCTTCATTCTCGTGTCTGTTAGAACTTGAAACTGTTTGCGCTCCCTATGACTTGGGTTTTCATCCTTTATTCATCAGCGTTACTTGATGGTCCCTCTGCATTCCAGGCTGAAGCTTTTAAGCCCCTTACTATGCTACAGGCATGCTGAAAGAGAGGCAAATGCTTTCCCTGGGATCTGGAAATATAAATGCACATGACAGGCTCTGGCTTTCATTTTTTATTTTATACCCACACATCAAAAGGCATTACTTCGGAAAGAATGCTAAGGGCTAAAGACAGATTTACAGAGAAGCAAAACTTTATCGCTTGTTTGAGTCAAGGTTTGCAAGAAATTATCAAACTCAATTCATTCATCTATTACCTACCCTTCCTCCAAATTTCCTTTTTTTGAGTTTTAAGTGAATTATCTCACTATCAAGTCACAGATAACTCGTTCAACACTGCCCAGAAAAAGTACCCAGTGTTCTTATGGCCAATAAGTCCAGGGGTTGGAATTCTTACTTCTGGAACGATAACAAATGCTTCTGAGTGGAAGGACCTGATTCTTCCCTCAGCAATGCTCCGGCAGACGTGAGAACCAGTGTAAGGCTTGTGCTTCCTTCTGGTCACCAAAATGTAGATTTGGTGTTTCACCTTATGGTTATCCTTTTATTCCACAACAGAACTCTTCGGTATCCCAACCAGGACAAAAAAGAAACATAAAAGAAGACAACAACCACCAAAAAAACTTCAATGAGGCCTATTTAGTGGGACTAGTACAAGATTTCAAAGGAGAGCACCTGGTTTTGAATTCCAGATCTGTTACTTACGTGGCCTTGGTTACTACTGTGGAGCTCTGGGGAAAAAATCACTGCATTGTTTAAGGTCTTTGTTTCTCCATCTGTAAAATGAGGTCACACTAGTTGACCTCCAAGCTTCCTTTCATCTCTGAACTCTATATTCCTATACTGGAAATAGCCACACACAAATTTCAACATGAAAATAAGGCACATTTATTGACCACCGTCCAAGAGATAGGCACTCAGATGATTGCCTAGAAATATCCGACAGATCATTGATTTCCAAAGAAACAAAGAAATAACTGGGGAAAATGGGAGCAAAATTTCCAAAATTTCATTTTAATATGGGTAATACAAGAATTATAATAACAGCCAATTAGGCAGTGTAGAATAATGGGCAGAAGGCAGGGAGAGAAGTGAAGAAAACCTGGGCACAATTCTCAGCTCTGACACTCAGTAGGTATGTGTCCCTTCACCACTCTGACCTTTGGTCTCCTCATCTATAAAATGAGAGGGTTCTTCTGAGGCTCAAGTGATATATTGCATATAAAGTATTTTGCCAGCTTTCAAGTGCTATATAAATGCCAGTCAGGGCTATTATCAGGCATACTGAATGATATGAACTGTTAAAGTTAACAAGAATTCTTTTGTACTCTGGCCCACATAGAAATCAGGTAATTAGTGGCAAGGAAGGTAAGATATTACACACACACACACAACACAGTGTAAAATTCCAATTTTCTAGCTGCTGCAACTTCACTATCAACACTGAAAAATTAACAGGCTATGTGTCCTCCCTCCCTCCCTTTCCCTTCTTCTCTTCCTCCTCCTTCTTTACTTCCTTCTCCTCCTTGCTTCTCTCCTTTCTTCCTTCTTCCCTTTTCCTGCTTCCTCTCTATCTCTCTTCCTCGTTTCTCCCTGTTCCTTCTTTTCCCCTCCTTCTCTCTCCCTCTTTCTCCTCTCTCTCCTCTTCAAAACAGGGATGAAGTTCAGAGGGTGATTGAATAAGGAAAATCTGTCCAGTGAAGTTCTTTGCTTCAGGTGCTTGGTGAATACACACACCTCACTTCACAGTACAGGCATGTTCTGGAAAACTGTGCAAATCAAATTATATTTATTAAAGTATGAAGACAGCTGGCTGTTTAAAGGAATCCTACAGGGAATCATTTTGTAAAGTATAGAGTAAATAAGTACCATACAACTTATCCTTTGTATACATCCAGATGGTGGATCTAGGCCTGCTTCTTTGATACTTGGCCAGATCCATAACCTCATTAATATGGGGACTTTTCTTGCGCTAGTATATATTGCCAACCTTCAGGGCCTTCTCATTCTGAAGGAGTCTTCTCTGTGTCTTTCTATTCTACTTCTCTGGAGGACTGATTTACCTAGGAGTCTTTAACATTTTGTAGATACACACACAAGGCCCAAATGGAAACGGGATCCCTGATAGAGAGACTCAGCAGAAACTGCTATTTATGGATGATATTGTGCTGACTGCATCAAGCCTTAGTAAATACTATGGAGCTTCCATAAGTATTCAAAAGAAATCAGTGTAATACTCCATGTTTGAATAATGAATGAATAAGCATTTATTAAGCACTTATTATACATGAATGACTGAATAAAAATTTATTAATTATTGAATAAGCATTTATTATTATGGTGTCAAGCACCATGGTAGGCACTGGGGATATAAAAACAGTTCCAGCCTTTAAAGATTTTATATTACATGCTGGAAAGTTCATACTTTATGCTGGCAAAGATGTGGAAAATTGGAACACTAAAATGCATTGCTGGTGGAGTTCTGAACTAATCCAACCATTTTAGAGAGCAAATTGGCCAATATACATACCATTTGACCCAGAAATACTGGGTTCCAAAGACATTATACAAATGGGGAAACCACCCATATGCACAAAAGTATTTATAGCAACTCTTTTTGTGGTGGCAAAGAATGGGAAATAGAGGAGATGCCCATTAATTGGGGAAACTACTGGACAAGTTGTGCTATATGCATGTAATGGAATAATACTGTTGTGCTATAAGAAATGATGAGCAGACAGACTTCAGAAAAACCTGGAAAGACTTATATGAACTGATGCTGAGTGAGGGTCGCAGAACCAGGAAAAATGGCACACAATTACAGTCACATTGTGTGATGACCAACTTTGATAGATCTAACTCTTCTCAATAATGCAAGGTTTTAAGACAACTCCAAAAGACTTATAATGGAAAACGCTATGCAGATACAGAAAAAGAATTATGGAGTTTGAGTGTGGATCAAAGCATATTATTTCTTCTCTCTCTTTTTTGTTTTCTTTTCATTTCTTCTTTCTTGTGGTTCAATCCATTGGTTATAATTTTTCTTTGCAACATGACTAATGTGAGAATATGTTGAATGTGAATGCATATGTACAGCCTATATCAGATTGCATGCTCTCTTGGGGAGAGGGGAAGTGGGAGGGTGAAAATTTGGAACTCAAAAGCTTGTGGAACTCAATGTTGAAAACCAAAAATAAATAAATGTCTTTTAAAAATGAGTTCAGGGGGGTGGAGCCAAGACAGCAGAGTATAAAGACACACATACTCTAGCTCTTTCCCCACAGCCCATAAAATATCTGTAAAGAAAGACTCTCAACAAATTCTAGAGCAGCAGAAGTCATAGAAAAATGGAGTGGAAGAGATTTCCAACCCAGGGTGACCTGGAAGGATGGGAAAGGTCTGTTGCACTGGATGCAGAGTGGAGCCCAGCCCAGCCTTGGCCATGTGGCACTGGGAGGAGCACAACCAAGGAGGCTTCAGGACAGAATCCCTGGCAGCAGTGGTGGTTTGCAGATCCCTTAACCCACAGATGTCAAAAGTCAATTAGAGGGCTTTCTCAATCACAGCAAGAAGGGACCAGGGTCCTCCCCTAGCCCTGGCCCCAGGTGGCAGCAGTGGCAGTGACCACAATGGGTAGCTACAGCAACAGCCATGGTCCATTGTTGGAGCAGCTCAGTTTAAAGCCTTGGGAGGAAATGAGCAGCTGATCTGAACCTCAGCCCTAAGTATAGTCCTGTGGCATGGCAGAGCTGGAGGCCCCTGAGGAATAAACTCTCCTTTGATTGTGCCACCTTGGAGGAACTGAGAACTTACAGGTCCCCAGAGTGTACTCACTCTTGACAAAGGACCCAAAAGTCAAGTAACTGGTTGAGAAAATACCCAAAAAAGGGGAAAAAAAATAAAACTATAGAAGGTTACTTTCTTGGTGAACAGGTATCCTCTCCCATCCTTTCAGAAGGAAGAACAATGTTTACCATCAGGGGAAGACATAAAAGGCAAAGCTTCTACATTCAAAACCTCCAAAATAAATATTCAAGGGTCCCAGGCCATGGAAGAGCTCAAAAAGGATTTTGAAAATCAAGTAAAAGAGGTGGAGGAAAAATTGGGAAGAGAAATGAGAGTGCTACAAGAAAATCATGAAAAGCGAGTCAACAGCTTGCTAAAGGAGACTCAAAAAAAATGCTAGAGAAAATAACACCTTCAAAAATAGGCTATCTCAATTGGCAAAAGAGGTTCAAAAAACCAATGAGGAAAAGAATGCTTCAAAAAGCAGAATTAGCCAAATGGAAAAGGAGGTTCAAAAGTTCTCTGAAGAAAATAGTTCTTTAAAAATTAGAATGGAACAGATGGAAGCTAATGACTTTATGAGAAACCAAGAAATTACAAAATAGAACCAAAAGAATGAAAAAATGGAAGATGATGTGAAAGATCTCATTGGAAAAACAACTGACCTGGAAAATAGATCCAGGAGAGACAATTTAAAAATTATGGGACTACCTGAAAGCCATGATCAAAAAAGAGCCTAGACATCATCTTTCATGAAATTATCAAGGAAAACTGCCCTGATATTCTAGAACCAGAGGGCAAAATAAGTATTGAAAGAATCCACCAATCACCTCCTGAAAGAGATCCAAAAGGAGAAACTCCTAGGAACATTATAGCCAAATTCCAGAGTTCCCAGGTCAAGGAGAAAATATTGCAAGTAGCCAGAAAGAAAAAAATTCAAGTATTATGGAAATACAATCAGGATAACACAAGATCTAGTAGCTTCTACATTAAGGGACTGAAGGGCATGGAATATGATATTCCAGAAGTCAAAGGAACTTGGATTAAAACCAAGAATCATCTACCCAGCAAAACTGAGTATAATACTTCAGGGGGGAAAAATGGTCATTCAATGAAATAGAGGACTTTCAAGTATTCTTGATGAAAAGACCAGAGTTGGAAAGAAAATATGATTTTCAAACACAAGAATCAAGAGAAGCATGAAAAGGTAAACAGGAAAGAGAAATCACAAGGGACTTACTAAAGTTGAACTGTTTACATTCCTATATGGAAAGATAATATTTGTAACTCTTGAAACTTTTCTCAGTAACTGAGTAGTTGGAGGGATTATACACACAGACACACACACACAAATATAAGGAGAGAGAGACAGCAAAAGAGAGAGAGACAGAAAGGCAGAGAGCATAGAATGAGTTGAATAGGAAGGGATCAGATCTAGAAAAATAAAATTAAGGGGTAAGAGAGGAATTTATTGGAAGGAGAAAGGGAAAAATGGAATGGGGCAAATAATCTCTCACATAAAAGAGGCAAGAAAAAGCTTTTCCAATGGAGGGGAAAAGGGGGTAGCTGAGAGGAAAAAAAATGAAGCTTACTCTCATCACATTTGGCTCAAGGAAGGAATAACATGCACTAATTTTGGTATGAAAATCTATATTGCACTACAAGAAAGTAGGGGAGAGAGGGATAAGCAGGGTGGGGAAAATGATGGAAAGGAGGGCAAATGGGAGGAGGGAGCAATTAGAAGTAAACACTCTTGGGGAGGGACAAGGTCAAAAGAGAGAATAGAAGAAATGGGGGACAGGATAGGATGGAGGGAAAATATAGTTAGTCTATATTTGACTACTATGGAAGTCATTTGCAAAACTTCACATATATGGCCTATATTGAATTGCCTGCCTTCTCAGGATGGGTGGGGAGGGAGGAAGGAAGAGAAGCTGGAATGCAAAGTTTTAGAAACAAATGTTGAGAACTGTTTTTGTGTATAACTGGGAAATAAGAAATACAGGTAATGGGGTATAGAAATTTATCTTGTCCTACAGGACAAGAGAGAAGGTAGGGATAAGGGAAGGGAGGAGTGTTGGAAGGCAGTGCACACTGGTGGAAGGGGCAATAAGAATTGAAGGTGTTTTGGAGCTGGGGAGGGGAGAGATGGGGAGAAAATTTGGAACTCAAAATTTTGTGGAAATGAATACTGAAAACTTAAAATTTAAAAAAAATGAGTTCATATTTTAATTGGAGGAAGACAACATACATAGGAGAGTAGTAACCATGGAGGGAAAGAGAAAGGCTGTTGGTGAGGTTATTGAACAGACGGCCTATGGATTAGAAAGTAAAAAACTAAATGAATGAAAACTAAATATCTATTCTCCAGAACACAACAGGCAGCTGGAAGGCCAGCCTATTGAATTTGTATCTACATCAGTAGGTATATTTGTGACAAACAGTGTAGGTAAACAATGAGTTAAACACAGAACTGAAAGGAGGAAGAAAGTTTGCTGAATTGCTCTTGGGAAAATGGACAGAGCTTTTAATGGTTTCCCCACTGCTCCTCAGGGCAAAGACACAATTTTTCAACATGAAAGTTCACTACATAATGCCGAACAGCTGAGAGTTGTACAGTAACATAATGTCTAAAGAATCATAGTGCTGATGATGCAAAGATCAATGAAGCTACGCATGGGGGATGTAAGGAAGCTACAGTGCATTGCCAATGATCAAGAAATCATAGAAGAAAACTCATCGAGATGTATGATTTGTGAATGGCAGCAGGTTGCTCATATAGGGCAAGAGATAACAGAGAGGCTGAGTGCCACCCATAAAATTTAACATGACCTAGAACAAGGTTTCACACATGTTTGGTAGTTACTCTGTGGAGGGTCTATAAAACATGGATGAGAATATCATGAGATGGGTCAACTGACACATGTATAGATAGTTCTAAAGACTTTTTTGTCAAGATGGAAGCCTGAACAGAGGTAGCTCCTACACACCTACTCCAGTACAAACTTGAAATTCATAACAGGCTGAATAACAATCAAGAAATTCACTTAGAAACTACAGGAAGTAACCTCTTCCACCCCAGAATTGTATGAAGATGGTCAGAAATTCATGGGCAAGAGGAAAGGGGGCCACCAGCAACTTCCCTGAGAGACCAGAGTCAAACTACAGATACATAAAGTCTGCAGGGATCTGTGTCCAGAAGCAGCAAGAGATAAAGAAAACCCATTCACTATGCCTCAGGAAGGTCAGAATGGTCAAGAAGTTCAATGATAGGGATGTAGAAGCATTCAGGGAGTAGCAGTGACCAATATATTACTTTAGTACTTAGGCATAGCCCAGGGGGGCTAAGGTCTCCACTCTGTCCTGAGATGCCACAGAGGGCAGAGGGCCCCAAAGATCCAAGAACATAATTTTTAGGGAGTTCAAAGATTGTTATCTTTCTGGACCCATTTTCTAGGTCCCCTGTTTTTTATATCAAATGTCTTACATTTTTGTCTATTTCTTTTTCAATCTTCAGATTTTGTTCTAATATTTCTTGCTGTCTCTTGGAGTCATTGATTTCTATTTGTTTAGTTTTCAGGAAGTTCATTTCTTGAACATGGTTTATCACATTTATTCTAAATTATTTCTTCTTTTTTCTTCCAAAGTTTTTAATTTTTAAAATTTGCTTCATCTCTTTAAAGTATTCATGTAGTATACAGAAATAATTTTTTTCCCTTTGAATCTATACCTTTAGCTGTTATAAGTTCCTCAATTTGGGCTTTGTGCATACGTCAAGATATGCCCCTTGCTGTGCTTCTGGGTAAGATAATCAACTCTGTTTGGTCTGGCCCTGGGTGTAGTGGGTTTCTTAACTGAAACCTATCCTGAACCTCTGAGGACAAAATAAGATAATATTTGTAAAATGCTATGCGAATGTTAAGGAGCATGATAAATGCTTATTATTATTAATAATAATTATTTTGACTGAATTTGGAGGATATTACCAAGTTCCTTATTAAATTATTCTACTTCACTCTTTGCAAATAATGAACATTATTGCCATTATCTTTGTGGTAGTGTGTTTACTTAAGTCTTGCAAGATAAGGCAATTCAGTATGCCAAAGAAACAATGCCAATTACCTGAAAGTGCACGATTAAATCAGTTCTGCCAACTTTTTTGGTCACTTTCTTGAGGAGAATAGGTGGCTCATCCTTCCCCTTGAAAGGGGAAAACCCTGAAAACTGAAATTTCTTGATGTCTTCCAATTTCACCTCTAGTGAGAAATTCAATCTGGATGTTGTTTAGTTTCTTTATTGGCATAGTAGTGCTCCTATTTATTGGTCACTGGACAAAAATGTTACTTTCAAAGTACTAAGTTGTAGGTGATCTAAAAATGGTGTGAAAAACTTTCCTCCTCTCGGTAGAAAAGTGGAAGATCACAGGTAGAGAATGTTGTATACATGATCAGATTCACTAGCTATGTAGGCTGGTTTGTCTTTATTGTTTTTCTTGTTACATGGGAGGATTATTTGGGGATGAGGTTTATTGAAAAGATGGCAGTCTTAAAAAAACTAACCTATTGATTTGGGGATAACTAAATAAATTGTGGTGCATGAACAAAATGGAATATTATTTTGCTGTAAAAAATGACAAACATGATAAATACACACAGTCATGGAAAGACTTAGATGCACTTACACCAAGTAAAATAAGTACAACCAGGAAAACAATATACATAATGACTACAACGAAGATAATCAATATTTTTTTTCAATTTGGAAAACAACAAAAAACGTCAAGAATTTTTTTTATTAAGTTCTCTCTGTTCTATTTTCTTACAATATTCCATTCTCTCTCATGGCCAACCTTCTTGGGATGAACTTTTCCATTTTTCAGCTAAGAAGATTTCCCAAACAAGCAGAAAGTCATGAAAAGACTCACAGATTTAGAACTAGAAGAGATCTCTAAGATAATCTAGTCTAACTTCCTAATGTCACAGATGAAGAAATGGAGGCCTGGAGAAGTGATGTGATTTGCCTGGTTTTTCACATAGCCAACAAGTTGCAAAGGCAGGATTCAAACCTGGGTCCTCAATTCTAAAGTCCCTTTATATCATGCTGTATTAATGGAATGGGAAGATCTTTCCCATTCCATTAATAGGCCTATGTAACCTGCTTAAGTCACATGGAAGCCTGAGTTACATGAATCTAAGTTACATGGAGCAAAAAGTGGTAGAGTAGAAAAAGTGGAGGGAGGAGCCAAGATGGCGGAGTAGAAAGACTCACCCGTATGCTAGCTCTGAATCCACAGCCCATAAATTTCCTGTAAAAAGAACTCCCCACAAATTCTGGGGCACTGCAAGCCACGCAGAAACACAGTGGAAGAGATTTCCGTTCCAGAGAGCCCTGGAAAGACATCCCCAGGGGTCCATCACACTCCGGACACCGGAGCCCACCCCTGCGCTGCCCTGGCTGCATGGCCCCAGAGGAGCAGATCCGAGTAGGCTTCAGGGACGGAATCTCCGGTGGCAGTGAAGTTCCCTCCACCCACAGGCTCTACAGGTCAGTGAGAGAGACTTCTGGGCTGGCCGAGAGGGGAGCAGGGTGTCTCCATGGCTCGGCCCCCTCGGGAGGCAGCGGCACAGGCAGTGACCACCTGGGACTCCCGGAGCAGACAGGAGCTCAGGGCCATTACTGAAGGTCTCCGCATAAACCCCCTGAGGGAACTGAGCCTGGGAGGCGGCCCTGCCCCCACCCAAGCACCAGAACTTAAGCTCACATTGAATAGCAGCCACACCCGCCACGGAAAGCCCTGAGGCTGGGAAGCAGCATTTGAATCTCAGATCCCAAGCACTAGCTGGGCGGATCTAGGCGGGGGTGGACAGGAATCTCAGAAGTCAAGTAACTGGCTGGGAAAATGCCCAGAAAAAGGAAGAAAAATAAGACCATAGAGAGCTACTTTCTTGGGGAAGAGATGTTCCTTCCTTCTTTCATTTCTGATGAGGAAGTACAATGCTTGCCATCAGGGAAAGATGTGGAGGTAGGGGCCTCTGTATCCCAGACATCCCAGGGGGATGTCTGGTGGGCTCAGGCCATGGAAGAGCTCAAAAAGGATTTTGAAAATCAAGTTAGACAGGTGGAGGAAAAACTGGGAAGAGAAATGAGAGAGATGCAAGAAAAATGGGTCAATACCTTGGTTAAGGAGACTCAAAAAAATGCTGAAGAAAATAACACCTTGAAAAATAGGCTAACTCAATTGGCAAAAGAGGTTCAAAAAGCCAATGAGGAGAAGAATGCTCTCAAAAGCAGAATTAGCCAAATGGAAAAAGAGGTTCAAAAGCTCACTGAAGAAAATAGTTCTCTCAAAATTAGAATGGAACAGATGGAGTCTAATGACTTTCTGAGAAACCAAGAAATTATAAAACAAAACCAAAAGAAGGAAAATATGGAAGATAATGTGAAAGATCTCATTGGAAAAACAACTGACCTGGAAAATAGATCCAGGAGAGACAATTTAAAAATTATGGGACTACCTGAAAGCCATGATCAAAAAAAGAGCCTAGACATCATCTTTCATGAAATGATCAAGGAAAACTTCCCTGACATTCTAGAACCAGAGGGCAAAATAAGTATTGAAGGAATCCATCAATCATTGCCTGAAAGAGATCCAAAAAGAGAAACTCTTAGGAACATTGTGGCCAAATTCCAGAATTCCCAGGTCAAGGAGAAAATATTACAAGCAGCTAGAAAGAAACAATTCCAGTATTGTGGAAATACAATCAGAATAACACAAGATCTAACAGCTTCTACATTAAGGGATCGAAGGGTGTGGAATAGGATATTCCAGAAGTCAAAGGAACCAGGACTCAAACCAAGAATCACCTACCCAGCAAAACTGAGTATAATACTTCAGGGGAAAATATGGTCTTTCAGTGAAACAGAGGACTTTCAAGCATTCTTGATGAAAAGACCAGAGCTGAAAAGAAAATTTGACTTTCAAACACAAGAATGAGAAGAAGCATGAAAAAGTAAACAGCAAAGAGAAGTCATAAGGAACTTACCAAAGGTGAACTGTTTACATTCCTACATGGAAAGACAACATTTGTAACTCTTAAAACTTTTCAGTATCTGGGTAGTTAGTGGGGCCACACACACACATACAGACACACATGCACATGCACACACATGTACACATGTACATGCACACACATACACATATGCACACGCATACAGAGACAGAGAGCACAGAGTGAATTGAATAGGATGGGACCATATCTTAAAAGAAATTAAGGTAAATGGTTAGAGAGAAATGTCGTGGGAGGAAAGAGGGTGAAATGGAATGGGGTAATTATATGTCATTTAAGAGGCAAGCAGGAGACTTTTTAGTGGAGGGAAAAAGAGGAGAGCTGAGAAAAAAACATGAAGTTTACCCTCATCACATTCGACTAAAGGAAGGAGTAAAATGCACACCCATTTTGGTATGAAAACCTATCTTACAATACAGGAAAGTGGGGGAGAAGGAGATAAGCAGGGTTTGGGGGGGATGATGGAAGGGAGGGTAATGGGAGGAGGGAGCAATTTGAAGTCACCACTCGGGGAGGGACAGGATCAAAAGACAGAAACAATGGGGGGCAGGATAGGATGGAGGGAAATATAGTTAGTCTTACACAACATGACTATTATCGAAGTCATTTGCAAAACTACACAGATACGGCCCATACTGAATTGCCTGCCTTACCAAAGGGAATGGGTGGGGAGGGAGTGATGGGGAGAATTTGGAACTCAAAGTTTTAGGAACAACTGTTTAGTATTGTTGTTGCTACTAGGAAATAAGAAATACAGTCAATGGGGAATAGAAATTCATCTGGCCCTACAGGATAAAAGAGAAGATGGGGACAAGAGAAGGCAGGGATGATAGAAGAGAGGGCAGATTGGTGATAGGGAAAATTAGAATGCTCGGTGTATTGGGTTGGGGGGAGGGGAGAAATGGGGAGAAAATTTGGAACCCAAAATTTTGTGAAAATGAATGTAAAAAGTTAAATAAATTTATATTAATAAAAAAAAAGAAATTTATTCAGGAAAACTACTCTGATATTCTAGAAGCAGAGGGTAAAATAAATAGTGAAAGAATGTACTAATCGCCTCCTGAAAGAGATCCCAAAAAGAAAACTCCTAGGACTATTGTAGCCAAATTCCAGAGCTCCCAAGTCAAGGACAAAATACTGCAAGTAGCCAGAAAGATAAAATTCAAATATTGTGGAAATATAATCAGGATAACACATGATCTAGAACCTTCTACATTAAGGGATCAGAGGGCTTGGGATATGATATTCCAGAAGTCAAAGGAACTAGGACCAAAACCAAGAATCACCTACCCAGCAACGCTGAGTATAATACTTCAAGGGAAAAAAATGGTTATTCAATGAAATAGAGGCCTTTCAAGCATTCTTGATGAAAAGACCAGAGCTGAATAGAAAATCTGATTTTCAAGTACAAAAATCAAGAGAAGCATGAAAAGGTAAACAAGAAATAAAAATCATAAGGAACTTACTAAAGTTGGACTGTTTACATTCCTACAAGGAAAGATAATATTTGTAACTCTTGAGACTTTTCTCAGTACTAGGGTAGTTGGAGGGATTATATACATATAGACAGAGGGCACAGGGTGAGCTGAATAGGAAGGAATGATATCTAAAAAAAATTAAATTAGGGGTGAGAGGGAATATATTGGGAGGAGAAAGGGAAAAATAGAATGGGGCAAATTATCTCTTACATAAAAGAGGCAAGAAAAAGCTTTTCAATAGAAGGGAATAGAGAGGAGGCGAAAGGGAAAAAGTGAACCTTACTCTCATCACATAAGGGGGGAATAACAAGCATACTGAATTTGCTATGAACTTCTATCTTACAGTACAGAAAAGAAGGGGAAAAGGAGATAAGTGGAGGGGGGGATGATAGAAAGGAGGACGGCGTAATTAGAGGTAAATATTTTTGTGGAGGGATAGGGTCAAAAGAGAGAATAAATGGGGGGCAGGATAGGATGGAGGGAAATATAGTTAGTCTTACACAACATGACTTTTATGGAAGTTTTGCATAACTACATATGTATAATATATATCAAATTGCTTGCCTTCTCAGTGGGAATGGGTGAGGAGAGAGGAAGGGAGAGAAGTTGGAACTCAAAGTTTTTAAAAACAAATGTTAAAAACTGTTTTTAACTGGGAAATAAGATATACAGGCCATGGGGTACAGAAATCTATCTTACCCTCCAAGAAAATAGAGGGGATGGGGATAAGAGAAGGTAGGGTTGTGATAGAAGGGAGGGCAGATTGGGGGACAGGGTAATCAGAATGCATGCTGTCGTGGGGTGGGCAGAGGAGAGAGAGAGAGGGAGAAAATCTGGAACTCCAAATCTTGTGGAAATGAATGTTGAAAACTAAAAGTAAACAAATAAATTAGAATTTTTTTAAAAAAATATTAGCCATAGCAATAAGAGAAGAAAAAGAAATCAAAGGAATTTAAAATAGACAATGAGGAAACAAAACTCTCTCTCTTTGCAGATGATATGCTCTAGAACCCCAGAGAATCAACTAAAAAAAACTACTTGAAATAATTAACGATTTCCACAAAGTTGCAGGATATAGGATAAGCCCATATAAATCATTAGCATTTCTTTATATGATCAACAAAGTCCAGCAGCAAGAGATAGAAAGAGAAATTGTTTAAAATAAGTGCAAACAATATAAAATACTTGGCAGTCAACCTGCCAAGATGAATCTAGGACTATGTGAACACAATTACAAAATTTTACACAGTTACACAATTTCACACAAAATAAAGTCAGATCTAAACAACTGGAAAAATATCAGTTGCTCATGGGTAAGTTCTGCCAATATAATAAAAATGACAATTCTGCCTAAATTAATTTACTTACTCAGTGCCACACTGATCAGACTACCAAAAAATTATTTCATAAAGCTAGAAAAAAACAACAAAATTCATCTGGAAGAATAAAAGGTCAAGAATATAAGGAAATTAATGAAAAAAGAAATACAAAGGAAGGTGGTCTAGCAATACCAGATCTTAAACTATATTATAAAGTAGTAATCATCAAAACCATCTGATAATGGCTAAGAAATACAGTGGTGGATCAGTGGAATAGATTATATATAGAAGATACATTACTCAAGGGCCAAAGTAACCTAGTGTTTGATAAACCTAAAGAAAGACCCCAGTCTTTGGGATGAGAATTCATTATTTAACAAACACTGCTGGGAAAACTAGAAAACAATAGGACAGAAACTAGGTACAATCCAACATCTCACACCATATACCAAGATAAGATCAAAATGGGTACATGATTTAGATATAAAGGGTGACACCATAAGCAGATTAGAAGAGCAAGGAGCAGTCTACCTGTCAGATCTATGGCAAGGGAAGACTTCATCACCAAACAAAGGATAAGAGAGCATTACAAAATATAAAACAGAAAATCTTGATTATATTAAAATAAAAAGCTTTTGTACAAACAAAGCAAGCAAGATCAGAAGGAAAGTAGAAAGCTGTTTCTCAAATATATGAAGAATTGAGTCAAATTTTTTAAGAATACAAGCCATTCCCCAAAGGACACAAATGGGCAGTTTTCAGATGAAGAAATCAAAGCTATGAGGTGTATGAAGAAGTTCTCTAAATCACTTTTAATCATCAAAATGCAAATTAAAACAACTCTGAGATACCACCTCACACCTATCAGATAGCTAATATGACAAAAAAGGAAAATAATAAATGTTGGAGAAGACGTGGGAAAACTGGAACATGAATAAATTGTTGGTGGAGTTGTGAACTGATCTCATCATTCTGGAGATCAATCTAGAACTACACCCAAAGGGCAACCAAACTATGCATACCCTTTGATCCAGCAATACCACTACTAGATCTATACACAACGTTTATAGATCTGACCAAGGCTTTTGTCACTGTTAGTTGTGAAGGCTTATGGAAAAGTATGTTAAAATTTGGCTGCCCAGAGAAGTTCATCAGTATTGTATGTCAATTTCATGATGGCATGTTTGCCCATTTTCTGGATAGCGGACAAGGCTGTCTTCCCAGTCACCAATGGAGTGAAAAAGGGCTGTGTGCTTGCTCCTATACTTTTTATAAAGCATAATGTTCTCAGCCACGTTGTCAAATGTTTTCAAAGAGGATGAACAGAACATCATGGTCAGTTACCACAACGATGGTAAATTCTTCAATTTGAAAAGGTTACAAGCCAAGACCAAAGTGGAAGGAGTATTGGTGCATGATTTTCTGTTTGCAGATGACTGTGCACTCGATGCAGCCTCTGAAGCTGAGATGCAACAAAGTATAGATCAATTCTCTGCTGCCTGTGCTAATTTTGGCCTAATAATTAGCACCAAGAAAACACAGGGGCTCCCTCAGCCACACAACACATGTTTAGATTAAGAATTTGCATTACACAAACATAATTTCTGATGTTTTCCTCCTATTCCTTCTTATCTATCCCTAACCACTGATGTTTGTCCAGATCCCCATCTTCCAGAAAAGAATCTTATAGGACCGGTACAAATGTAAGAGGAGACAGTGACGGCCGTCAGTAACCTTTCCTGGGCTATTAAAGTCCAACAGCTCACAGTTTAGAAAATGCTGTTCTCTAGACTGAGAATCTGTCTTAAAGGAAGAGGAAAATCAGCCATGCTTAGCTCCATTTTAATCTTTCATTTTCTTGGGATATTTTAGTATTTGATTTTTATCAGCACTCATCGAGAAACACAAAGTCCTACATGTCATTCCAAAGGACCCCATCCTGTGAAGTTCATTCTCTCTACCTTTGTAGGTATCAGAGTAGCTCAGCCTGGCAAGATGTCATAGACACTAAGCAAACATCAGATCTGGACCTGTGCATTCACTATGATAATGAACGATTCATTTGATGTAATAAAATGCCACAAATTAAGACAACCCACAATGACCCTCTTGATTCGCCTTCACATAAGGCCATATATGTACCTGAAGTAGGCTAGCCCCTTACCCCATTTCAGTCCATGTGTCAAGTGATTTAGTTCCCATTCAGGTTTTTTTCTTTTCTCATCAAACTCTAATCGACTGGTTTCTTAAGGGGTAGTAGGAGAAAAACCTAAAGCAGCAAAACTCCCATTCCTTCTGAGAAAACCTCAATTGAAATTGTGCTGCTTTTTTGAAAGTTGATTTCAGTAGCAAAGGGCATTCTGTAAACATCTGGTGAAAATAGGCTCTAACTGAAAGGAGGCTTGCATTAAATTACACAAGAAAGTCTGATTTACCCTTGTGGGCTTCTTTGTAGTGCCAATCAAACCATTCTACTCCCAGGGGAGGCCCTCAAAACAGGGGGAAAGGAGGCAAGGGGGGAAAGGGCAATTTACATCCTTCAGAGACCCACAGCCCAGGAGAGCTCTGGGGACCAAGCTGCCCGTGGCATCTGCATCACAAACAGCTCCTCAACAAACCCTCACCTGCACAAGGTCAGCTTTCAGGGTCAATATAAAATGTCCTCAATTGCTGTCCTCTCTTGCCCTTAGCTGTCAATCCCCACTGAGTGCTGTGAGCAGCCTCAGGTGCCCCTCTTCCCTCCCTCCTCCAGAATCCATTCTTCAACGTCAGCTCATTGATCCAAGGATGTCGGGAGAGCGGCACTGAGAAACATGAATGCGGAAGGGGCCATCAATCACTAAATGCCACAGGACGTAAAGAAGTGTGCATACAGTTTTGGTCATCTCATCTTTGAGGCTAACACTTCCTCATCCCTCCATTAATTACTCCAACACATCATTTAGGCTGAAGTGGCTCATCACTGGAATGAACTATGGTAGGAAGAGATAGAAAAGCAGTGTTCACAGAAGACTTCAAAAGCATTGGGAATTGAGAGCACTGGAATCTCAAACATTCAGAAATCTCTAACACTTTAGGCAATAGTTATCTGCTGCATATGTGTTTTGTAATATTTAATGTATCCTTTTTTACAGGGAAAGTATTTCCACTGACATCAAGAAACAGATAAACCATTGACTGACTTTGGTGAGGTTTTTATGTACACCTGTATACAGGTCGCAGACATCCTCAAAAAGCATATTTGAGCCATAACTGAGATGAGCAGTAGGCAAAGAGTAAATGAACGCTGGACTCAGGAAACCCAGATTCAAATACAGGCTCTAGCATTCATGAACCAAATGACCAAGGTCAAGGCTAACTCATTTCTCTGAATATTGATTTTCTCATTTGTAAAATGTGAATAATGATACTGGCACTATGTAGTACATCACAGAGTTGCTATGAGCAAAGTGCTTTGCAAACCTTGAAACAATATAAATGTGAATTGTTATTAAGATAAAATTATAATACAAACAGCTCCAGGAAAGGGCAATGCTATATATTGTTCAACTGATGAAATTCACACATCCCAGAAAAAAGGGTCATGGGGCATCTCTCCCCAGGAGAGATGATCCTTATAGTGAAGGAGGGCATGTAAACTAAATTAAACCTCTTCAAATAAACCATGTACTTTAAGAAATCCCAGTGGTTCTTTTCTTTAATCTCTTAACAAAATAAATGGGGCAACTGGCACAGTGGATAAAGTGCCAAGCACAGAACCAGGAAGACTGGTTCAGACACTTACATCTGTGTGACCCTGGGCAAGTCACTTAACCCTCCTTGACTCAGTTTCCTCATCTGTAAGATAGGCTGGAGAAGAAAATGGCAAACTACTCCAGCATCTTTGCCAAATGGGATCACCAAGAGCCAGACACAACAGAAAAACAACAAGAACAAAATAAATACCAGTTTTCATATTTTTAAAGAGAAAACTCACTAGGACAAAGAAATCCAGCTTGTTCTCATAAGCTGTTGAGTCTACTAAAGCCAACAAGCATTTAAGTGCCTACTACGTTCCAGGCATTGAGCTATGTGCAAGTAGGAAGCAGAGATATCCTTCCTTGGCAGACAATCTTTAAAGAGACAGGAAGCCTCGTTGGCCTCTCTGGCTCACAACAATTGAGCCAAATGCCAAGAGTTTCAGTATAACATTTGTTAAAAACATGATAACAAAAATTTTGTATTTTGTGATATTTGAGAGCTGTTACTAATGTTTGGTCATAAAATTAAGATTTTTTTCTTCAAAAATGCTAAACCTTTTTTTCATGAATGAAACTTGCTTGAGGTGGTGTAACATTATAATGCAAATTAATTGGAAAATGGGATCCTCTTAACATGACATAAATGTGTTTTAGGGTCATGTGTTCAGGTAAGTGCCTTTACTAGACAGCATATTCAGTTCCTCTGATCACCTAAGCAGTGCCCTGACCCACTTAGGAAGGCATAGATCTGAGACCTAGAGGTACATTCCATTGTATACTCTAATGAAATCCACACAGGGTACCACTGGAGAACTATCAGTTTTCCTTGATGAAGGACAGGGATATTGTGACTACGTAATGGGCTCACAGCATCATAGATTTAGAGTTGGAAGAGACAGACTGGTCATCTAGACTGTGCTCACTCCCTTATGGGTGAATAAACTGCGGCTCAGAGAGATTAATAGCTAGTAAGTGTCTGAGGCAGGATTTGAACCCAAGTCTTCCTAACTCCAAGTCTAGTGTTCTACCCACTACACTCCAATGTCTCATGCTGGTAAAAATGCTAATTGGTATTTCCTCTCCTCTCTGTGATCTTGCTCATCTTCTGAAAGAAATGCTAAAAAGTTACAGAATGCCCAAGAGGTAGAAAATAAGGAGAGAAGGACACTCCTCCCCTGCAAAAAAATTCACATACAAGATCTGGCAACACAGCTGTGAATTCTATAAGCCACAGAATATCATTTGACTCTTGTGGGATATGAAACCAAACAATACAGATGGGCACTGAAGACTCTTTCCCAGGCCAATCTCCAATTTTCTCAGACTTACCACTTTGGCATTGAATTCAGGCAGCATAACACAGGTAGCTCCCACCCAGAGGGGACAAAGCAACTTGTTGACCACCCCGTGGACATGGTGCAACGGAAGGACATGAAGGATCACATCATCTTTCTTCCATGCCCATTTGTCAATGAGCCCTGTTATCTGGAAGGAAGCACAAACAAGGCCTTGGAGTGAGCTGAATGACAGACAGGTGTCAAGGAGTGATGCTGTAACTTAAATAAGGGATGCTTCTACAAAATGTCAGTCCCTATCTAAAGCTACTAATGATTGGTAGCTTTTTGATCTGAAATACACATATTGGATAATAAACAAATTTCCAGGGAAATGCTCACCAAAAATGCCTGAAGAAAGAATAATAATTTAATTTAAAATATTTCCTTAAAAATAATGAAAAGTACATACACATAAATGAGAACTATTAAAGCTGGAAGAAATTTCAGAGACAACTAAACCAACCTTCCATTTTACAGATGAGGAAAATGGTACCCAGGGAGTCACAGGGCTAATAAGGATAAGGTCTTCCTGACTCCAAACTCAGCACTCTTTCCATACCACTTCCCATTAAGTCACTATTTATTTAAAATAAGTTTCTGCCATTTAATGCATTTATTGTCTTAATCACTTTACTTTATTGATCTTCCAAAAGTGATATTATTGGTTAATAAAAATGATACATAACTGTATCTTTTAATCAATTAGGAAGCATTTATTAAGTGTTTAACAGGACTGTGCCAGGCAGTGGGTCAGCATGAGAGAAAATAAAGACAAACTTGGAACAACGCTTTCTCTCAGGGAGACAACATGTACATAATAGAGATCTAGACAAAGTTGGTAGAAGCAAATTTGAGGTTAGGGAGGCACAAGCAGTTGGGGGCATCAGGAAAAGCTCCATTTGGAAGGTGATTCCAAAGTTGCAACCTAGCACAACGGTGCGCTACTTTCAGGTTGAGGGCAGCAAGCAAGATGGCCAGCACAAAGGCAAAGATTTGGGGAGTGGTATGCACCATATATGAGGAACAGAGGACATCAGTTTGGTAGCACCACAGTATGCAGAATGCGGGTAATGTGCAGTTAGTCTTATATGATAGGCTGGGGTCAGACTGTGAACAGCTTTAAAAGCCAGACAGACAAGCTTATATTTTGTCCTAGAGAAAACAGAGAGCCACTGAAATTTATGGGGTAGGGGGATGACATGGTCTGATCTGTGCTTAAAGAAAATCACTTGTAACTGTGTGGAGGGTTAGTTAGAAAGGGAAGAGATTATTCAGTTAAATGACATGTGATCTTTACATGATTCGAATTAACCAATACCTAACTCAGCTAAGGAGGCATCTTGACAGTGTGCTGGATAGCAAGCTAAGGTAGAGTCAAGAAGACCTGAGTTCAAATGTGGCCTCAGACACTCACTGGCTATGTGACTCTGGGCAAGTCACTTAACCCCATTTGCCTCTTTTCCTTGTCTGTAAAATGAGCTGAAGAAGAAAATGGCAAAACACTCGAGTGTCTTTGCAAGAAAACCCAAATTGGGGTCACAAAGAGTCAAAGACAGCTGAACAACAAAAGCAACAACAATTTAGCTAAGACAGCCGTACCTTTAGAGTTAGTTATCCTACAGAAAATTAAACAAACGGCCCTCCAAAGCCGACTTCAGGTTATTAGCTCATAAATCCATCGTCTAAGTCAGGGAACTCTGAGACAACAGCTGGCTAGTCACAAACGCTCTCCTGAGGGCAGATACTATAGCAACAACACAAGTCAACTCACCACCGCTTTTAGATTCTGATGGGTACTTAGGACCCCCTTGGGTCTTCCTGTTGTCCCACTTGTGTAGATGATCATTGCCCCTCTATCTTTCCACTCTAACTGGGGAGCACGCTCTTGTGTTAGTTCATCAGCTTCTCCATCATAGATCTTGGATGTAAGGGGCAAAAATGATACTCCTATCTTGTTAACAATGGGCGTTAAGAGATCCACATACTCATGACCAGCAATGACCAAAGAACTCTGGGAGTCCTGAATGACATACTCTAGGTCAGATGCTGGATGCTTCTTATACAGAGGAACAGCAATGCCTCCACTCATCCAGGATGCCCACTGGGCAATGACATAAGACATGTCATTGGAGCAGATGAAGGAGATTCTTTCTCCCTTAATGTCTCCACTTGGACAGTTGTGAATCTTGCATATTTCCTGGGACAAGCGAAGACTTCTACAGTACAGGTCTTTGTATGTGTACTGTCCATGGTGGTCAACTAAGGCGACTTTGTCCCCATATGCCAAGGCTCTGGTGAATACTGGAGTGATCTTTTCTGAATAAATTTCCCTGGTTGTATGCAGATAATTCCTGAGATGGCCATGTTTTTTGAGTCTTAAGGTACCCTGCCTATAATAGGCCAGAGTATGAACCAGATGTTGGAATGACAAGCTCATATGGAGAGGCTTCAAGCTGATAAACATTTCACCTAGATTTATCTAGGTACAAGGCTGCAAAAAGAAATATGAACAAACATATTATTAGCTATGTTACCATTTAAAGAAACATAAGTATTTTCCTTACCCCATAAAAGAGGCAAATCAGTCAGAATTCTCTTCATTTTTAACGCCTTACAAATAACATTAAAATGAAATTTAGCTTAGTTTTCAAAGCTTAAGGTGACACATACAAATGGACTGAGGATTCTTTTGCAATGTACTATTTTTGAGTATTTAAATATTCGTGGATCAATTCTTAGCACTCTCTTCCCCCTTTTCCACCAGATGTCAATGAGCCAGGATCCTATTTGGGAAACTACCACATTTTCAATGATCCCAATTTGCTCTCTAACAAAAGCCCACTTTGTTTCATTCTGATGTCACTAACATACCTATGCATTTTGTCATACCAAGAGCTCAGAAGAATTAAAATCTCAGGAAAACCCTCAAGGCAGTGAAGAGATTCATGGTAGGTATTAGGAAGGCTGACCTGCACACAAGAAATAGTGGAAAAGTCATCATGAAGGGCATGAATGACTGGAAAAGGAGGCAGGTCAACTGTGTAGGAGGAATGATGGATGGCCTGAGCACTGCACAGTACCCATACTCAGTCAATTAATAAACATTTATTAAGCACTTACTATATGTCAGGCACTGTGCACAAAGAAAAGCAAAAAATAGTCCCTGCCCTCAAGAAGCTCAAAATCTAATATACAAATAACAATGTACAAACAAGATATATACAAGGATCAGTTGGAGACAATCAACAGAGGAAAAGGCACCAGAATTAGGGAGAGGCAGGGATTTAGAAAAGCTTCTTGTAAAAGGCAGAATTTTAGCTGAGGTTTGAAGGAAGCCAGAGAGGCCAGAAGGCAGAGATGAGGTTGGAGAGAATTCCAGGCACATAGGATAGCTAGTGAAAATGCCCAGGGGTAAGGAGATGGATTGTCTTATGTGGGGTGCAGCAAGGAGACCAGTCACTGGACTGCAGTGTACATAGTTGGGGTAAGGGGTGTAGGGTACAAGAAGACTGGAAAGATGGAGGTGGGGAAGGGAGGGCTAAGTTATGCAAGGCTTTGAATGCCAGAGTAGTCAATATTTGATCCCAGAGGTGATAAGAAACTGTTGCAGTTTATTGAATAGGGGTTTGACATGAGTGTGCCTGTGCTTTAGGAAGATTACTTTGGCAGATGGGGAGAACTAGAATAGGGACAGACATGAGGCATATATATCATATTGATATTATATCATTTTGAATTATATCATATCAATTATATCATATTGAAAGACTTGGCAAAAGCACATTACATTAGACGGAGCCTCCATGGAAGCATTAGGGATGTGGATAAGAACTACAAACGATCAGAAGAAGCTGATAGACAGCTGCATGCACAGGTTGGTGGAAAGAGATTAAATCCTGGGAGCACAGATCCCTGGAAGCAACCAAGGATGAGAATGTCTCACATCCCTGTTTGTGAACCTCACCCAGAAGACACATTAGTTTAGGGAGTTTTTAAACACATGACCAATAAATACTATGTCCCAGAATAGATTCAAAATGGATACATGACCTAAATATTAAAGATTAAATTAGAAGAGAAGTAAATCATATTACCTCTCACAACTTTAGCAGGAAGGGGAGGGAGGTGAATGTTTAACCAAATAAGAGGTAGAGATGATAACAAAAGAAGAAAGAGTTATGATTACACGAAAATTTTAAGTTTTACATAAATTGTAAATTCTTGCATGATTTTCTGTGATAGCCAAAGATGATAACAAAGTAGATGTCCATCAACTGGAAAATGGCTAAAATTGTGGCATATGTATGTAATGGAATACTGTCATGCTACAAGAAACAGTGAACAGGAGGAATACAGAGAAGACTGGAAAGGCTTAAATGAACTGATTCAGAGAGAAGTAAACAGAGTCAAGAAAACAATATACAAAATGAATTCAAGAGTATAAATAGAAAGAACCATTAACACAACATTCACACACGTGCACACACACAGAAAATGAATGTTGTGAAATTACAAAGAACAAACTTGAATCCACAGAGGACAAACCAGTAGACATATCCCTCAACTCCTTTGCAGAGGTTTTTTTTTTTTTTGGTGGGGGAAGTATCCACATGTGTGAAAAAGTGAATATGCTGTCAGTTTTTTCAATGTATTCCTAATGTTTTCACTGTAGAACTTATTTAGCAAATCACTAATTTATTGATCAGTTTTATTTTCTCTCTTCTTTATTTCTTTCTTTAAAAAAGTCTTTATCATAATAGATGACTATGGAAAAGGTGAGAAGTACAGGGGGAAATTTAGGCAATGTCAAAAAAAGGAAGTCAATTTAATTTTAAAAAAATAATAGAAGATTTTGCATGAAAAAAATTACCACATCTATGGTGATAAGGGAAGTAGTCTATCAGGGAATAAAATCTTTGGATTAAATATTTCTGACAAGGCTCTGATACTCAAGCTAAAAATTCAACCAAGAGAGATGTTTAAGACCAAATGCCATTCCCCAAAATATATCTTCAAAGGAAACAATGTTCAAGAAAAAGAACTCTTAACTATTAAGAAACTATTAACAATCATCTGAAAGAATGCTCCAAATCGCTAAGGAAACAGCCAATCAAAATGAGCTTGAGGTTAAGTTGCCAGAGATGAGAAAAGATATAAGCAGTCAATGCTGGAGAGATTATAGAAAGACAGGCACACTAAACTGCACCATTGGTAGAACTGAGAAGTGATCCAATCATTCTCAAAAACAACCTAGAATTATATTAGGAATATGACTGGAATGTTTAGGTTTGATTCAGGTGCTATTAAGAAAACACCCTAAGAAGGTCAATGACAAAAAAGAAAAGCCCCATATATACCAAAAGAATTATAGCAGCACTTTCTGAGATGGCAAAGAACTAGAATAAAGTAGATGCCCTTCAATTAGAAAATGGATAGGCAAATTGGGATACATAAATTCAATGTAATATTACTACATCCAGAGGAACAATATACATAATGAATATAGAAAAACATGGAAAGTTTTTGATAAACTGATGCAAATTGAAGTAAGAAAAACCAGGAAAAGAATATATACAATGACCACAACAGTGGAAATGGAAAGAACAACAATGAAATAATCAAAACTGAATGTTGTAAAATTGTAACGACCAAGTTGGACCTCCAAAAAGAGACAGGAGATAATATCTCCTCTGCTTCTCTGCTGAAGCATGGGTACATGGGGCTGAAAACATTTTTTTGACAAGTTGATTTGTGGTTCAATCACTTTCAGTCATGTCTGACTTGGTGACCCCTTTTGGGGCTACTGGAGTGGTTTGTCATTTCCTCACTATACAGATGAGGAAACGGAGCCAAATAAGGTTCAATGACTTGCCAGGGTTATACAGCTGGTAATGCCTGAAACCAGATCTGAATTCAGGAAGATGAGTCTTTTTGACTTCAGGCCCAGCACTTCCTACTTCACCACCTAACTGCCCTGATAGGCTGATTGGTTTTGTTTCTTTCTTTGTTTTCTTTCTTTCCCCTTTTTCTTCTTCTTTGTAATGAGGGATAGATTTCAGGGAGAGGCAAAGACACATTGGGAATGGAGGTAATATAAAAAATAAAGATTAATAAAATTTATTTTAAAAACACATATATATTAACAGCTCTTCTGGTAGGAAAGAACTGGAAATTGAGGGGATGCCCATTAACTGGGGAATGGTTCAACAAATTGTGGTATATGAATGTAATGGAATTGTTCAGTAAGAAATGATGACCAGGTGCATTTCAGAAAAACCTAGAAAGACTTGCATGAACTGATGCTGAGTGAATGAGCAGAACCAGGAGAACACTGTACACAGTAACGGCAATGTTGTGCGATGACCAAATTTGCTAGACTTCACTCTTCTAAACAGTGCAATGATCCAACACAATTCCAAAAGACTCATGATGGAAAATGCTATACACAGCCAGAGAAAGAACTATAGAGTCTGAATGAAGATTGAATCATAATATTTTCCCTTTTCTATTGCTGTCTCTTGTGTTTTCTTTCTCATGGTTTTTCCCTTTGATTCTGATTCTTCTTTCCAACAGGACAAATGTGGAAATATATCTAATATGATCATACATGTATAGCTTATATCAGATTGCATGCACTTGGCATTCACTTATAAAAGTGAATGTTGAAAACTAAAAATAAATAAACTAATTAATTTGGGGGGTGGAGCCAAGATGGCGGAGTACAAAGACTCATGTATGCTAGCTCCAAACCTACAGCCCATATATTTCCTGCAAGAAGAACTCCCCACAAATTCTGAAGCACTGCAAGGTGCGCAGAAACACAGTGGAAAAGATTTCCATTCCAGAGAGCCCTGGAGAGCCGTCCCCAGGGTCCACTGAGCCCCGGAAAGCAGAGCCCACCCCTGAGCTGCCCTGGCCATAGCCCCAGAGGAGCAGATCCGAGCAGGCTTCAGGGACAGAATCTCCAGCGGCCGGGA
Organism: Bettongia penicillata ogilbyi; assembly: GCA_023548195.1. Lineage (NCBI taxonomy): Eukaryota > Metazoa > Chordata > Mammalia > Diprotodontia > Potoroidae > Bettongia > Bettongia penicillata. The sequence goes on along the minus strand of JAJHZJ010000391.1, from coordinate 4,565,455 downwards.
AGGTTCCTCTGCCCACAGACGCTACAGGTCAGTGAGAGAGATGTCTGGGCTGCCCGAGAGGGGAGAGGGGTGTCTCCATGACTTGGGCCCTCTTGGGAGGAAGTAGCGGAGGGAGCAGCAGAGGCAGCGGCCCCCGGGACAGCAGGCAGCAGCAGGCAGCAGTTCAGGACCGTTACTGAAGGTCTCTGCATAAACCCCCTGAGGGAACTGAGCCTGGGAGACGGCCCTGCCCCCACTCGCCCCATTACTGAAGGTCTCTGCATAAAGCCCCTGGGGGAACTGAGCCTGGGAGGTGGCCCTGCCCCCACCCAAGCACCAGAACTTAAGCTCACATTGAATAGCAGGGGCGCCTGCCGCGGAAAGTCCATTTGAATCTCAGACCCCAAGCACTAGCTGGGCAGATCTAGGCGGGGATGCAGAGGAATCTCAGAAGTCAAGTAACTGGCTGGGAAAATGCCCAGAAAAAGGAAGAAAAATAAGACCATAGAGAGCTACTTTGATGGGGTGCAGATGTTCCCGCCTTTCAATTCTGATGACGAGGAACTATTCTTACCATCAGGGAAAGATGTGGAGGTTGGGGCCTCTGTATCCCAGACATCCAAAGTGGATGTCCGGTGGGCTCAGGCCATGGAAGAGCTCAAAAAGGATTTTGAAAATCAAGTTAGACAGGTGGAGGAAAAACTGGGAAGAGAAATGAGAGAGATGCAAGAAAAGCATGAAAAACGGGTCAATACCTTGGTAAAAGAGACCCCAAAAAATGCTGAAGAAAATAACACCTTGAAAAATAGGCTCACTCAATTGGCAAAAGAGGTTCAAAAAGCCAATGAGGAGAAGAATGCTTTCAAAATCAGAATGAGCCAAATGGAAAAAGAGGTTCAAAAGCTCACTGAAAAAAATAGTTCTCTCAAAATTAGAATGGAACAGATGGAGTCTAATGACTTTCTGAGAAACCAAGAAATTATAAAACAAAACCAAAAGAAGGAAAATATGGAAGATAATGTGAAAGATCTCATTGGAAAAACAACTGACCTGGAAAATAGATCCAGGAGAGACAATTTAAAAATGATGGGACTACCTGAAAGCCATGATCAAAAAAAGAGCCTAGACATCATCTTTCATGAAATTATCAAGGAAAACTGCCCTGAGATTCTAGAACCAGAGGGCAAAATAAGTATTGAAGGAATCCATCAATCACTGCCTGAAAGAGATCCAAAAGGAGAAACTCTTAGGAACATTGTGGCCAAATTCCAGAATTCCCAGGTCAAGGAGAAAATATTGCAAGCAGCTAGAAAGAAACAATTCCAGTATTGTGGAAATACAATTAGGATAACTCAAGATCTAGCAGCTTCTACATTAAGGGATCGAAGGGCGTGGAATAGGATATTCCAGAAGTCAAAGGAACTAGGACTCAGACCAAGAATCACCTACCCAGCAAAACTGAGTATAATACTTCAGGGGAAAATATGGTCTTTCAATGAAACAGAGGACTTTCAAGCAATAAACTAATTAATTTTTAAAAATAAATTTAAAAGTACATGCACAACAAAACTGCTAATCAACAAGACCAAGATGCTAATAAAGTGAAATATATTAAAGGTAAGTTTTGAATGATTAAAACAATGATAAAAATAAAACCTTGTTGGATAATATGAATAGTCATGCTAAAGGAAGCTAAATTCTTCTCATCAAGGGACTCAAATGAGCAGATGAAGAAATACGCTTTATTTTAATCTTCAGCATTATGGGAATACTTATGCTTCCTACTGTCAAATGTATGTTAGTCCTTCGTTGCTGAAGAAGAGCATGCCATCAGAGAAATGATGATATGACTTGCACTTGACTTTGTTTTGAGTGAGGGAGGGCTGTGCAAGGTCACCAGCCTCACTTCTCCTCCAGAGAGGAGAATCTGAATCCAGTGACCAGATATTCATCAAGATGACTGGAGATGACCCAGGATGAGGCAGTTAGGGTTAAGTGACTTGCCCAAGGTCACACAGTTAGTGAGTGTCAAGTGTCTGAAGTGAGATTTGAACTCAGGTCCTCCTGACTCCTACACTGGTGCTCTATCCACTGCACCACCTAGATGCCCCTACTGTAACATGATAATGCAGTAAATGGGAATTTAAAAGATCGTGTGAATTTTTATGCTAGAAGGCTAGCATTTACTTTTTAAAAGCTCAAATGCCATGCCAAATGAGAGACTGACAACCTCCTCCCAATACCTAACAAACCTCCTAATTGCAACTGACCATTCCCATTTCATGACACTTCACTCTTGCTCTCATTCTCTATGGTCCAGATAAACAGGACTTCCCACACTTCCTCATATGTGACAGTCCACTTCCCAGCCCCATGTCTATGTACTGGATAGCACCCTCTACCTGCTACCTCTCCCATTTTGGTTTCCTTGATGGCTAAGCATAGGCATCAGCTTCTCTAAAAATCTTTTCCTTGTTTCCCAACTGTTCATGCCTTCCCATATACACATATGTACATATATGTGTATATGTATATACACACATGTATTGTGTTTGTATTTACACACACATGATTCCACTAACAGAATATAAACTCTTTGAAGGCAGGAGCAATTTCATTACCATCTTTTGCCCAGGTTTCTTGATTGCCTAACTGGTTACTCTGAAGGATTCATGATTTCATCAGTGTGGGACTCAAGTAGTGTGCATTACAGTACATCTGCTCCTTCTTGACCTATGTGACCCATGTCCAGGTCTTTCTGTAAGTCATCTAATAAGAACCATCCTGTATCCCTACACACACATACACACACACACACACACACACTCTCTCTCTCTCTCTCTCTGGAGGTCTTCCTCAGGTTCTTTAATATTATAACACTGATGTTATCCATTTATTATCCCACCCAAGAGCAACCTAATTAATGTGGTAAGTATCTGGTGCAAGTGAGGGCTCACCAGGAGGACAGAAGAGTTGGCTGCCTTTCAACTGTAGTACTTCAGTGAGCCAGAGAGCATGCTGACCTGGGAATGCTGCCCTCAAAGCCTCCTGTAGCTCCTTCTGACTTTCCCTATTAGCCAAATTTAGCCTAATGACTTGAATGTAATTTGTGCACGTCCCACTGGACACAGGGCCCTGCCACAGGGCAATTCTTCCCACTGTGAATGCTAAGTTAGAAAGCAATTAAGTGGATATGTATAAGTCCCTTTTCAAAGTCCTTAAGGAGAAGGTGGGAGTGGAGGACTTTTCCTAATTACTTATGCACCAGTAATGGTATACAAATGAAGTTTAACTTAAAAGTTCAAAAAATCAAGCTGGCCTCTTGTTATCTAGAACCTTATTTCATGGAGAGCAAAACTGAAAACATTTCATTCTCAATGTGAACAGCTTAACTCTGCTAGAAGCAATTGGGGTACCCCACTCCCCAAATCTAACAATCCTTTCAGGAATCCCTTCTTCCTTTCAGACTGTCCACTAACAGGAAAAAAGAAAGGCACATTCACTGTCCCAAGATTTAGGTCCAATACACAGAAATTATCATCAAAGCTGGGGGCCAGGAGATGGAAAAGAATGAAATGGTTTGTTCATTGGAACAGGAAAGCCATATGGCACTGGGGAGTTTACAAGCAAGAACCAATATGGGGAGAACAGGAACAGACAGATGAATAGTGATATGGTCAGGTCACAGTTGGAGAAGCACAGGGGAGATCAAGGGAGGAACTAGAACATGGCCAAAATCTTGGGGCTACTGCCGAAGTCTCTACAAGCAAACCATTTGTGCTAACAAAGGATTCCCCTTTAACAAGGAAAATTCTTCTATCCCAGCCGTAAAGAAGGACAAGACCTCCACCCAAGCATGTTTCCCTAAACTCTTTAGCAAAAACCAGAGGAAGTGCTATGATCTCAGGGTAAACGGAAGTTTTTAGGTATAGCTAGGTGAGGTGATAGTGCAAGGAGTCAGAAAGACTCATCTTCCTGAGTCCAAATCTGGTCTCAGACATTTACTAGCTGTGTGACCCTGGGCAAATCACTTAACCCTGTGTGCCTCAGGTTCCTCATCTGTAAAATGAGCTGGAGAAGGAAATGGCAAACCACTCTAGAAACTTTGCCAAGAAAACTTCAAGTGGGGTCATGATGTGTCAGAGATGACCAAAATGGCTGAATAACAACAAATGGAAACTTAACAGCTGAATGCCTGTAATGTTTCACCTATTTATTCCTGAAACGGTCTCTCATTACCCACTCCCACCCCAAGTTTAAAGCTAATTCTTCTCATGATCCAAAATTGGACAAAGAGAGGACAAACAACCTAGAAGAGGAAAGAAATGGGACAGATTAAAGGAATAAGTTGACTTAGATCTCTCAAGTTTCAAACTAAATTTCTAAAAATCTAAATGATTCCTTTACATGTATGCCAGACCTTCAAAATCCCACCAAATGGTCAGCAATTACAGGGAGGAAAAGAGGGAAAGACAGATAAGGACACCTTCAGGTCAAATTTTCTTCTCCTGGGCTTTCTCTAACAAGGCTCCTGGGAAGCTCACTCCATCCCTGGGCTTCCCACACTGGAAGGACCCTCCCTCTCCCTCTGCCTGGCTGGTTCCACCCTGACCCTCCATTTAAAGGAGGAGGCCCAGGATAGTCACATGCTTATGAATGTCCTCTTGACTCTCCCAGGCATTCTCAACCGGCACCTTCATCTAATCACTCCCCTCCCTGATCATCTCCCTTTGAGGAACTGTCTTCCCCCATTAGAATGCAAATCTCCTTGAAGGGAGAGACTGTCTTTCTTTTGGCTTGTTTTTGTATTCGTAGCACTTGGCATACTGCCTAGCAGTAGCAAGCACTTAATAAATGCCTAGTGACTTGAAGGTTGAACATGCAAGTTTGTAAACAGAATTCCTGTTTTAAAACAGAAATACCAAAATTTTACTGAAGAGAAGAACTCCTTAAAAAGTAGAATTGGCCAAAGGGAAAAAAATGATACAAAAGCTCACTAAAGAAAATAATTCCTTAAAAGATTAGAATGGAGGCTTCTGGGAGCCAAATGACAGAGTGATGGGTAATTGCTATCTCCTTCCTCTTGTTGACCTTGAAGAGCCCAGATAATATCTCCACAAGAAAAATCCTGGAACAGTGGAAGCAGCAGAAGGGGTCAATAGTCGCTTAGCTCATTAGGCTAGGAAGGTCCCTTTTGCTGTGGCTGAAAGGGACCAATGCAGGACCAGAGCTGTCCCAGACAGCTCCACCTCAGCAAACTGAGAGAAGATCCTGAGCCCCACGGGAGTGAAGCCTGCAATTGCCAACACCTGGACCCAAGCGCACCTCAGCAACCCAGGAGTATCAGGAAGGGACTAGCACACAGGATCACCAACTGACAAGCTTGCCTATGCTCTAGCTTAGCAGAGGAGACCTTCTGTGGTCACACCACCCCTCCCCAACACTTAATACAGCTAGCTCCAGGGTACTCTAGGAAACCCAAAAAGACTTCACCTGGCCTCTGCTTTTCAACATCAGCCAGCTCAGCACCAGGCAAGCGGCAGCATTTTAGCTTCTAGTTGAAAGAACCAGAGGCCACAACACACAAAGTCTCAAGTTTCAGGTCCCAGAACTGTGGGATAGAGGTCCCTGTGCTGCAGATGCAGAGATCTACTTTAAAAGCCAGGAAAAGGGTGAACATCATGAGTAAGAAACAAAGCAGAAAAGACCATAGAATCTTTCTATAGGGACAAGGACAAAAACACAAATACCAAAGAGGTCAGCACTGAGACTGTATACCCATCTGAAAGTTCAGAAAGGAATATGAACTGATCTGAAGCAAAAAGAGCATTCTTGGAAGAGCTCAGGAAGGATTTTTAAACCCAAATTAGAGAAATAGAAGAAAAACTGACCAATGATTTTAAAAATATGAAAGAAGAAATCACAGAAGAATTTAAAAGGAAAACTGGACAAATGGAAAAGGAAGTACAGAACCTAACTGGAGAAAATAACTCCCTAAAAGGAACAACTGTACAGATGGAAAAGGAAATGCAAAAGTTAACTGAAGAAAACAATTTGATAAAAATTAGAATCAGGTAAGTAGAAGCTAATGACGCTATGAGACATCAAGAATCAGTCAAACGGAATCTAAAGAATGAAAAGATAGAAGAAAATGTAAGATATCTAATTGGAAAAACAACTGCCCTAGAAAATAGATCTAGGAGAGAAAATCTAAGGATTATTGATCTACCAGAAAGCCATGATAAAAGAAGAGCCTGGACAATATCTTCTAAGAAATCATCAAGGGGGAGGAGCCAAGATGGTGCAGTAGAAAGATTCACATATGCTAGCTCCAAACCCATAGCCCATAAATTACGTGTAAAAGGAACTCCCAACAAATTCTGGAGCAGTGGAAGCCACACAACAACAGAGTGGAGGAGATTTCTGTTCCAGAGAACCCTGAAAAACCAACCCCAAAGGTCCGTCACGCACCGGACCGGGAGCAGAGCCCAACCCTGCCTTGGCCATGTGGCACTGAGAGGAACAGATGAGAGCAGGCTTCAGGGATGGAATCTCCAGCGGCTGCGAAGGCCCCTCAACCCACAGGCACTACAGGTCAGTGAGAAAGACTTCTGGGTTGGCCGAGAGGGGAGTGGGGTGTCTCCATAACTCAGGCCCCCTCAGGAGGAAGCAGCAGACAGGGGTTCCCAAAGCAGGCAGGAGCCCGGAGCCATTACTGAAGGTCTCCACATAAACCCCCTGAGGGAACTGAGCCCTGTATGGCGGCCCTGCCCCCACCTGAGCCCTGTGAGGTGGCCCTGCCCCCACCTGAGCACCTGAACTTAATCTCTCACACTGAATAGTAGCCCCCCCCCCAAAAAAGCCCAAAGGCTGGGAAGCAGCATTTGAACCTCAGACCCCAAACACTAGCTGGGCGGATCTAGGCGGGGGTGGAGAGGAATCTCAGAAGTCAAGTAACTGGCTGGGAAAATGCCCAGAAAAGGGGAAAAAAATAAGACCATAGAAGGTTACTTTCTTGGTGAACAGCAAAGAGACAGCAAAGAGAAGTCATAAGGGACTTACCAAAGGTGAACTGTTTACATTCCTACATGGAAAGATAATATTTGTAACTCTTGAAACTTTTCAGTATCTGGGTAGTTGGTGGGATTACACACACACACACACACACACACACACACACACACACACACACACACACATGCACGCACACACAGAGACAGAGAGCACAGAGTGAATTGACTAGGAGGGGATCATATCTTAAAAAAAATTAAGGTAAACAGTGAGAGAGAAATATATTGGGAGGAGAGAGGGTGAAATGGAATGGGGCAAATTATCTCTCATAGAAGAGGCAAGCAGGAGACTTTTTAATGGAGGGAAAAAGAGGAGAGCTGAGAGAAAAACATGAAGTTTACTCTCATCACATTCGACTAAAGGAAGGAATAAAATGCACACTCAGTTTGGTATGAAAACCTATCTTACAATACATGAAAGTGGGGGAGAAGGAGATAAGCAGGGTGGGGGGGGATGATAGAAAGGAGGGCAATGGGAGGAGGGAGTAATTTGAAGTCAACACTCTTGGAGAGGACAGGATCAAAAGAGAGAATAGAAACAATGGGGGGCAGAATAGGATGTAGGGAAATATAGTTAGGCTTACACAACACGACTATTATCAAAGTCATTTGCAAAACTACACAGATATGGCCTATATTGAATTGCCTGCCTTTCCAAAGGGAATGGGTGGGGAGGGAGGGATGGGGAGAAGTTGGAACTCAAAGTTTTAGGAACAACTGTTGAGTATTGTTCTTGCTACTAGGAAATAAGAAATATAGGTAATGGGGAATAAATAGAAAGTTATCTGGCCCTACAGGACAAAAGAGAAGATGGGGTCAAGGCAAGGGAGGGATGATAGAAGAGAGGGCAGATTGGTGATAGGGGAAATTAGAATGCTTGGTGTATTGGAGTGGGGGGAGGGGAAAATGGGGAGAAAATGTGGAACCCCAAATTTTGTGAAAATGAATGTAAAAAGTTAAATAAATAAATTTAACTAAAAAAAATAAAAAAGAAGAAGTGCTCCTTGAACACCCAGAGAAAGAATTATGGAGATCGAATTATGCACATCGAAGCATACTCTTTTCACTTTTTAATGTTTTTCTGTAACTTTTTTCTTTTTGTTTTGTTTCTTCCTTTACAACATGACTCACATGGAAATATATTTAAATGACTGCACATGTATAACCTACTTTCAGATTGCTCACTGTCTTGGGGAGGGAGAAGGCAGAAAAGGAGAGAGAAAAATTTTGAAACTCAGAATCCTATAAAAATAAATGTTGAAAACTATCTTTACTTGTAATTGGAAAAAATAAAATACTATTTAGGGTTACTATTTACAAAAACAAACAAAAAAAAAAGAAATCGTCAAGGAAAATTGCCCAGAATCCCTAGATCCAGAGGGGCAAAACAGTCATCGAAAGAATCCATTATTCTCCTCCTGAAAGGGACCCCAAACTAAAAACACCAAGGAATATCATTGTCAAATTCCAGAACTATCAAGTGAAGGAGAAAATACTGCAGGCAGCCAAAAAGAAACAATTCAAATATCGAGGAGCTACAGTCAGGATCACACAGGACCTTGCAGTTTCTACATTAAAAGATCAGAGGAACTGGAATAAGACATCCCATAAGGCAAAGGAGCTGGAGTCACAACCAAGAATCAATTACCCAGCAAAGCTGAGCATAATATTTCAGGCAGGGAGAGGGGCATTCAATGAAATAAGGGATTTCCAGACCTTCCTGATGAAAAGGCCAGAGCGCAAGAGAAAATTCGATCTTCAAAAGCAGGTCTCAAGGTAAGCCGAGGGAAAAAAACTTGTTATTCAATATGGACAAACTGTTTACATCCTTATAAGGGAAGATGATAATTGTTAATCTTGCAAATTGTATATTTATTATGATATATAAAAGGAATATATATAGATAGAGGGAGTGGAATAAAGTAAATGATGTCATGATAAAAATGTGATTTAAGAGTGCAAAGGGATTGTAATGGGAGATATGAAAAGGAGGAGTCAGAAAAGGGTAAATTACATCACAGAAAGAGGCACAAAAATATATTACAGTAGAGGAAAAGGGGGAGAGAGATGAGCATTGTTTGAGAGTTACTCTCATCTGATTGGGTTCAGGGAGGAAACAACAAACTCAGTTAAGCATAGGAATACACCTAGCTCTATAGGCAGTAGGAGGGGAAGGGAGAAAGAAAAGGGAGGAGAGGCTAAAAAGGAGGGAAAAGTAGTAAGGGAAAGGGGGATTAAAAGGAAGGAGGGTTGAAAAAAGGGAGGGAAGGCTGACAGAGGCAGTGGTCAAAAATTAAAACTCTATTGTGGAGGGGAAGGGAGAACTTAAAGCACAAATGGGGGGAAAGGGGATGGAAAGACACTGATGTAATCATAACGGTGAATGTGAATGGGATGAATTCTCCCATAAAATGGAGATGAATAGCAAAATGGATTAAAAACCATAATCCAACAATGCACTCTTTACAAGAAACACATTTGAAAGAGGAGCATGCACACAGGGTAAAGGTAAAAGGTTGGAGCAGAAAATATTGTGCTTCAACTGATGCAAAAAAAAAAAAAAGCAGGGGTGGCAATCCTAATCTCAGACAAAGCAAAAGCAGAAACAGATTTAATCAAAAGAGGTAAGTAAGGAAACTATATCCTGCTAAAAAACACCATAGACAATGAAGCAATTTCATTACTAAACATATATGCTCCCAGTGGTATAGCACCCAAATTCTTAGAGGAGAAGTTAAGGCAGTTACAGGAAGAAACAGACAGCAAAAATGTACTAGTGGGGAACCTCAACCTACCCCTTCTCGGAAATTGATAAATCTAAACTCAAAATGAACTATGAAGAAGTTAAGGAGGTGAATAAAACTCTGGATAAGTAGATATGATAGATCTTTGGAAAAAACTGAATGGGGATAGAAAGTAATACACCTTTTTTTTAAGTGGTACATGGCACATATACAAAAACTGACCATGTACCAGGCCATAAAAACCTCACAATCCAATGCAGAAAGGCAGAGCTAGTCAATGCATCCTTCTCAGATCATAATGCAATAAAAATTAAGCAAAGGGCAAGGAAATATAAACAAAAATTAATTTGAAACTAAACAATCTAATCATAAAGAATGAGTGGTTTAAACATCAAATTATAGAAACAATCAACAATTTCATTCAAGAGAATGACAATAATAAGACAACTTACCAAATCTTATGGGATTCTGCAAAAGCAGTTCTTGGGGGAAGTTTTATATCTTTGAATGACTACATGAATAAAATAGAGAAAGAGTATATCAGTGAATTGGGCATGAAGCTGAAAAAGTTAGAAAAAGAACAAATTGAAAATCCCCAAGCAAATACCATATTAGAAATACTGAAAACCAAAGGAGAGATTAATAAAATTGAAATCAAGAAAACTATTGAACTAATAAATAACACTGAGTTGGTTTGATGAAAAAAAAACCAATAAAATTGATAAACTTTTAGTTTATCAAAATTTATCAGTTGCCATCTATTTGGTCAATTTGATTAAAAAAGAGAAAAAACCAAATTACCAATTTCAAAAATGAAAAGGGTGAACTAACCTCCAATGAGGAGGAAATCAAAACAATAATTACAAATTATTCTGCGCAACTGTTTGTCCATAAATTCAACAATCTAAATGAGATGATGAATATTTTAAAAAACATAAATTGCCCAGAATAAAAGAAGAGGAAGTTGAATACTTAAATAATCTATCTCAGAAAAAGAAACTGAACAAGTCATCAATGAACTCCCTAGGAAAAAATCTCCAGGGCCAAATGGATTTACAAGTGAAATCTATCAAACATTTAAAGAAAATTAATTTCAATACCATATAGACTATTTGGGAAAATCGCCGAAGAAAGAGTCCTACCAAATTCTTTTTATGATACAAATATGGTTCTGATACCTAAACCAGGAACAGCCAAAACAGAGAAAGAAAATTATAGACCAATTTCTCTAATGAATATACATGCAAAAATTTTAAATGAGATATTAGCAAAACGAATACAGCAACTTATCACAAGAACAATATGCTATGATCAGGTAGGATTTATACCAGGAATGTAGGGCTGGTTCAATGTTAGGCAAACTATTAGCATTATTGATCATATTAACAACAAAACTAACAGAAACCACATGATTATCTCAATAGTTGCAGAGAAAACTTTTGACAAAATACAATACCCATCCCTTTTGAAAACACTGGAAAGCATAAGAATAAATGGAGCTTTCCATAAAATAATAAGCAGTATCTACCTAAAGCATCTAAAGATGCCTAAAGTATCTACCATCAGCAAGCACTATATGCAATGAGGATAAGCTAGATACATTTCCAATAAGATCAGGGGTGAAACAAGGATGTCCATTATCACCACTGTTATTCAATATGGTATTAGAAATGCTAGCTATAGCAATAAGAGAAGAAAAATAAATTGAAGAAATTAGAATAGGCAAAGAAGAAACTAAGTTATCACTCTTTGCAGATGATATGATGATATACTTGGAGAATCCCAGAGAATCAAGTAAAAAACTACTTGAAATACTAAACAACTCTGGCAAAGCTGCAGGTTACAAAATAAACCCAGATAAACCACCTGCATTTCTATATATTACTAACAAAGCCCAACAGCAAGAAATAGAAAGAGAAATCTCATTTAAAGCTACAGTAGACACTATAAAATATCTGGAAGTCTACCTGCCAAAACCAACCCAGGGACTATATGAACACAATTACAAAACACTTTTCACACAAATAAAGTCAGATCTAAGAAAATGGAAAAACATCAGTTGCTTGTGGGAATGCCGAGCTAATATAATAAAAATGACAATTCTACCTAAATTAATTTACTTATTCAGTGCCATACCAATCAAACTACCAGATAATTATTTTCTAGAGCTAGAAAAAATAATATCAAAATTCATTGGGAAGAAAAAAAGGTCCAGAATATCAAGAGAACTAATGAAAACAAATGCTAGGGAAGGCGGCCTAGCTCTACCAGATCTCAAATTGTATTATATAGCAGCAATTCTCAAAACCACTTGGCACTGCTAAGAAACATAGGGGTAAATCAGTGGAATAGGTTAGGTACTCAAGACACAGTAGTCAATGAATACAGCAATCTACTCTTTGATAAACCCAAGGACCCCATTTCTGGGATGAGAACTCACTATTTGACAAAAATTGCTGGGAAAACTGGATAGCAATGTGGTGAAAACTAGGCATAGACCAATGCCTGACACCATACACAAGAATAAAGTTCAAATGGATACATGACCTAGGTATAAAGATTGATACTATAAACAAATTAGGGAAGCAAGGAATAATGTATTTGTCAGATTTATGGAGAATGGAGAAATTCTTGACAAAACAAGAGATAGAGAACATTATGAAGTGCAAAATGGTTAATTTTGATTACATTAAATTGAAAAGTTTTTGCACAAACTCAATGTAACCAAGATTAGGAGGAAAGCAGAAAACAGGGAAAGAATTTTTGCAAGTAGTGTCTGTGATAAAGGCATCATTTCTAGAATACATAGAGAACTGAGTCAAATGTACAAGAATACAAGTCATTACTCAATTGATAAATGGTCAAAGAATATGAACAGAGAGGTTTCAGAGAAAGAAATTAAAGTTATCCATAATCATATGAAAAAAATGTTTAAATCACTATTGATTAGAGAGATGCAAATCAAAACAACTCTGAGGTACCACATCACACCTATCAGATTGGCTAACACAACAAAACAGGAAGATGATAAATATTGGAAAAGATGTGGGAGAGTTGGAACACTAATTCATCGCTGGTGGAGTTGTGAGCTGACCCAACCATTCTGGAGAGCAATTTGGAACTATGCCCAAAAGGCTACAAAAATGTGCATACCCTTTGACCCAGCAATATTGCTTCTGGAACTCTATTCCAAAACGATCACAGAAATAGGAAAGGACCCCACTTGTACAAAAATATCTATAGCAGCTCTCTTTGTGGTGGTCAAAAACTGGAAATCAAGGGCATGACCATCATTTGGGGAATGGCTGAACAAGTTGTGGTGTATGAATGTAATGGAATACTATTGTGCTATGAGAAATGATGAACAGGAAGATTTCAGAGAAGCCTGGAAAGACTTATATGAACTGATGTTGAGTGAAAGGAGCAGAACCAGGTGAACTTTGTACACAGCAACAACCATAGTGTGTGAGGATTTTTCTGGTAGACTTAGTACTTCATTGCAATGCAAGGACTTAAAAAATTTCCAATGGACTCAAGGCAAAACACCTTCTACATCCAGAGAAAGAACTATGGAATTGGATCACAGATAGAAGCAGACCATTTTCTTCTGTATTATGTTTTGTTTTGTGGTTCCTCTCATTCATTTTAATGCTTCTATGAAACAAGCATTTAATAGGAATGTATGTGTAGAACCCATATAAGATTGTATGCCATCTCAGGGAGGGAATGGTGAGGGAAGGGGAATGAAGGGGAACAAGGAGAAAAAAATCTAAGATATATGGAAGTGATTATTGAACACTGAAAACATAAAATAATTAAATTAAAAAAAGGAAATTTCAATTAATATCAATTAATTATGCTTATTACTTAAGATTTTTATCATGACATCACATCAATGTTAAAAAAAATTACTTTGTCAAGGGGTACAAGTTTTAATACATTTTTCAGGTTTTCTTACTGTTTACATTTAGTAACAACTGAAAATGCAGTGAAAAGATGCAACTCTTGCTTCGCATGACAAACAGGAGAGAGTATGCAGTTGGCAACACATCCACCAAGTTACATGATGGGCACAATAATGACTAGTGGAAAGTGGGTTAAATAGGGTATTTACAAAGCACCTGTTAACATTTTTACTTTCTTTTACATCCTCTACAATTTTTGCAGGCTGCCTGAAATCCTTTGGCAGGCCCCAAGCGAGCCTTTGTGCAGCGCTGACAAAGACACTCAGTTGGGTATAAAAATCTATCTTACCATACAGGAAAGTGGGAGAGGAGGAGAGAAAAGAAAAGGAGTGGAGGGGTTGACAGAAGGGAGTGTAGATTGGGGGAGGTGGTAGTCAGAAGCTAAACACTTTTGAGGATGGACAGAGCAAAAGGAGAGAAAATAGTATAAACAGGGAAAATACGATGGAGGGAAATACACAATAATCCTAAGTGTGAAAAAAATTTTACATCAAGTTTCTCTGATAAAAGTTTCATTTCTCAAATATATAGAGAACTGAGTCAAATTTATAAAAATAAGAGCCATTCCTCAGTTAATAAATGGTCAAAGGATATGAACAGTTTTCAGAAAAAGAAATCAAAACTATCTATAGTCATTTGAAAAAATGCTCTAAATCACTGATGAGTAAAATGCAAATTAAAAAATTGCCACCCAACACCTATCCAATATGACAGAAAATAAA